>JACJUM010005601.1:1656527-1795486 GCA_020976665.1 Heortia vitessoides | reverse complement strand
CCCATTAATCTCCAAGGCCGCAAAATACGTCGCTCGGAAAAACGTCCACGCCCGATCTCTTACTTAATATCAATTAATTAAACTAAAAGAAAATTATAATAACATTTAATATACAGAACATATTTGTCTTTGACAATGTCAGCTCGATTAATGCGACACGCTAACGGTGCGCGCGCATATACAGATTAAAGAAATATATTTCTTCACATCTCCCTCTTCCAGGTGAGAATTATTCCTATAATTCTCATTGTATTTGTACCTACTTTTGAGTATTGTCCTCTACATAATTTATTTCGTCTTTCATTCGAATAAGTTTTGTTATATGGTATAAGCTTGTTTTTTTTTTGTTCTGCCTGTGTTTATTTTGTATGTTGTATTCGATATTCTGTCTGTTATTTCAAATGGACCGATTCTCCAATTTTTTCCTATTTAATTTATTTCCGTTTTCAATATATACTAGTTTTCCCTTGTTAAATTCACTCTGTCTTCTGCCTTTATCAAATAATTTCTTATTATATGTATGTGATCTGATGGTTCTTTCTATTGTTGGTTTCCAATGTTAATCCAAGTTTCTGTATCAGTTGGTTGTCTTAGTTCTTGTGACAAGATAATGGTGACTTTTTCTTCTAATAAATATGCTGGTGCCAAGCCTGTCACTGATTGCTCGGTTTTATTATACTTATCTATACATTCTCTCGCAATTGATGTCCAAAATTTCCTTTCGTTTTTCCTTTATTTTGCACCTCATTTTATTTACTAGTGTTTGGTTCAATCTTCCATTGAGTCCTGCAGTAAAGATTAGTTTTACACAATTATCTGTCAAAAAGTCTTTAAATTCTTTTATATTTAATCCTGGATACTGATCTGTAAGTAATATTTTAATTTGTTCTGTCTCCAACACTTTTTTTACTAACTTAATGAAATTTGTCGCATTTTGCGTTTTTGATGCTAGAATGAACGGAAATCTTGTAAAATGCTCAACTAATAAGTGTAAGTATACTAAGTATTTCTTTGTAGATCTTTATCCTTCAAAGCCACCAATAGTGTCTATCGACATTATCAGAAATAGTTTTGATGCTGTTCCCAGATGTGACATCAATCCGTATTTATCTTGGCCTCTTCTAAAATTTTTTATAAAATTTTTCAATTTGCGAAATGATTGGAAGTAATTCTGAAACAGAAGTTAATCTAAACGAAGAGTCAAAAAACGAGTTATCACACCATTGATAAAAATAAAAAAATTATTAGACGACAAATAAACGGAAAATATGATTCCGGGTCCTAAGTCTCTCTAATAAACAAACGATTAGTTAGAATAAAGAATGATTCAGAAGACACGAATAGAATTTTATTTCAAACGGTCAATAGGGTGACACACACAAAAGGTTCACTTAGGCTAAAAGTAAAAATTTATGATATAGAAAAATATATTGATGTTTTTAGACAACGTTGATTTTAAAGATTTTAAAATAGGGCTAGATATGATAAAAATATTTAAATTAACTCAAAATTAAGATCTCAAAATATCGTAAAAGACAAAGAGGGAGATAAATACTATGAATGAATTTAAAGAGATAGAAACAATTTGAATTAATTTTAACGAGCACCTGAGAAAAAATGCATTCATAACAAACCTACATTATTTGGACAACATCAAAAAGACTAAAATACTAAGTTTAATAGATAAGTATTATACTGTATTTGACAAAGATAAATATGATGTAGGCACAGTAAAAGAATTTGAAGCTCTGATAGACTTACTGGTGGATAAGAACTGCATAAAAAGGCCATATAGGCCGTTGCACAATAGAAGATAAAATAGAAATAGAAAATCAGGTAGCCAATTTTTAAAAAAAATATTTAATTGAAGAATCGTACAGTCCATATGCCGCGCCAGTTACCCTAGCATTTAAAAGAGAAGAAAATACAAAATCAAGACTCTGTATTGATTTTCGTGGATTAAATAAGATGCTACAAGCACAACCATTTCCATTCATCAGCGACTTGACAATTAAAGTAAGAATCTGTAACTATTTTACCACAATTAACATAAATTCCGCATTTTGGTCCATACCATATGGATTAAAAACATCACTTGCTATTTTCCAGAGAATTTTATCAAATATATTAGGATATAATAACTTGAAAGATTTTACTGAAAATTACATTGATGATATCTGAATATTTTCACAATAATTTGTAAATCATATAGAACACGTACAAAAAATACTTAAAGTAATAATAGACGAAGGTTTCAGACTAAAATTTTAAAAATTTTCATTTTCGGCCTCATCTGTAAAATACTCAGGACACATCATAGGAAACAATACAGCAAGACCAATCAAAGATAATATTATTTCAATAAGGATTTTTCCAACGCTAAAACTCAAAACAACATTAGACAATTTTTGGGGAAGATTAACTTTTACCACGAATACATAACAAATAGTTCAATAATATTAGACTTCATAAATTGACTTCATATATTCCACTTCAAAAATTGTTAAGGAAAAATGTGGAATTTTTATGGTCAGAAGAATGTGAAAAATCTTTCTCTGATATAAAAAAGAATGTTATTATGCTCACAACTAGTACTGGAAATATTTGATAAAGACTTACCTATTACAATTTACATGGATGCCTCTTTGAATGGTATATAAGGTGCAATATTAAAACAAATTTAAATAAAGGGTAAAGAAAAACCAGTTGGCTGTTCAAAGAAACTCAATGATACACAAAAAAGGAAGAAGACAATATATCTTGAATGCTTAGCAATTTAAGAAAATATTAAATACTGGCAATATTGGTTAATGAGAAGAAAATTCAGTTTTTTCCGATGACAAACCTCTAGAAAACCTCAACATAAAAGCTAGAACAAATGATGAACTTGGTGAATTAATCTTTTATTTGTCACAATATGACTTCAATATTAAATATATTCCAAGAATAAATAATACTGAAGTAGATAGTCTCAGTATAAATCCAGTATTGGAAAACAGTGATAATGGTAAAGATATTTCAAAAATGGTAAATTTGATAACATTGGGCGATATTAAAGCAGAAAAACGAGAATTTAACAAAGGAGAACTAGTATATCTCGAAATCAGAAATGAATTAAATAGAATAAAAATGGATAATTTAAGGATCGGTCTACTTGAAAAAACAGCCAAAAAATCGAATACAATATACAAAATAAACACAGGCAGACCAAAAAATGTTACAAGCTAATACCATACAACAAAACATATTCGAATGGAAGACGAAATAAATTATGTAGAGGACAATACTCAAAAGTAGGTGAAATTACAATGAGAATTAGAGGAATAATAATTCTCACCTGGAAGAGGGAGATGTGAAGAAATATATTTCTTTAATCTGTATATGCGCGCGCACCGTTAGCGTGTTGCATTAATCGAGCTGTCATTGTCAAAGACTATTATGTTCTGTATATTAAATGTTATTATAATTTTCTTTTAGTTTTATTAATTAATATTAAGTTTTCTAAATCGAGAGGAGATAATTATAAACTTTAATTGTCATTTCTTAATTTACAGGTAAGATTTTTGATTAGTTGTGTAAATATTATATGGTTATGTGATATCTACTCTATATACTTCTGATTGCCATTACAATTGATTATATATATATACTCACTATGGAAAGAAGACTGATTGGGGGAGCATAGCTATTCAATGAGATACCTAACACCATCAAAGAGTTTCACACTCTTACCTAAATATATTTAAAAGTAAGTTAAAATTGTATTTAGAGTCGTGTACACGCTAATGGTATTAAGGAGATATAAATTTCGATAATATTTGTTAAAAACAGCTCAAACATAATTAAAATAGCTTGTTAAATAATAGATTAGTACACATTGTACCTCACGACAATCCAATTTACGACCGTCGATACAGGATAGTCTTTCATCTCAATTTTTAGTCGCACGATTTTTTATGATAGACACAGGTTAGTTACTTTATGCACATATAGCTATGTATAAATACCACGATAACAAATTTATTATTAAGAAATTATGCAAATTGCGCTGCGATGAGGAGAACTTGATACATCTATATTTTGTGTGATATTCTCATAAACACAAAAGCTGTACAATATGACCAATCATAGGTCGTCTGCATATGCCCTCACTCTCACCTATTTCTACCGCTGATTAGCAGTGTTTGCATTGCTGTGGTCCGTTCGGTTTGAAAAGTGAGTGAGGCAGTTAGATTACAAGGTAATATGAAATAATATCTTCAAGTCACAGAGCGTCTATAGGCTACGGTGACGCGTACTATCATGCGGACTAAACAATTATATGTTGAATTGGTCCAATAAAAAAACGGAGACCTGAGGAATCTCCATAAATGATCCTATAAAAAAGTTACCGAAGATGTCCAGCGGATTAGGCAAGGCACTTAACACGGTTCTGGAATGAACTCCACATACCGACAAGCGCAGCGTAGGACGTCCCCCCGCAAGACACATGGACAGACGATCTGACTAAAACCGCAGATTCGCACTGGACGCAGACCGCGTACATCCGGTCCTATTAGAGATCATTTGGCGCCTATATTTAGCAGTAGACGTCCTACGGCCGATATGAGGTTGATAATGAAGAATTTTCTATATGGCCGGTTGTAAGTGGCATTGTTGCTGCCGGTGCGCCGTTTTTCGTGCTATGAGCCCTGCCCAGTGCCACTACAACTTGCTAATCCGCCGGCTATGTCTGTGACTTTGGTTCTTCTCCCTGTCTTCTCATTCCTAATTCACTCTTCGAAACTTCACTTACTTTAACTTTTAGAAGTAAGCTAGTAAGCTTTCCTCTAGCGACATTTCGCGCGTGGACTTATTTTTTTTGTCACTTGATTTTCTTCTTTTTGCGCTTGTTTAATTACATCAAACAGACACAATGACACACATACGCTTTTCCATTATCGGTATAGATGTTACGATTGTCTGTTTGAATAACCCTAAAGTGTGTTGCGCAGAAACTACACGCTCCAGCAGTCATTAGAGTACTTCCAAAATTATCTACTACCTTCACATGTACAAAGTTCGTGTCGCGGTGTTTGGCCGGGACGAACTTCTATTTTAATAAACCGATTGTAATTAATTTTTGCTTATTGTGTACAGTTTAATCCAACTTAATATATCGATGGTCAGAAATTAAATTGGCGGTATTAATAGGCGTTGTAAACAGTTTCATGTAAAGAAGATTTCAATTTCGATAATGTCTGTTAAAACAGCTTAGACATAATTAAAATAGCTTGTTAAATTATAGATTTGTACATATTGACTCTCACGACAATCGAATTTACGACCGTCCATACAGGATAGTCCTTTATCTCAATTCTTAGTCGCACGCTTTTTTTATGATAGACCCAGGTTAGTTGAGACAGGACAACCTTTGTTAGGTCAGCTAGTTACTTTATGCATATATAGGTAGCTATGTATAAATACCACGGTTACAAATTTATTTTGAAATTACGCAAAATGCGCTGCGATGAGAATAACTTGTTACATCTATATTTTGTGTGATATACTCATATACACAAAAGCTGTATAATGTGACTGAGTATTTCGTTATACAGTTTGCGAAGAGTTTGCGCACCTTTGTCCGACAAAATTCCGCTGATGAACCAGACAAAAGTCCGATGTCAGCGAACCAAAAAATGATATTTCAAATGCCCAGAAAATTAAAAATAGCACCTTTTTATTGCTTTAGAGTTTTACCCAGGTTTATTGCTTGCAGATGAATTATAAATTTTTTCTTACATATCCGCGCTTGCAACGTAACCATATCGCGATTCAAGTTTGCGTGGCGCCATCTATATGACGAGAATGTTAAAACTTCTGCAGTTTATTTTAACATGATAATATTTAGTAGAATTTTGAGAGTTGTTCAATATTATTATAATACAAACATTAATTATATATTAAAATGTCGGTATTTATTTTTAAAATGTGATGAAAAGAACTTTATACATATTTTTATAAATTTCTATGATTTTTCTCATCAAAACTTTGAGTTGAGAATAATGTATTTCAATAATATTACATATTACAAAAAAACAATTGAAAAGTTCTAATAAAAGCTATTTGGTTATTTTAAAGACAAAAGCATGTTCATTTGTTTTTAAGGGTAATTTCTAAAGTACTTTAATGCTTTTTCCATGAATAAGACCACCTACCAATACCAATTACCAATGCAGACTACCTTTGTAAGAGGTATTCCTCATATAATATATATATATAAATATTTGTAAGTTTATCAAACCCGATGCTAAACTAAAGTTGCAAAAGTTACTTTAAAAAGCTTTCATTTGAAACGGTCTGATTAAAAGGCAACCCTCTCAATCTCCGAATCAAAAAATAAAATGCAACTATCACCTAGAACACAAAGAACTACAAAGAAGACTGTACTGTTTGGGGCAGCACAGCTATTTAATAAGATACACCATGAAATTGTGTGAAAACATAAATATATTTAAAAGTTAGTTAAAATTGTATTTAGAGTCGTGTACCGGTTAATTGTATATTTTTATCTGAACTATGATTTTGTCTCATTGCAAATAAAATATAATTTCGTATGAGAATATATTTTTTTAACACATACAACTCTGCTAACCAATGAGTTATAACAAACTTTTGAACAAACAAAGAATTTCATAAAATTAAATCAATTATGACACATTAAACATTTGCATTAACCAAGCTATACAAACGCATACAAAAACATTAATAAAAGAAGTTCCAGTTAATATAAAACGAGAAATCTGTAAAGTTTTAGTCTTCTCGTCGCATGATAGATGGCGCCATGCAAACCTGAATCGCGGTATAGTTACGTTACAAGTGCAGATATAAGTTTACAAAAATTTTAATAGCTGTACTTAAGTGATAATTCGTATAAAAGCACCCTCAAGAAGTATATTAGTTCCCGATATTAATAAAATTTTTGAATCGCTGACGGACTCCTGGTCAATCAGCGAAAATTAATATATATATGAAGATATGCAAAATGTGTGCAAGTCGTTTAACGAAAGTATTTGTTAAGTACATACAGCTTATGTTTATATGTGCTTCGTATGAATATTTATGTTATGTAATTTATAAAAGAATATGTTTTAATTCATAAGCAGACAATTACAATAGTTTGCTTATGGGAAATCTTGTCTTTGTTAAAATAAAAAAATCGATTGTCTGTAAAGTCGGTTTATTGTTGATAGTTGAACGTGACAACGTCATAAGAAAATACTGATGGAATGGTTGCATTTTTTAAAAGAACGGTCTAATGTTATTTATGAAAATGTGTTATTGTATAGCAGCGACCGCGCGGGCGCATCGCTCACTTGAGTACGAGAGAGACTGATATCGAACGCTGCCGAACGTTGGCCCGATTGTGCCTCTTTGTCGCTCGTCCCGCGCTCTCGCTTGCACTTCAAGCTTTAAACGGAACGCCTCAGAGCGAGGTAACGCCGCATGAGTCATGTTTTTCCGTGCGTCCAGCCGACTCCATTGAATCATAAGACGTTGTCACGACAAAAATATATGTATTATTTAGTATTGTTTAACGTAGTTTTACTGAGAATTATACACGAAAAATTCCCCCTTCCATTCCATCCTTATAATTTGCCTATTAGATATCTTTATAGTGTATATTTGTAATTAGTGAAATACAGCACGATTCAATGAAAGCTGTCAAAGTACCGAGTTGGTGGATTATTGCTATGGGTATTTGGCTTAAGTTTAAGTTGAAAACAAAAATATTGTCAGGTAGATGACGAACAAAACGAATGAGAAGTCACAACTGGCTGATGTTGAGCAAGAAACCAGAGACGTACAGCGCTGTGAGCGCTGTTGCAATCTGAATGACGTACTTTTGTCAAGTTCATGTTATCAATTGTGTTTGTAATGTTATGTTTTACACATCTCAAAAACGAAGTATGTTCAGCTTTATAACATTATACTTCTTTGAAATGTATTATGTATGATAAATGGTGATATGGTGATAAATGGCGTAAAGGTAAGGTAGTTTTAAAACGTTATTAATTATTATATACCATAAAAGTATATTATGTAACAGCACACATATACATGTACATTTCTTTTATTTCGTGTCTAAATCAATGTGTACAATAAAAGCAATGGATTGTTGCTTATTATAATTAGGCTCAAACCATTGATCATATTTTGGAATCTTGGAATTCACCAAGAGAAAGATCCATTGTTCTGAGACAACAAAGGCTACATTACAATGACAAAATTTAACGATAGCTTATTAGCTCTTCAGGAAGACTTAACAGCACCAAGCGATAAATTTCTCTATGAATATGGTTTGCCAACACCAACCTCAGTCGTAGCGGTTATCAATAGTGAATATTCCGCAGAGATTGCTTACAACTCAATGATACAGTTGGCAACATTAGAAAACGATGCCCCAAAGATGACAGCAGAACAACGTTTAGTCTATGATCGCTTGTGCGTGTGCGTTCAGAATAATTTGGGGACAATATGGTAGTGAGATGCACCTGGAGGAACTAGGAAAACTTTTTTGACTGAATTAATATTTGCTTATGTACAGAATCAGCCTCAAGTTGCTCTTGCCGTTGTTTTATCATGTGAAACTGTTCACACTCTGTTCAAAATACCAATTGATTAAGATCGCACAGAAAGTTCAACCTGGATTATTTCAAGACGTATCAAGGTATAACGTGTGTAATTTAATCATATGGAATAATTGTACGATGGTCCATCAAAAAGGTAGAAAGCGGTAGACAGAAATTTGAGGGGTATAAGACAAAATAATCGATCAATGGCCGGTATCACGGTTTTATTTTGTGGTGATTTCTGACAAATCTTACCAGTAATAATACCAAGGAGTACCTGAGCTGATGAAGTTAGGGCTTGCCTCAAAAGCTGTTATTTGTGGCCAGTAAAATCGGTTTAGTAAGTTGATGTGGCATTGGGTAGGGCATTTGGTACGCAGAACCGATGGCCGATGAAGTCGTAAGGTTCTGGAATGGAGATCACGTCCGGACAAGCGCAGCGAAGGGCGTCCACGATGGACCGACGATCTGACTAAAACCGCAGGATCGCACTGGCTACAGGCCGCATACAACCGGTCCTATTGGAGATCACATGAGGAAGCCTAAGTCCAGCAGTGGACATCTTATGGCTGACATGATGATAATGATAATACAATCGGTGCATTTGAGTATAAACATGCGAATGAGAACTAGAGATAACCCGAATGATCGTTAAATTTCCTGATACATTATTAAAGATTGGCGAAGGTGGGGAAGGATCTATCCACAATTACACAACCACATCTTATATCGTCGGTTTACGGTATTGCGATATGTTTTAAGTGTTGTTGATTGATATATTATATGATCTGCCTATAAAAATAAAAATAATTTATATAATCAGATTAAAAATACACAAAGCATAAATACGCGCAATCGAATATATATATATTCGATTGCGCGTATTTATTATTGTATATATATATACACCACCATTAAGAATTAAAATGCTAAATACAAGCCCCTAATATATAGCAATAAAAATATTAAATAAACTACCACAGAAAATAATAAATACCATAGAGTTAAATAGATTCTAAGTTACACTTAAAAAATATTTAATAAAAACTCGTTTTATTCTGTAAAAAAATGCTTAGATTATAAGGACAACTTTAATATAAATCATGCGTATTAATAATAATAAAAATGTCATTAATATAATAATTTTTGTACTGTAGTTTAAATATTTGAATTGGATTTTGAAATTTATTTCCCTACTAAAATACGAAAGTTAATCTGTCTGTTACATCAAAGCCACTGAACCGTGGGGCAAAGACAAAGACAAAGGCTACTTTTTATACTAAAAACGACGGAAACGCGGACAAAATCGCGGGCAACAGCTAGTATGAAATAAAAATACGTCTATATTGTCGATGGCAAAGACTCAATTAAGCGCAATGGCGTTAGGTCAGTTTAACTGCAAACCGAATCGATTTCTTTGTGATCAAATTTTAAACCGTTACCATGGCAACCGAGGTGCAAACAACTTAAAAATAGGTCTTGACTGCAGTAGGTAAGCTAGACTTTAATAGATATGGAAAAAAGATATATCATTCAGGAATTTACGACCTATAAACCGTGGGGTACCGGTAGAGTAGAATAGTACCTCCCTCTGTATCAGGTGTCGTGGCAAGCGACTGATATAGCGGAACCGTTAGATGGCGGTATATCTACCTTTTTTGGCTTATCTGAAATACATTAGGGCTGGGATGGGCAGCAACATTATCATTATTTTGTGTTTGTAGCCTATAGATCGTAATATCACAAGAATATCACTAAGCCAACCTTGTGACTTAATGATATTATAAAGTAACAATTCTGCCTCTCTCACTCTTTAAATCGAGACAGCAATAACTGACACTGCTAATTAGCGGTAAAAATAGGTGAAACTAAGACACTAATGGAGACGACCTTTGTATGAGGTCTGACATGACTCGTCATGTCGGCCCAGAGCAGAAAATATGGAGGTAATTCCTCTCTCATGTAAAGGCCTATGACATATAGTTGATGATCTACATCTACTATGATGATGACGATGGTGATAATTGTAAAGTCGTTGTTAACAATCAAATAAATTATAAGCAAATCACGGTTATATGCACCGGTGTTGAAGCAGATTTAATTTAAATGATTGCAACTGCCCAAATGCATACAAATTACAAAATATTGAGTAGACACGATATCGCGTGTATTCTTTTAATCAATTGCTTTTCATCTCGGCTGTTCTCTGTTTTAATTTAGACCTTAAACGTATAAACTTAGGGTCTTTTTGATTATGTTAGAGGTCGATTTCTAGTACCACATTAAGTTAATGTGAGGGCAGCTGCAATTGATGTTTTTTTGATGTTTGACCTATGATCAATAACATTGCGGTCACCGAGTTCGTTATACGCACCAAATGTCTAATTTTTAAAAATTTGATTACTTGACTTTTTTTTTATTAGACTGACATTTTTTTTCAATTGTCGGAATGGTATTTTATTGGAGAAATCAATGATGGATTCGCTTTGACGGTCCCGATGGCGCAGATGACAGTGATCCGGTCTTGTGCGTCAGGGGTCGTGGGTTCGATCCCCACCCAGAACATATATATGATGAATAATGTTCTGTTTCTAGACGTGAAATATTTGTGACGCCTCGATTGTCTAATGTCCTACGAGTGCTTTAAGCGACAAACACTGAGTCAGGTCAACGTGTAAGATGTCTAAGAATTGATTATTATTATTAATTTATCATCGTCATCATTACAGCCATTGGAGGTCCATTGCTGGACATAGGCCTCTGCAAGAAAGGAAGCATTTTGCCCATAATTGCCGCGCTGGGCAAGTGTGTTGGCAATCGCAAAACGCAGCATACGCGACGGGGATGCTGCTGTCCATCCTGTTTCGAATATACCGCCATCTGTCAGTTCTGGTACCTCAGTCGCCTCTTACAACACCTGATATAAAGGGAGGTACTATACTATTCTGCCGGTAGCTCACGGCATTTATACTACACAAATTAACAAAAGCCTACATATACAAGGCAACAAATAAATAATGACGACAACCACCATATCTGTAATATACCGCTATTAATTATGTCATTAAAATGCACTAATGTCAATAACTATTTGTGGTTACCGATTCTTTGTTTGTGAATGACTGTATAACCATTTTCTTAACTGTCAAATAGATACTAATGTTTGTTACTACTAGATTACAGCTAATTGTCACCCCGCCCTCCCCTCCCTCTCCACCCACAGATAACAAAGAATATTATTATTAGACTTCGGATAATGCGTTAATAAAGAAAATAGCAAAATATTAAACAATAATAAATAAATAAATTTACAACATCTCATACCCGACTCCGTGATAAGTCACTTGAAGCAGTTATGTTCTAGATATCTGACTACAGAGGAATCACAAAAATAATACTAAATACTATTTGACACTCAAACACAGAACATACTCAAATCGAGCCCTATCGAATTGTAGTCGGCTCGCGTACCATAAAATTGCAGTTTCCTTTTTTAGACCAGGTCGACAAACATGCATTATTCATATGAGATAGACTCTTGCAATGGTTGTCTGCATTGGAACCTCACTTTTACTATTTCTACCGACAAATAACAGTGTTCGCTCTGTTGTGTTCCGGTTTGAATGGTGAGAGAGGTTTACTGGGTAAATGTGATATTGTGATGACACTAACGTCTATAGGCTGCGGTCACGTTTACCATCAAGCGGACCGTATACTTGATTACTGACTTCATAATATAAAAAAATACAGTCTGCGTGATAGTAGGCGTCTGAGGAGCCTATAGACGCTCTTAATATCCCAAGGATATCACTATTCTTGTGATATTAGGTCACATTATCCTGTAATTTCACTGCATCTCTCACCCTTCAAACTGGAATACAGCAATGCAAACACTGCTATATAGCGGTAGAAGTACCTAGGTAAGAATGAGATACTCTGCAAACGACCTTTGTATGAGGTCTAACCTCATTTAATTAACTTAAATAACAAAATCAAAAAACATATTCGGGATATACCCAACACGATGTACTTACTCATATCAATACTGCAATTATATATATATTTAGTTATAAAGTTTATAAATATTTTAATATCTGTCTTGAGATCATTGTCAATAAACACAAATAAATGCAAACGATAATTATCCTTTTTATAATATAAATAAGGTTGAGAATAAGTGTTGTGTGTTTGGCGGTTGAAACGTTGTGTCTACGAGTTGGCGGATCGTGATTCCACTGCATAGCTGAGAGTGACCTTCGAGAACTCACGCTTCTTTAGTACAGGTGGGTGAACAAACGCATGTGTATTGTTTTGTTTTTTACTCATTTGTTTTTTTTCTGTGTTCTTGTTTGTACTTGGATTGGTATGTGGAAATATGAGGGCATTGATATTCAAATAAAAAAGAACTGTGGTAAAAGAATGTTCTAGATCAAATAATAGATTGCGTTATTCCAATGTGACTCGCATAAAATCATTATCGTTGCAGTCCACTGCTGGACATAGGCCTGCCATAATTGCCGCGCTGGGCAAGCTTGGTAGCAATCCCATTCCTGCCATTTTAGATATACCGCCATCTGTCGGTTCCGGTATTTCACTCGCCTCTTTCGACAACCGGTGCAACGGAAGGTGCTATTCTACTCAACTGGTACCTTCTCCATATTCTATTTCTATGGTGACAGATTAGATTTTATGACCTTTATTCTGGACTAGACATGATACTCTAATCTCTTCTTACTCTCCAAGAATGCATTATTCATTGTCCAAAATACTTTTTTCATTTTCTACGTAATTCTGAGTTATCTATACCGCCAAACAACTGTTTTAAAGTATGAAGAGTGATCGAGAGACGTAGAAATTGTTGAACAATGTCAGTGGTATACTTTGACGATGACATGGTTGTCTCATGAGCTACGGTAATGCGCAGGAATCATTCGCTTGTATTTTCTATTTATGCTTTTAGCCGTGAGGTACCGGCAGAGTAAAATAGTACCTCCCTTTATATCAGGTGTCGTAAAAGGCGGTTAAGGTACCTAAACCGACAGATGGCGGTATATCCATCAGAAACAGTGCAGCTTAAATGCACAGGTTGGGGTTGGGCAGCAGCAACCCCATCGTGAAAGCTGCTCTCTGAGGCTGCCGGTACGCTTGCCCAACGCGGCAATCATGGGGGAAAGGCCTCTGTCCAGCATTGGACTTCTAATCGCTGTAATGATGAACGGCTTTTTAAATGCGCCTTATTCACATTTTTTGTTTGACGTGTTCCTTATATCGGTAGCAACGTATTTTGCCAATTCTTTAGATCGCTTGCCACGAGTTAAATATGAAAATATAACACAGAAACTAGCCATCTATATATATATATGTCTAAACTTCTTCCTCACCGAACTACTAGTGCCTGCATGGCCGTAATTTATCCAGCACTAAAATCTACGTGAGAGTAGCGCAACAATAGGTTAGTCTTAAAAAAACACCTTACTTTTTTAATATAATATAATCTGACAAGATAAAAATTATTTTGTTTGTAAAACAATCCAAGCTTGAAACCTACAATTCACCAAATAAACGAAATTAGCCGAAGGCATTTTTCTCCGCGATATTGAAGTCGCAATTACTATGCATCCGCGCTTAGTCAATCATGAGACGTGACGTCACTTAGACGTTAAGTCGTCTATTGTTAGACAACTGTTTCATCATCATCGTATCAGCTATTGAAAATCCATTGCTGGACCAATTGCAGAGCGTTGCTCCGCGACGAGAATACCTGTGCCCATCACCTCCTTGTTGCATTTGAGCGATATTTTTAATTGTTTTATACCGCTATATATCACTTTCAGTACCTCAATCGTCAAAACCCGGCTGCCTCTGCTTGAAATTCAATGGATAAGGTTAAATAAAATTGTTTTGCCCAATCCTTTTTTTAATAATACAAACGCGAAAGTTTTTTATGAATCTATGTATGTTTTTTACTTTTTCATACAAGAACTACTGAGCCGATTTTAATTCATAGACTTCATATAGCTCATACGTTATAGTAACAAATAGTTTATAATGTACATTGATTTGTTCCCAAAATATATCAAAACGTGTTATTTAAGTCCCAAACGCCTCCTAAGTTACAAAATCAAATCTGCTTATCATTGTGCTAAGTTCAAAATACAGACAGGAACGAAGGTCTTCTCTTCCTTTAAAGTCACATCTCTATTAGACTCTCACTCTATTACACAAGTCTACTCGGAAATTATAGCAGTCTGTAATTAGCTTTCCCACTGAATAACCCCAGAACTAATTTTGATAAACTTGAGTACATATAAAGATGATGACTCCGATGGCGCAAATGGTAGTGATGCTGTCTTATGCGCCAAAGGTCGTGGGTTCAATCCCCACCTAGGACATATATTTATATGATGATATTTATGCTTTTTTCTGTGTCTGGGTGTTACACACTTGAATTTAAGTAGTATAGTTATGATTGTTCTGTTATATTTGTGTTTGGCGTCCGTAACACAAAGTTTAAGCGACTTATCACGGAGTCGGGTCACTGTATGAGATGTTGGAAATTTATTGTTATTTATTATTAATATTAAATTGGTGATAGAGAAGATAATAGGTTATCCCAATTACTAATAATACGCAGACGAAGTCGCGGGCATCAACTAGTATGAGAGAACAAAACAACAAAACACGTTGTTATCGCATCAAAAGTTTTTAAAAACCAAGTTTTCCTTAGTGAATTTGTGATTTTCATAGATCGAAAACCACTCAAACGCCCGGCAAAATGGCGACCTACTACGTCGCAACTTAAGTGAGTGGTGTAAGTTTTAATCTGCAAGCTACTTGTGTTTGCGAGTGTACCCGTTCTTCTAAGTTACTAAGTTAGAAGTCAAGTACAGCGGCGGTCTATGTAACAGGAGTTTTAGTTCCGATCTTGGAGTCGTGTTGTAATGATTTTTAAAAAAAATCTATTTCCTGTTTTTACATTTTGTTATATCGCCCTATCTACTTATGAACCAATTTTACGACGGCTTTTAAATGCACTTTGTCAAATGTAGAAGATTCGATTTTCTATTATAGCTAAGTAAGTAATGTAATAATGAATGACGAGTCTTTGTTTTATAAAAATGAATTTTTGGATTGTTTATTTGGTACGATGTCAAAACATACTCGACCAATTTAAATAATTCTTTCACAGTTAGAAACCTACATCTTTATCGGGTGTCGTAATCTATTATCTTTACTAATATGAATGATTCTATATAAAGCGACTCTGTTCGGTCGTTTGCGTTGTTACCCCAAATGTACGCAACCGTTTTGAATGAAATTTGGTACACAGATAAATCTAGAACATGAAGAGAAGAACTTGCAAGAAATCTGATGGTGCTAACGGTTCCAATAACACCTAATGTTTGATGTTCATACCATTTATTGAAACTCATACTGGTGTCGGCCCTAATAAACCGTTGTCTTAATAGTAAAAGTTCGATCAATTTAATTCATGCCCAAACAGTTTGATCATTAATATAATCTTCTAAAGAGTAATTTAGGACCTTTAGCAACAAATTTACCTTTCACCCAATTCTTGATTTATAATATCTTACACTTTTGCCACCATGACAGCCTGATGTCTATTGCTGAACATAGGCCTCCCTATGAAAGGAGTAATTTGCCCATAATTGCCGCGCTGGGCAAGCGTGATGGTAATTACAGAGCGTAACGTTGTGACAAGGATGCTGTTGCCTATCCCCGCCCTGTGTTGTATTTTTACAGCCTATCGGTTCCGTAAACTCAATCGCTTTTTAGGACACCTTATACATGGGGAGGCCTCATAATGTATATCCTTATTATATTAAAGGCAATGTCGGACCGAACAACACAGAGCGTGCGATAAAAGTGGAGCTATTTGAAGAAACAACCACATTGTATCAGTTTTTCTCAGCACTAGGCTGTGTGTAAAAAGCTGTGACGCCACAGTGCCAGGCAGTACCATTCCACGTGACATCACTGACTAGAGCTAATTGTTCTAGATTGCAGGTCATAAGTAAATAAACAGGTCTTTATAACCAACGTTTGTGCTTATAATTGGTGACGTTCGTCGCCATCGGCGGCCAGTTGGCATCCTCATGGTTTGTTTTCAGAGGTATGACGAGCCGGGCCTACTGGCGCATTCGGTCGCGTGGCTATCGTATGCGCGAGAGGTAGTGAATTTGTTGCCCACTCAAGCCAAACATTTATATGATGAAATTTTTTTGTTTGTTCTGTGCTTGTTTATTAAAAATATAAATGTACAAATAAATTTTTTATTTGCATTTTAAAAATACGGTTTAAATTATGACAGAAAACATAATTTAAAGAGTTCATATTTTATTGATCACAATATATATATTATATATGCACACCATTAACAATCTAACATTACAAACACAAAAATTTAATAACAATTATATTTTGTTAGTAAATTTAAGCAATACCTTTAATCTTTTTTTTAATAAGAAGCTATATATTTAAGTAACAAAATAGTAAAAGTAATAAGAGACAAGTCCTTTAAGCTACTTATCAATGAAGTCAGGTCAATGTATGAGATATTGTGTGAACGTTTCAAATATGGACTGACCTCCAGCTGAAGTATTTCTCCATGACTGGTTTTTAAAACACCTGGTATTGAAGGCGTCCAAAGGTTAAGGTTCTGCTTTTCATCAGGTGGGTTGTGAACCAGTTTGTAAAAAATAAAGAGTTCACTGTTAGACATAGGCCCGGACATAGGACGGGCCTGATGGCGCAGATGGTAGTGATAGTCCTATCTTGTCCGCCAAATGTCGCGAGTTCATTCCTCACCCAGAACAAATATTTATATGATGATATTTGTGTTTGTTCTGTGACTAGGGGTTGTGTATGTGTATATAAGTATTATATATATGATTATTCTATTGTCTGGTGTCCGGAACAATAAGTGATTTAAGCGACGTATTTTGGAGTCAGATCAATGTATGAGATGTTATGTTAATGTATTTATTCGCCTAGGCAAACATGGTGGCAACGCAGAGCGTAGCTTTATAAGGTGATTTTATTATCAATTCCTATCCCGTTTAGAATAAAACATGCTGTCATGGATGGATATATCGCCATCTGTCAGTTCCAATACAACAGCCATTTTACAGTATTCTGCCGGTGACACATGGTATGTATAGATTTTTTAAATTATAGTATATATAGGTGCCTAAAAGAACAGGCTAGACCTAGTTTAGGTACCTAAGTATCAAAATGTATTTTAGTTTAAGTTACCTTTTGTTGTTGAATAAAGTTATTATTATTATATATAATATATAAGTAAAGTGGCAAGTTTTCGCTGAAGTGGATCTTTCACAAAGCTCGTCTGCATTGGTAATTAACTCTCACCTATTTCCAACGCTAAAGGACAGAGCACTGATCATTATGGTAATTATGTGCAAAAATCTCTTAACGCGCTGAATGCAAGCCGCATACTAATGTTCCTACTAGGAATCTTCTGAGAAGGCCTTCGTCGGATGGACCGTCCATTCTCTGGCTGATAGGATGCGGATAAAAATCAGGAATTAACTCAGCTTGTCCGAACAAATGTAATGCATTACCCATCATACATATTTTGTTTATTGACATGCTCTATTTTATTTATTAGGCTAGGTTGACGAACAGACAGAGATAAGCGTCACCGTAGCCTATAGACGCTCGTGCCACCACAAGGATATCATGAGCGCATTGCCAATCTTGTGTTTTGAAGGTACTATGTCACATTACTTAGTAATTTCACTGCCACTCACCATTCAAACTGAAACACAGCAATGCAAACACTGCTTCGTGACGGTGAATAGAAATAGATGAGAGTGAGTTACCAATAGAGACGACCTTTGTATGTGGTGTCTCTTCCAAATCTAGTGAATGTCAATGTGTCTTTCTAACAGCAATGTATGTAATGGTTATTCTAATGTATTGTTATGTATATCTATGTATATAAAAGCAGAAGTTGACATACTGACTGACTGACGTATTAACGCACGACCTTGAGTATAAAGGTTAGAGAATTAAAATGTTGTACAGGGGTTTCTTTTATAATCTAGGCAGGCACTAATAAATTATCTTTCAAAATCACTCTCCTGAAGGCTGTTTTTAAAGTTATTCTAATTTAATTAAGGGTTCTTCTTTAAAAGCCATGAATCATGTGTAAAATATTTTTTCTAAAATCATCCCTTAGGGGATAAATAGCTGTATGCACTTCTTCTCCACATAACTTTATAACTGTATTAAATTTTACGAACATCCGTTCAGACAACTTTTATAAAAACGAGTACCCATTCGCTTCACGTATTAATTTATAGATTTGCTAATCATATCTCATTCTTAAATAATTTGGTTACAAAATAGCAAATATCGATGCAGGCGACCTTTGTATGAGATGAGATAAACCTCTAGTTTAACTATTTGATTTTTTGTGTAAATTAATATAATAGTATAATACACATAATCTAACTTTTACCTTCTCAAATGTATCGTCGGTGTCACTCACGTCACACTGACAGCTAATAGTTCTATAGATTATAAAAAATTCATACACACTAGAAAAGGAATGCCATTGGCGTAGGTAGTGATATCCTTTACATTAATTTATTTTTCAGCAATTTAAACCACTGTAAATTCAATTGTCTTAAAAGACACTGTGTCTTAAAGTATTGTATGTGGCACAGACGCACACAAAACAGGAAGAAAAAAAAAGAAAATAAAAACAATGACTTAATAACTTTATTTAGTTATTACATGTTTCAAGTTATTACACAAACATTTTATTATAAGCGAACCTCTTTTACTTATAATAAATAAATAAATAATTACAAAAATGTTTGCCCATATGTCATCTGCGCCAATTGAATTTCTGACCGTCGATATACAAGTAACTTTGACATCGATATAATTGTTAATTCTCACATCGCCAGTTGCTATGAGAGCAGCTGTCAGCTGTGAGCGAACATAAGAAAATCACATAGAACTACTACCATATAAAACCAGTAACCTACAGCCTCTAACAAAAACAGCACAAAAAGACGTCCAATCATAACATGTGAGGAATGCTTCCTGCAAAACGCTTCCTTAACATTTATTGCTTAAGGTCGAATTTTGGCGGTCCATCGCCTGTCTTTTTTTCGTACATCACAGCTATGAATCGAGGTCACCGACCGAGAATCATTGGTGTACTAGATATAAAAAACAAATTATTCAATATCTAAGTTTGATGGACGTTTTGTCGCTCGAACTTGATTTGTAAGCGGCAGAAAACAATATAAAACTCAATAAAGAATTATTTTATTTACAGGCATAGGTGTTTCAAGCCGTGGGGTACCAGCGCAGTAGAATAGTACCTCTCTCTGTACTAGGTGTAGTAAGAGGCGACTAAGGTACCGGATCCAACATATGCAGTGTATCACATCAGAAACAGTGCTGCTTAAATACTACAGGGCGAGGATGAGCAGCATCCTCGTCGCGATTGCACTCTGCGATTTCCACCATGCCTGCCCAGAACGGCAATTATAGGCTAAAATCCAGCTTTCTTGAGGAGGACTATGTCCAATTGCAGACTTGTATGGTTGCTATGATAGACATAGGACCTGATAGACCTGGAGATGCTAATCTGCTGTTTAAAAAATCTACTAAGTAGACATGAGAGTATTAAGGAAAGAAGAATCAGGTAATTTACACACAAAATAAATGGCTGACGCTTTAATATCTTTAATAATAACCACGATAGCATCATTCGAACTATAATATTATAAATTATAAAGTTTGTTCGTTCGTTACCTCTTTATATAGTTCTCCAGCCCTGAAAGACTGTTTTAAAGCAGGTAAAGCCGCGTGTAGAAGCTATTTTCTTCATATCACATAGACATTCTGACCACGATGCATTGGGTCTCCGCTGTCACTCCGAGAAGCGATCGGCTTTCGCAAGTGTTTGCTGCGCGTCCTTGAGGAACTGTGCTGGCAAAAATAGTTTCTGACCTAAAGGGCGCGATTAACCCGACTCCGTGGTTAGTTGCTTAAAGCACTTGTGTTACAGACGCCAGACAACAGAAGAATCACAAATATACCACTTAAATACATCTATTTAACATCATATAAATATTTGATCTGGGCGTGATGGCCAAGGGTTCGCTTGGCGCACAAAAAAGGGTCAATACCATTTGCGGGATCGGTTCCGTCGAAATCTGTTTTTTTAAATAAATAGCGATGTTTCTAGAATTATTGTGTGAAATATACTATTTTGAGTTGAGTCTTTATCTAGGAGGCCGACATATTGACAATGTTATATGCTCGTGGCTCATAATGCCTAGAGATTCCTATGTCGAGCAGTGGACTTTCAATGTCTGGTATGATGATAATGACGATGTGACTCTTAATACCCCAGAATATCCTTCGGTTGATATTTTAACTAACAGTCATCATGACAGCTGTAGAACATCAACTGCTGGACATAGGCTTCCCCAATAAAGGGGAAGAAATTACCCATATTTGGAGGGTAGGTTTCGTGAAAAACGCGAAAGTAGGCGCGGCAGAAATGCGGCTGCCCATTTCCATCCTGTTGCATTGGGGCTACGCTGTTTCGGGGATATACCGTCAGTACATAAATCGCCTCTATACACACCTGATACAGGTACTATTCTACTCTGCTAGTAGCTCACGCCTATAACTGATTGATTGCGAGTGGAATTCACATACTGAGAGTCCTATAGAAATCTGTAGGTATGTACTATGTAAGAACATTGTCTAACAAAGTAATCGAAGATCGAAAGAGATATTAAATCATTTTCCTGTAATTTTCTTTGTGATGTAACCACAAGTTTACTGTTTTCCTCTACCTATTTCTCCTATACGATCTTGCTAAATCACATGATTCTAAGTTTTAAGTCAATAATAATATTTTTCCACTTATTTGTTTTTTTTTTCATATTTGTAAACGATCATTTCTAAAAAACAAAAGCTATACAATTTATTGAATCAGTTTCCCTTAAAATGATATTTGATATAAAGACATCTACTTCACATACTATGGTGCTATCTAAGTAGACGGGCCGAATAATCGATGAAAACGCAAAATTGTTGAACTCTTTATATCTTTCGAATGAAATATCCGAATTGAAAAATTCAAAAAGTTATACCAAGGTATTGAAATAGTCTTAAACGTGAAGTTTTTGTAGATAAACTCATGTGTTCTACAAAATCTTAGTATATTTTTTTCCATTATCAATAGCATTTGAAGCGTATGCGGGATAAGGTTTTTTTCCAATTTTGGAAGTTTTAGTAAGGATTATTAATTTATTTAAAAAAAATTGCCTACGTTATCTGGGAATAGTATAGCTTCCCACCAGTGAAAACATTTTTCATATCGGTCCAGTAGTTCCTGCGCCTATTCAATGCAAAACAAACAAACAAATATTTTTTCTTTATACTAACATAACAACAAGATCGAATCTTCGAAAAGTTTGACATCATTATCACAGTTTCTTCGTATATGTATATCCAAAGGTTGCTTGGAAGAGATCTTATATTTATTTATGTAATTTTCTGTGTACAATAAATATTATTTCATATATTAACTTATATATATCTCCCTTTTGATTGGGGTAAAATAAACATTCAAGCGGACTTTGAGCCAAACGTTGAATTAATTACGTAAGAAACAGAAATTTTCTGACTATTATACAAATATATATATACATATATATACAATTGCCCTCTACAGTATTACGGATGATATACGCTCAGGAATGGAAATTGGTAAAGTCACGGTATTGGTACTGCTGGACTTCAGCAATGCTTTTAACACCGTTGACTTCAATATCTTACGTGGCATGCTACGATCTTTTAAAATATTACTCCATCGGTTATTGACTGGTTTCGTAGTTACTTGTTCGGTCGGCGGCAACGCATTTGCATCGAAAACGAATCATCGTCTTGGTACTCTATGTCTGCTGGGGTTCCGCAAGGTGGCGTATTATCTCCATTACTCTTCGCACTATTTATAAACTTAATTTCACATAACATTCTATTGTCCTACAATCTTTATGCAGACGATCTACAAATTAAATTAATACAAAAAAACATCAGTCTCTGATCTTAGTATGGCTATGGATGCTATATGGATGCTTAGTATAGATGCTATCAATGATGATCTGACCCACATTAAGAAGTGGAGTGAGTGTTATGGTCTGGATGTGAATGTGTGGTAGGCAGTCCAAGGATGATCTCCACTATCAATTGGCAAACTCTTCCCCATGCTTCTTTTGGCGGCATTTTATCTCTTATAGTAAAGCAGTCAAAAACTTGGGAGTATTTATGGGTAGTGATTTATCTTGGACTACTCAGCTAAAAGAGGTTAGTCGTAAAATGTTTGCCTCAGAGGCCTCTCTGAAAAGGTTGCGGAACTTTCTTCCCTTTGCTACCAAAATCGCTCTTGCACAATCTCTTCTTTTACCTATATTAGTCTATGATGATGTGTTATCTAGATCTCACTGAGGACCAGTACGAGAAGCTTGAGCGTCTTCAAAATGTTTGTATCAGATTCATATTCGGCTTACGCAAATATGACCATGTATCTAAATTTAGTGACGAGCTCAAATGGCTTCATTTTCAGGCATTCCTTCTTTACTATATAAAGTATTGTGTATTCCTTCCTCCCCTAATTAATTAAAAAATCGTTTTGTGTTTTTAGGTGGCAGCCACGAAAGATCTCTGCGATCATCAGAGAATTTACTACTTAAGATCATTCCACAATATTTTACAGGAAATCCTTCACAGTTCAAGCTGTTCAGTTGTGGAATGCGCTTCCTTTGTCGATCAGACGCGCGCAATCACTGGCGATTTTTTGGAGAATGGTAGAGGAGTACTACCTATCATTGTAGTTGTTGCTTGCATATTATTCGTTTTATATTCTTCTCTTTATTTTGTTAATTTTTTTTGTGTATGTGTATGTATGTATTGTATGTATATATGTTGATTGTTTATATTTCTACATTAGTTTAATTTATTGTACACCTCAAACTGCCTTATTATTATTGTATTTCTTTTCTGTCCAAAGGTTGGTTGGTCCAAAGGCCTGGAAGAGATCGCTCTATGCAATAAGACCGCCTATTGTACTGTGCTGTTGTATGTTTTTCTATGTTATTTGAATGTGTTGCTTATGGTGTGTACAATAAAGAATATTATTATTATATAAAATAACAGCCTTCTGTAAAATAACGTAAATTAGTGGGGGAAAGTCTAAGAGTTCAAAACTGTTATGTGTTTTAGGAATTACATCCACAGATACATTGATAAGAATTGTGCGTACTGTTTCAGCTCGCCGTTGCTTTGTAAGTTAAATGGTCAGGTCTTTATATTTATTTAGTTATTTAATGTGTGTTACTGCAATGACTATGACATATACTATTTTGTTTCGTTTATCATAATAATCATAAGGTGATATACGGTCTATTGCATGCTATTGTATTATAGGTTACTAATTCTATTCCAGTCTTATTAAATTTTATGAATTATATATATATATAAAATATGAGACTTTTTCTGTGATGAAATTATATTTGTGTGCTAGATGTTGGTGGACTATTGAAGCTCATGGTTGTGTGTGTTTATAATATTTTTGGGTAATGATTTTTCAGGCACCAGTAATGTGCTGAATAGTTTCAGACGCGTTGTGGCGAAGGTCAGAAAGGAGGGTGTGGTCGCGTATTATGTGTTTTCTATAGTTATTCGTGTCAAAGGTTTGATCCTCGATTGCGATTATAAATCCTTATGTTTCCGGAAATAAATCTACTGCCTTAAACCATGGGTGTGTAGTGTTAAGTTTACAATTATCATCAAACCACCTATTGGAAGTCCACTGTTGGACATAAGCCTCTCCATAAAAGGAGATTTTTTGCCCATATATGCCGCGCTTGGCAAACATGTTGCGAAATGCAGTACGTAGCTATCGCGACGGGGATGCTGCTACCCATCCACGACCTGTGCATTTGTGCTGCACTATTTCGGATGGATATACCGCCATCTGTCGGTTCTGGTACCTTAGTCGCCTCTTACGATACCTGATGCCGTGGGAGGTTCTATTCTGCCGGTACCTCAAGGTACTTTTTTATGAATTATTTGTTTTTATTTGAATTACATTCGATTGTTTTACATTTAAACTGGTTGTCACTTCGTTGCCGACAAGACTTATGTATTGTGTTTTAGAAATAAATATCCATGAGACCATTCTCCATAAACCGAATTTCAGAGCCCCCAATTTCGGGTACTTCCCCCCCCCCCCATGACAAGGGTCGCTGCGAGCCGCGTGACATGACAACGCGTCCGGGTATCACCGTGAAGCAGGTTCAATTTGACGTGTTATTACCTATTTGAAGGTATGCTTGACCTTTATTCAATGTTAAGTGACGTTGATGAATTCGGTGGATCTGAATTTTTATGACGTTTTTATTAAAAAATCTATGATTTCGATCGAGAATACCAAAAACACATTAAATCTTTTTTTTAACTTCCTTTAAACGATTATTTAATGAAGACGAACCCGAAAGCGTGAATGGTAGAGGTCGTGTATTCAATCTCCATTCAATATATATATATATATGTGTTTGTTTTATGACTGAGTATTAAATACGTTAAATATATTTGTGATTCCTCTGTTGTCTGATGTCCACAACACGTGCTTTAAGCAACGCAAAAACAAGTGAATTGTTTTCGCGAAAATTATATGGCTGTAACAATAGGTGAGAGTGAGGTACCAATGCAGACGAACGAAGTCTACGATACGTAGTTGAACGAAGTTACCATATGTAAATTATGTATTGATTATTACTAAGCCGTGAGGTAGGTATTCATCCGAAACAGTGTAGCTCAAATTCACATGGCGATCATGGGCAGCTGCATCCACGTCGCGAAGTTATGCTCTGCGGTTTCCAACACGCTTGCCCAGCGTGGCCAATCTGGGCAAACTTTCCCCGTTCATGGGGAGGCCTATGTCCTGCAGTGGACCTTCCATGGATGGTATGATGATATGATATTACTATCACGCGAGCAGTATCGCTTGTTTGTCGAATTAGTCATATACAAAAACTCGTTAGTCCATGTTCATAGCTACCACGCAACAATAGGAACGCTGCTGTTCGGTAGAAATAGAAATAAACTCCAGTATCCATTGTTTTGTTTGCCGTCCATTTTTATTGTATCCGTCATAGGTTGTGCAGAAGTTGATTGATCGTTACTTTCCCGTGCCTTACCAATAGTAGCAATAGTACTGAGAAATAATTGAAACGCAATGTCCTTTATACTTATCTGACCGTAGCATTACATCGGAAAACCTCGCGGTTTGTGAATGACATGGTTTTTATTTATTCGCTTAATACTGATGTGAAGAAATTTTGTTATGTTCATCACACCAGCAGAAAAGGGAAATTTTTCCCATAATGGCCGCGCTGGGCAAGCGGGTTGGAAACCGCAGAGTATAGCTTCGCGACGTGGATGCCGCTGCCCATCTTCGCCCTGTGTATTTGAGCTGCACAGTTGCAGATGGATATACCGCTATCTATCGATTCTGGTACTCTAGACACCTGGTACAGGGGGAGGTGATATTCTACTCTGCCAGTACCTCAAAAAGTTCTAGTATATTTTTAAAGGTGGAGGTTGTTGGCACTGGATGGATGCAAGTTAAAAATTGAATCTATAGTATTATTATTAGTTGGGGATTAAGCTACGCTCTGTGTTTACCAACACACTTACCCAGCGCGGCCATTATCTGCATTCCCCCTTTCTTGGAGATTCCATGTCCCACAGCGGACTTGCAATGTCATATATACTTTTTATTACAAACGGTAAAGTTGTTTATTATTTATATGGTTACTATAAGATGCTGTTAGCTAATTATGTATAATAACTTAAGACTGAAGATTCCTTAAGTAGAGGCGGAATACATTAACAAACGACTTGTTAGTACATAGATCTTTAGTCTTTAGGGTAAAACAACTGAGTTGCAAGACTTGGTTTTTTATTGACAAGTATTGTTCTTTTTACACGCTTAATATTTTCTTCAGTTGTATGTATGTATGTTTGTAACCGACTCATTTGAACTCGATTTTGACCCACTTTAGACGGACTGATTTAATTTAAACTTTGTACACATATCAGTATTCGGTGCCAATACAATATTACGATAAGATGATCTCATTATCTTGATCATGATCCTCTGGATAAAAGAAATTTCTATGTGAAGATCAAGTGAAACCACGCAGCCAGCACATGCATACCGTCTACCTAATTTCCATATTTCTAGTTAAGTACTCATGTTGTTCATATTATTAAACAAGAAATCGAACTAAAAAGGGAAAAATTAACCTACATACATCCCAGAGACGATGGATCTCCACTTGTTACGATCTTGGCATACCTCTCTCGCATCCCTTACTCGTCATAAATGCTTTCATACACGCTCGTTTATTTTTTGTACTCCTGGCTCTTCTTTTATATCTCTTCTGTCTAAGAGGTTTAGATATTTTACCTGGTTAACATATAGTTTTTTTTTTTACTTTTTATTTTAATGTATGCGTGTTTTGTTTGTTTTAGGTATTTCAATATCTTAGAGATCACCCACTATGACTATTGACGGGCCCGATGGCGCAGATGGTAGTGATCCTGTCTTGTGCACCAGGGGTCGTGGGTTCGATTCCCACCCAGAGCAAATATTTATATGATGATATTTGTGTTTGCTCTGTGTATGGGTGTAAAATATATGTATTTAAGTAGTATATTTGTGATTCCTCTGTTGTCTGGCGTCCGTAACACAAGTGCTTTAAGCGACTTACCACGGAGTCAGGTCAATGTATGAGATGTTGTGGGAATTTATTATTATTATTATTACTATAAAGATTTTTATCGTAATAATGATGTTAAGTGATGAATAAGGTTGTTGCGCAGTAGCATTTATTTAATCATACTGTTCGTAATTGACCAACAATCAAGATTTGCATTTATTTGTTATTGGTAACGATATGTACTGCAAGGAAAATGCCATTGTAGGAGGAAAATATAAATGACTAAGTGATTATTACGTAAGTTCTTAAGTACTTGCAAGTGTGTGTGTGTTAATTATATATATATATATATATCTATACATTTACACATATAAATAAAATTAGTCTGTTTGTAATATTAAAATAACCGCTTTCTACTATGCATATGAATGTATATACGGTACACATACCAAAATATATCTCTCGGACGGCTGGACCGATTTGGACAGGACATTCACTGGCAGATAGTGTCCGTAATTAGGCTATATTATGTCACGCTACGTTGCAATTTAGTGATCGGATTACATGAAAACGGGACTTGATACGCAATGTTTTGTAATTGTTTCGTATTTGTAAAGTATAAATGTGATAATAATTTGTGGAATCAATTTGTTGTCGACTTGGGTAATCTACATATATTATGAATTTAAATGGAATATATTATATCACCGCTGCTGGACTTAGACCGCCCCAAGTGATTTCCAATAGAACCGGTGGTATGCGGCCTGCGTCCACCGCGATCCTGCGGTTTTAGTCAGATCGTTCACTTGAAGGTGGGACGCCCAACACTGCGCTTGCTGGTACGTGGTTTCTATTCCAAAACCTTCCAACTCCATCGTCAATCGGTTCAGCGTGCCAATGCCTTGCCCACTATCATTTCAACTTGCTTATCCGTTTCACTGCTGAAGGTCATCCTCAAGTCAATGGTAATTAGACAAACACATTAGTCAAAAACTTTCGACTTGAGACGCTGAGTTATTCCGGACAAGAAAATGTTTAACGAAAGCTGCCTAGTCGAGTTGGATTCAGCGACAAATCCTTTCTTGAAGTTGGACTTACCTAAGTGGACTATCTATCCTAGGTATACATACTAGTCAACAACTTCAAGGAGCGAGCCCTCAACGAAAACTAGGATAGGTACAACATAGGCATTACAACTATTATACAAATTGAAAATATTCATTCAATATTAAATTCAAGTGTAGTCCAAAACTATGCGTTATTATTAAATAGATAATAGACCAATTTACGATGTGGTTATCACAATTCATTATTAGATGCTAAAGTACACAGTAATTGAATTACTCGACACTACTACAAAAGGAAAAGCCGAATCGAATTCCCAACCGATTATTTACCCCAATTTCTTGTTCGCGTGTCACATCACATCACCAATTACCACAACCACCCAGAGCTTCCTTCCGACGTGGCATTGAATGCAGGTGAAATCGACACGCTTCACAAACATTTCAGCACATTCTATGGCACGGTTCAATGAGCGTGGCCATGGAAATTTACACTCTAAGTCAAGGAGCTGGGACAGTTTTTTTTATGTTATTAATACTGGATGAGATTAGGTAATTAAAGGGTATCTGTGAGTTGTTCTAGATACTTATACAAAGGTCGCCTGCATTAATACCTCTCTCTTACCTATTTCTACCACCAGATAGCAATGCTTGCAATGTTTCTCGTTTGAAGAGTGAGAGAGGCAGTAAATTACTGGGTTAATGTAATATTGTATGTTCAGTTCACAAGGCTGGCTAATAGTGATATCTTTGTGATGATGAGATTGTCTATAGGCTGCGGTCACGTCTATCATCAAGCAAACCGTTTGCTTGTTTGCTGAATTCATAAGATAAAAAAATTTAGTTTGAAAAATGTAGTGGGTGCCTTCAAGAGCCCCCCTGTCATTACCAGAGGCAGTCAACCTTTCTGAATTCTCTAGGCATAAAGAATCGTATAGTCATTAATACCTATTCTTCCGATGGCGCTGAAATGGACGTCCAAATTTTTAAGAAGAAAGATACAAACAGGTCTGATACACACACAAATAATTAAGTCGAATTAGCAACAAATTTGATGTACAAGACCTTCCCAAGAGATTTCCTATAAGACAGGTTGTATTCGGCCTGGCAATGCAATTCTGCGGTTGTAGTCTGATCCTCTATCAACCTTGCGGGTTCAATTAAATGCGGGAAAGGTCATCTGCATTTCTACGGCCAAATAGTATGGTATTGCTATGTTAAGGTTTGATGGTTTAGAGATGCAGTGAAGATACTGGGCATATATATATTATGGGATAACAGCCATTGGAAGTCCACGGCTGGACATAGGCCTCCCCAAGGAAGGGGGAACTATGCCCATACGTTCCACGCTAGGCGAGCGTGTTGGCAATCGCAGCGCGCAGTTTTGCGACGAAGATGCTGCTGCCCAACCCCACCCTTTGCATTTGGGAAGCACTGTTTTTAATGGATATACCGCCATCTGTCGGTTCTGGTACCTTAGACGCCTCTTACGACACCTGGTACAGGAGGAGGTACTATTTTAAGCTGCCGGACACTTACGGCAATAAATTTATACGATTTAATTTCTTTCTGTGAATATAATCTGAGTACGTCATTATTTATTAGTCCCCATAAACAAAACAAAACATTTGTATGGATTTAAAAACAGTTGCTATTGTTTCAGATGTCAACAAAACATTTCGCATCGACGATAATGTTGTCAGATGTTTTATTTATTTTGCTTACAGTAACACATTTAGGTAAACAATATACTTCTTTAGGTCGTTTCTATCCCTACTAATATTATAAATGCGAAAGTAACTCTGTCTGTCTGACTGTCTGTTACGCTTACCCGCTTAAACCGCTCAACCAATTTTGATGAAATTTGGCACAGGCAATCTTTAGACCCTGAGAAAGGACATAGGCTATTTTGTAATTCGAAATTAGGGTTGCAATGGGTTGTAAAGGGGGATGAAAAGTGATATGCAAGTATCGCATTTTTTAGAGCTAGAAACTTATTTTTCAGGCCATTGATTCTATATAAATAAACATGACATTCACACTTTATTTAAGTTAAGGTAAAGAGGTATGGTACCCAAAACTACTATTCCACGCGGACGAAGTCACAGCTAGTAAATAATAAATGGCATATTTTTTTATTTTCCGCGGCGGTGCAGAATAATACCTCTCTTTACACACAGCAACAGATCAACCTACCCAAATCTGTCAAAACTTCGCAATCTATATTTGATAATCTAAGTATAACTGCTAGACATTGAATTCAAAATTGTCTAAAAATTGGACAGGTACCCACCGTGCCTAAGAGTCGATTAAGGTACCCGAAACAGCATAGTTTAAATACTACAGGGTGTGTATAGACAGCAGCATTGTGATTGCAACCACGTCTGCCCAGCGCGGCAATTATAGGAAAAAATCCCCTATCACCTGAACTTCCCGCTAATGTCCAACAGTGGACTTTCAATAGCTGATGATTATTATTTTTTTTGGCTATGGGAAGTCCACAGCTGGGCAGAGGCTCCCCAGAACATTATATATCATGCTATTGATTTATTTAGTAAATGCACACAAAATACAAATGCCAAAAAAAAAACAAAACGATAGCTCAAATGTAGGAATCAGTCTGGGAGATCGTCTCGTTATTTTTCGGCACGTAAGATTATTCGTGATTATAAAATGACACGGTGGGCAAACGTGGTCATCTTAAACGTAGTAGTGACCTGGATTATATTTCCGATCACCGGCTTGATTTCGAACTGTGATATACTGCCAGCTGTCGGTTTCACTCTCCTTTGCGACGCCTCGTTCACAAAAAAATATTTTTTGTCTGTATTCTTTATCATTACCTACGTCTTGTTTGAACAACCATTATAAAAAAATAATATTATTTAATTAAAACACGTCATCGAGTTAATATTTTATTCAATTATGAATATTAGTATGTATGACGGTAGTATGTCACTGTACCTATTTTAAATATATAAATACCAGGTGATAAGGCTACTTAGATTAAGCTATTCTAAGCAGATTTGTTTTTGAACTCTTGGTGGCACATTTTTATGATAAATGAATAATAATAAATTCCCGCAAAACCTCATACATTGACTTGACTTCGGTGACGGAGTCGCGGAAAGCAACGTTCATCAGGCAACAGAGAAATCACATATATACTACTTAAATATACATATTTAATACCCAGACATAGAACAAAGACAAATATCATGATATAAATATTTGTCCTGGGTGGAGATTGAATCCACGAACCTTGTCGCGCAAGACAGGATCACTACCATCTGTGTCATCTAGCCCGTCGATAAGACCAATTAATACAAAAAATATAAGCTTAATTAGGGTTAAAAATTAATCCAAATCATCTAAATATTTTATTCAACATTATCTGTAGCAAAACATTATAAATAAACGTGGAAGTGTTTGTGTTGTGAAGTGCAGGTATTCGATTATGTGAATTTTATAATTACTTTACCAGTAAATTGACAGTCAAACAAACTTAACTTTAACTTGTTACTTTTGAACCGGAGTATATGTTTTTGGAATAAGTATTACATATTAACTACAGCTATTGATTTTTGTCCTTCATATAAATTTTAGCTCCGTCAAATTCTACCGGTTTTCCCATCACGTATTTAGTACATATATTAAGTTACGAGTATGTTCATATTTAAATTTAACTCAATTTCATGTCATCACCATCATTACAGCCATTGGAAGTCGACCCTTACTACAAAGGATTACTACAATCTGCGCTATTATTCCCATCAAACGTGGCACTTGGAATGGATCTATAAATTCATTATCATTATCATATCAGCCGTTGAAGGTCCACTGCTGGATAAAGGCCTCCCAAAGAAAGAGATAATCTTGCCCATAATTGCCTCGCTGGGTATGACGGGGATTCTGCTGCCAATCTCCGCCCTGTGCATTTGATCTGCACTGTTTCGTATGAATATACCGCCATATATCGGTTCTGGTGCTTTGCAGTGGGAGGTACTATTCTACGCTGCCCGTACCTCGCGGCAAATTATGTTAAATATTTTCATAAAAAAAATGTTTTAATGAAATCATCATCATGACCATACCAGCAATCGGAAGTGCATTGCTGGATTTGGCCTCCCTCAGATGGGGAAGTTTTGCCTATAATTGCCTCGCTGTTTATTTTTGTATATTTTATGTTGAGGTTACCAGGATACCATTTGTCGTTTAAGTAGTATATTTGTGATGTATCTGTCGTCCAATGTCCGTAACACAAGTGCTTTAAGCGACTTCACAGAGTCAGGTCGATGTATGAGATGTTGTGGGAATAAATCATTGAAAGATATTTCATATGACAATTATAATAATTATTTATTGTAATATTGCCGGTAACAGAAAGGTATCCTTCATCTTACACAGCAAAAATGACGTTTATTATTACGAAAAATGGCTGACTTGATCAATTGCAACACGTCAAACGTAATCAGGTGTTCCTAAGTAATTAGTTATGTTTATCCCCTTTTTTAGGGATGTGTATCTTAAAAAAGGAAAATAACGATCCCTTATACTATCACTTTGTTACCCATCTATCTGTCTATCAAGACCCTTTCTCTCTTAGATATGTAAATGTAAAATTGATTCCAATTACTTAGATCATTTGCAATTTCTTAGTGTGATAGAGGTATGGAATATATTTCATTGCAATATCAGCCGAGAGATACCGACAGAGTAGAATAGTACCTCGCTCTGGACCAGGTGTCGCTAGAGGCGACGAAGATACCAGAAACGACAGATATCGATTCGAAAAGGTGTCGCTCAAATGCAGACGGTGGGGATGGGCAGCAGCATCCCCGTCGCGAAAGCTGTTCTGTGCGATTGCCAACACGCTTGCCCAGCGCGGCAATTATAGGCAAATTTCCCCCTTTCTTGGGGAGGCCTATGTCCAGCAGTGGACTTCCAATGGCTGTAATAATGAATTCTATATTTACGATTCTCCTGTTGTCTGATGTCTGTGATATGTAGTGTTTTAAACAACTTATCGCAGGGAGATGACATTATATTTTGAGAGGATTACATAGAATACATAGAAAATGCTGGATTACATTTAAGATGATATTTACTAAAAAAAACAGCCTGATATCTGAGACAAATTGATTTTTTTCTAAATATATTCTTAATATTAAAATGGTCGTCTCTTTTCTCAAATTGCACATCGTTTAAGCTATTAAATCAAATTTGTTCGTTGTTAATACCTTTGGACGTAAGGTTTGAAGTGACCTTGACACGAGATGTACCATTTAATGTGTTGCCAGGCGCATTATTTTGATTAATTTAAGACATCAATCATAGATTTAATTGGGGTAGACGTCAAACAAAGTTCATCGGTATACGTACAGAACTCTTTCTATACTCTACCGCCAAAGTACAGAGATCATATTGCTGTTAGAGTTTTAAGCGTGAGAGGTAATAAAACTACTTGGTAATAAAATAATTATAATAATAAATAATAATTCACACAACATCTTTTCATGACTCTGAGATAAGTTGCCTAAAGTAAGTTACGGACATCAGACAATAGAGGAATTACAAATAAAATCTTAAAATATATATTTTTAACACCTGGGTGGGGATCAAACCCACGACCCTAGGCGCAATAGATAGGAACACTAACATCTGCATCATCGGGTCCGTAAATAAGTATTACATTTGTTAATCCTCAGTTATATGATGTCCTTGACACAAGTGCTTTAAGCGACTTATCTCTAAATTAGGACAATGTATAAAATGTTTTATAAATATATATATTTTTAATTTATTAACGAAATATTGAGAGTTAGTCAAATTTAACGCAAACTTTCTCTATTTTTAGAGAATAACCATGAATTTAACAGCGATAAGTATTATTTTTAATGTATGATAATTGAGAATTTTAAGGTCAAGCTCTTGAGTTCAAATATGGGACGTCAACAATACAAACCCAGTACAAAAAAATAAACGCATTATTTCTTCACTTACTTCCCTCAACGACTCAGCTGACTCTCACTTTTTATATGTTTAACCTTACGACTATAGAAAACATTTGATATTATCAGTCTTTTCTTTGCATCCACATAACATCCCAAATATTTGTCTTTTAAGATTTTATTTTACACTTTTCTTTCGGCATAACTAATACGTGTCCATTCCAAGTTTCAAATTGCTTGCTCTAAGAATCGCCAAACTAAGGTAATAAACAAAATAACGGACAGACATGGAAATACAACAATTCTTAGCTTAATAAGGAACTACGAGTATATTGTAACATTTTTATTTTTTTGTTTGACTATGTTTACATCATCGAGAACCGTAAAAAAATGCACTAATAAATTCTTACATACATACATACATCACGCCTGTGTCCCATCAATGTATGCAGATACTATGGATCTCAAATTGTTACAATCTTGACATACCTCTCTCGCTTCTTTTACTATATATTAGTCCTTTCATACTTGCTCGTTTGTTCTTAATACATCTTCCAGGCCCTTCTTTAATACCTCTTCTACCTAGTTAAGATATATAGATATGTCGTCTAGGTTATCTTATACCAGCGCTTCCATTGACTTCCGTTCTATATATTTGTGCAGTCAATCTACTTTCATCCATCCTTTATATATGTCTAAACCATCTCAATATTCCTTTCTCTATTGTTGTTACAACATCATCTTTTACACCGCATTGATCTTTCATTACACTATTCTTTAATCTATCTCTCAAACTCACACCATATATACCTTGATGTGATTTCACTTTAACAGTCATTACGTTGACTTATTTAAGTGAAAATTAAGGGTTTGTATCGCGTTCTTTAAAAAGTAGCTATTCAAATAGGAAAGACATTAGATTTACTGTTTCAAACAAGCCCACGTTTAAGTCCGTTTATGCAATAACTTTCGATTTCATTGCGTGTGACGGACGTACGCACGTCGTGTAGTCAAATTATCTAATACATATTTTATATCCGTTGTTAATGTTTATGTTTTGTAGTCGGACGGCGTTAAACATAAAGTTTTTCTGAATCTGGTTATAAATGAAAGTGGAGACAAACATCACGACGACATTACATCAGATTGGTACGGACAACAGTTTTATTCCACAGACGCTTCACAAAGCTATTGAAATTAGAACATTATATAGAAGACGATTGGTATCTGTCGCCTAGATCCTGCAAGAACGCAGTCGGCACCCTCTCCGTAGATAAACACGAACTAAAACTATATTAAAATATATTTATTAGCCTAATTACTTAAAAATATTCAAACATAAATAACTTCATATAATATTAATCCTCGGTGGGGATCGAACCTACGACCTTTGGCGCACCAGATAAGATCACTATCATAGGGCCCGTCAAATTTAATGTCACGTCGCATCAGAATAAATGTTGTACAATCAAAATAAGTTGAAAAGCTGTAGTTTCATTAAACATCGTTGCGACAGATATGCTGTGAAGACGGTTCAATCAAACAAATGGAGTAACACATTTTTTAATATTAGTATGGACATCTTTTAAGAAAACAAAAAGTACTGCAATGTGGTTTAAAGACGTTTCTTTTTATTTTTCTTAAATAAAATATATTTACAGCCATGTATTTTACATTGAGTAACATTTTTATAATAACTGACAATTGGATCTAAAATCTCATTACATCGCAATAGGTCATGACAACAGTAATACGATGATTTATTGATCATTGCAATTGCAATTTATACTTGACTACTTACTCAGCATTTTACATAATAATATTGAATAAATCAAAGGTTGACACGGTGCTAACGAGTTATGAAAATAAAAAAAGGCCATCTTCATCTCGTTCTCACCTCCGTGACCTTGTGCCGAGGCTGCATCTGTGACGTATCGCAAGAATCTAATACAACAATAAATTAACACAGAATAATAAATCTAAAACCTTATTACCAGGCGATAGAGCGCGTTATGTCTTAGCGCACAGAAAAATAACGCTTGTAACAATTACCGAGGTATAAACAAACGATCATTGTTTTCAACAGACACGCTATATGGAAAACGCAGCGCAGAGACGCCGGGCCACACAGACCTCAGTCGTGGCGCGTCGACGGTTGGGCGCGGACTAATCCGACGCCATTTTCCCGGCACCGTTTTCCCGCGCGCGGCGCGTGTGTTCAAATTTTAAGTGCTTTTATTTTTTTCTTTTTTTCACTCCCTGTGTTTTGTGTGCGGATTTATTTTTCGGATAAGGAGGTTGGTAATTCTTTTTTTATATATTCACTTCGTACTTTGGACTTACGTAAAAGTGTTACTATTGTAATTTCTTGCTTTACGATCGCCAATTTATTAGATAACAATAAGTGAATGTTATGAGGAATGAGTTTCCATTACAGCACTTTCTTTATAATGAAGTAAAATTTATTACTATGGTCTCTTGTTTTTTTTTTTTGTGAAACAGTTGACTGAAGTTAGTTTTTCCTGAAACTTGCTTCCTGTTGGCAAAAGAAAATGTGCTAACCGCCCATTTAATCGAGTTTAATTGCCGTTCTAATAAACCGGTTACATTGACCGTATTATTTTTTTTACATTCTAGTAATTATTTCTTGCTACTTGTGCATATTTACAATCACAGCATGTATTTTAAGGTCTTAACAAAAACAAGGTAAGTCGCTTGTTTCATTGACAATTCAGTAAAAAAAAGTTCTGGGTATCTAACAGAGATAATTCCATTTACGCATGAAAAAAATTGTGTTCAAATATTTTGCCTTTGCAAACAAACATTGACATATAGAATTAATTAAAATAATACAAGTTCTGACAAATCTGATAAAACAGAAAAAAATTGGGACTGACATTTACCGTCCGTTATCAAGAATAGAAGTCGCCAATGTTTATTTATACTCGTGAATAAACAGATGAAGCAAACTCAATTTGGTTTACAAACAATTTTTTGTGTTTGAAATTGTTGGATTATTAAATACTAATTTATTAACATACATAAGCAAACCTTTAAAAACTGACTAATAAATCGCTAAATAATGGCGTTTAATATGGAATATAAATATATAATTTATGTCATTGATTATAATAACTGACGTATCCGTCAATAATAAAATAGAAAAAATAATCTTTTAATTTATCCAAGAAGTTTGTTCTATTACAATAGCTTTAAAATAATAATATCGTTCTCAAATAAATCTAAATAACAGCTTTAAAAAAAGAACGATGTTTAAGAACTCTAATGACTATATTCACAAAGTTAAACGTATGTGAGAGTAATTTAGCCTTGCTGGATATGATACCCTTGAAGAGGTCTGTTCGGTTCATTTTCACGTATTGAAACTGCTAAGTTTAGCAACGTTTCATTAAGCATGAGCTATGTACATTGCTAAATATTATAAAAGAACGTTATCATCGGTCTTAACGCGAACTTAAAAAGTTTTTATTCAACCAATATTACGAAATGCGGTTCTCAAGAAAGGTTTAGGTACATCATTCAAAATTACTTAATTATACTTATAAAAAAGGCTATAGCAATTATTTGTATAGGCTTAATAATTTGTATAATTTATAACGATTATTTATTTATCATCCGATATGAATTCAATTATCTCCAGAACAATCCTTAAGATTCACAACCTCTTTTCTTCACAGCACTGCCATACAATACAGATATAAATAAATAGAGAGAATAAAAAATGACTATTGTTTATTAATTATAATAATCTATGTTACGATAGTTCAGTTGTTCTGTTACTAGTCGAGGTCAAATTAACAGGATCTATGATGTAATATACGCCTTCGTTATTCTATTTCTTGTATGTACTGGTTGAATTTGTATGTATAAAAAATATAAAGGTAACTTCCACCGATTTCTAGGTTTCCCGGTATATGGTCACTCTACCCAGTAATTTTACTGCCTCTTTCACCCTTCGGACCAGCGGTAGAATTTAGCGGTAGAAATAGGTGCTAATGGTAAGGTACCAATGTAGACAACCTTTGTAAAAGATCTACCTTAATTCTGAAGTTCTTCATTTACTGCGCAACCTTTTTGCTTCTTCTATAAAACCATAAAGTAAAGTTTATTGAACTTTTCAATTTTGTTTTGTTTGTCTCAAAGTCAATATGTCACACAAAGATCAAATTTAAAGATTGAAAAAATACGATTTGTCACGATTTAAAACCTACAATTACTACGTTCACATATTTTTATTTATTTCAAGTTTTTAATTTTGTACGTTCGCGTTCCCATCTATGCAGTGGGTGCTGACAGTAATTTGTAATCTGGGAGCGCTGCGATGTGGGTTGGTTCTTAGTATTTACCAACCATCTTCTCTAGTGAAATTGGGATGTTTCCTAATTTCGTTTCTAAGTACTTGAGGCCTTTTGTTAAGCCTGATGTAGTGGTTTGGTTTGTCCAGAACATGCTTAAAGGCTGCAGATTTTTCTGATAGTCTATGTGGTCTTTATGATGTTACAGTATGATGTATGGTGAAAAGAGGACTGGTCAATTATCAATCTCTCAAAGTGAGGTAGACCTTATATATAAGGCGTCTGCATTGGTACGTCACTCTCTCGTTTTTACATTGCTGTGTTCCGGTTTGAAGAGTAAGAGGGAAATTGGAATTACTAAGTAATGTGACTTATATATATATATTATTTATCCTTTAGTTTATTTAACCGAATAAAAGAACAAAAAAATAGCCAGCGTATTTACCCTCAAACTTGATTTAATTTGATATAACAATAAGTCCGTGATATTAATAATTTTATAATATATATCTAATCTTTGGGTATTTTGGGGGCGGCGGTTATGAGAAAAAATAATGTGTTCAAATACAGTACCTAAAACAAAATCTGAATCATTGTATAACATTAATTTAAAAATAAACGCAAAAAATGGTGGACGTTGGATATAAAAAACAAAGGAGCAGAATATAAGTCATATAATTTCTAAGGTCAGTACTGCCTATCCTATCATTTTAGGCAAATATATCGTTCATATCGATCGAAGTTAAAGACGAGGTTGGTACCATTAAAATCGACGGTAAGCAAGTGGCATACAGCTTTCAAATCAATTTAATCGTTCGGTATCTGTAATTCCTAGGAATTCGTTCGTTCGTTCTTCGTTCACTTTTTGAATTCGAATTTCGAAATACGAATAAAAGAAGCAAAACACTACTTAACACTTTCAGCAGTTTTTTATTGAGTACATGAAATGACACAACGTACAGTGACTTCGATCAAAAATTTATACGAAAAGATTTAAATAAATTTCTTTAAAACTACTGATACTCGCATATATACGTATGGGATTGTATTGTGTGTGTGTGACTCAAATGTGTGTATTTGGCCGCTTCACTGAAAGTGTTGATCATTTATTATTAGGTTGTTTTTTTTATATTACCAAGTAAGCAAACGGTCCGCGTGACGGTCGGCGTCACGTGTCTCTAGACGCTAATGTCGTCGCAAGGATATCAATAACGAGGCTTCAATACTGTGGCTTAAAAGATGAATTTATTAAAAAATATTAAAGACACACAAAAATGACTGCGTAATTTAATATTTCATTACCCAGTAATTTCAGCGACGTCGATCTGCTTAAGGGATTAGTTATACTTTTATGAAATTATAATTCTTATTTTTTACTATGAATATAGGTCCAAATAGGTAATTAATAAAAAAATTGGGCATTTTCCCAAACGCATAATTTGTCAAATTACTGACAGCTGTCAGTAATCTGACAGCTGTCAGTAATCTGACAGCTGTCAGTAATATAACTGATCTTTAAATTTAATGTTTTCGGCTTTCGGCTTAAATTTCTGTTATTTCTTTTAAAAAAACCTTCTTATAATAATAGAATTAGCAAGCTTATTAGGCTCGAATTAGGCTTCCAATTTTATATATAAATTCCCACAACATCTAATACATTGACCTGACTCCGATACACGTCGTTTAAAACACTTGTGTTACGAACGTCAGCCAATTTCGTCAGATAATTTTTTTGAATTTAACATTTAGATATTAAACAAACATAAATATCATCATATGAATATTTGTCATGGGTGGGGATCGAACCTAGAACCTTTGGCGCACAAGATAGGATCACTTCTATCTGCGCAAAAAAGCAAATATATATTTTTTATAGATTATGTATACCAGGCAAACTCACTAATATTGTCTTGAAAATTAGCGGCCAATATAATGTTTGTTATTTCAAGAATCTTATAAACAATAATTATGTATTCATTATTAAAAATCTTTAATAAGTTACTAAGTGGCCGTGAGGTACCAGCATGGCCGTGAGGTACCGTGAGGCCGTGAGTAGAAAAGTATCTCCTCCTTTACCAGGTGTCGTAAGAAGCGATTGAGCCACCGGAATTGACAGTCGGCGGTATATCCATCCGAAACAGTAGCATAGGGCGGGGATGGGCATTGCTCTGCGATTGCCAACACGCAAGCCAATTTCCTCTTTCTTGGGGAGGCCTATATCTAACAGTGGACTCCCAATAGCAGATATGATGAAGTTACCAGAGAAGATCTCAAAGGTCGTCTACATTGGTTCCCCAGGTCACCTATGCATACAACCAATGGTTGTGTTCCGGCTTAAACACAACTATTGATTGTGATTCTGAAATAGTATCCGTAGCTTACTAGGCCAGGAATCGCCAGTGATATCTTTTTGATGACTGGACTGGATCAAGCAGACCATATTATTATTTGCTGATTTCGTAATATAATAATAATTTATCTTTCAAATGTTTGAGATATACTTTAAACTCAGAGTAAATTGTGAAGATGAAAACTTTGTGGTTGGTGGTCATGGGGTCTGTATGATACAGTTTGCGAACCTCTGGCTTTCATAGACCGCGGTCTATACAAGAAACAGGATGCATCATCTCAAGCGGGACATTCCTATTAAATTTAGTGCATCTGACTCTTATTGTTAGTTATTTATAAATTACCCCCACTGATAAACAGTTCGCAATAAATTCGATAACCTTTACACCTACATACATTCATACACACATCACGCCTGTATCCCATCGGGGTAAGGGTATGGATCTCCACTTGTTACGATCTTGGCATACCTCTCTTGCTTCCCTTACTCGCATTAGTCCTTTCATACACGCTCGTTTATTCTTGGTACTTCTGACCTGGCCCTTCTTTAATACCTCTTCTACCTGGTTAAGATATGTTCGCCTCGGTCGTCCTATACCAACACTTCCGTTCACTTCCGCTCTATATATTTGTGCAATCATTAATATATATAAAATTAAATATGTATAAACAGATTTAGCTTGAACAATGGAATAATTTTTAGAAAACTGCACTTTATAAGCTTGATTATAGATTTCTTTTTTAAAATTCAAAAGGTTATTGGTAAATTTAAAGATTTTAAAATTATTATTTTAAGGAACTGTTTAATATTGGACATCGAATTTGATTGAATCTTGGCAGGTGTAACTACTAATATTTTTCTAATTTTGATAGATTGACGTAACCAATTAATCTAAGACTAGTTGTTAATCTATTATGTATTATTATTATGTATTTATATAACATCATGTTACACTTAAACCAAAGCATGCGCATTTTATAATACAGTGAAGCGAAATGCACCAGGTGCCGTAAGAGGTATATCCATCTGAAACAGTGCAGCTCAAATGCACAGGGCGGAGATGGGCAGCAGCATCTCCGTCGTGAAACCTGCGCTCTGCGATAGCCAACACGCTTGCCCAGTGCGGCAAATATGGGCAAACAATCTTCCTTTCTTGGAGACGCTTATGTTCAGCAGTCGACTTCCAACGGCTGGTATGATGATGGAAGAGAAATAATCAATTTAGCCAATCATCAAAAATAATATCACATGTCACAACGAAGTATCTATATAATATATATATATATATATATATATATATATTTAAAAATATATGTATTTATTGAGACTCAAATGAAACATTATCAAAATTTGTGGATTAAGCTTTTAAAACACATATTATAAAAATATACCTATACACAAATTAAAAACCCTTAAATTTTTGAAAAATACCCCGTCTTGAGGAGTCCAGTGGATCTAAAAACGTCAGACAAATAACGATTTTCATGAATATGTCAACTACCTATATATTTAAAAGGAGAAATACCAACTGACGCACGCACAGCCGTTACTTCTGATAGTAGAAACGTGAAATTTGTACAGTTGTTTTAATTCAAAATGCGAACGGACACCAACAAGGGAATAAAAAATTAATCCCAAAACGGATAGAATAGTGGTTGCGAATTTGTGAGAAAACAACTTAAAATTAGCAAAGATTTCGATAAAACTTGGGATTCATTGTCCTAAAACATTTAATTGAATAGTTATATCATAGTCTTTTGTAATTTACCCCCTAAGGGTGCAAAATAGAGGTAGACAGTTTCAATGGAAAATATTTAAACTCTGCTCCAATTTCTATGAAATTTATTATTCTAGCGTCTAAATGTAAACAAGGGAACAGGTGTTCTCCGGATCTTCGAAAAACATCCCTAAGGGTAGTTAAACAGGGGTTCCTAGTTTGTGTGGATAACAATTGGATTTTTTTTCGATTTATATGAAGTTTATTATCCGGGCCCTTAAAAATGAATTATTGAAAATGATTAAAAGACTAATTACTCTTTTCCATAACATCAGGTCCACAAACAAACGTATAGTCCGCGTAATAGTAAGCGTCACAGAAGCCTAGAGATGTTCGTAATATCACAAGGATATCACTAACGTATTGCCAACCTTGTGACTTAAAGATATTATGTCACATTACCCAGTAATTTCACTGCCTCTCTCATCCTTCGAACCGGAATACAGCAATGCGAACACTGCTTACAAGCGTCTATAGGCTGCAGTGACGCTTACTATCTAATAAAAAAAACATAAATTTATTCTCAACATAACATGATATGAGATATAAGGTAAAAATCTCACGGACAAAGTCACGGGAGAAAGTTAGGATCAACATATTCCAGGCGGTACTCAAGTAAAAAAACAATTTTAATTATACTCCTGACATACAAAATTCCCCTTGATTAATAATCCAGAGGAAACTTCCACATGAAATGGAAATTGAATAATGTGTGTGTAACAAAAATGCAGACTCATTTGAACTTAACTCAACCTCAAACACGGCGAATAAAGAGAGGCCGAAGGGAAGTCAACACGGCAGGTTGGTCAAGCGTGAGCCATTCATAGTTAATCTAATTAATAATAATAAATTCCCACTACATCTCATACATTGACCTGACTCTGTGGTAAGTCCATTACTATACCAGGCATAAAAAAATGTGCCAAAGAAGAAGTACTCTCCTTTAAACAGATGTCGTAATAGGCGGTGAAGATACCGGAGACAACAGAAGGTGGTATAATCCGGAAGAACCTAGCACAAACACAGAAGATTTGGTTAGAGCATTCCAGCTACACGTGTGCCGGGAGTGCTGCTGCCCATCCCCACCCTAATACATTTGAGCTACGCCACTTATTTAATACCGGTGTCTGCCAGCTCTGGTACCTTAGTCACTTTATGCGGCTGACTCTAGGAGAGTAATTATTCTACCCTTCAAGTACCTTGCAGCTAGCTAAAGTTGCTCTTCAATGTGGTCATGGACTTTAAATTAACTCTAAAGGAACTCAAAAACGAATATTATTCCGATTGATAAAAACTTTACAAACTAGTGACTGACCTTCGCGCAGAATCGACAAAAACTCTTTTTTTTAAACTTGTATTGTCGCAATATTACAAGTTTCTAGATAACATCTATTGCTACACTCACTTTTTTTATTCAATTATGATTTATGGGATTGAATGCAATAATGCATTTCAATAAATAAAGTTAATTTCTGCTTTTAAACTGGTCCCGCTAAATCAAAGAATTAGAAGAATTCTTTGACTTAGCGAGTGTGACCTTAGTATGCATGTTTATTAGATTTAAACTTTCCTAATGATTCATCACGAGGTACCGTCAGAGTAGAATAGTACCTCCTCCGTACTAGGTATCGTACAAAGCGATTAAGGTACCAAAACTGACAGATGGCGGTATATCCATGGATGGATGGAGGATGGGCAGCAGCATCCCTATCGCAAGTTACGCACTTCAATTGCCACCGCGCTTGCCCAGCGCGGCAATTATGGCTAAATTCCCCTTTTCTCAGGGAGGTATGTGTCCAGCAGTGGACGATGGGAGGCTCCTATGATGATGATATATTACACTAATTATATATCAACACGGTTAAGTAACAGTCGTGTATGAAACATTTATTTTACTGAAATGAAATAAATCGGTCAAGTGTGATTCGAACTCATAAAACCTTTAGTCACGACTTCCAATGTTCTACTCGCTCAGCTACCGAGACCTTTTAAAACTCCTTAAATTTTTCTAGTACTTTCAGATTTGCGCTCAAAATCAGCGTCTGGGGTCTATTTAAACAAACCTTTTTCCTAATTAAATTAGACGCAAGCACGGCAACCGTAAGGCGGTCTTACAATAAGACTTCGTATGTAAAAAGACACGAGTGCATTACCCATTAACCTAAATGCTGGCTCCTTTGAAAGCGGGAAGACGGAGAGAGGGAACGCTGCCGTATATTTGGGATCTTTAGTATGTTATGTTGACCCAGGTCATGGATTTGAAGTAATTTTATTGTAAAAATGGTCTGTCAAATAATCAATATGATTATTGTATGCCGTGGGTACCGGCGTACTAGAATAGTACCTCTTTCTGAAGTCAGCCGGTGTCATTAGAGGTGACATAGATACTGGAACCGACAGATGGCGGTATATCCGTATATGTAGGAAACTGTGACTAGAAAGGTTGTGGGTTCGAATCTCACTTGACTAATTTATTTCATTCCAGTAAAATAAAATTATTATACTCGGCTGTTACATTGCTGTACCAATACCCAATTCGTGTGGCATTTTTATAACAGCCGCAAATCGACCACTGCAGGACACAGACCTCCCCAAGGCGCTAAGCAAGCTGCCCATCCCCGCCCTGTGCATTTAAGCCGCACTGTTCCGGAAGGATTTACCGCCATCTGTCGGTTCTGGTAGCATAGTCACCTCTTACGGCACCTGGTGCAGTGGGAGGTACTATTCTATTCTGCCGGTATCTCCCGGCACAATATCAATATGCATTTAAACAACTAGCAATCTGGATGACATCAGGACGAGTTGCTAGTACCTATAGTAGATATATAAAAAAATGGATCGTTGTAAAGTTTTATACGGATATTATCGATAATAAATGGTTGTAATTAATTAATTTGAAATGCAGCCGGGGCTCTTTAAATTTGTTTAAATTTAATTTGTACGATTTCTTTGAATCGTAATTATGAATTGCTTTCGAGCAGGTATTTAAATTGGAACCGTTAATTAATGAAATCAAACTGTAACTTCAGTCGTGAGGTACCGGCAGAGTAGATTAGTACCTGCCTCTTTATCAGGTGTTGTAAGTGGCGCCTAAGGTACCAGAACTGATGGTGTATCCATCTGGAATGGTACAGCTCACAAGTACAGAGCAGGGATGGGCAGCAGTGGTCTTCCAAAGGCTAATAAGATGGTGACGATTATGATGAATTCATGAGACCAAATGAAGTTTTTGAGAGGCCTGATAGCGCAGATTGTAGTGATAATTTCTTGATCGCCAAGGACTGGGATACGAATAAAAATATATTTGTGTTTGTTATGTGTCTGGGTGTAAAAAATATAATTAAGTTATTGTATTTGTGATTGCTCTATTGTCTGATGTCAGTTACACGAGTGCTTCAAGCACCTTACCACTGAATCAGTTATAAATTAGGTGAATATGATTATATCTCTTCTTTCATATTTACTTTTTCTTCTTCTTCATAACAGTTCCTGTATTGATACTTCTAGAAGACTACAATTGACCTTGGTAGCTACAGGCTACTCTCGTAAAGAGAAGCATAAAAAAATAATTAATTCGCTTTTTTAAGCCAGACCTAAGAAATGAGAAGCCCAGACCTGCAAGAGCCATCGCTTATTAATTGCGAGAACTTATTACCAGCTTGTCGGGCACGTTAATTTATTCTGTGTCCCGCCAGAGGAAACGCCTTTGTGCCGTTAATTTAACAATTCATTTTGTTACAACGAGCGTGCTTAACATTTTGTATAATAAAAAAAATCTGTTTGCTGTTCGCCTCCGAGTATTTATCTTTACATCGTTTACATAGCTCAGGTAATAAAAAAATTGTTAAAATGGATTTAAATAGTATAATATATGAAACAAAAGCAAAAAATTCGGTTAGTGTCATCATCATCATTATATCAGCCTGTGATATCCAATGTTTGATATATGCCTCCCCAAGAAAGAGAATTTTATCCATAATTGCCTCGTTGGACAAGCGTGTTGCCTATCCCCGCCCTGTGCATTGGCTATGCTATTTTAGATGGATATACCCTGTATATCTCGGTACACGGATAGTGTCAACATTATCTAAGGTAGGTTAGAACAGATGCAAAGGTCACCTGCATTAATATTACACTCTCTTTCTACCGCTAAATAGAAGCATTGCTGTTCCGGTTTTAAGGGTGAAGGAGGCACTGAAATGACTGCGTAATGTGACATAATATCTTCAAGTCGCAAAATTGGCAACGTTACGACGATACATAAAGATATATGAAGTGTAATATGTATACTGGAATAATATTCCATATAAATAAATAAATGTCCACTACATCTCATTCATTGACCTCATTCCGTGATAAGTCGTTTGAAGCACTTGTGTTACTGACATCAGACAACAGAGGAATCAAATATATATATATATAATATTATTACAACCCAGTCACATAATAAATATAAATCATCACCATACCAGCTATTGAAAGTCCACTGCTGGCCTTTTCTAGAAAAGGAGAATTTTGCCTATGATTGCCGCCCTGTTCATTTGAGCTATAATATTCTAGATGGATGTACCGCCGTCGGTTCTGGTACTTTAGTCGCCTCTAAATAATAATATAATGTTTGTCCTTGGTGGAGATAGAACCCACGACACGCGGATAGGACAGGATCACTACATTTTCCGCAATCGGGCCCGTCAAGCACTGCACTTGGTATCTATTATTCGCCTATAAGAACAGGCTAGACCTAGTTTAGGTAGCTAAGTATCAAAATGTATTTTAGTTTAAGTTTCCTTTTGTTGTTGAAAAAAATTATTATTATTATTATTATATTATTATTTCATAAAAATATTTGGCCTGAGCGGGGATCGAACTCATGACCGTTGGCGCACAAGATATGGACGCCACTACTAAAACGTCACCATTCACCTATCATTCACCTATAAGGAAGGCGTTTTCAGGTAGAAAAATTTTAAAAGTCCGATGATAGTGATAATGGACGCATCCGGAAACGGAAGTGATAATAAAGTGCAGAAATAACGCGGAACCATGCGTCTGTTTATGTAGCACGAGTATTACCGTTGATCGATTAGATTTAAACGTGAAAACTTTTACTAATTGATCGGCGCGAGGCCACCAGGTCAAGGTTGAGTCACCAGAATCGTCACGAGTTACGGAAAAACCAAGGTTTGTGTACTATTTAATGATTTCAAAATTAAAGTGAGATTAATAAAACGAAGAAACATATCTACAAGTACATACCTTTTACCGTTTGTATAGTATACTAGCCTTTATGTACCGGCAGAGTAATAAATAAATATAAATAAATACCCACAACATCTCATACATTGACCTGGCCCCGGGGTAAGTCACTTAAAGCACTTGTGTTACGGACGACAGACAATAGAGGAATCACAAATATTCAACTTAAATACATTTATTTAACACCCAGACATATTTTTTGCTCTGCGAGGGAATCGAACCCACGACATTTGGCGCACAAGATAGAATCAGTACCATCTGCGCCATCAGGCCCGTCGATAGTAAAATAGTACCTCACGCTATACCGGGTGTCCTAAAAGGTGACTATGCCGGTAGATGGCGGTACATCTATCCAAAACAGTGCAGCTCAAATATACTAGGTGGGGATGGGCACCAGCATCCCTGTCGGGAAAGCTGCGTTCTGCGATTGCCAACGCTTGCCCACTATTAGCAAAAATCCTGTTTTCATGGGGAGGCCTATATCCAGCAGTGGATTTCCAATAGCTGATATGATGATAGTATACTACCAACGTCCCGCGGTTTTACCCTCGTTTTTTGTAGAACAAACTTAATATTATTTATTCCTCGATAAGTGAGCTATGTAAGCCTACATTTCAGTAAGTAAATTTTTCCTTGTACATATATTAACATAATATTTTATTGCAATAACTTCGAAAATCGGAGAACTTTCAGAGAATCATGAATCACTTTGCACCCTCCTGTTACATCCGTTAAGAGATACTTTACTAAAAAAGAAAATTTACTCGTTTTTCATGATTCCTGAAGAATGAAGAACCTTAATCATCGTCATAACAGCCATCAGAGCTCCACTGTTAGACATTGGCCTCCCCAAGTGATCTCCAATAGGACTTGTTGTATGCGCGCTGTGTCACTAATTACACTAATTTTCATTCAAATAACTACAAAAGCAAATTATCACTCTCAACCCTGTACCCCCGTTTTATCGCTTAAGGGGTTCAATTTCCTAAATTCCTTTCTTAATGCTCCCTTATGTTGAAAAGGAACAGTTGTTTAACTTTTTAAGTTTCTAACCCAAGATTAGGTCCTGTATTGTTATGTCAATTAATCAGTCAATCAACCGGCTTCTCTTTTTATATATGTAGAAAACGTTTCTTGATAATTTTCAACAAACAAACAAACACTACTTTTGTTTTTATTAAATGAAATACTTAAATTAAATAATACTTTCGTTTTATCCAATGGCTCATTTATTTATTACCTTAGATCTTACTGAGTTAGAAAAAATACACTGAAACAATAACGACTCATTTTAAACGATTACTGCGAAATAAACTGTAGTGCCTCAGTATTTCTCAAACTGCGCCGCGTGAGAAGCGTGAAGATACACTAGAGGCTTTGTGTTGTGTTCTATATTTTCTTTAAATACTAAAATACCATTACATTATTTCATTTAATTACGTTCTTCTTAGAAATAAAAGAACATAAACCATTATATTTGCACTCCTAAATAGAGTAAAACAGAAAAATAACAGCGGCCTCCAAACTAAGCCCCGATTTTGTGTTTATGGTATTTCAGTATTTGGAGAAAATATAGAACACAACACAACGCCTCTAGTGTATCTTCAAGCTTCTCGGTAACGCGGCGCGGTTTGAGAAACACGAGAGAATATACATATATATTCCTTTGAAGTATATATATATATATATACTTCAAAGGAATTATCCATTTAAAAATAAATGTTCATTCTAGTCTCTGTACTAAAAGTTTCAGGCGAGCTATTGAAATGGTATGATAGTAATTATATATTCTTTTGACGTATCAGTCTACATTTTATTTAGAACTTATAGATGCTCGTGTTAAAAATATTCCAAGCGGGCCGCAAACTTCGACTTCTATTGAATTGGTGACATCTACCAGTAATTTCACTGATCCTCTTACCGCCCTCCTTGCCGATATATCCCTCTGGCAGCGCTAGCGTTGACGTCCAAATGTTTCAGCATAATTAATATGAGGTCTACCTCTAGCCATCATCAGTGTATCAACCATTGGAAGTCGTCTGTTGGACGTAGGTCTGTTCAAGAGAGGCGGAATTTAGCTAATTATTTTAGCGCTGGGCAATCGCTGAGCGTACCTTTCGCGACGGGGATGCTGCTGCCCATCTCCGTCCTGTGCATTTAAGGTATACCGGATGTATACACCGTCTGCCAGTTCTGGTACCATAGACCTATCTCTAGTAGTAATCTAATCACTTCAATATACATACATAGATCTAGTTCAAGTTTAGGAACCGCTGGCCTAGCCTATGATCTCGCCAACAATAGCGTGCTCAATAAGTAAAATTGCGACAATGACATCAATCCGCTCTTTGAACGGTTGTCCGCCGCCGTCATAAATGGACTGAGAACAAACTGACATAATTGCTGCTATTATTGTAGAATATATATACATATATTTATCTATCTATACTTGTACAACAAATGTCGAGTATTAATAAATTTACACAACACAACATGTCATACATTGACCCGGCACCAAGATAAGTAGCTTAAAGCACTCTTGTTACTAATATCGAACAATATAGGAGTTATTAATATCTCTGAACGTTGCTTAGCAATGCCAATGTCTATTCCCGCCCTTTGTGCTGCGTTTTTTCAGATAGATATACCGCCATCTGTCGGTTTCGATACCTCAGTCGCTTCTTACGGTACCAGGAACAGAGGAAGATACCACTCTGCTCTGTCCGTTTTGATGTATTTTGACAAAAATATCATCATCATCATACCAGCCATCAAGAGTCCACTGCTGGACATAGGCCTCTCCAAGAAAGGAGGTATGTTGCCCATAATTCCTGCGCTGGGCAAACGTGTTGGCAAACGCAGAGCGCAGTATTCACGACAGGAATACTGTTGCCCATCCCTGCCCAAAATAAACAAATATATATTTTTTTAATGATTGTCCTGCCGCGTGATACGGGCGGAGTAGAATAGTACCTCCAGAGGGAGGTATCAGAGTACGGAGGTACTAGGTGTTGTAAGATCTGACTGTCACCACTCTTCAAAAGCATGGCAATATGGGCATAATTATTTTGTTCTACGGCTACTATGAAGGCGATGATAGTGAACAAATAATCTATAAATAAATAATATATATATATATATATATATATATATATATATATATATATATATATATTGATTATTTCTAAACTAGGGGTTATCTCTAAATTAAATTTTAAAATTTTACTCATGTATACGTCTTATAACATAAGGGAACAATAAGAAAGGATTTTGGAAAAGTATCTCAGTTATTTACTTCCCTCCCTAAAGGGGTAAAACGGCTGCAAATTTAGTATGATGCTGTGCTATTTTTGAAGTTTTATCCACACCCAGAACACAGATTTATATGATGAATCAGTGTTTGTTCTGTGTCTGGGTGTTAAATATGTATTTGAGTATATTTATGATTCCTTTGTCTAATGTCCGCAAAACAAGTGCTTTACTTATTTCGGAGTCAGGTCAATGTATAAGATGTTTGTGAAACATTAATTATTCTTACCAACTGTCAAACGTTGGCAGGAGCTAGGTTGTATTATATTTGGTGTAATACCTAGGCACGCTAATTGACATGTGGTGTTGACATGCATGGTCTAAGTATTGATTGTACGGTACAGTTGTATGTATTATATATGTTTATATATATCCTTACTAATATCACAAATCCGGAAGTAACTCTGTTCGTCTGTCTGTTACGCAATCACGCCTAAACTACTAGACCGATTTAAATGAAACTTGGTACACAGATAGACTAAAGCCTAAGAAAGGACATAGGCTACTTTTTCATTGGACATAGGAGTTTAAAGGGGTTGAAATTTTAATTTAATCTAAACGCCTTCTTTTCTGTGTATACCTATATATTTAGCAGTATTTAGTGATAATTCGTTAATCTAGAATTAAATAAAGACACTTAAATTTTATCTATACATATAAACATAGATATATAGATAAAATTTATTTAAACATAGATATATATATAGCATTTTATATGCATTAAAACGCTATCGCGTCTACCTAAGGACCTACTCTACAGTAGACCCAAGTTCAAATTCATCATAACAAAGAGAGATTACACCATTTCTAAAAACACACAGTGTGACCTGTTCGTTATTAGCACAGCTGTTCAGTTGCGCCATAGATAACTTCATCGGCATAGACTTGCCTAACGTTGCGTCCACATTGAACAGTTACTGAACGCACAATAACTTCAATTAAATGCACCAATTGACTGATTCAACTGTGTCTGACTGCCGTGACAGTCGCCTGATGTCCCAGGGACAGATTGTGGATGCCTTTAAGTTTAATTACATAGGAAATTTGACAGGCCCGAATAAGGTGATCGTAGTGATCTTGTGAGGTCGTGGGTTCGCTCCCCAACCAGAGTTAATATTTATTTGATGATTATTTATATTTGTTCTGTGTCTGGGTGTTTTTGATATGTATCTTAGTATTGTATTAATAACTAATACAATATTAAGATACATATCAAAAATATCCGTAACACAAGTGCTTCAAGCTACTTATCTCGGAGTCAGGTCAATGTATGAGATGGTGAGATGAGAGATGGATGCAGAGAAAGTTTGTGCAGGGCGCGATAAAAAGCAACATTCACACGAGGGAAGCCACGGTGAAACGCTAGTTAGCTGTAATTTTTACTGAAGGTAGCCTATGTCTTTCTCTAAGCCTCAAATGTAACAAATAGACATTTTATAATATGAGTTTCGTTATGCATGAACGAAGACTCTTCTCTATATTCCTTTGATATTCACTCTGTGACAGCAAATGTCATACAAAGCTTGATTAGTAATATCTACTTATTTACAATAATAATAATAACCATTATCATAATGAAAACACAACTGAACAAACAAACAACCAATTGGTTGTAAAAACAATAATATATTAAACAAACTGATATGTCATACTATGTTTAGAATTCTATTGACAAGAACAATGCGGCGTCATACCGATATGTTGTACCGTGCTGTCGATAGGTGGCACTAAACGTTGAGGGAGTGATCGGGCGTTTTGTTTTAAACCGTTTGCTTCTGGCAATTTAGTTTAAGATAAGTTTGAGCCGTGCGACCCTTTACCCGAAGGTCATCAGGGTCAGTCATTAATCTTGTAAATCGGTGTAAATAGGTGAGCCGGCTGGATTCTTCGGCAATGTTATAAATGTGAAAGTAATTTTGTAGGCGTTTTCGATGATATATAATAAATATACAGTACATCTCCGACAGTTATAAAGCTGACTCCGAAAGAAGTGACTCTAATCACATGTAGTTGTATTCAAATATATACTTTATGCCCAGACACAGTAAAAACTCAAATATTCTTTATAAAAATGTTTCCGGGGTGGGTATTGAATCACCGACCTTAGGCGCACAATTTTAATATCATTTATAGTATTAATTTTAAGAAAATGTCGGTTACTAAGTGCATTAAAAATTAAGATCCTGTACACTCATAATTACAACAAAAACATCTGAATTTGAATTAAAAAATAAAAATTATGCAATAAAAACTTCTTTAACTATTCTTGAATAGTATTAAATGTAGATAAAACAAGAATCCGGGAAGCAAAAGTTGATTACAACGATACCAAAATATTAAAATATCGTTAATTAGCCTCTGCAACGGTTTCGCTACAAAAACTTATGTTAACAAACAAATTAGATTAACTAACCGACCACAGTGCTCGAAAAAACTGCAAGGTTAAAGCTGGATTGCAAGCCTAACATATAATTAATTCATATTTAGACAGGCAATGGGAAATATGTCGAAAGTATTGCGAAGGGATTTCGATCGATATCCTTTTAGACGCTTGTGCAGTAGAAGCTATACGATTGCTGATATAAAAGAGAAAGGGCAGGCACCGGGCCTAAACTATTAGGGTTAGAACCTAGAAATTTCGAACAGTGATTGTTGTTATAATGTAAAAGAACATCAAAAAAGGATTTTTGAAAAATCACCCCCTGAAGGGGTAAATCGGGGGTGCAAAGTTAGTTAGAAAGTTTACTGTTTATGAAGTTATTCGGATGGAATTCAGTATAAAGGTTCTTTATTAAAAAACATGAAACACGTGTAAAATATTTATTAAAAATCATCCCTTAAAGGCGAGAAAGGGAGGTTGCAAGTTTAAAATAAAAGTTTTAAAACTTAACGCGGGTGAAAACCGCGGGACGCTGCTAGTGATTAATATACTTCCGACTTGCTGTGGGGTACTAGCAGAGTAGAATAGTACCCCCCCTGTACCACGAGTTGTAAGAGCTGATTGTTGGCGGTATGTAACGGAAATAGGTCACCAACAGGCTTGCCAAGCGCGGCAATTATGGGAAAAATTCCCCCTTTCTTGGGGTCGCCTATGTCCAGCGGTGGACTTTCAATGGCTGGTATAATAATGATGATGTTTAACAAGCTGTTCGTTCGCATGAAAATTGTAGAGGCAAATAATTGGATCGGCCCTTTGCTGTATACAAACAAAATTACTTTATTACTTTACTTAATTAAAAATTTCACTGGAGCACGACCTCAAAACCACCACAAACATAAATGTAGGGCGAATTTGCAATAACACACGTTTGTAATTTTAATTAATAAATCTCTTGCGACATGCAACACCTTGACTGTATTAATTGACAACTCCCTCGTGAATTATTAATATAATTAATATTGAATCTATGTCTATATTATAAAGAGGAAATATTTGATGGTTTCTTTTTTTGTTTGATACAATTTAACTCGAAATCCACTCGACCATTTAAATATTTTTTTCACAATTAGAAAGCAACGTCTTCACCGAGTAACATTATCTTAATTATCCCTACTAGTCCCTGCTAATATTATAAATGCGAAAGTAACTCTGTCTGTCTGTCTATCTGTTACGCCTTCCCGCCTAAACCCCTTGATGAACCGATTTTGATGGCACATAAATTCTTTAGATACTGAGAAAGGACATAGGCTATTTTCTAATTTAAAATAATGGTTGTTGTCGAAAGGGAAGATAAATTTTTTTATGGATGTATCGCTATTTTTAGAGCTAGAAACTTATAACTTATTTATCAGGCCATTTATTCGATATAAATAAACATGACATTCAAAGTTTATATAAGTTAAGGTAAAGAAGTTAAGATAAAGAAGTCGCGGGCACAGCTAGTATTCAATAAAATCAAAATATATACACCTAAAATGGAATGTAGTGAGGCACGATTTATATTATTGGTCATACCAGCCATTAAAAGTCCACTGTTCGACAAAGGCCTCCCCAAGAAAGGGAGTATGTTGCCCATAATTGCCGCGCTGGGCAAGCATTTTGGCAATCGCAGAGCGCAGCTTTCGCGACGGGGAAGCTGATGCCCAACCCCGCCCTGTACACTCGAGCTGACTTTTTTGTGTAGATATACGACGAGATAGATTACGACACGGACATCAGTTAACTTTCTTTGGCTGACATGATGATTTGTGCTTGTCTACTGCCTGTTAAAATTTGTATTTAAGTTTTAAATTTGTGATTTCTCTGTTGTCTGATGTCCATGTTATGCCGATAGACGTTTTAGACCATTATATTAACCAAAAACTTCTAACAGTAAGTGTAATAATAATAACTGTCAACGTACTACGCTTTCCTCTTCGTATCACCAAATCCCTAACGAAAAAAAACCGTATTCATTTTAATTTGTCCCCAAGAGGATCCTCGAGTCCTTAGGCTTGATTTATTGCAGCCTACAGCTCTCCCTGGCTTTGCGGCTCTACAGCGCGCTCCTTTAGGGAAGTACAATTATTATGTCGCCCTTAAAACATAGTGTGATACATTTGTGGTGAAAAACTGCTAAATAACAAAACCAAAAGCTAAACCAAAACATTCTTTGGATGAATTTCAAGTCTGTTGAAGAAGTCTGAAGAATGTTAATTCTAACTTTGACCAAGTCAATAAACAATCATTTAACCTGCGTTATATTAAGCGTCACCGCAGGCTATAGGTGGTAGAGTAGAATAGTACCTCCCTCTGTACCAGGTGTCGTAAGTAGCGATTAAGGTACCAGAACCGACAGTTGGCGGTATATCCATGCAAAAAAGTAAGCTGAAATATACAGGGCGGAGAAGGGCAGCAGCTTTCCCGTCGCGAAAGCTGCGCTCTGCGATTGCTAACACGTAACTTGACCAGCGCGGCAATTATGGGCAACATACCCCCTTTCTTGGGGCGGCTTATGTCTAGCAGTAGACTTTTTATTGGCTGGTATGATGATGATATAGATATCATTGGTGGGTTGCCAACCTTGTGACTTCACAATATTAGTCACATAACCCGGTAATTACGCTGCCTCTCTCACCCTTCAAACCGGAACAGCCATGCGAACACTGCTATTTGTGAGAGTGAGCTACTAATGCAGTCGACCTTAGTATGAAATCTAGCTCATGTAAGGCTAGCAGGCTCATTTTGAAGCAGCAAAATTAGAAAGAGTCTAACGTACGATGATCATATTGACGCGGATCGAGCTGTCACGATTGGTCTGCCGCGGAGCCAACCAATTTTAAACTCAATAGCTTGCATCATTGAAAGTATAGTATACATTGTGAGGTCATGTCGGGTTGGTGTACGTTGATATGACTCGTAACGTTGAATGTTCTGTGATATATTCCACTACCTCAGTATAAGTAGACCTCTGTCAAAGATCGTCTACATAGGATTCCCCCTTATCACTACAACGCCAAACAAAAGCGTTCGCATTCCTATACGAAGGGCGAGAGTTGGAGTAAAATGTAATATCTGTGACACAAATCATATTGACACATTACATTGACACATATCACATTTAGACATACCAAATTGACACATATCACATTGGCACATATCACATTAACACGTATTGGTAATGACCAGACGATAGACTTCTGTAAAGTTTACCATTACGCAGAACATATTATTTTTTTCTGGCTTATGATTAGTTTTTTAATACTAATGCGTGTTAAACGATGATTCCTGCAAATATTCACGATTTCAAAAACCTATAAAATCTAAAACGCGTTATTATAAGACCCGATATGAAAAGACGTTGCCGATGTTGTAATAATTTGCTTTCATGTATAAATGCAAATTAATATTTAATCCTTCAATTGTAAGATAAGATTATTTTGACGGATAGTACTTAAGTAATTATATTATCATACATTCTAGGAATTAGGTCCTGGATTCAATGTCAGAGTTGAAAGATTTTGCAGACCAAAAACAAAGAACACTCTTTTATTTATTCGCCATGAAATGGTCTTTGAAGTTATGTATTATATGTTGAATTGGTTCCACTTATTTATTGAATTATTGGTTTATGCATTTGTTGGTGCTTTAAACAATATTTTGCTTAAAAAAAATTTAAATTTTATAAAATCACAAAACGTCTTATATATTGACCTGGCTTTCATTTGTGTTAGTCATAGTTTTACTATTAGGCTAATATTATTTTTAATAGAGAAAAACATCGTGTGATAGATACAAAAAGATTGTTTTTTTATGGTGAAACATCCATCCATTCGCTTAGCCGAGGTTCTTGCAAATTCCATATGAAAGACAGGCTAAATCGCGATCAAGATTTTGGTTATCCAACACCGAAGATCCTCCATTACACTTCGTTGGGCCTAACCCCGCGATTATCCTTAATGTAGATAATGCAGATGAGTAATTTCTGGTTCTCATGACAATATGGTTAATATACATCCATAGACTATCGCTTATTTCCTGTTGGAGAAAGTAGAGATCTAGTTTTTTCTAATTAATCTCGTCCTATATGAATGCTGGCCGATGTGGAATGCACGAGACCTTTTTAAGTAACGGCTCTGGCCCATAATTACCTACAACATTCGCGATGATTTCTCAACTTAAAAATAACACTAGGAAACATTCGAATACGAGGATTTGGTAGCATATCGGGTAGTGCAGTCCCCCGGTTCAGAAAAGCAGGTTCGAGCTCCACCGGAAGCCAGAGACAAGTTGATGAGCCCGATGGCGCAGGTGGTTGCAATCGTATCTTGTGCGCCAAAGATCGAGGGTTCAATCTCCATCCAGAGCAAATATTTATATGATGATATTGCATGTGCTTAATGACTTATCTTGGAGTCAGGTCAAAGTATAGGATGTTGTAAATTTATAAAAACAAAAATTTTTAGAATGTAATATATTAAATTATTATTTAACGATATTTCTAACGATATTTCGTATTTTATCATCATATCAGCAATTTTTGCCCATAATTGACGCGCTTGTCAAGCGTGATGGCAAACGCAGAGTGCAGCTTTCGCGACGGGAATGCTGCTGCCCATGTCCGCCCTATGCATTTGAGCTACACTGTCTCGGATGGATATACGGCATCTGTCGGTTCTAGTATCTCAGTCGTCTCTTACGACACCTGGTGCAGGGGGAGGTATTCTACTCTGCCGGTACCTTAAGGCATGCGTATTTCATGCCACATCTAAATGACACTGTTCCTAACATGTCATTCAGTTTCACTACCAATTGAATTTTAATTTTAATTCAATTTAAACTACAAACTTTGATTCTTTTGGCCTTGCCGTAGAGATTTTTAAATATGGCCGATAAAGTGGATACATTTTTAACGTGACAACGTCTTATAATTCGATGGAGTCGGCTGCACGCATGAAAAAACATGACTCATGCGGCGTTACCTCGTTCTGAGGCGTTCCGTTTAAGGTTTGAAATGCAAGCGAGAGTGCGGGACAAGAGACAAAAAGGCACAATCAGCCCCGCTTTCGGCACCTTTCAACATCTGTCTCTCTCGTACTCGAGTTAGCGTAGCATACATTTTATAAATAAAATTAAAACGTTCTTTTAAAAAATGCAACCATTCCATCAGTATTTTCTTATGACGTTTTCACGTACAACTATCGACAGTAAACCGACTTTACAGGCAATATTTTTTTACCAGGTCTTCCCGCACGATAGTAAGCGTCTTATTGTTGTGTTCCTTATAGACTCTCTTATATCACAATCGCGTTGCCAAACTAGTGACTTAAAGATATTATGTCACATTTCCCAGTGAATTCATTGCCATTCAAGCCTGGACACAGCAAATTGAACACTGCTATTTGACATTAGAAATAGGTGAGAGTGAGGTACCAATGCAGACGATTTGTATAAGACATCTTAAAAATTCTTCCTGAAAAAATACTAGCCTTCATTTTTTTTACTATTTTCCGAGTCCAGCTAATGCGAGGTTTTGCCTCATCATTATCATCACCACGATTACTAGTTCAAGGTTATATTGTGTCATAAGATTCCCTATACACTATTTAAGTGATATCTATGTGTAATAATTTAATAATACGTGACTATGAGCACGTTTCGTCTTTGTCTGAAGGTACGTCTTCATTTATGAAACAATGGATCATTTGTTATAATTTATTGTCTATAACACTCACTGTCTATTATATGGGATAATTAAATCGATATCCGCTCGATATAAACATTGCTTCCTTATTTTAATCGGAACCTATCATCATCATCTAACTATTCATTGGGGAATTTTGCCCATAATTGTTGCGCTGGGCAAACCCTGAGCGCACTTTTCGTGACGGGAATGCTGCTGCCCATCCCACCCTGTGCATTTTCATAATTTAGAAATATTTCAGTTTATTCCGAAAAGTATCGCGAGTTAAAAAAAGTTTAAGGTTAGGTCGCCGGCTAGGTTTTATTTCAGCTTATTTCCATTCAGTTTCCGAAGCAATGTCGATGAACACCGTGCATATTGATAAACTGACCGGGAGGGACAATTACAATAGCTGGAAATTTGCCGTGAAGTCATATTTGGAGCACGAGGAATTGTGGTCATGTGTGGATCCAACCAGAGAGGAAACCGCTGATACGAAGAAAGATGTCAAGGCCAAGAGCAAAATCATTCTCCTCGTTGACCCCTGTAATTATCACCACATAGAAGATGCCCAGAGTGCAAAAGAGGTGTGGGTCAAACTTCAGTCTGCGTTCGAAGACTCCGGATTACAAAGGAGAGTGGCGCTTTTACGTAATCTCATTAATACAAATTTAGAAAATTGTACCGATATTGAGGAATACGTAAATAAAATAGTAACAACTTCGCATAAATTGAGAAACATTGGTTTCAAAGTGGATGACGAATGGCTAGGAACCCTAATGTTGGCGGGATTGCCCGACCAATATAAGCCGATGATTATGGGTTTGGAAAGCTCTGGTGTCAAAATTAGTGCAGATTCAATTAAAACTAAATTGTTACAAGAGGTCACAAAAGAATCTGATACTACCGCATTGTACACAAAGCACAAGTTCCATCAAAAGAAGAATAACTACCCTCCGAATAATAAAAATAAACCCCGAGGTCCCCGTTGCTACAATTGTAACCGTCACGGACATTTGAGCAAAAATTGTTTCTTTAATAAAAAGGACTCTAATACTAATAAAAATTATGCTGCCGTTTTTTCAGCCTATTCTACCACAGAAGACTTGGACTGGTATGTGGATTCTGGTGCATCCATGCACATGACTCGAAGATCTGATTGGTTATATGAAATCAAGACACCTCCGTTACATAATATAAAGGTGGCCAATAATTCTTCAGTTACTGCACAGCAGATGGGAAATTTGGATCTCAGTCTCCGGTGTAATGACGGTAAAGTAAACACAGTCCAGGTGAGAGACATTTTATTCATTCCGGAACTCAGTACTAACTTGCTGTCTGTTAGTCAATTAGTGAAGAATGGCTGTCAAGTTACTTTTCACAATACTGGCTGTAATATTTATAATAAAGAGAAACAATTAGTAGCAACGGCAAGACTAACAAACAACATGTACAAACTGAATACTGTTGGAGGGGACGCCTATATTTCTGCCACCGATAGCTCTGAAACATTAGATGTTTGGCACCGTAGAATGGGTCACCTCAATTACGATGATGTTAAAAAACTAGAAAATTGTGTAGAAGGGGTAAAGATAACAAAAAGTGAGAATAAAACTTGTATACCGTGTTTAGAAGGAAAGCAGACACGGCTACCTTTTAAAAATGAAGGTTCAAGATCAACTTCACAACTAGAGGTTATTCACTCAGATCTCTGTGGTCCAATGGAGTGCACATCAATGGGAGGGGCTAAATATATCATAACATTCATTGATGATTATTCAAGAAAAGTGTATGTATATTTTCTGAAAAGCAAATTGGACATAACAAAAGTTTTTCATGAATTTAGATGTGAAGTTGAAAATGAATTGGGAAAGAAAATAAAAGTAATACGCACAGATAACGGCACCGAGTATTGCAATAAAGAATTTTCAAAATATCTTACAGACAGTGGCATCAAGCACCAAACAACCACACCCTACACTCCGCAGCAGAACGGCCTGAGTGAGAGAAAGAACAGAACACTCGTAGAACGTGGCAGGTGCATGCTTAGTGATGCCAATCTACCAAAGATCTATTGGGCTGAGGCTGTATCCACAGCCGCCTATATTTTGAACAGATCCCCATCTCGAGTACTCAATGACATGACACCAGAAGAGAAGTGGTCCGGAAAGAAACCTAATATTAGTCACATGAAAATATTTGGGTGTAAGGCCATGGTTCATGTACCGAAACAACAAAGACAGAAATGGGATGCCAAATCTACAGAAATGACATTTGTTGGCTACTGTCAAAACACAAAGGGCTACAGATTACTGGATAAGAAGAAAAAAACCATTGTGAAAAGCAGAGATGTTTTATTCATTGAAGATTCAAATTCAACTCAAACTATGACACAACACAAGTCTCAAACTGCTTCATTAACGTTGGAAAAAGATGCAAATGACAGGACTTACATTCCAAGCAGCAGTGAATTAACCGATGACAGCATTAATAAACAATGTTATTCTAATGTCACCCTGAGAAGGCGGGTGCCCAATCGTGTACTCTCTGATGATAAGAAATTTTACATAAATATGGCATGTCAGACTGTAAACCTGTCAAGACACCTATAGATCCTCAGGCAAAACTACATTCAACTGGCCAAGAAGAGGAAATATTAAAAAACATTCCTTATCAGGAAATAATTGGATGTCTGTTATATTTATCTCAAGGCACAAGACCAGACATTAACTATGTTGTAAATTACCTAAGTAAATATAATATTAAACCAGAAATGAAACATTGGGTAACATTGAAACGTGTATTGAGATATCTAAAAGGAACTGAAAACATTTGTTTGATGTTTAAGCAAGATGAAGATGAAGATATAGTTCACGCCTACTGTGACGCAGATTGGGCTAATTCTGAAGATGACAGACGCTCCTGTACTGGCTACATTTTTATCTTTCAGGGAGGATCCATATGTTGGAATTCAAAACGTCAACCCACTGTAGCACTCTCGACGACAGAGGCTGAATACATGTCCTTGTCGGCATGTACACAAGAAGCGATTTGGCTAAAACAGCTACAAGAAGAATTTTGGCCACATCTCAAGCAACGGGCTATAGTTGTTTATTGCGATAATCAAAGTTGCATTAAACTTTCAGGTACTGATGGATATAACTGCAGGACGAAACACATAGACGTCCGGCATCATTTTGTAAGGGACAAAATCAATGAAAAGAAGGTTGAGGTGCGCTATATCAATACTGAAGAGATGGTTGCCGATATCCTGACTAAAGCCACTCCGCAAGCCAAGCTGCACTACCTCAGCGGCAAGATGGGCCTGTGTTCAAGGGAGGATGTTGTAATTGAACATCAGCGCCACCTATGATGTCCCATCCCTACTAATTGTAAAGAGTAATGTTGTGCCCCTCACTACTCTCTCTGCCATATTTTTTCTCTCAAGTGCGATCGGCAAATTATAATATCCTTAAATATCAATAAACTGTTATTTCATAATTTACGTTTCTACCTTTTATTTTAACAACAGAGCTGCACTGTTTTGGATGGATATACCACCATCTGTCGTTTCTGGCACCTTAGTCACCTCTTTAGACACCCGGTACAAGGAGAGGTACAATTTTACCGGTACCTTACGGCTTGAGCTAGAACTAACACTGCACAAATAAAAAATAAAAAAGACAGTTACAAGAATATATGTCTATCGATTATTTAATACTAGGATCTCGGTAGCTCATCAGTTAGAGATTATTCCAAGATTCGTTTCGTTACTTCTATTCTTGTTACATCTGTCAGAGATATTTTTCTAAGAAAAATATATCTTATTTATACTTAGTGACTTTCACTGTAGTTTAGAATGCTAAACTAATACGAATTACTAGCAGTAACCTTTATGCAAAGGCCGTCTGAATGAGTACCTTACTCTCATTTATTGGTACCACCAAGTAGCAGTGTTCGCATTGCTGTGTTCTAGTTGGAAAGGTAAGAGAGGTAGTGAAATTACTGGATAAATGTGACAACATATATATATATATATATGTTGTCTTCAATTCTCAAAGTTGGCGACTTTATTTACTGATTAGTCATATCTTTATGATGATGATGTATCTATAGGCTGCGGTCACATTTATCATCAAACATACCCTATGCATGTTTGTGGACTTAATAACATTAAAAAGAAAACAAACACAAATATTCATCATATAGATCCAACATCTCATACATCGACCTGACTCCGTGATAAGTCGCTTAAAGCACTTGTGTTACGGATATTATAATATAATCACAAATATATTACTCAAATACATCATGTAAATATTTTTCCTCGGTGGAGTTCGAACCCAAGGTCCATAGCGTACAAGATGGGCATACTACCACCTGCGCCATCAGGCCCGTCAAGCCTTCATAGGAAGAGACTACAGTAATGCTTGTGTTCTAATTTTTATGTTATTTTGTTACAGATTCGAGATACGTATAAACACAAATAAGGTCAGTATTTTTTTATCTTGAAGCCTTGGCAAATCTATTATCTAGTTGATTATATATGTATATACAATAAAAGGTCTGGTTGTTTCACTGTCTGTCTGCTTGTTACCTTTTTAAGAATCTACATTATCATATTAGGCATTGGATGTCCGCTGCTGGACATAGGCCTCAAAGGCCAAGAAAAGGAGAATTTTGCCCACAATTGCCGCGTTAGAAAAGCAGCTTTCGTAGCAAAGCAGCATACTGTTGCTCAACCTCGTCCTGTGCATTTGACCAACACTGTTTTCCGGTAATCGATATTGGTTTTATAATCAAATTTCATAGGTACATAATAGTTTTAGCAATTTTTACCCACACATTTTTACTGAATTTAACGTCACGGTATTTGTCCGAGATAAACTTCAACACTACTAAACTGATTTATATATTATTTTTAGCTTCATATGTACAATTTGATCCCATTTAAAAGACGAGGATAGATTATATTCCAATTTTTAATCGCAATATTCATGATAAACATGTGAAAATCGTTAAGACAAAATCTGCAAGTCAGCTAATTTTATATAGTTTTGTCACCATCATCATACCAGCCGAAGGAAGTCCACTGTTAGAGATAGTACACCCTAAAAAGGGGGAAATTTGCCGATAAGAGCGTAGCTTCGTGACGAAAATGCTTTTACCCATTTCCGCAGTGCTACTTTTGAGCTCTTGGGAAGGCCTATGTGCAGCAGGGGATGTTCTACGGCAGGTCTGATGATGATGACACGCACAAGTAACATCATCATATCAGCTATAAACATCCACTGCTGAACATTGACCTCCCCAAGTAATCTCCAAAAAGACCAGTTGTAAGCGCGGTCGGATCCTGCAGTTTTAGATCAGATCTGATCGTCTATCCATCTTGCGGATGGACGCCATACGCTGCGCTTGCCGGTACGTGGTCTCCGTTCCAGAACCTTACGATTTCATCGGCCATCGTTTCTGCGTACCAAATGCCCTGCCCACTGCCACTTCAACTTACCAATCCGGCGGGTATGTCGGTAACTTTGGTTCTGTTACTTATTCCTGATTCGATCGCGCAAAGTAACTCCAAGCATTCCCTTCTCCATAGCTTGTTGCTACTTTTAGTTGGTCTATAAGGCCAATTGTAAGAAAGCATGTATCGCTGCCATAGGTCATCGCTGGTAACACACATGGGTCGCAAACTTACGACTTGAGACACTGATATACAAGTATATAAAATATCAAGTATCAGAATGCAAGTAATCTGCCGATATCCGAATATGCAAATTCGCGAACGCCGTTGGCTTATTAAATCCGTAATAATCCATAATAAACCGCCACGTTACGCCATAATCCCGAAATCCAGGCATTAAGCTTATTACAAGAAAATACGTTTTAATGCCGAACTCGCATCCATTTGACCTGAGGATTTGCTGGCTGGCTTGGAGTCTCGAGCGAGGCGGTAAATCAATGCATAAGCCAGTGGTTTTTAGGATATCGTAGTTTACTACAGGATACATTTCTAGATACGAAAATGTTCTTGGCAACATTTTGAGTATTTGTTTCCTAGGAGGCCTGTTTTTAGATTCAAGATTCTCACATTAACTTATTTAGCCGTTTGGTACTAGATCTACGAGGCTGACTGATGTACCAGTACCAACAGATGGCGGTATATCCATCCAACATAGCGTAGCTCAAATGTTACATTGAGGGGATTTGCAGCAGAATTTCCAACGTGAAGCTACGTTCTGCGATTGCCACCACGCCTGCCCAGCGCGGCAAATATGGGCAAAATTCTCCCTTTCTTGGGAAGGCCTGTGTTCAGCAGTGGACTTTCTGTGGCTGCTATGATGTTGGTGGTATTCATTTAATATATTTCTTGTTCTACGTTACCCTACTGCGGTTATACCCTCGGAAATATACTACTTTTTAAAGCCGTTACTAAGAAGTTTCATTATGAGTCGGGAACGTGCAAATTTAAGAAAGCGTTAGATTTTTTTATATGCACAGAAATATTTGGCGCTATAATATTTATTTATTAATAAGTTGTCACGGTAGCTTGGCGTGAAGCATTCCAGCTACAATAAGTTATATTGATGATTGATATACCGCCACCTGTCGCTCGACACCTGAAACTACATTTAGGATGCTTGGAACATTGGAACATCATTTCTACTAACTATATCCAATTATGTTTATACAGCAGCTGTCTATGTTTTGCAGTGAAGTAATTCATTAGTGTACGAGGCTACGGCATAAAGCCAAGTTACACTAAGTGAATTGCAAATGCGAAACTAATAAATACCGCAAGCGATCCCAATGCTAATTTATAGTTTTAATTCGACAATGGACGACGCGCGATAGAAATAGAAATTGTATTTTCTGTATGTGTCTAGGTTTTCCCCATTGAAAGCAATAGCGGCTATTGCCATCCTTTGGCAAAACTTGCCAAATGTCAATACCACGCTGGGCAAGCGAATTAATTAAAATTTGTTTAATCGTTTGGACAAATACATACAAACACATTTATCGGGCCAGCTAGTAATCAGCCATTGAAAGTTTACTGTTGGGCAATATTCCCATTTTCTTGGGGAAGCCTATGTCCAGCAGTAGACTTACAAAATCTGATAATCCTAATCGTGCTCGATGGCGCATTCTCTATTGTTTTTTGAAGTTTCCTTAAGCAACAAGAGTAGTATGTTCGATCTCCATCCAGGACAAATATTTATAGGTGAAGTACACCCACAGAACAAACACAATTGTTTGTTCTGTGTCTGGGTATAAAATATATGTATTTAAATAGTATACTTGTGATTCCTTTGTTTTCTGATGTCCGTAACACAAGCTCTAAGCGACTTATCACGGAATCAAATCCATGTATGAGGTGTTGTAAGAATCAATTAATTATTATTTGTAAAATATTATATAAAGATAAATATATCTTATGTTAGGTACAACAAAACAATATACCAAACATAACATTTTTATGCCATTACCTGTTTGTATTTTATTTGGCACGTTAATAAATGGCCTGGGGACATCAATAGCACCCGGTGTCTGCGCAATCCGAACAAAATGGACGACGTATGCCGTGTACAGGGTGATGCCGAAACACGCGCTTAACCTGCGTTAAGTTAACTTTGCACTCTCCTTTCACCCCTTTAATGGATGATTACAAAAATAATGTTTTGTACGTGTTTCATATCTTTCAATGAAATCTTTGTACTGAATTTCATTCGAATAAATTTGAAAACAACAACAACATGTCTTACAAATTTTCATTCCTATTTTACCCTTTTAGGGGGTAAAATTTTAAGTTTCTAAAGTTGATATGTCAATTAGTCAGTCATATATATATAGCTTAAAGTGTGAAATATTCGCCAATATATTGAAGACCACCGTCCGCGAGGTCTTTATGCATGGACAGGTCCGATAGGAGAGATGGTAGTAATCCTATCTTATGTGCCAAAGGTCGTTGGTTCGATCTCCACCCAGAACACATATTTATATAATAAAGTTTTTGTGTTTATTCGGGGTCTATCTGAATATACGCCTATGTATATAAGTATGTCATCATCATCATACCATATTGGAAGCCCACTGCTGGACTTAGGCCTCCCTAAATAAGGGGAAATATTGCCTATAAATGCCTCGCTGGACAAACGCATTGGCAATCGTGTAGCGCATCTTTTGCGACGGGGATGCTGCTGCCTATCCCCGTCCTCTGCATTTGCGCTGCACTATAGCTGAATGTATGTATTTAAGTATTATATTTGTTATTCTTTTGTTGTCTGATGTCCGTAACACAAGTGTTTTAAGCGACTAATCGGAGTCAGGTCAATATATGATCATCTCATTGACACCTCTTACTACCTCTTTGTTTTATTTACTCTTTCCATCCAAAAGTTGCCTGGAAGAAATCCCACCCATTGTACTTTAAAATTAAAACTGTTTTTTTATGTATTTATATGTTTGGTGTACAATTAAGTATTTATTATTATTATTATATGAGATGTAGTACGAATTGAACATATTATGCACTTTATAAAAATAGAAAACTAACAAACGAAATGTTGCCAACACCCTGTATAACCTAGGGCGACCTCTGAGAAACAATCTGCGGTGTCGCGGACAACAAAAGATCATATCGGGTCGACCCCATCTTACCCGGGACAGACTCGAGATAATAATATATGGAACGGGACACTCCGACGAAATGGGACTCATCTATCTATATCTTTCAGGGGACAATCGAAAGAATTCGACTTGTTATTTGTGGGACACTAGTGAGACAATTTACAATTAAACTTCTTACTTTTGGATATATTCTTTGTCCGGGAGGAGGAGGAGTAGGAGAAGGCTAGCACATTAAATTTCATCCTTAAGGATCTCTTATTGACGGAAAGAAACCGTGCCGATTCTATACAAAAAGGAGGCTTTGCGCTGGTCACAGGCCGCATACAAACGGTTCTGTTGGAAGTTGGAAGCAGTGGACGGCTCATGATTGATATGATGATATGATAAACATGCTTTTAAAATAATCTCTGCCGAATTTCAACCAGATCATAACAGCCATAGAAAGGATTATATCTTAATAGGATATTATCTTGGAGTACCAGGAGAGTATAATAGGACTTTTGACCATTTGTACCGTACTATGATAGACGAGTGACAGATGGCGCTATATCTGTCGAAGTAGCTCAAATGAAACCGGACGTAGCATTCTGCCTGCGAAACTATCAGTGCCCAGCGCATAATTACATGCAAAATTCCTAATCTTTTAAGGAATAAGGTTCTGCAGCTGCTGTGATGACGATGATATTGATGGTAGTGAAGTATTCGTTCAACTTCTAGTTATTAGCTGATCGTGAGTTATCTACGCAGACATGAATAATATTAAGCACGTGATATGCAAAGATCAAGAAATTATAATATACATTTTTACTTTGCCTCACCATCAATTTATTCCCAACGTCCATTAATCAAAAGCTGTCACCGCATCTCGCCTACGTCATAAAACGCTTTTCTGACGCCACGTGTTTTGTCGCAGGAATATCATTTTTTGTCCAAACATAGCCGGTAACTGTTCTCTCTTGGTTTATTCTTTTATCATTTCTTCTTCATTTATTAAGTACACTGCCTATTTGTTGTCTATTATGTACAATTTATGATCCTGGGGAACAGTATACTTAATAACAGTTACCTTGTGATCGAATATAAAGTAAAAAACTGCCAGTATTAGGTAAATTCATCATCAGCATCATTACAACCATTGGAAGTCCACTGCTGGAGATAGGCCGCCCCAAGAGAGAAACTTGGTCCATAATTATCGCGCTGGGTAAGCGTGTTGGCAATCCCAGAGCGCAGCTTTCGCGACGGGAATGCTGCTGCCTATCCCCACCGAATGCATTTGACCTACACTGTCTCGGATGGATACCTGGTTCTGGTACCTTTGTCGCCACTTACGACACCTGGAACTGAGGGAGGGTACTCTGCCAGTACTTCACGGCATACAGTGTCGTACCATGAGGCATACATATAGATACGAGTAAATTCCAGTCCTAACTCCTAATGGTGATGAAATACAATAACGACTAGAGTTCTGGGTCCGGAGGATGGCAGGATGCGATCATTGTCATGGACGCTCGTTTATCCTCGCCCATTGTGGTCTTGATATGACGGTTTCTCGCTCGCACCCGTGTTTATAGTCGGATGCGCGACAAGGGCAGACTTCAATCAAATTGAGCAAGACGCTGAGAAAAATGTAACAGAATTTAATACGGTGCTGCGGGCATGTTTAAGCTTTGATTAAGAATTTTTATGTCCACGTGTAATTTATTCAATATACACATAAGTATAAATATATATACTAATATTGTAAATAAGGATGATTGTCTGCCTGTCTGTTTGTTAATTTATACGATAAAAAATTTGTGTGACGGCGAAGTTGGATAGCATTAGCTATTTCTGATCTAGAAAATAGATTGATACAAATATTGACTGACAAAGAATGCTAGATTTATACAAATATCGAGCGCTGATAGTAATCATATCTTGTGCGCCAAGGGTCGTGAGTTCGTTTCTCAACCAGGACAAATATATATTTGATTAATATTTGTGGGTCTTCTGATGTCTGAAACACAAGTGCTTTGAGCAACTCATCTTGGAGACAGGTCAATGTATGAGATGTGTGAATTAATTTATTATTATTAATTATATATATTAATGCGTTATTATTGTAATAGATAAACTAATTAGTAATCATTAGAGCCATTGGAAGTCCACTGCTGGGCATAGACTTCCCCAAGAAAAGAGGAGTTTCGCCCACAATTGCCGTGCTAGGGAAGCGTGTTCGCAATCGCAGAGTGCAGCTATCACGACGGTGATGCTGCTGCCCATCCCTACCCTGTGCATTTAAGTTTTACCCTACCGAATGGATATACCGCTGTCTTTCCATTTTGGTACTTTAGTCACCTCTTATCACACCTGGATGAAAAGTACCTCCCTCTGTAGGAGGAACTTTTCTACTCTGCCGGTACCTGACGGCTACCTAATTAGTACATCAATTTATTAAGAGAGAGTGAACAAAAGGTGACATTGAGGGTGCCGATGGAAGTTACCGTTCAGAAATTACTTGAAAACATTTAAAATGAAAGTTACTAGGAAGTTGGGGGGAAGCTTTTGTAAGTATTAAATGTTAATAAAGGAAAATACAACTTGTAACAACTTCTTTCCTAATGAAAATTTTGCTTTTGAAATTCAATGACAGACTGAAATAACACTGCGCCGTTGAAAGGTTTTTTCTTTTAATTTGTTTAAAAAAGTTTATTTTTTTCAATATAAGTTTTAAAAACTGACTGAATGAGATCCACTTTTAAACATTGGTCATAGTATTTATAAGGCTTTGGACATTTTTTAATGTAGCTAAGTCTACAAACACGTATAGAGTAAGTGTCACTGCAGCCTATAGAAGCTCGTATTATCACGAGGATATCACTAACGCGTTGCGCGCCTTGTGACTTGAAAATATTATGTCATAGTACCCAGTAACGTCACTGCCCCTCACTCTTAAACCGGAACAGAGCAACGCGAACACTGCTATTTAGCGGTAGAAATAGGCGGCGGTAAGATAGCGGTAGGTAAGTGTGACGTACCAATGCAGACAATTTGTGAGGTCTACTACTAGTAAATAAAGTCAAAAGTCGAGCGCTAGCAAGGGGGGGGGGGGGGGCTCCCTAGTTGGGATTACTCCCAACAGACATAGCTGAGGGAAACCATCGTCCTTCACCTTCACGAACGCGGATGAAACTGCGGGGCGCAGCTCGTGTTTTTTATAATAGTAATTATTCCACTCATGTGAGATTAATAGCTCAAAATAAAACAGCTGACGTGAGCTGTAAGATTAAAGCGGCCATTTTTAATTCTTGCCCCCGTCAAAGGGGTCGTGACGGAATCTGTTATCAAAAATTCTCATAACATGCCCTTGATTTATGATCCCCGCAACAGAACGGACGCGGCGTGAACATGAGCGGAGCGGAAGCGGGATACTCTAAACATGTTAACAATAAACCAAAAACATCTTTTTCTATACATCTCCATGTACCAGGTGTTGTACGAGGTGTCTAAGATACGGGGATCGGTAAATAAAGGTGTATAAAGCAGAAACGCATACCTTTATTTATTAGACTAGGTCAACATAAAAGTATACAGTCTGCGTGATAGTAAGCGTCACTGCAGCCTATAGACGCACGTAATATCACAAGGATATCACTAGCAAGTTGCCAACTTTGCTACTTAGAAATATTATGTCACGTTACCCAGCCTGACTAACTTCTCCGCCAATCTCTCGCCAATGCAGTTCGCAATCGCAGAGTGCGTCTTTCGCGACGGGAATGCCGCTGCCCATCCTCGACCACTGTGCACTGTTTCGTTTAGATATACCGCCATCTGTTTCGATACCTCAGTCTCCTCGTACAACACCTGGTACAAGGGGAGGTTTTGGCGAACATGGCTTGACATGTATTAGTTCATGCAACAACGTTTACTGAACAATAATAAATCATACAACAATAATAAACATACATTTCGGAGGTTGTTTATTCTCAATGTTAACGTCTAACTATTTCACCTTTCCAACTATTCGTCCTACGTCAATGTGAATATTAATGTTGGCATTCCGCAAATTAATGAAGTGGCGGTGCTTTCGCATGATGTTCGCTTGTCAAATCATTATGTATTCTATTACGGTTATTTTAATGCTCAAACTTGGAATGGTGTATTTTACGAACAAAAACATTATTATGTATTAGATATGATCTTACGCGCCAAGGGTCGATGCCCACCCAGAGCAAATATTTATATGGTGTTATTTATGTTTGTTCTGTGTCTGGGTATTATATATATATATATATATATATATATATAGGTAGTATATTGGTGATTCCTCTGTTGTCGTCCGTAACATAAGTGATTGAAGCGACTTACCACGGAGTCAGGTCAATGTATGAGATGTTGTAGGAATTTATTATTTATGTATTTCGTCCCAATAGTGCATTCCTATATTGGACGGAAGGTTGTGGGCTAGATCCCAGTCCAGAAGAAATATTTATGTGTGAAATGTATTTATTTCACTAGTAGTATGCCACTTCATCTAAGAATAAACTGTGGTTTCTAAAGAATTTTACTGAGAACAGTTTTAAATCATATCTATACACAAATTCACGTAACTTCTTAATCTTTCATTATTAACACCCAAACAGCAAAGTAACTTAAATATTCATTATATAAATATTAATCCAGGGTGGGGACCGAACCCACGACCCTTGGTGTGAAAGATAGGATCTACCATCCGGGCCAGCGGACCCCTCATACGATAAGTTATTGTTCTATTTGAGATAAAAAAATTCTTTATGTTAGTACTGTAGATGCGACTACGTCAGTAAATCATCAGAGTTCAGAATCGGCTAGTCAAGGGTGCGTCATAGGCACTTGCAAGGAACTGCCAACTCTATTACACGCTATGTGAACGTCTTTCAAAATAAAACATTTAAGACCATTTTTCTTTATACAAATTGCAATAAAAGATCCTAACTATTAAAATTTAAATGTTGAATTTCAAAACAATAGCTTATTTTTCCCATAATTATATTTTGACCTTTAACATTAGTATATATAATATAAAATCGTAAAAACACGACTAAACTATTATTTTTTAAATATGAATACTTTATGTAAATAGCTGACTGACCTTGTTGATGTGACGGTACATAATTTTGGCTTTGTAGCGGAAAGTTCTGAGTTCAATTCCCAATCAATTTTAGTTCATCAGATAACGTATTACATAGCAGTGGGTTACTGGCTGAGTAGAATATTACCTCCCGCTGTACCAGGTTCGTAAAGCGACTGAGGTACGAAAACCGATAGATGGGGGTATGTCCGTCTACACGAGTGTAACTTAATTTCAACAGGGCGGGAATTGGTAGCAAGTCGTGTATCTGTTGCACAGCCATGCTTTGTGATTGCCATTACGCCTGCCCAGCGCGGCAATTATAAGCATAAATCCCCTTTTCCTGGGGAGGTTTGTGTCCAGTTCTATGCTGATTATGAGGATATGAATGTTAAAATTAAAAAGGGAAGAATTAGATTTTATTCCGTCCGTCTTTTTTTACTGAAACTTAACTTCACTCCCCAACGACGGCCGCTCGTGCCGAGGTCGAGCCTTCAGAGGCGCCTTCAGGTGATTGCCGTCGATACCGCTCAGATCCCGCGAGCCTTGTGGTAGCGACTGTCGCTAACGCGCGGTCAAACCCGTAAGGGGGGGGGGGGGCGCTCGGTGGCGCTGGACTTGACTTCTGAGAAGTCCAGCAATATGTTGACTTATCAAAAAAATTGCATTTGTAAATACGATTCAACGCTCACCGCTCCAAAACACGTCATCGGCTGAAAGCGAGCAACGCACGATAAGTAGTCGACGTGGAGATCCGAATTCCTTGGGAGTAATTAAAAATACTCTTTCGTCTTATTAAAGGGGGGTTCGAGAAGGTATTTTTATTTTACGAGGCACTGTCAGTTACCTTGGTAATTAGAGACTTATATTCAAGATGGTATTGCGTTTGGCATGTTTATTAAGTTGTAAAGCAGTTTTCTAAAAAATCATCTACGATTAATCATATAACAGCCATTGAAAGTCCACTGTTGGACATAGGCCTTCCCAAGATAGGGGGAATTCTGCCCATAATTGCCGCGCTGGGCAAGCGTGGTGGCAACTATCGCCACAGAGATGCTGCTGCCCATCCCCGCCCTGTAGTATTTGAGTTTTGCTGTTTCAGATGGTTATACCGCCATCTGTTGGTCCCAGAACCTCAGTCGCCTCTTACAACACCTGGTACAGAGGGAGGTACTATTCTACTCTGTCAGTACCTCAGCATATTAAAATCAAAATGTTTATTGTGTATTTTATTCAATTATTATTATAAAAGTGATCTCATAATTTATGCAAAATTTATTTCTCAAATATTTCATTTAAAGTACTACCCACTAAACAGATATAAGTCTAAAATTTGTAGGGTCAAAAGTACTACCAGATTTTAATGAAAGTGTTCATCATAAACATATTTGCTCTGAGTAGGGATCGAACCCACTGCTTATGGCGCATAGGACAGGATCACTACCATTGGCACCATCTGGCCCATCATATATTGTACATAATTATTAAGAGGCTTGTTCCGTTAATAAAAACTTTTATTATGAGCAGTTAACATATAATTGATAGATTTAATATAAATCAATTTTGGGTATCCAAATGAAGTAACTATTACGCGGTAGACATGATACTCGTACAAAGGTATCTAATAGGTATATGACTCTTACCTAATCTACCATCAAATAGCAGTGTTCGCTTTACTATGTTCCAGTTTGAAAGGTGAGGGGGGTCAGTAAAATTACTGGATAATGTGACATAATATCACGAAGTCACATGATCAGCAACGATATTACGAGCGTATATAGGCTTCTGTGACGCTTACTATCACGTTGTCTGTCTGTATGCTTGTTTGTTGACCTGGTCTAATAAAAAAAAAATAACAAAACCACACTGTATATTTAGATTTGGTAGACATCAGCTAATTGAATTGACATTTAGGTCTAAATTAGACTTATTTATATTATTAATAAAATTATTAAAAATGGGTATGTTTATTTTGTGTAGTGGTGTGCAGCCGTGTGGTACCGGCAGAACAGAATAGTATCTCTCCCTGTACCAAGTGTCGTAATAGGCTACTGAGGTACCAGAACCTACAGATGGCGGTATATCCATCCAAATTGTTGTAGCTCAAATACTACAGGGCGGGTATGAGCAGCAGCATTTCCGTCACGAAGCTTCACTCTGCGAGTACCATCCCGCTTGCCCAGCACGGCAATTATGGGCAAATCCCTCCATTCTTGGGGAGGCCTATGTCCAGCAGTGGACGCTTTACAGCTGATATGATGATAATGATGTTTATTTCAATGGTTTGGAATTAGAATTAAGTAAGTAAGAACTATCAGACACAATATATCGACAGAACGGACACTTTAGACAAGATAATAGAAAAATATACCAGTGCAATAGAAATGGCGTGTACACACTCTGTCCCGTTGAAAAAGAAAACATAAACACTTTCTTCACCGTGGTGGTCCGAAGAGCTCGCCACACTAAAGAAGGAGGTAGCCACGAAAAGAAGGAGAATCCGCTGCGCCGCGCCGTTCCGTTGAGCAAAGGTCGTAGCCGAATACCTGGAGGCAAAGTGTAGATACGAATCAGCGGCAGCAAGAGCTCAGACAGACAGCTGGAAGGATTTTTGTGGGAGACAGGACAAAGATTTCATAAAGATATCACTAGCGTGCCACCAGCCTTGAGAACTAAAGATACTTTATCACATTTACCCAGTAATTTCACTGCCTCTCTCACCCTTCAAACTGGAACACAGCAATGTTAAGCGGTAGAACTGGGTAAGAGAGAGGTAGAATGCAGATGAAAACCTTTTAAAATGATCTACCATTGTATATATATTGTGAGATTGCAGCATTTTTTGTTCATACCGTTTTATGTGATTGCAAAAACTGTCAAACCAGATTTACTGTCGCATTTGCCATTCACGAGACATCGATTGTGCTTCGTGAACGTTTCTGCTAGTCACGACATTTTTATTGCATTTCTTGTCGCAGTTTCTCAAACAATAGCACCCTTCCGTTTCAAGATATAACGACAAACTGTATCGAAGGCAATCTATCTTTATCTATATATTTCAGTTAGACGAAACGTCGTTTATTGTATTGTATGTCACGAGCCTAGGTTCAGTTTTGTGTTTTGCTATTTTAGATATTAGTTGAGGTTCATTCCACTGAATTCTAGTTTAATCACAGTATGTCATACACTGACTTGACTCTGAGATAAGTCGCTTAAAGCACTTGTGTTACGGAAATCAGACTACAGAGGAACTATAAATATAATACTTAAATACATATATTATAAATACAAAATACATGTATTCAAAATCCAGGCATAGAACATGTCCTGGGTCGGGATCAAACCTACGGTCTTTGTCGCACAAGATAGGATCACTACCACCTGCGTCATATTTATAAGATACTATCTGTGTCTGGGTGTTAAATATGTATATTTAAATAGTAAATTTGTGGTTCCTCAGACAATAGTCCGTAACACAATTGCTATAAGCGACTTACACCAGTCAGTTCAATGTTGTGGGATGTTGTGGGAAATTATTAATATTTTATTATTATTATTATTATTTAATTATTTTAAACATTACTGAACTAAAAATTATTAAAATATTCTTCCAGACAGTAAAAGCGGAGATTTATTAGATATGTATTTAGTATTTTATTAAAATCAGTATAAAATATTTCAGTATTTAAGTAATTTAATATTTATTAAATAAGGGCTAATATTTAACATTTTTATTCTGAAGATGATTAGGTATATGACCTGTCTCAAATTGATGTTATGAGTATTGTAAATTTCTGAATATGAAGTTATATTTTATACAAATGTCTATGTAGTGTATGTAGGTAGACGTCAATGTCATAAGTAAAATTATTCTTGTTTATTATATATTTATTGCTTGATAAACGTATGAACAGACCATTTTCTAACCTGATTTCTGAGCCTCAATGATCAAAAATGCTATAACATTTTTGATCATTGAGGCTCAGAAATCTTTAACTGTATTTAAGTTTTTGATTATTATAAGATAAAAAAAACTGTAAGTGCCTCCAAGTCGATTCTATGCTACCTATATAGGAACTTACCGCGTTTAAATGCAAATAACCTTTCACAATTCGAGCTGTTTCCTGGAACTATTGTTAAATTTGTTTCAAATCCAGAACTGCACTTGGTTTTCAACCTTATGTCGTGGTCTTAGAGTTGAAATTGCGATGACCATTTGGGTAAAGTAGCCTTGCACTTGATGGCCTAGATCTATAACAATCCGTCATCATAGTGTATTGGTTCTATAGTTTTTGTTTTTTCATCTTTATTATTTTAGTAACGAATGCAGGTTTTTTTAACGTTAGATGTGGATATTTGAAATTTTTAATCCCTCGCTGGTTTGGCAGTCTCATGTGGTATAAAGCCCTAGGCTTGATATCCGGAAATGGAGAATCAGAAACTGGTAGACGTGAATCAACTAAAAGGCTATTCTCGAAAGGGTTTGGTGCAGTAAATTGGCTCTCCTTCTTGCAAGACTGTAGAAGTAACTTTACGTTAAGTTGTCCGTTTGTATTTAAGTATTTATTTTGTGAAGCTGTGTACACATATTCATAGGGTTTCAATCTGGACTTAAGTTTTTATTTATTTCTTAGTGATTATTATCTGCGTGTTAAATAAATAAAAAGTGAAGCCGTTCACGAAATATAGTAGTTTGTAAGCCTATTACTAAGATGTAGGACCAAACAAAGATGGTGGAAAATTCATGACCAAATATTATGTGCATAGATTTACGTATCCGGCCGCTGGTTATTACAAATCGTTACCGACTGCAGGCAATCATAACAATACAGTAAGGCCTCGTGCAACGATATCTTCTTCAGTATGGAATTTTAATGGTGAATTGAGCAATAGGCGATGGGTGACCTTCTTTGCAAAACTTGTTATATTATTTCAACCGCGCGTTTGCGTTTAACTAGGATTTGGTTAACCGTTACGGAATGCGTGTCAAATTGCGAAATCAAATTATAGAAATCGTAACGTGGTTCATAAACATTAGAACAATTACATTAGGGTTCACCTTGACGGTTAAGTGGCAATGAAGTTTAACATATAAGGGCAAGCCTGGCTGGCAATAAATCAAGGTTAAAATGACAAAATTTACATACATACAACACGCCTGTCTTCTTCGATAGCGATCTTGGCATACCTCTCTTGCTTCCCTTACTCTCATTAGCCCTTTAATGCACGCTCGTTTATTCTTGGTACTTCTGACCTTGCCCTTCTCTAATATATCTTCTACCTAGTTAAGATATGTTCGCCTCGGTCGTTCTATACCAACTCTTCCATTTACTTCCGTTCTACATATTTGTGCAGTCATTCAACTTCCATCCATTCTTTCTACATCTCCAAAACTTTAATGCAGTTTAGTAAATTGTAATTGACAATTATAAGATATATCCCCCCCCCCCCCAAGAAAGGGGGCATTTGTCCATAATTGCCGCGCTGTATAAGCGTGGTGGGAATCAAAGAGCTTGGCTCCGCGATGGTAATGCCTGTTGCATTTGACCTAAATTCGGTAGATATACCGCTATCTGTCGCTTTAGGCACCTCTGTCGAACCGAGACAGTGTAGATCAAATGCACAGGATGGAGATTGGCAGCAGCATCTCTGTCGCAAAAGCTGCGCCCTGCGATTGCGGTAAAATTCCCTCTTTCTTGAGGAGGCCTATGTCTACCAGTGGACTTTCAATTGCTGTTTTAATGCTGATGATGATAGGCTGTGGACTGTTTGCAAGTGTATCATCATGGTTTAATAAAAATAAACCAAACCAATTTTACATCAGATTTATTATGCGAGCCAACAGGAAAGAACCCACAGATAAATCTGGTGGCGATAAAAGTTTTATCGACACCTGGTGATATTGAAATTCTTTATCTTATGAAATAAGGGATGTGTGATGAAGTGTTTAGAAATATCATCATTAGATAAATAGGAATAGGTAGCATCGTAGGGCTATTTTTGAAATAATAACGCCCCAACCAGCGCTAGTTTTAAGCCTTGAAAATATAACTTAACCACAGCATTTTTAACCACAATCGCTAACAACCGCCGCCCGATCTGCCAAGGTGAGAGTTTGTTCGCTCATTACATATTCTAGCGCCAATTTGCCCCACTTTGTGGGTAAGGGACTGTAAGTGCTGACTCAGCTGCGACACTATAACTATTTTTGTCGTTAGGCCACAGAGAATTTTAAATTTATGCTTTTAGTAATTTGTTTTATTAATTAGATATTGTCGAAGTAACGCCTCTAGTATTAACGACTCTGATTTCGTTTAGCAAAGGCAGGTATCCGAAGGACTCGTTCGAAGCGTCTACCCAATCATCATTTTAACCATTGGAAGTTCACTAAACATAGGCCTTCCCAAGAAAAGGGGAAGTTTGCATAATTACCGCGCTGGGCAAGCGTCTTGGCAATCGCAGAGCGCAGCTTTCGTGACGAGGATCCTGCTACCCATCCCCACCTTATGCATTTGAGCTACACTGCCTCGAATGGATGTACCGTTATCGGTCGGTTCTGGTACCTTTGTCCCCTTTTACGACACCTTGTACAGACGGAGGTAGGGATACTATTCTACTTTGCCGGTACCTCACGGCACGACATCAATATAATAATTGTAGTAATTGAACCCAAAACCCTTGGCAGACAAGATCACTACGAGCGTCTACAAGCTGCGGACGCTTATTATCACGCAGATTGTATGCTTGAAGAGCCACAAGACATAATGTCACATTACCCAGTAATTTCACTGTCTCTCCCACCCTTCAAACCGGGATAGAGTAATGGGAACACTTCTATTTGGCGGTAGAAATAGGTGAGAGAGTGGTACCAATGCAGACGACCATTATATGAGCTCTTTAATTTTGACAAGCGTGAAACATTTTATTTTTATATTGTCTAGTTATTTGCAGATAAATGTAAACACAATTTATTTTTCATTCAGTTGAATCCAATCACATTTTGATAGAACGGTCCTATTTTCAGTGTACCAAACACTTTTCTAGATTAAATTTGTTTTAGATGAAAACTTCGCAAACAGGTCTAATCACACAAACTCAATACACAGTTATCACACGTTATTTTGCGGAGCGTATGTATTTAAAAGTTTTTGTAGCTTAAATATTAGGTGTTTTTGTTTATGAAATAACTAGCTACCCTGCGGTTTCATCTGCGTTAAGTTGCAGGACCGAGTGTCATTTATACATCCGCTATTATTGTTTCTAGCGTGATGTTATATGGCTATGAAAAACTGATTTATGACCTTATAGATTAGGCCCTGCCTTATTATAAATTATATATATAACTATATTTAAAGGTTTTTAAGTAACTTTGAAAATCAGAGTACTTTCATGCTACTAACCACTTAGCCTTTTTTCAAAAATTTTTAATCGTGTTTCATGACTTTAAATAAAGTTCCTTCACATTGAATTTAATTCCAATTACTTTTAATAGTAACATAATTAAGCACCTCCGTATTATTCTTTTAGGGAATTAATTATCGGAAAACCTAAGTGCTCCCCGATTTTATAAAAGGAACTACTGTGTCAAAAACTAAGTTTATAATCCTTATAGTTTAACCCTGCGTTGATATGTAAGACAGGCAGTCGGTAAGTCAGCTTTTCTTTATATATATACATGTATATATATATATAAAGAAAAGATAGATGATAATAAATGATAGTTAATAAACAAGATAATATCGTCCAGCATAGTCTAGCGAATACTGCGGCATCCCAGCCAACGTGCATCTACGTAATGCACAAGTCGACTTGATTGTTGGCATCCTCAATTTGAACATAGCGTAGCTTGTTAACGATGTAGCTGCCGACCCATTTCTTACACGTTTGCGTTTAGTTTGGAAGTATATTTTCTTAAGAAAACGAAGTAAACCATAACTTCTTAGACGGTATTTTTTTGCATTTGAATAAGATGGTTTCGATTACAGATGTTTTTAGGGCTTGTTAATGAGATAGCTGCTAAATTCTTACACATTTGCGTTTGGTTTAGAAGGATATTTTCTTAAGAAAACGAAGGGAACGTTAACTTTTTAGACAATATAAATTTCAAATACAAAACAGTTTTGACTACTAAAGAATAATTTTTTGTATTGATACATATGGTAGACTTTATACAAATGTCGTCTGCTTTGGTACCTCAGTCTCATCTATTTCTACCGACAAATAAAGTATCGATTGCTGTATTTCAGTTTAAAAGGTAAGAGAGGCAGTGAAATTTGAAGGTTTGATATCCTTGTGATATAACGAGCTGCGACTGCTAGACTGCGGTAACGCTTACTATCACGCGGAAGCTTAGGGCACGTTTTGCGTTTTTAACTAAATTCTGATAGGCAGCTTACCTTGTTAAATGCAAACCTCTTTTCGTATTTAGGATAGTATACTACTTGGATACATTCTGTTGGTACCGGAAGTATTTGGTATTGTCCCTATTTCTTGCGCCAAAAATTTTGAGTTCGATCCTCAATCAGGACTAATATTTATATGATTTACATTTTTTTATTCTAAATGAGTTTGTATATGTGCGCATTTATGTATATTTTTAATTATTCTTATTATACTTAATTATGCCTGATAAGCGTAACACATTAGGCTTGTCTAAATTTATTTATTTATCACGTATCTAGATGAATTAGTTAAATAAATGGAAGAGTTGGTATAGGACAAACTGGGAAAACATATCTTAACCAGGAAGAAGAGGTACTAAAGAAGGGCAGGTCATAAGTACCTACCACGAATGATCATGTAGACGAGAGAGGTATGCCAACATCGTAGCAAATGGAGATCGCAGTCTCTGCCAACCCCCGTGGGACACAAATAATTACATGAAGAAGTAAAAAACGTATACATTGTAATACATTTGGCGGGCTAATCGCTCAGAGCGATCTCTTCCAGGCAACCTTTCGATGGACATACACGAAGAAAATGTGATAGGGCATGTATGTATGTAAGGATTAGTGTCATCATCGCGTTTCTGTGGTATAGCATGCTAATGTCATTACGGGCACGATGGCCCTGATGGTAGTGATCCTATCTTGTGTGCGAGTTCGAGGATACGTCTGGGTGTTGAATATATGTATATAAATATTATATTTTTATTATTAATTTAAATAAGATATTTTAAGGAATAAACCTAAATCAATATTGTTACCAGTCTATCTACAATATATTTTTTTTTCACCTTTCTGACTACGCAACAAGTTTTGATTGCCTTTAATTTTATAGGCTCCTGTTTCTGATGTAACTAAAATAGTTTTGAGAGAACCGTTTCTGAGTATGAATCAATAAATTATTTGTAACTTTTAGAGATGGATTTATTTATATCGATAGGTATTTGACAAATATATCACTAATCTTTAATAATATTATTAACAGAAATAAATAACAGATTCAAGAATTTACGTAAATAATATTTAGCGGTTTTATATTTGTGGTACCGGCAGAGTAGAATAGTACCTCCCGCTGTACCAGGTGTCGTAAGAGGCGACTGAGGTAGCGCAACCGACAGGTGGCGGTATATCCACTAGTAGATCAAATGCAACAGGGCGGGGATAAGCAACATCATTCCCGTCGCAATACCCTCTGCGCTTGGCCAGCGTGGGAATTATTGGTAAATTCCTTCTTTCTTGGGGAGGCTTATGTCTAGCAGTGAACGTCTTGCGGCTGATCTGATGAAGATGATGAAATAATATTTAATTGTGTCAAACGTTCTGTTACTAAGCCATAGTGCTCGCATTGTTTCGTCTTAGTTAAAGTGTTTTAATGATTTAAATTTCTATAATGTGACATAATATCAATTCACGTGGTTGGCTTCAAAAGAGTTTATAGTTTAAAACCAGTTTTTTTTGTTGCCTTTATACTTTTGTTTGTTTTAGACTTTTTACTTTTTGATTTCACTTTACATCGCGACCCACAGAATATATTCCGAGATTAAAAGTTATTTTTATTTAAGCTAAGGTTCAACCTATCTGCACACCAAACTTCATGTATATTTGTTTACCGGTTACGCCATGAAAGCGTTACAAACATACAGAAAAAGCAGTGACTTACTACACTATACGTCCAATTCATTAATAGAATCAATACTTCACCGAACGTGTCGAAACATATCACTTTCCAAGCAAAAGAAATGTAACAACAATTCGCACGTACATGCACGTAATTGTTACGCAACGAATGCGTTAGAGTTACATAGCACGTTACGCAAGATCGGCCGACTGGTCGGCCGACAGATCTTGATCGTGCGCTAGTAACATTGAGAGGTCGACGACCTGCAAGGTGTTACATATGGCACTGATGACCTTTGATTCTATTTAAGATACAGATGCCATTAAACTTTAAATTTATTTATGACGTAATAGTTACGAGCAGGTAAGGGATCTTGTTTTCGATTCAAATCGACTCTAGCAACACTAGTATCTTGGTCTCAGGTCAATATATTATCATCTTATCAGCCAAAATAATAATAATAATAAATAATTTATTGTACACCAAACTTAATAATACATGAAAAAAAACAGCAATTATAAAATACAATTATCGCAAATAACGATTTCTTCCAGGCAACCTTTAGATGAAAAGAATGAATGAAACAAAGAGGTAGTAAAGTATGTTAACTGGGACTGAGGCTTTCTTGCCTGAAAGATTTAAGTTTACCTACATTGGAATACCTAAAAGAGCGGTTCGATGAGCAGTACTAGCAATTTGGTCAATTCACTTTTTGGTCATCAAGATTTTTTTCACACGAAAACTTACGACATCATATTCGTTGACCTGTCTTCGATCTATTTCAGATGTAGTACTTAATTTAAGGATATTAAATACCAGAGGCATTACAAATATAATCCCTCATTATATAGGTTTTACGTAACATCTAGACACAGAACAAACACAAATGTTAGCGCACAAGTTAGGGACGCTATCGAATATCGAAATACCTACTATATTATAATTGGGTCCATTTAGGTATACTGCCCTCTGTTGGCTAACTTTAGAAAAGCCAATTAGCGGTATTATACCTAACATTGTACCGTTTTGTTGTAAATAGCAATAGTAACATACAAACATCCCTACACAAAAGATGTTGTGGGAATTTATTATTGTTATTATTATTATTATACTTACATTACAAATAGACACCTAATTATATTTACTAATAACCTCCTGCAGTTTCACCGGAGTAGTCCACTTGGCTGTGCGGATAATGAATATTAAAAGTTGCCCAAATTACTCCTTGCCGTGAGTTACCGGCAGATTAGAATAGTACCTTTGCCCTATGTGGCTAAGGTACCAGAACCGAATGGCGGTATAACCATCCGGAACAGTGTAGCTCAAATGCACAGGGCGGGGATGAGCAGCAGCGTCCCCTTCGTGGAAGCTGCAATCTACGATTGCCAACAGGATTGCACAGCGCGACAGTTATAGGCTAAATTTGCCTGTTTTCGGGGAGGTCTATTTCCAGCAGTGGACTTCCAATAGCTGATATTTTATGATGAAGTTACTTCTTGAGACAACTGAGATGAAATTTCCGCTAAAATTAGTGCAGCCGTGTACCAGTTCACCTCAAACAGTCAGATGAAAAATGATTAATACTTATTATTGTTATGTGTTGTAAATTTTTTTATAATCCAATTTTTATAGCTGTAATTCTGATATTGACACTGCAATTTTATTTGATATATGATATTTTGTCGGATTCTTTATTTACAATGTATATGTAGAAAAACTTTTACTCCTGTCTACACCGCAAACACGACACCATGTTAAGCAGAATTGCGAATAAAACTTGGCAGGCGTTAGGGGCGCATACAACACTCCTCGTTATATTTTTGACAAATCTTTATGAATTACAGCCTATGTATTACTTATGATGTATGGTTGAGTTTAAGAGGTAATAGTGTGATAAGAGATCAATGTGGTGTAAAATATGATGTTGTGGGAACAATAGAGAAAGGAATGCTGAGATGCTTTGGTCATGTAGAAAGGATGGATGAAACTAGAATGACTGCAAAAGTATAAAGAACGGAAGTGAATGGAAGAATTGGTTTAGGACGACCTAGACGAAGATATCTTAACCAGATAGAAGAGGTATTAAAGAAGGGCCAGGTCAGAAGTACCAAGTATAAATAAGCGTGTATGAAAGGACTAATGCAAGCAAGGGAAGCGAGAGAAGTATTTCAAGATCGTAACAAGTGGAGGTCCATAGTCTTTGCCTACTCCGATGGGACGCAGGCCTGATGTATGTAAGAATGTGTGTTTCTTTGAAATAGAAGCTATATTATTGTAAACTATCATTAAAATCTATTCAGTTGTCTTTGTGTGAAAGTGCAACAGACATACATCCGTACATTCCTACATTCTTTCGCGTTTGTAATAATAGTAGTTATTTACTTACACCAACAAAAATTGCGCTAACTTCTCAGTATAAAAAGACTAAGAAAAAAAATCGATTGTCTGTAAAGTCGGCTTATTGTCGATAGTTGAACGAGACAACGTCGTAAGAAAATACTGATGGCATGCATTTTTCAAAAGAACGGTCTAATGTTATTTATGAAAATGTATTAGTGTATAGCAGCTGACCGCGCGGGCGCATTGCTCACTCGAGTACGAGAGAGACAGATATCGAACGCTGCCGAACGCGTGGCCGATTGTGCCTCTGTCGCTCGTCCCGCGCTCTCGCTTGCAATTCAAGCCTTAAACGAAACGCCTCAGAGCGAGGTAACGCCGCATGAGTCATGTTTTTTCGTGCGTGCAGCCGACTCCATCGATTATAAGACGTTGTCACTTCAAAATCCATGTGTCTGTTAAGGTCTCAGTAGAACGACGATGGTGCAATACCGGTATGGTAAAGATGCAGGTTCGTGTCCGTGTTGTTCGTGACAAGTTGATTTTTTCCTAATAAATATCTTCATATTATTAAGATACATATTGTTAGAACTAATTTAATGATTTAGTCTTCCTCTAGATAAGACTTTCGTTAGATAATTTCAAAGATACGTAACCACTAATGACTCGATCAATCAAATAACGTACATATTAAACGATAATTTGTAACATTAAACCGAATCGCAAGAACCTTTAAAAATACAATCAGAAACACATTAAAGGCACATTACAAGACAATAAAATTATGGCCATACGTCACGTAAATCTAGACAGATAGACATACAGAATTATTTTATATAATTGTTATGATGTTCTTTTGTCGTGAAAGCTTTTTCGTTCATTGTAGGAAAAAAATGATTTTGACCAAATTGCAACATACAATCAAGTGTCGTAACTGAATTACTATCATCACCATCATGACCCGATGGCGCAGATGGTAGTGATCTTTTTTAGTGAACCAAGGGTCGTGGGTTCGATCCCTTGACAAACATTTATATGATGAATATTTGAGTTCATTAATATTTGTATTCGAACTGCACTGTTTCGAATGGATAGACCATCAGATCTGTTGATTACGGTACCGCAGCAGCCACTACACATAGTTCACAGGGAGTACTACTTTTCTGCCGGTATCCCACAGCATCACCATACATGTAAGCCTACTGTTGGAGGAAGTCTACTGCTGCATACAGGCCTCTCTAAGTTATATCCAATAGGACCGGTTGTATGCGACCTGCTTCCTCACTTCCTCAGTCTATCCATCTTGAAGGTGGCCGCCCTACGCTGCGCTTGCAGGTACATGGTCTCCACTCCAGAACTTTACGACTCTATTTAGTTCTGCGCGCTAAGTGCCGTGCCACTTTAACTTGCTAACTCACCAGACTTGTCGATAAGTTTGGTTCTTTTACCAATATCAGCCATTGGAATTCCACTGCTGGACATAGGCCACCTCGGGAAAAAGGGGAATTTTGCCCAGAATTCACGCCCTGCGCCAACGCTGTTAACGATTGCGAAGCCCAGCTTTGGTACTATGGTCACCTTTTATGATGACACCTAGTACTGGAAGGTACTATTGTACTCAGCCGGTACCTCATGACAATAGTACGGTTCTTACACGGATTTCCTTATTCCTCCTTCCTAAGAAACTCCGAGCATTGCTCTCTCCATAGCTCGTTGGGCTATTTTGTGTTAGCTCATTAGGTCAATAGTTGAAGACCACGATCTACAGCATAGACATTGTAAAGTTAGAAACTTAATTGGCCAGTCACTACGTGTTACAGGTTAATCAAAATATAACATCACAAGTCATTATGTAACCTCCCAATTATCTATTCAACATTAAAATATATTTAATGTAGCTACATCTCCGTCCGAGATTGTATATTGATAAAATGCAATTATTTGTTACAGGTACATTGGCTGATTTTACATAGCGATAACTTCGTGCACGGTGATGGTGATACATAAAGCATGCAAGTAAAAATACAAAAAAACAAGCCTGACAGGCGTTGTTCTGTCTCATCTATATATCATCATACCAGCCATTAGAAGTCCGCTGTTGGGCATAGGCCTCCCCAAGAAAGGGGGAATATGCATCTGAGCTGCACTGTTTCAGATGGATATACCGCTGTCTATTGGTTTCATTTTCTCTTATGAAACCGGAAACTGAGGGAGGTATTATTCTAGTCTACTGGAAGAACAAAAACGAAAATAATAACAAATAATAGGTTACAGCTTTCTTATTTGAAAAGTTATTTTTATTTATTTTTTAGCTGTTTTTAAGAAATGTTATTGAAATTAAATCGTCTTTTACTTGAAACTTAACAAAAGTCAAAAATAAATTAATACAAACATTTTTGCTTATTACGGCCCTTACGAGAATTAAATTTCTGACCGTCGAAATGTTTATCACGAAAAAATGGTGCAACTATAATTTAGATACACTTTCCTGTCTCAACGGGGCTCCCCAAGCAATTTTCAGTAGGACCAAGACAAAGTTGTTGCCCTTTCCTGCCTTGTTGAATTTGTAAAAAACGTACGCTGTTTCGGTTTGGAATACCATCTGCAGGTTTCTGGTTCGCTTTTTATGTAGTGTCATACAAAAAATACTATTCCTTTTAATCTAATCTAATAATTTTATTTACTCTTAATCTATTAAAAAAAGGCCATTCAAGTCGAATTAAAAAAAATGCCTAATAATTATAACCTTCAGCTAGGCTCAATGAGAAACAAATGAATGTACAACAAATGGAATCGAAAAAAAATTGATGTACCGGAAATTGTTAGGATCGCCAGAATAATGGCGGTTTATTATTTCCGATTTAGATTACAATTATAATCAAGTTTTTTGTGTGTATGATACATGTTGAAAAGTCAAGGTAACGATGGTTGTGAAGAATAATTTGTTGGTTTGATTTTTTAGAGCCTTCGGATACCAACATAGAATAGTCTCACTCTTTATTTAGGGTACAAAGAGTTAAAGGTACCGGCACCGACGGATGGCGGTATAGCCATCCAAGCGGCAATGAAAAAGGGGTGGGATGAACACTAGCATTGCCGTCGCTTTTTCAACGCTCTACGATTGATATCATACCCGCCCAGCGGTATCTACCACGGCTGATATGATGATGATGATGATGAAAGTAACTAATTCTTTAGTGAACAATACCTATAACTCCCAAACACCCGAACCTAACCTAACCTAGGGTATCGAATTGATAGTGGTAGCTTAACGTATAAGTTTAAAGTTTGTTTTGAAGACATTTGAAGACCTCTATAGACGTTTTAAGACAGGAATAATTTTTAGGTATAAACTATACCTCAAAATATTCTTATTCAAGTATGCCCATTCATTACAAGCACTTTTAAATCGTCAAAAAATATTTTAAAGATATGAAGTTCTAGATTATATGATACTTGTAATTCTGACCACTTTGATGACCCTACGGGATCATGAGAGTCATCTAACATGTATAAATTACCTACCTTAAACTGGTCTATCGGCACCAGGTTCATTATACAAGCCACCAGCAAGGAACCAGCAAGAAAAACTGGCTATATTTGCTATGCGGAGCATGCATGGTAAAATTCTGACTAGTTAGTTGTTTTTAGAAGTCAGGTACTATTTTACTCTGCGAGTACTCAGATATACTTTATTCGTAACAAATAAATTACGTCTTAAACGGTTTTCACAAGTTGTTTTAGAGTGAAACAATTAAAATAATTATCTACTGCACCCGTGTAATGAGGAAACAGAACTAATGGAGTATTCCAATTGTGCAATACCTAAATTATTACAAATGAACGTTCCAAACTGCACAATGATTGAAGCATATCCAGGCAGGTTCTCAGCGTTATGAGAGCCATTGCAAACGTCAGAATCTATCATGTTGATTAACGAGATGGTGCCTAATGAGGGATGACAATGAGATCTGAACTACTCGATAAATTAGAAACGCAGACAGGTATATATTTGCTTCTTGGATTTGCAATAACATGGAAGATTACGAATAGTTAATGATAATAATAATAATAATTGAGAAACAAGAAAAATTATATATTGTTCCTATTGTTGTCTATGCCACAGGTATTGTACCATCTCCTATCCAGCTTGAAGTTCATATATTTACGCAATAGTACCTATATCATTCCCCTTTATTTTATTTTTGGATGAACCTATTTGCTGGACTACTCAGACGTCAGTTCCAGCGCCAGTGTGGGAGAGGGTGAGTTGGCTCATTTATGAGCGATTCTTTACCCGTTTTTCACCTGCATGCCCTGCAGCGGGATCGATAATAATCACCCGAGGGCGCCTCGAGGTGGGGGGTGGTAGGGTTGGGGATAAAACTTTGCAGAAGAGGACAGAGTGAGCATAATCTCCTGCTGCCGTCTTATTTACCTGCCCGATCGATTTGCCCGACTTGATCATTTTTATATACTTAAATATCATTTTACCAACCATTACCATTGCATTTACTTAGAGGAATCCCGTAAATGTAGTAAATAATAACCAGCTCAAGCTGAGAAAACAAACTTACAAAAATAATATTGTAATAAATCTCATACATTGACCTGATTCCGTGAAAAGTCGCTTAAATAATTTATATTACGAATATCAGATAATGATGGAGGAATTATAAATATACTTAAATATATATAAAAAACATTAAGACACAGAACAAATACACATATTCTCCGTAAATAAAAATCTTGAGTGAAGATCGAGCCATTAGCAAGTGGGGCTCGTCTGTTTGCAATCGAAATATTTTTAATAAATGCATAAGAAAGTATTTAATGTCTCCGAGCTATTTACGGACGAGCATGTGATGCAGTCTATCATCATCATCATAGCAGCCGTAGAGCGTCCACTGGTGGACACAGGCCTCTCCAAGTTAAAGTAATACTTTAGAAAAGGCATATTAAATGTTGCAATACGATAAACCTAACTTGTGTTTTACTATTTTAAGATAATTTTAGGTTAAGTTTTTATTTAAAAGTTTCCGATAAATAGTTTAGGTAAATATTGTTTTTTTTTATAATTATTATAACCTAATAATTTCATATTTGAAAGCTTTTGTGTCTTGTGTGTTTGTCCGGGATCAACTTCTGAACGAATGAACCGATTTTAATAAATTATTGCTCCCCGTCTGTTTTATCCAACTTGAGAAATAGGATTGATCATATCTCACCAAATATAAAAGTGATATTATGTTTTAAGCTAAAATTGCTCGTTCTAAAATAACGAGAAACAACATATAAAGCCTTTATTTCTATAGTTATTGATATTTACTAGAAAAAAAAAATCACTTGTGAATTACCACATCTGAATTGTTTTTTTTCTAGTAAATACCATCTAAAATATAATTCGTTGGAAATGATAGTTTTATATGAATATTATAATAACATTTTTATATATTATTTTAGTAAAATAATAATTTATAAGCTTCAACACTGTTTAGTTTTTATGATTACTGCTCGATGCGCTTTGATCACCTTGTCAGTATTTTGACGTGACAACGTCTTATAAATTGGTTTGCCGGGTGACACTTCAAGAAACTGCGTTACGCTCCGCTCACGTTATGCGCTAGAGGGACGCGTGCCTCTCACTCGCTCTCATTGTGACGTGTGTTACGCAAATGTATTGCAAGTTATTGTATGTATATTTGTATATAAATACGTATGTATGCGTAAAGGTAAAAATAAAATTTTGTTAATATGAAGTTCAGTGCGAGATTCTTTGTATAAATTAATGTTTTAAATATAATTCTTTGTATAAATAAATGTTTTAAATTGTTACTATTATTTCATCCTTATTCCAACTATACAAATGAATATTCACATTAAAATTATTTTACCACTCAAAGTCGTTGTCACGTAAAACTTTCGCCCGTATACCGACTTTACAGGCAACCAAATTTTTTTTTTAAAGATGGTAACACTATGTTGTATGTACGCAGTTTACTTAACAAATAAAACAGAACTTATAAGAAATCTTTCTTAGTTTAATTCAACATAGCCCATATCCGAAAACTATTAATTGACGTGAAAAATATTGATCCGTAGTGAAATCGAGGAAAGAGTAAATAACAAGTAGTAATAAAATTTTCAGCGCGTCTTATTATAACCTTAGAATTTTTCAAGGTGGAAGTAACCAATTCTATGAAATGCGGCATGCATTCTCTGTGCATAAAACCTATTAAAGTAAAGGGCATTAAATATTCTTTCAGGCTTCCCAAATTATTATGACTAGCTTTTACTTCTAGCAAATTCCAAATTACTTACAGCCTGTGACTAACATAACATTGACCTATTTAAAATTCATATGTATATATGAAAGGATAAGCTGACAGACTGACATATTACCGCAGAGCCTAAACTATAAGATTTAGAAACTTGAAATTTTGCTCAGGGGTTTCTGTAATAACGTAAACGAGCACTAAGAAGAGTATTTTCAAAATTCATCCTATAAGGGGGTAAAACAGGCGAAATTATTCAAAATACGACAGATGACAACACCTTGTTAAAGAATCACGGGCACGATTTGGTAGCATCACTATGTTAACCCCATCGGTACTTAATATCCGAAAATCCCTGACTACACCGAATCATTCCCGGAAAAAATTCCGTTAAATCTCGTATAAATTATTTAATAACACTTCAATAATTCCGTTTAATTAACCGCCGTCGCGGGAAGTAATTACCCGGCTTTACCCAATTTTACCCCAATTTGGGTAACTTTCCCTTTGTCCGGGAAAGGTGCCGCTGACAATGCATATTTGAAAGTTGGAAAGAGTAATTTATTTTTTTTAAAGAGGAAATTACTTTCGTCGGCTAAGGGTTACTTTGTTTCGCACCTTCTGTTACCCCCGAAGGGGGAGGGTGCAAAATCATTGTGTGAAAAGCCTGAAAATGCTAACGAGGCGATTGTAAGAAATTTGGCAATTTGTTTGCGAATGTTTTGTTTAGCTGGATGTTTTTAATTTATTGGTGTAATTTTGTTTAAATACTTTCATTTCTTCTTTCTTTGTAGCGATTATTATCACCGGTTTTTTGCTTTAACTTTTTTTATAAGATATATGTTATAGCAGAAAGAAAATGTTAAGTAAAAGATACTTTGGCTAAATTACGAGTATTTTCACTATTCGGTGAAAAAGATCACCGAGATTTCGACAGCTATGTCAAATATTGATTTTTCAAGTATGATTTAAAATCCAACCAGCACCATCTATAGCAACAGTCCTGCACCCTAAATAATTACTTTACTATTTAGAACTACTTTAATTACTTAAGAATCTGGAAAATGTCCAATTTTGAATTCGAATTGGATATTTTATACTACTTCACAAATTACAAACTTATTAATTGGTTAGAACACATTATTAAATGATATTTCCATTCACAGCTTTTCAATTAATTTCAAATAACTGAATGAATGAGAAAAGATTTGGTACTAAATCTTTAGAGATCTTTGAAATTTAACAAAAAGTATGTTAATCAAAGCTAAATGTCAAAATAGAATGCGCCTAGATGTATATACAAATAATAATATCAATATATTTATGCAACGTCTCATACATTGACCTGGCTCTATGGTAACTCGCTTAAAGGACTTGTGTTACGGACACCAGACAACAGAGAAATCACAAGTATAATTCTTAAATACATATATTTTACACCCAGATACAGGACAAACATATATATTATCATATAAATATTTCACCTGGAAGGGGATCGAACACACGACCCCAGGTGCATACGGTAGAATCACTACCATCTGCGCCATCGTGCCCATCGCCAGATGGCACCACAGGCTACGTAGAATATAACAATTCGATAATTCGAGGATTCAAATGAAACGTTTGAAATTGATATTTAAACGGTAGGTACATGGAATTGCGTTTTGAAATCGTTAAAGTGATTTATGTGTGTATTGAACGTAGTCGTAAGAAGCTATTACGAAGACCGGCCAATTATAATGTTACGCCTAATAATTAGCCGAAAAAAAACATTATAAAATATTTCTTAACTTAATATTGATAACGCTGATTACAATATTGTTCGGTTAATTTTGGTAAAAAAAGACTGTTCAACCAAAAAGGTTTAAAAACTTTTCTTGTAATTAATTATATCATCTTGCAGGCAACAAAGTTTGCCTGTAAGAATACATTTAGTGATAAGGCCGCCACTTGTACCTACTATTCCATGTTTTTGTGATGTTCTTGTGTTGTTGTTATTAATGTACAATAAAGGTATGTTATTTTTATTTGTTAATAGTTTCTTAGGAAAGTTAAGTGTAATATTTTTGACGGGCCCGATGGCGCTGTTGGTATATACGCTATGTAGGTAGTGTGCCAAGATTCGTGGGTTCGATTCCCACCTAGAGACAATATTTATATGATGGCATTTGTGTTTGTTCTGTGTCTGGGTGTTAAATATATGAATGAAAGTACCAACTACATTTGTAATTCCTCTGTTGTCTGGCATCCGTAATACAATTGCTTTAAGCGACTTACAGTGGTGTCGGGTCAATGTATGAGATGTTGTGGGATTTCCTAATATTTACGCCTTCACTACTTATAATAAATCTATTCTTTATACATTTTTTGTTCCACGTTTCGGCTACCTTGCGGCAACCATTGCAAAAAAGTTAAATAAAGCGCTTTATCAAGCCGTTCAAAGATTAGTTTTATTATGAGTAGTGAACGCATAACTAAATATCACACTTAACTTTCCTTAGAAACTATTCATCAAACCATCCATTTGAAGTCCACTGCTGGACATAGGCCTCCCCGAGAAAGAGGGAATTTCGCCCAAAATTGCCGCGGTCATTTTTTTCAGGTAAGCATTTTGGCGATCTCCAAGCGCAGCTGTCGCGACAAGAATGCTTCTGCCCATATTTACCCTGTTCTTTTGAGCTGCACTATTTTGGATGGATATAGCATCATCTATCAGTTCTAATACCTCAGTCGCCTTCGACAGCTTGTATAGGGGGAGGTACTATTCTACTCTGCCGGTACCACATGGCATTACTAGAAACTATTAATAGGTGATATAATTTATTACTATACTAATGGTTAAACTATATTTTGGAACGAAGTTTTGGAATAAAGTTCATTATCGCGTCTTGCAAAAGGGGGGCTAGACGGAAAAAATTAAGTACAAAACTTGTAACGACACTTTTTGCTGTAGTTGTAAGCCGTGCGGTGTGCGCGTGTTTCTCTGTCTGTCTTACTATCTCTCTCTCTCTCTCTCTCTCTCTCTCTCACTCTTCTTCTCTTTCTCTCTCTCTCTTTCTCTCTCTCTCTCTCTTTCTCTCTCTCTCTCACTCACTTTTATAGAAAGCAAGCCAGTTATTTTCGTTTCTTCTTTCTATTTCGCATCAAACAGTGTGGTGTCGCGAAGATTATGTTTGTACGAGAGTATATATAGGTTTTTTGTACATAATAAATAATAAAAAATAATAAGAATAATTAATAATTAATGTGTCCCGTGTTTTTTTTTACAAATTTTACTGAACATTTATGTAAATAATATAAAACTGTGCAGGATACACAATTTATTATGAGAGATTTATTTAACATTACCCAACAAATAGGTGTTTTTATAAAAATAAATGTACCCACCCATATTTCTTCCAGACAATCGCACCTAATCATAAACTGATTGATGGAAACTCCATAAAGGCACAAATGCCTTTCCCTTGTTCCACGAAAGCTGATTTATTATTTTCCCGACAAAATGTGGCGGTAATGGATCTTTATTATATTCATCAGGTAATTTATAGGATTATAATGTATACCTTTGTAAATTATTAGTGGCGTTATGTAGTCCACGAGTACAGTGAGTAGGTGATGAGTAATTAATGAGGTATTTCTTCCAACGTTTATTTAATTATTTATATACGTTTATATATGTTATATACGTTGACTTGACACCGTGATAAGTTGTTCAAAGCTTGTGTTACCGATATCAGACAACAGAAGAATTACAAATATGATACTTAGATATATATAAATAACACCCAGACACAAAACAAATATAAATATTTACTTATTTTTTTTTTAATATTTACATAATAATAGTATGCAAAAGCGCATAACAATGAACTTGCCGCAGCAGTCACTTCAGCGTCCATTGTTATCGAGCTTGAGAACTGTAGTGAGAACTTTGTGAGTGTGTATACAAAAGTTCTCACTAAGAATCTCGTAAAGGTTTTCGCCTGAATATCTCGCTAAAATGTGGAGGTGCCTTAAAATCTACACAAGAATTTTTGTAAAGATGAGATGGGTCTGGGATGAAAAAAATAGTGTAATATATTTAGTCTAATGTGAAAATGCCAACAAATAAAAAAAAATCCTATAAATTGACGTAAAAATCAATTATTATTATTAACTTATACTCGCACAATAGTATTATGTAACACAAAATACATAGTCATTTCTTAATTGGTAATTCTCATACTTAATCCGCAATGTTACAGAGAAATTATCACTCCATTCTCACCTGTTTCTACCACCGAATAGCTGTGTTCCCATTGTTGTGTTCAGGTTTGAAGGGTGTGAGAGGCTGTGAAGTAACTGGGTAAATGTGACATTGTATCTTCAATTCACAAGGTTGTCAACACACTAGAGATTGAGATGAGACACTTGACCGTATGAGACAAGCGGACCGTATGGTGGTTTGTTGACTTATATATAATGAAGTCTATTAATTAGCACAATTGCACAAAATATTTTGATAATTATTGCACAATGCACAAAATATTTTGTGCAAAATAATAATTTTTCTTAATTTAAATTTTCCCGCGCGGTCGCGCGTCTTATTTTATTCAATTTTATCTGTGGTAAAATAATTATAACCTAAAATCGTCACATTGTCATAATCTGAGAAATTACTTGTTTGTAAAAAAAATACCATTAAAATAGTTGTGATTTGGAACTGACATTGTAAATAATAACATTAAATGTCGTTACTTTTCTTACAGGTATGTAAGGTATTATTAACACTTGTTTCATTGTTTATTGGGTAGCGTACATTTAAATTAACGAAATAAATATTTTCTTACAGAGAAACTCAATTGTGTTTGATTGACTGTGTCGTCTAAATTTCGCATTGGATAATATAATCTTATATATATATAATATATATATATAATATATATATATATATATACAATAAAGACAATTTTTCTGTATATCTATGTATTGTGAGGGCACCATTTTAAAGTCACCATAAGAGGTTGAAAATATAATAAAAGGTATGGTTTTCAAAACTCAATCATAAAATTCATTAGGTACAGTATTTAAATTCAAATACTGTGTGATAATCATAGTATCATCATCACACCAGCCATCGGAAGTCAATTGCAGGACATAAGCTTCACCAAGAAGGGGGAACTTTGCCCATAATTGCCACGGTAGGCAAGCGTGTTGGCAATCGCGGAGTACAGGTTTCGCATCGAGGATGCCGCTGCTGCTGCCCATCTCTGCCCTGTGTACTTAAGCTACACTGTTTCGAATGGATATACGGCCATCTGTCGTTCTAGTAGCTTAGTCGCCTCTTACGACACTTGGTACAGATGGAGGTAATCTACTCAGCCGGTACCTCACGGCTAGTGATAATGGTATTTATAAATTTATATTTGGCATATATATGGCAGGAAGCATTCTGTCGTGTTAATTACAAATGTTATCAATCACTAATACATTTCATTCCGGCATCAACAACAAGCAATTATGACTCTTATTTACATAGTGTTATTGTCTATAATTATTAGAAACATTCCAATTCCCAGCCCGGACACTCCGTAATGAAGTAAGTCTTGCTGGCTTAGTTTAAGGTTAAAATTGTATATAAGTGAGTCTTACATTGTTTATTATAAGGTCTGGAATCGTATGTTCAGCTAGGAATGTCATGTTTTATCAGTCATAACATGACCAATGAACAGCGGTGTATTATTGTTGTGAGATTATTACATAATTAGCATGCAAAGGGTTTCATTATACGAAACAAATAATGCCATTAATTTGCTAAGTCAATGTCAAGTCAAAGACAAAAATACCTTTATTTTAATAGGCCTATCATAGGCACTTTCAAATCTTCAAAAAGAAACAAGTAAAATCTATGAATACAAGATATTCCTAATTACTTATTTAAACAAATGACCGACGACCCTGACAACGGGTTTAATAAGAGTTATTTAAACAAATAGGTTATTGAGTGCAATACTTTAATAAAATACTGATGTCATCATCATGATCATAGCAGCCTTAGAATGTCTACTGCTGGACATAGTCCTCCCCGTGTAAGGAAACCTGTCCATAATTGCCGCACTGGTCAGGTGTAAAGGCAATCGCAGCTTAGCAACGGGAAACCTGCCCGCCACCATCCTATTGCGAATGAGCTGGGCTGTTTCGGATGGATACTACCGCCATCTGTCGATTCCGGTACCTCAACATCCTCTTACGCCTGGATGTATGATTCCATTTTGCCAGTACCACACGATATTATCGTATAGCCACGAGGTACCGGCAGAGTAGAATACTAATTCCCCCTATACTAGGTGTCGGAAGAGGCGCTTCAGATACCGGAACCGACAGATGGCGGAATATTCATCAGAAACAAAGTAGCTGATGTGCACAGGGCGGGGATGGACAATTGCCAACACGCTTGCCCAGTGCGGCTTTTATGGGCAAAACTCCCTCTTTCTTGGGAAGGCAGCCAGCCAGCAGTCCAGCAGTGAACGTCCAATCGCTGATATGATGATGATGATTTTTTTTATTGAGGTTGTATTCTCTTTAAAGGCTGTTGGACATACCGTCGAGAAAGTTCAATACTGCGTATGTAGCAGGTCCAAATTTCAGTCTCTAGTTGTATTGAAATATCCCTGGCGATAGCTAACTTGCCATATCATCATACCAGATATCCACTGCTGGACATAGGCCTCCCCAAGAAGGGGGGAATTTCGCCCATAATTGCCGCGCTGGGCAAGCGTGTTGGCTATGCCATATGGTCATTTAATTACTTATCTAAATAATTAAAATAAAGTTAGAATATTATCAACAAGCAGCGCCACGCTATTTTTAAATATTATAAAAAAGTAGTAAGTTTTCATAACTTCTAATGAAGTACCTTTATACTATATTTTATTCCAATAACTTTCAAAACTGCAAAGTTTCATACTAACAATGCACCCCCGTTTAATCCCTTTAGGAGGTGGATTATCAAAAACCTTTCTTAGTGCATGTATAAGGAATCTTTGTGCAAAATTAATATTTTTCAAACTTCATATTTCAGATCCTGCCCTGATGAAGCTGACCGACTCACATAGTCAGTCAGCTACACTTTTTACATATATAGGTTCAACTTAGTTTCATTTTTTAGGTATGATAGGCCTGGTGGCGCTTTCGATAGTGTCTCTATCTTGAGCGCCAAAGGTTATGGGTTCGGTATGCTACCACCATGGACAAATGTATATGTGATGAACGTCGACCATGACACACGGATTGCGCCATCAGGCCCGTCAATTATCCAGCTGATATGATGTTGATTATATAATGGAATGGTGGATCTACATCATTTTCTGGAGCATCAGTAATTAATTGGTGCCATTCAAAACAAACAGGTAATAAATTACAAAGCAGTTAGACGACATTAAACACGCGCAATGCTGTTTGCAATCTCACGCAACCTTTTCTTTTAATATTCATTGTTTTTATTATATAAGTCTTGCATCACTTACTGGCACCTCGTTTAGTGGCTGTTGGAGGTCCACTGTTGGACATAAGCCCAAGTGAACAATAGGCCCGGGTGTACACGGCCTGCGTCTAGTGCGATCCTGCGGTTTTAGTCAGATCGTCTGTTCATGTGTCTAGTGGGTGGACGTTCTACCCTGCGCTTATCGGTAATTGGTCTCTATTCCAGAACCTTACGGTTCCATCCGCTTTCAGTTCTACATAAGTTCCTTACTCACTAGAAAACATAAAAATAGACTACATATGAAAAAAGACTTAGAAGAATATAAATAACAATATGTAAACATTATTTTTTTTCAATTATGTTCTCTTGTAACAAATAAACACATAAAGGAAAACCGATTTCAAAAACACAATTTTTTGGAAGTTACATTATATACCCTTTTATTACGAAAAGGGCAACTACGCAGTTGGAACCATAAAGTGCTAGTAATTCGGAAAGCCAGTGCAGTGAATACTTTAAAAATTGGGTGATAATGTATTGTAATGTTATGTGATAATTTACTATATAATATTTGCACAGTGTAATACCAAGTTTATCAATCCATCGTACATTTTCCATTTTAGAATGATTGTGAACTTAAGTTTTGACTTTACTTTTGACTGGCCCAATGGTGCAGACGCTAGTGATCCTATGGAGTGCGTCCAAGGTCGTGGGTTCGATCCTCACTCTGGTAAATATTTATATGATGATATATGTGTTTTTTCTGGGCCTGAGTTATAAAATATATGTACTTAAGTATTGTGATTCCTTTGTACTCCGAACTTCCGTAGCACAAGTGCTTTAAGAGACTTATTACGGACTCAGGTCAATGTTTGAGATGTTGTGTTGACAATATACTGAATATTACACATAAATTAGAAAATTATATCATCCTGAATTTATTTTAATTACTTCCGACTTAAATATAACGATCAAATTAGCATACACTTAAACTTCACGGAGCATACATCGATAGACGAGTGCATGCAAGCTAAAATAACCCCTAGGTAGAGAAGTTATCGGTTCGCAGTACAAAGCTAAACATTCAAATAACAAAATTCTGGTATCGCTCATTAAGTAAATCTCAGTTATAAGTTAGGATTAAACTCTAGAATTTATCGCGATCAGAGAGCCTTGTTCTGAATACAAAGCTTGAACAAAAGACGTAGTGCTTGTTAAGTTATTTGGTTAAGTTCATTCAAATGAGCGGGGGTTAAGAACAAATGAAATTGGTCGTGATAACATTTTTCTGGGTTCTCAGCGTCTAGGATCTGAAATGGGGACCACGTACCGGCAATCGCAACAGGACATCCATCTAAAAGGTAGGTAAAATATGAGGTAGACCTATTTTCACCACCATATAGCAGTGTTCGCAATGTTCTAGTTTGAAGGATGAGAGAGGCGGTGCTATAATAAAAAAATAAGTAATGTGACATAATATCATAAGTCACAAGTTTGGCAACGCACTAGTGATATCCTTGTGATATTACGAGCGTCAATAGGCTGCAGCTATCACGCAGACTGTACGCTTATTTGTCGACCCGGTTTCGATCTGACTGCATCGCTTGATCGTGTTGGACGCAGGCCTACAAATGGTCCTATTGGTAATCATTTGGGGAAGATTTCCAGCAGACGTATGACCTTCGTACGAGGTTTACCTCACGTTCTTCAATAATTAATACTATTTTACTTTTTATTCTCACAATAGAATAGCAACTCATCGTAATGACTTTGACACCGAATTATGAATAAAAGACACTATGTCACATCAAATTAACTAACAGAAAGGAGTCCTCGAAGCTAATTACGGAAGAATGAGGAAAACGCGTTTTTGTAAAGGAAACGTTGCCGTGTCTAAATACGTGTTTTTGTGTATTGACGTTGTTTTAATAAAAACATTCGGTTTATGCTGATTATGTCATTTTTGTGTCGTTACTGAGAATAGGAAGCCATTTTTGAATGAGACTATTTGAATTTGACAGAATTAAAAGAATGCAGACTTTTTTATTTGTTAATACTATATTTAACAGTACAGAGTAGAACAAAAGTTGTTTTTTTTTTATTGTGGTAGATATTTTTATGACAAATGACGTTCAGTTTTTTGGTTAAACGCCTACCCAGCCTGCGTCTGGGTACATATTAAAATTGTATTCAAATGGTTCTCTGAGCGTCAGATTAACTGACTGAGATTGAGCGTCAAATTATTTTATCCATAGTTCATCATCATCATTCAAGTCATTGGAAATCCACTGCTGGAAATTGGCCTCCCCAAAAACGAGAAAAATTTGCCCATAATTATCGTGCCGTGTTGGCAATCGCAGAGCGCGGCTTTAGCAACGGTGATGCTACGCATTTGGGGTGCGCTGTTTCATCTAATGGTTCCGGTACCTCAGTCGCCTTTTATGATACCTGGTATAGACTGAGGTACTAATATACTCGGCCGGTACCCCACGGCGGGTATCAATAGTATTGGATACTTATTTCATTACCTTACCCCCCGTCCCCCGTCCCTTTTGACGTCATCTGTTATATTCTTATGCTACTCGCGGACAATTATAACTCCAGGTCAACTAATTATTTGCAATCAAAATAAATGTTGCGACTGTAAATAAACAATCCCATTTCTGAAGTGGATCAATCACAGATAGTGAGTAAAATTTATGTCAGTAGTTCATACCGGACAAACGGTGCGACACATTTTTTGTATAAGTTATTAAACTGTCTTTACGTTTAAACTTGTAAAAATGCAAGAGACAAAAAAAGTAACCAGACAAGCCATGATTACGCAAAATCCGTTCTGTTTCCAGAATGTTCCGGGCCTCAAACGATTTGCCCTCGACACTGACGCCCTCTCGCGGGCCCAATTAAATACATTACCCACTAGACGCGGCTAGGAAAACAACTTGTCGTCTCGTTATTCTCTCTTTTATACTTAAAAACAATTGCTTTAAATCCGTAAATTGACCAATTGATTGAACCTGTTAACGTGGTTAATCTAATCTAGTTTGTTCTAAGGAATTGTTTGACTTACCGAGAGGTACCGGCAGTGTTGATTAGTATCTACTCCTGTAACTGGTATCATAAGAGGTGACTAAGGTACCACCACCGACATATGGCGGTATTGCTAATCGAAATAGTGTAGTTCACAAAGGGCACAGCACATTAGCAGCAGCAACCCCGTCGTGAAGCTACCTTTTGCAATTACCAACACGTTTGCCCAGCGCGGTAATTATAGGCAAAAATACCTCTTCCTCGGGATGGCCTATGTCTAATGACTGATATGATACAATGTCTGACACGATGCCAACGGCTTTATTTAACTAAAGCACCGCTTGCCGTCGACAGGGTGTTCACCAACACACTTTAGAACCAAAATGGCCGCGTCATAAACGTCATCAACCTATCAGAGGCATTTCTTCCCGCGAAAACTGAGGTTGTGGATCAGCTAAAATTAATTTAAAAACAAAGGATTTCAAAAAAAGTTTACATGATAAAAAGCTGTTAATTTGGAATCAGGCAACTTTCAATTTTAACTATGCGTAAAGGTTTTAGTGTGTGTTTAAAAAAAAATAGTTAAATATATGTTAAGCAATATTTTCCATTCTCCGATTTATTCTCGGAAACAGATGTTTGCGACTCGAACGCGCTAATGATCTCACGAAGTAAATGGATGAAGTTATTGCACATAATGAGGATATCAAATCGGTAGATTTATCTTGCTCCTAACTTTTTTGATTGTAGAAGTTTTGTTATTCAGTACTTTATACATCTTTTAACTTTTACAGAAGTTTATATATCTCTATTAATTATTAAATTAAACTGTGTGTTAAATTAATACAATGTTTTTGATTGATTATCGAAAAAACTTAACCTATTGAATTAAAATAAAAAAAAATGACTGAGACATCAACGCAGAGCCTAAACTATAATGATTATAAACTTGAAATTTCGCACATGGTATCCTTTTGTAACGATGAATGGGATTTTTGAAAATGGTTTTCATATATATAGTAATATAGTACCTCCCCTTTTACTAGGTGTGGTAAGAGGCGACTAAGGTATCAGCAGATGGCGGTATTTCCATCCGTAATAGTATAGCTCGAACGCACAGGGTGGGAATAGGCTGCAGCATCCCCGTCGCAAAAGCTGCGATCTGCGATTGGCAACATGCTTGCCTAGCGTGGCAATTATGGGCAAATTCTCTCTTTCTGGGGCCTACGACCAGCATTGGAGTTCAAATGCAGCCAATGATGATGAAGTGAAGTGTCTGGATATGTTTTGTTATGTGTTTATAATACCAAACTATCGACTTTGGTTTAGCCTGTAAAGATAGCTGTGAAGTTTCATAAACAAATAAATAAAGAAGAAGATATACAGCACAATATTATTGCATTTCAAACCGATACTCGTACCCTAACAAGCTTAACCCTAAAACGCCGCGCGTCTAGCTATTACATTTCAAATAACCCTCAAGACGCCGTTTGGCAAGCGACGTGCCAAATAGGGGCCGACACTTGCGTGTTCGGAGGCTTATATCGCGCGAAACACGCTCGTGTTATTCTTAGCGTATGTTTATTTCGTATTTCGAAAGGGTTGCCAGTTCCGTTGATGTTTTGAGGGTTGTTTTAATTAATCATTATTGTTAATTATTAAATTACTACAATAACTCATACATTGACCCCGAGGTGAGTGGTTTAAAGCACTTGTGTTCTGGACATCAGACAGCACAGGAATCACAAATATAATGCGCAAATGCTGTGATGTGCCGTAAGGTACCTCCCCCGGGATTAGGTGTCGTAAGATGCGACTAAGGTACCAGAACCGACGAAAGCTGGTATATCTATTTTTAACAGTATAGCTCAAATGCACAGGATGGGGATGGGCAGCAGCATTTCCGTCGCGAAACTACTTTTTGCGATAGCCAACACGCTTGCCCAGCGCGGCAATTATGGGTAAATTCCTCTTTTTTCGGAAAGGCCGACGTATAGCAGTGGACTTCCTATGGCGGAGGTGAATGCATAAATACATAGGTACTTAACATCTAGACTTAGAACAATAGATAAATATAAATATTTATATTGGATGGGGATCGAACGCACGACCGTTGGCGCACTATATAGGAACACTACTATTTGCGCCATCCAGCCCGTTAGTTCCAGGTGTTCCAGGCCTCTATCCAAGTAAACGTATGTGGGCTGATATGATGATGATGATGAAATAATTTCCACAACATTTATTACATTGATCTAACTCCGAGAGAAGTAGCTTGAAGTACTTGTGTAACGGACATTAATAGAGGCATCACAAATAGGTATAATATTTATACATACAATATGTATTTAGTCTGAGTTAAGTAACACCCAGAAACAGAACCAAATATTTGTCCCGAGTTGAGTTCGAACCCACAACCCTTGGCGCTCGTGTTAGGATCACTATCGTCTGCGCCATTCAAATTCTGCGTCCGTCAAATTAAATAGATCATTTATCTAATTAGCTAACTCAGCCTTTTTTTACTTCAATGATTGTTACTCAATAGAAATAATAATTTTATTAATTGATCTAACTCCGAGAGAAGTAGCTTGAAGTACTTGTGTAACGGACATTAATAGAGGCATCACAAATAGGTTATAATATTTATACATACAATATGTATTTAGTCTGAGTTAAGTAACACCCAGAAACAGAACCAAATATTTGTCCCGAGTTGAGTTCGAACCCACAACCCTTGGCGCTCGTGTTAGGATCACTATCGTCTGCGCCATTGGGTCCGTCAAATTAAATAGATCATTTATCTAATTAGCTAACTCAGCCTTTTTTTACTATAATGATTGTTACTCAATAGAAATAATAATTTTATTAACAGAAACTCATTCGCTAAAGATCCATATTTTTTGCAGAATGTAACATTTAATTTTTTAACATGTCTGACCGGTGTGCGGTGTTCTTATCCCCGGTCCACCAAACGCCTTCCTAACTATTTGATAGCTAACGTAGTTATCTTAAATCTTCGTTTTTTTATTAGACTAGCTCGATATACAAGCCTACAGTCCGCGTGATAGTAAGTGTCACCACAGCCTATAGACGCTCGTAATATCACAAAGATATCATCAGTGCATTGCCAACCTCGTGACTTCCAGAGAAATTGTCACCCGGTTTTTCAATTGCCTCTCTTTACGCATTTGGAAGCTTGCTATTTGTCTATATAAACAAGTGATAGTAAGGTTCCAATGCAGACGACCTTGATATAAGTTCTACCGCATATACAAAGTTAAATTTGAGAAGCACTAAGCATTTGGAAATTCGAAGGCGCGCAGCCAAATCCGTCCCGTGAGGTCGGCCGCGGCCGCGGGGGGTTAACGTTTGGCAGAAGATATCCGGCACTTCGCAACAAATTTATGCTGAGGGTTAAACCGTGTTTATGCTATCCGACCCGGGATTTAGCTTAAACACTTTTATTGCGTTCGAGTCGGGCACGGGACAGCTGAGCCCTTGTGTTGTTTTCGGGTTATGAAAGTGGTCGAGAGTTAAAAACAAGTTGAGGCAACAAATGATGGGCGCTTTCGTGTTGACTAGCTGTGCCCCGCGGCATTACACGCGTTAATTTGTAGAACTTTCGTGCTAACTTAGGGGATAAAAGGGAGTTCACCCTTTCATACCCTTAGGGGATGGTTTTGGAAAAAATAATTTACACTATTTTCACGACTTTCAATGAAGAACCTGTATACTGATCTAGCTTTCTTCAAAAACAGCGATGTATTTTACTAACTTTGTTTTACGTATTAAAAACTTTTTAATACGCTCTTACAAAATATTTTATAGTTTAGGGCCTGCGTTGATATGTCAGACTGTTCTACTCTGCCGGTACCTCACGGCTAACGGGAACGAGAACTAAGCGGGTGAAACCGTAGGGTGCTGCTAGTGTGACATAATATCTTCAAGACACAAGGATGGCAACGTGCTAGTGATATCCTTGTGATATGACAACCTATAGAATGTAGTGACGCATACTATCATGCGACTGTATACTTGTATGTCAACCTTATCAAATAAAAAATTAACGTATTAAATATCTAATTAAGACCTTGACTTTTGCACGTGAATCGGAACATTGCGACCGGAAGCCGCCATCAGCGACACAATGGCACGTCAAAATGGCGGATGCACGCCATTAGACGGACGACGGGTCGATTAGTTTTATTTTTTAACTTGTTTTGCTATGATATAGATGATCACTATCCGATTAAAAAATAATATACTTACGCTGTGTCGTACCAGCAGAATAAAATAGTACCTCATCTTGCACTAGGTGTGGTAAGTAGTGAATAAGGTACCAGAACCGGCAGATAGCGGTATATCCATCCGAAACAGTGCAGCTCAAATGCACAGCAATAGATGTTTTATGGCTCCTGTAATGATAATAAAAGAAATCACGGCGCTGCCAATGAAATGATTCGAACAAACTGGGTATGTGGGTACCTTAAGCCTTAGTTAATGATGTTAGGTCGTAGTTTCTGCCTAACCCAATGAGACACAAGCGTGAAGTATATATATGTAAACTTAGTTTGAAGAACCCTCTTGTCATAGCATTCTAGTCTTAAAATAGGTTTGCAGCACGATTACAAATTTGGTTTATGACTTTGACAGCATCGTCACACTTAGAGTCAGAGAGCCTGACGTCCTAAGCATTCGATATAAAATATGAAATGCCATGTAGGCTTTTAGTATCAGATGAGCCTTTAATATTTTGTCGCACTCGTGTTATCTAGTTCTGGAGCTTGTAAATAGTTTATGAAACGCGGCAAACTGCGCGTCTCTACTGAGTGTTTACAGCGCTGTCTGCGACACTTTTATCGACGGCTCCAGGCCCTCCCGGGTCCTTGGAGGGCCGTAATGGTCAGGAATACTTCTGATAACAGGGCTCAATGTAATATCCACAAATCTATTACCTATAAGAGCCATCAGGAAATTGGACCAACATGGGTATGTTGATAGGATGCTATAAAAAAATCTATTTATTTATAAATTCAAACAAAATCTGACACATTGACCTAACACCAAACTTAAAACGTTAAGCACTTGTGTTACGGACATTAAACAATAAAAGAATCATAAATATAAACAAATACAAAATAAACAAATTTGATTATATTTGACATTTATCTTAGGTAGTAAGGAACCCACGACTCTTGGTGTACAAGATAGGATCACTACCATCTGCACTATTGCGACCATCAACTTTATACTAATGATCAACCGTAAAATGCAGCTATAGAAAATATCGTTCATCATTATCATCCAGACGTTGGAAGAGGTTATTGCTCATAACTGCCGCGCTGGGCAAACTTGTTGGCAATCGCAGAGCGCAGCTTTCGCGACGGTAATGCTGCTACCTATTGCCTTATGCATTTGAACTGCACTGTTTCGAAAGGATATACCACCATCTTATGGGTCTAGTACCTCAGTCGGCACCTGTTGCAGTGAGAGGTACTGCTCTACTTTGCTGGTGACTCACGGCAACAAACAAACGCATCGCATATCCCACACCAGTGAGAGCAAAGCATTCTGAAGTGTCGCCAAAGGGAAATTTGCATTACAAATTTATCTCTCCAAATCTTACATCACCCAATCCTTTAAGCCTTCTTCGGGGTTCACTGAAGCGTGGCATTTACAAAGGTGCAAATCAAATTGTATCTGCCCTTATTGGCTTCTCCGAAAACACCACACTTCCAGGTCAAAGAACACGAATGGGTGTTCTGGTTAAGGTTAAGACTATAATAACTTGAGGCAACCACATCTAAACTTCTTTTAGAATAAGAGGACTATTCTTTTTCTATCACGACGTAATAAATGCCAATGCTTCTCTCATTATTCAATTCAATAAATAACCCGGTAATATCATCTCAATAAATTTTACTCATTCCACTTCTATCAGTTCACAATCAGACATTTTTTTACCCCCTAGCGCATTTGCTATATCTGTATGCTGTAGCTAGGTGCAACCCTTAGTCTTAGGTGTACCATTAAACTATCGCAGTCTCGTTCAGATCTCATCACAGGAAGACAAGAAGGAGTTTTTAATGTTGATGGGACCCATGGCACGGTAATATTATCTTGTGCGCTCAGGATCATGTGTTTGATCCCCACACAGGATAAATATTTATAAATATTTGTGTTTGTTCCGTATGTAGGTGTGAAATTATAAAATTTATTTGTGTTAAGGTGGTTTGACGTCCGTAACACAATTGTTTTAGGCAATATATGAGATGTTCTGAGAATTTATTATTTTTATTTTTTGTACTTATATAGGATCCTAACTACAACAGATTTCTTCAGAGCAGCTCAGAAACATGGTCTTCCAATTTGAAAAACGAAAGACAACATTGCAGGTATATTGGTGGTATACTGGTGCGTAGCGTAGGAAGACCAGGCTGACAGACGATCTGACTAGAACCGCAGGATCGCTTGCAAAGGTCTGTAAGCAGTAGTGAACATCCCTAGCTGATATCATTCATTATTTTTACCGGAGAAGAATATTGTTAATTGGACCAGTTAGTGTCGTTTCTGCTAAAGCTAAAGCATCTGCAAGCTTTGTCGGTTACAATAATAAATTAGTGGAAGCTTGCAACGCGTTTGGTGTCCCTTTAATTAAATTTCTCGAGCAACCTGTAAAATGAACATTGATTTATGTATGTTTGCCTAACTATTTCAGAGATGCTTTTGAACAATACTGCCAAGATTATATTAATACATTTTTGTAATACAGAATTGCAGCTGTACATTTAAACTGCATTGTTTTGAATACCGCCATCTGTCGGTTCTGTCTCCTAAGTCGCCCCTTACGACATCTGGTACACCTGGTACTATTCTATTATGTCGGTATAGCTATTACCTTACGTGAATTAGCATTATTAATATAAATACGACTTAGTTACTTTTATATTCATTATACACCAGTAAAATAATAATTTTCTGAAACAAACAGATTAAGAGATAGAAAAGTGTTATTTTTATACTATTATATATTAATGCAGAGCCTATGCCGTGAGGTACCGGTAGAGTAGAATAGTACCTCCAACTGTAATCGTTGTTGTAAGATGCGACTAAGGTACCAGAACTGACAAATAGCGGTAAGTTCATTTGAAACAGTATATATAGATGAGGATGGGCAGCAGCATCCCCGTCGCAAAACCTCTGCGCTCTGCGATTGTCATCACGCTTGCCTAGCGCTGCAATTATGGGTAATAATTCTCCATTTTTAAAGGAGGCCTATGTACAGCAGTAAACTTCCAATGGATGTAATACGGCAAGTAAGAAAAAAAATATTTACAGGAGCACATAACATATATAAATCTGTACAAGCTTTATGTAAATGTATCTGAACAACGAACAACCAAACCACTTAATAGTAACATGCACTAATTCCGCTCGGCTAGGCAAAACGACAATTTTAGCTCCCAGTTCAGATCGACGTTTGATCCCCGGAATTATGTAATCTGGTGCAAAATAAACACCTCACTGGAGCCCGGATCACAATCTAAATTACGATCCATAATTGCATTTGCTTCGGGAATCTCTATTCGTACCTTAAACTAGGGACGCTGCCCAACTTCGCCCAGGAACATTGTTAGATTTCATCCCTTTAATCAATGTGGCAATTTTAATTTACATGAGGTAGATCTCACATTAAGCTAGTCTGCAATGGTACCTCACTCACCTTTTTCTACCATCAAATAGCAGCATTCTCTTTGTTATTCCAGTCTAAAGAAATACAAATATACAGTCAGCTTGATTTTAAACGTGACCACAACCTATACACACGTGTTATCACAAAGATATCAGTAACATGTTATCGACCCTATGAACTGGAGACGAAATTACAGTTTAGTAATAACATCCTTCGAACCGGAATATAGTGCAAACACTGCTATTTAGCTTGAAATAGGTGAGAATGAAGTACCAATGCATACGACCTTTGTGTGAAGTCCCTCTAGCGTAGCTCAGCGTTGGGAATACTAGTTGTCTATTCTTTTCCTATTTTATTTATGCCACGCTATTCAAATTCGCCTTCTGTCGGCTCCAATACTAACTTACTCCGCTAATAAGTATGGTTTTTTAGGGCAAGTCGAGAAAAAGCATACCTACAGTTCGCGTGACAGTACGCATCAATGCAGCCTATAGACGCTCGTTATATCACAAGGATATCACTAACGCATTGCCAATCTTGTGACTTGAGGATATTATGCCACATTGTCCAGTTAAATCACTGTCTCTCACCCTTCAAACCTTACACAGTAATGCGAACACTGCTATTTTGCGGTAGAAATAGGTGAGAGTGAGGTACGAATGCAGACAAACTTTTCTATGTGGTGACAAAGTACGAGTATACTGCTCGCAGTTGCGTCATCGCAGTCAAATCGTTATCAGTTCGAACTGACAGCAATGAAGGGACTGTCAATCAGTGTTGTACCGTTTGTGTTGTGACGTGGGCACATTTATTTGTATCCCATCAGACAGGTAATTTCCCTGGCCTAATGGATAATAGCCGGCGGCCAATCACCGCCGGTTCCGGCGCCGGCGTGGACCCCCGTCACCGGTCGGACGTCTTTTGTTGATCTATCCGAGGATTAATCTATCGGGATTATTGCCAATTTACGAGAAACCTAGGTATTTAGCCTGAAATTGGATATCTAGTCTGGCACAATCAGTCTAAAGACCAATGTTATTGGTGAAATAAATACGAAGGGCCTAATAGCGCAATCTATGACCCTATGGGTCGTACTTACGACCCATATAGCATAAGATAATACTTTATTTACTTTAAGAGAATACTTTATTTTTTTTAGAATCGGGGTGTTAAATGTCAGCTTAAGTATTCTATTTAAGGATTTCTCTGTAATCCCGGAGTCCGAATAATATGTACATAAGATTTTGTGATCAAGTTTTGCTGATCCCAATGATAAGCGTGTTGCCAATTGGTGACTATATATAATATAATATACAATATATATCACTTGTTGTGTAAGGATAGATTTACACTTGACACATGCGTTGTTGTCTTAAATAGCCTAATTCTGTTTATTATTTAATTAAATATGTTTTCATCTTGCGCAATTAGAACAGTCCTTAGTTTTTTTTTACGCTTTTTTTGCAAGCGAAGTTTATGTATCTGTTACAATAACCAAGAATATAGAGCGCATTTTAATTGGACATATAGTAATAAATAAATAAATAATCTACGCAGCAGCTGATATGTTGACCTGACTACGAGATAAGTAGTTTAAAGCACATGTAGCACTGATATAATAATGTATATATATATGTATATATATGTAACAGAGGAATTACAAATATAATACTTACATATAATAATAACTAACACCCAGACACAGAACAAATATTTATAATTCAAATATTTGTTCTGAATGGGGTTCGAACTCACGGCCTTTTGTGCACAAGATAGGATCAATGCCATCTACGCCATCTAGCTCATCCGTTATTGAAAATAGATAAATAGAATATTTATTATAATTCCACATTTTAAAATAAATATCTCTAGCGGAGATACCGCTGCTCATCACACAGCACACCCTGTTTGTAAGCTTCACTGGTGTTAATAACTAATTAGTATTGATGGAACCTTTTTCACCACCGGTTTTTCTTGTAGGTTCCTTTCTGGTGGCTCGTGTAATGAACGTGCATTAAACTTAGTTTTAAAAAGTAGGCCTAATTTAAATGTTAAATATCTCGTACGATCCCGTCGGGTCATCGGGGTCATCAACATTATGAATACATTTCAATTTATTACTGCATATATCTGAATTAAGCTTGTTATATTTTTTTTTACTTTTCTACAGTGCATGTAATGGGTCTACTTGAATAAAAAATATGTTAATTTGATTTGGATAGATATACCGCCATCTGTCGGTTCTGGTAGCTCAGTCGTCTCACGACACCTGGTACTTTTCTACCATGCTGGTACCTCACGGCCTCACTTTTAAATAATATACTTATAATTCAACCAAGATAACAACAGTGTTAATAATATTTTTTACATTGCCCATTTAAAAGGTGCGTTTGCTTTTCCCTTGCTAATGGTGTTCATTACCGGTTCCGGCCGGCGAGTCGACCTACGTCAAGCCGGACATCTTTTGTGGGTTTACCCGCGCCTTCTAATCCAAACGAGATTATTACCAATTTACCGGAATTTACGGGTAACGATAGCACGCGTGATTATAATAAGATCGCTCTTCTATTAAGATTCCAGATGGTTGACCAGCAAGAAATACCGATGAGTGAACGTATATTTGTGTAAAATCTAGAATTCTAGATCTGGCGTGCAGTAAATTATTATGTTACATCAGGGGATAAGAATTATCATCATCATACCAGTCATTGGAAGTCCACTGCTGGACATAGATCTATCCAAGCAAGGAGGTTTTTTGCCCATAATTGCCGCGCTGGACACGCGTGTTGTAATCGCAGGGCGCAGCTGTTGCGGCAAGCTGCTGCTGCCCATCCCCGACCTGTGCGTTTGAGCTGCAGTGTTTTGGATGGCTATACCGCCATCTGTCGGTTCTGGTACCTAAGCCACCTCTTACGACACCTAGTGCAGTGGGAGGTACTATTTTACTCTGCCGGTACCTCATATATTTTTACAATTTGATACACAGCTTTTACTTACAACATCAATATTCATCCACACACTTTGGAATCAAAATGTTCGCGTACCGGTTACCAATTATTGGCGTAACAGTTTCAAAGGCAATAAATACCTCCCGTGTTAAGGTAGCGGAATGAACTCCCTGCGGTGGTTTTCCCAAAGCACTGCAGTATGGGGTACTATAAAAAAGGATTCCTTCCACCGTCCTTCATGCCGAACACGCGCTTTATGGAGCATCCAAGTCCAGCTGTGCCGTGCAGTACTCAGACGAGACCCAGCGCAAGCAACCACAAAAAATATATTGAAGGGATTTTTAAAGAGTCGGCGTAAATGATACCTTGGTGTTGTAAACGTCTATATGCTGCAGTGCCATCATGCGGACCGCATGCTTGTTTGCCACTTCAGGGATATAAAAGATAACTTACATGCGTTGCCTGATCTTTCCACTTCGTCACAGAGAGCTGTCATTGCCATCCTTGTGATTGGTGTCTGTCTTTGATTGGATTTTACACTTCTAGCCATCTTAACAACTAAATACTGTATGGAGATACACAAAAACATTTGACGGGCCCGATGGTGCGGGTGGTTGTGATCCTATTTTGTGGGTTTGATCTCACTTAATTCAATATAGATAATAAGACAAGACCATCTATACTAATCTATACTAATATTATAAAGCGGAAGCGTTTGTTTGTTTAAACGCGCTGATCTCAGAATCTACTGGTCCGATTTAAATAATTTTTTTTTGTTGGATAGTCCATTTATAAAGGAATGCTTTGGGCTATATAACATTACGCTGAGACTAATAGGAGCTAAGCGTCAGTGAGAAATGTTGAAAAAACGGGGAAATTTATTTACATTTGAGGTCTTTCGTCGAATGCGCTGCATAAACGGTTTAAGTTATTCAAAAACTAAGTACAAAAGAATTATTTCTTTTTAACAATAAAATAAAAGTCCGTGACAGTATATGTCTATCTCTCAAGATTTACTCATAATAACATTTATTTGTCGAAGAAGGCTTGCTACTATTATAATGTGCAAGCAGGCCGCGCGGCGGCGGGTGAGGGGGAGGTGGGCCTCGCCCCACCGCCTCATCTTATTCACAATTATACAATAACATAAACCAACGTGAGCAATCAAAAAATAATCTCGATAGAGTTTCCGACAACCACGCGAACGAAGTCGTGGGCACAGCTAGTTAAAAATAAAACCAATACCTCAAATCATTAAATTGAACAAAACTTCATTTATTTACAATTAAAACCATATTAAAACCTTCTTTTTAAATATATTTAAAATTAGATTCAGTAGTAAAATCCAAAATGGCGGTGTTAATTTCCAAGCTGTGTTCGAAAATGGATAATTTACTTTAATTTATTTCAACTAAATTGAATGTACAACAATTATCATACATTTATCGACATATAACGATAATTAGCATGTGAATGCATTGAAACAAAGACATCCTGCCAAAGACGGCTTTGGCAAAGACCCAACACTACTATATAAGCATGCTCAAGTGCCAGGAAATATAGCTCTGGCCCATTCAAGATGTACAGCTAAAGATATACAAGCCATCGGAGAGTAGCGATTATAGCCTGTTCACTAATGGCATAAGTTATACATCTTGCTTCTTTCTTTTTATTAGACCAGGTCGATAAAAGGTAACTAGCTACCTGCTAGCTAGTTACCTGCTTTGTGACTTGAAGATATTATGGCACATTACCCAGTAATTTCACTGCCTCTCTCACCCTTTTATCCGTAACACAGCAACGCGGACACTATTGTTGACAGTGAAATCACTGGGTAAATATGACTTTGTATCTTCATATCATAAACATGTCCACTGCTGGAAATTGGCCTCTCCAAGAAAGGCGAGGGGAACTTTTCTCATGCCGCGCTACGCAAGCGTGGTATCGCAGAGCATGGATTCACAACGAGAACGCCCTATTACATTTGAACTATAACTATTTTAGTTGGATATATCGCCGTTGGTTCCAATACCTCAGATGCCTCTTGAAATACCTGGTACTGGTTCTATTCAATTTTTATTAATTATAAATTCACACTAGATTTTATGTTGACCTGCACCTCTCGCTTAAAGCACTTGTGTTACGGACACTAGAGACCAGAGGAATCAAAAATATAATACTTGAATACATATATTCAACATCCAGACACAGAACAAACACAAATATAATTGTATAAATATTTGTCCAGTGGGCATCGAACCCACGACCTTCAGCGCACAATTGGCCGGTACCCAACGTCATTTATAATTAACAATGCGAAAATTTTGAATTAATCGTACCGGCAGAAATTATTATAATATCTACCCATTTAGTAGTACCTGTTCGACCCCTAAATTAGCCATCAAGACAACACCCTCTCCAGTAACACGCTTGTAATTTGCACCACACCGTAAGTTAGCGATATCAGTGATCATAACGGTCGCATTGTCAAGCCTCTAAGTGGGCATTAAGCTGTGAAAATTTCAGCTAATGTCATGTGAAATTGGACCCATAACACTACGACTAACAAAGCAGTGTTATACTCGTAGCTAGTTTTATTGCGTACTCGTAGTTGCTTTAAAATATAAACTTAATTAGACTCAGTTTTATTTGAACGTTTGGACAAATGGATACGGGTGATGTATTGATTTATAGTATTCTTATATGATATTTGTGTTTTTTTTGTGTCTGGGTGTTTAATATATGTATTTAAGTGTTAGTCAGGTTATTGTATGAGATGTTGTGTGAATTTATTTATTTATGTATCTATTTTTGTTTGATGAAGTTCCAGGATTGACATTAATATAATACAACGGGCCCGATGGCACAGATGGTTGTGATTTGTGTTTGTTCTGTGTCTGGGTGTTTAGTATATGTATTTAAGTGTTATATTTGTGATTCCTCTATTGTCTAATGTGCTTTAGGTTACTTATTTCGGAGTCAGGTTAATATATGAGATGTTATGTAAATATATTTATTTATCTATTTTTTATTTGATGAAGTCATAGGTTAACATTAATATAATATTACGGGCCAGATACCGCAGATGGTATTGATCCTATCTTTCTGTAAAGGTTGTGGGTTTGACCCCCACCCAGCATTTATATAATGATATTAGGGTTTTTTCTGCGTTTGGTTGTTAAATTGATGTATATATCAAATGTTTGTGCACTCGCTCGTTTTAATTACGTCTGACGGATAGACGGACCCGTTGGCGCAGATGGCAGTGATCCTATCTTGTGCGCCAAAGGTCGTAGGTTGGATCCCCACCCAGGACAAATATTTATATGATAATATTTTGGTGTTTTCTACCTGAGTGTTCAATAAATGTATTTAAGTAATATAGCTATTCGTGATTACTCTGTCTGACATCTGTATCAAACGTGCTATTTGCGACTTATCTCGGAATCTGGTCAATGTATGAGATGTGTGAGAGATGAGATTTTATTATTAATCTTTATCATATCAGCAATTAAAAATCCACAGCTGGGCATAGGCCTTTCCAAGAAAGGCTGAAATAACCTATAATTGCCGCGCTAGGTAAGCGTTTTGGCAATGGCAGAGCGGAGCTTTCACAACGGGGGTGCTGTTGCCTTAAAATTGGTTCTGTAGTTTCCGGACAAGCACGATGACGCGTAATATTTATAAAGATATATATATACATATATATAATTATAAAAGGCATATGCAATAGCATTGCTCGTTATAAGAAAAAAAATCAACGGAATATATATAAAACACTTAATAACTCACGATATATTTAATTGAATACGCATATTTATTTAACAATAAATTGTTTTCTGCGTAGTATTACATTTAATTACAATACATCAATTCAAACTAATGGTCAATAATTAAAACAATTGCAAACAAGAAACACACGGCTCGTCTCACTAGCGTTGATATTAAATCTAATGGCTAGGTCACTTTGGTATACTTTGATGTGGTTATAGACAGACTTGTCGGAACACACAGACAAAAAAAAGTACGCATTTCATATACTTTCATTAATCGCACTTGCCATGAGTAGAATAGTACCTTCCCACTTCACCAGGTGTCGTAAGAGGCGACTAAGGTACCAGAACCGAAAGATGGCGGTATATCCATCCAAGGCAGTGTAGTTTAAATGCACATATATGTGGATATTATAGATGTAAATAATGAAAAAAATATCTTAAATCTGAAGTGTCAAATATTTTTGTGTTTTTTTTTTCGGACGAACCTATTGCTGGACTAATCAGACGTCAATTCCAGCCAACGAAAAAAGAAGGCGGGTCCTCTTATAGGTGAGAGGTCCGATGGAAAAATACGGGATTTTTCCAACCTACCCCGCGGCCGCGCGTTTTGCTACGGTCGCGCCCGCAAGGCACGCGGGTTCTGACCGGAATCGACGGCAAATGCCCCAGGGCGCCTCTAAAGGCTCGATCTAGGCTCGGGAGGCCATCGTTGGGGATGCATTTTATTTTGAAATTCAGGAAAAGACGGACGAAGTATATTCACGTCCAAGTATAAGAATTGGTACAGAATGACCTAGGCAAACATTAGAAGAGGTAGATTTTAACCAGGTAGAACCAGGAACCAAGAATGAATGAGTGAATGTATGAAATGACTAATGCGAGGAAAGGAAGCGAGAGGGGTATGCGACAATCGTAGCAAGTGGTATCCGTAGTCTCTGCGTTCCCCGATAAGATACAGGCGTGATATATATATATATATATATATATATATAATGTATGTATGTATGCGTTTGACTGTTTAACAATTAATAATAAATAATAAATTCCCATCAACATCTTATACATTGACCTGACTCCGTGGTAAGTCGCTTAAAGCACTTTACGGACGCCAGACAACTACTACTTATATACATATATTTAACACCCAGATACAGAACAAACCAGATATAATCATATAGATATTTGCTCTGGATGGGAATCGAATCCACGACCCTTGGGGCACAAGATAGGATCACTACCATCTGCGCCATCGGGCCCGTCAAATTAAACCTAATTAATTGCGTTCGATCTTGTTTACATACATGTTCTGTTTACACGGTGCGCCTGTTGTTTGTTGTATTGTGCCAGATTCGATTGTCGCGGAAGATTGGATCAACATTTGTGCACTCGTTTGTTCTAATTACTGATAGTGTCTGCAAGATTCTGATGCTGCACAGTTATTGATAAGCTATTGTTTGTTATGGTAGCACGAGTGGACATTTGTTTGGGATAGCATCTATTTTTGCTTATAGCGAAATGGTACCGATGATCCTATCTTGTACGCCAAGGGCCGTGGGTTCGATCCTCACCCAGGACAAATATTTATATGATAATCTGCATGTTATTTATATGTATTAACGATTATATTTGTAATACCTGTACTATCTGATATTTGTACCACAATTTAAGCTACTTATCTCGAAGTCAGTTGAATATGTGAGATGTATTGACATTTTTTTGTTTTTTTATGTTATTTACTGAAATTTGTCACCTTTCGACATTCAGCAACATCAAATTGCAATAACTGTTTGAGGCCAAATCCAGAAACTTGGCCACGCAATGGATAGGTCAAAACCAACACCTATGGTGTCTCATGTCCATGCCTTTTTGAGTCACGGGCGTTTTGAAAACGTAGTTTTTGTTTTCATCTGGTCTCCAGCAAGTTCATTGACATGGTTTAGGAGTCGATCTTTGTACCTGGGCATTACTTTCATAATTTCTCCTTTGATTGTGGAAAATTGTAAATTATAGTGCTACCTCTCATTGGTAATATACCAAGGCGAGTTGGTTATTATTATTAAGATTTTAGACTGAAATCTCTGTAGTATTTCTAGGTTGGAGGTAGCTGCAGTTAGTTTTTTTTCATAATTTATGGTATAGTCTTCCTTAGAGTCTTTATAAGGTTTCTGAGAGGGAAATGGCCGCATCTGTCTGTGTATGAAAATACTTAAAATAATATTTTTTATTAATACTGCTGCCGATTTTCGATGTTGCATTTGATGAATGCAGCTTTTCAGTAGATATACCGCCATCTGTTGGTTCCGCTACCTCAGTCACCTCACACCGCGAGAATTTCAACGGTTCTACCCACCAATGGTTCAGTGCCGCGTCAATTCCTTCGGTTGTGAAAAAAGTGTTTTTTTTCCGTTTTTCACTTATAAACTGCGCGAAACAACAAACCGCTATCTGAATTACATTCTGCAGGCCATTACTGATACCTCTGCAACCTTGTTTAGATTTATAGCGAAGTAATTCAGGTCGCGTCGTAAATCAGTTTTATATCTTCACCGTTCAATTTAAAAGGAACTCGATACTTTTAACGAGAGCCTATAAATGGTCAAAACCGATTCAGATATTGCGTTTAATGATTATTTATTTCCGTTAAGATAGATTGTTGTATTGATGTGCACGTTTCGAAGTAAATTCTTATTTTTAACATAAAAAGTCTATGATGATTCATGATGATGATGATGAGACTATGATCATCATCGTCATAGCAGCCGTTAAGCGTCCACTGCTGGACAAAGACCTCCCCAAGAAAGGGGGTATTTGCCGGGGGTATAATCGCCGCGCTGCACAAGCGTGGTGCGTAGTGGCAATCACAGAGCATAGCTTCATGACAAGTATGCTGCTGTCCATCTACACCCTCTTACATTTGAGATACAATGCTTAGGGTTGATAATAAATACATAAGTTCCCACGACATCTCATACATTGCCATGACTCTGTGGAAAGTCGCTTAAAGCACTTGTGTTACGGACGGCAGACAACAGAGGAATCACAAATATGCTACTTGAATAAATATATTTAACACCCAGACATAGAAAAAACATCAATTATCATCATATCAATATTTTGTCTGGATGGGAATCGAACCCACGACCCTTGGTGCACAAGATAGGATTGGTCAGTTCCGGTACCGGCCTCTTGCCCCGGCTACGCCATCCCCCTGAACCAGATTTCTCTGACCTCAGCCACGAATGGATGTACTATTCTACTCTGCCGATACCTCTAGGAAGAAGACCTCATACAATAATAGTCCGCGTTGGTACCTCACTCTATTTCTCACAGCAGACAGCAGCGTTCGTTGTGCTTTGTTCCGGTTGGTAGGTTGAGAGGCAATATGATGCGGTGTCGCTAACTACGAGTATAATTCTGTCTGTATACTCGTTTGTTGACCTGGTCTAATAAAAAAAACACTTATGAAACAAAAGACGAGTTATGTGACGAACGAAGCCGTTATAAACATTCTTGAATTAGAATCTTTTTTTACCAAGTATCATAAGAGACGATTGAGTACTCAGAACCGACAGATGGCGGTATATATATCACAAGGGCCGTCTACTTAATCGGCGATTTCTTAGTAATAAAATAGCTAGTTGAAACAAACCGCCAGTATAGCAAACGATAGCTTATCAATATAAACGCAACATCAAAATCTTGCAGACACCATCAGTTTGACGTAATTAGAACAAGCGAGTGCACAACAAATATTGATCCAATCTCCCGCGACAATCGAATCTGGCACAATACAACAAACAACAGACGCACCGTGTAAACAAACATGTATGTAAACAAGATCGATCGCAATTAATTACGTTTAATTGTTAAACACTCAAATGTATACATACATCACGCCTGTGTCCCATCGGGGTAGGCCGAGATTACGTAGCTTCACATGCTACGATTGCTCTCGCTTGCTTTCCTCGTTCTTTCCTCATTAGTCCTTTCAAATTCGCTCATTATTCTTGGTACCTGGTTCTACCTGGTTAAGATCTAACTCATCCAATGTTTGACTAGGTCGTCCTGTACCAACTCGTCCATTCACTTGCACTTTATATTTGTGCTATTATTTACTTTCATCCATCCTTTCTATATGCCTAAATCAAATTACAACTTTTTTCTTATTAACTACTATGGCCAGCTTGATAAATGCACTTAAGTAAATAGAATTCCGGTAGATCATCATTAACCTAAGGACCTAAGCCTTCACAAGTGGTTTCTAATAGGGCCGGTTATATAATAATAATAATAATAATAAATTCCCACAACATCTCATACATTGACCTGACTCCGTGGTAAGTCGCTTAGAGCACCTGTGTTACGGACGCCAGACAACAGAGGAATCACAAATATACTACTTAAATACATATATTTTACACCCATACACAGAGCAAACACAATTATCATCATATAAATATTTGCTCTGGGTGGGAATCGAACTCACGACCCCTGGTGCACAAGACAGGATCACTACCATCTGCGCCATCGGGCCCGTCAATGCGGCCTGCATCCAGCGCAATTCTTCGGTTTTGGTTAGATCGTCTCCACCTCTTGGAGATACGCATACGCTGTTCTTGCCGCTTACTTTTAACATTTTTAGACTGCGTAGCTCAAATGCATAGCGTGAGGATGAGCAGCAGCATCTACGTCGTAAAAGCTGCGGTCTGCGATTGCCAACACGCTTACGCAGCGCGGCAATTTGGGGCAAAATTCCCCCTTTCTTGGAGAGGCTTGTGTCCAGCAGTGGACTTCTAATGGCTGTAATAATGATTATTAGCGGTTTGCAAACGTCACGATTGAAGATATTATTATATTACTTGATAATTTCACGGGCTTTCTCACCCATTAAACCGGAACTTAGGAAAGCGAACTCTGATCAATGGTAGAAATAGGTGCGAGTGAGGTACCAATGCAGACGACCTTTGAATGAGGTCTACCTAATGACTACGCGGGTGATACCGCGAGGTGTTACTACATATCATATACCCAATTATTGTTAGAATGTTTCCTGTTTATCTATTGTACTTGACTCTTGCCTCAAGTAGATTATAGGTTAGTTTTGGACATTAGGTCTCAGGGGTCCATTTGATTGTCAAAGTTTGGTAGCAGTATCATGTGATGTTCAATCTAGTATATAGCGTCAGACCGGGTCCTGTGGGAACATTCCCGGGAATCAAGGTTCCTATGCCCTTCAAAAGGATCGAGCTATTACTTTACGATGTCTCGTTAAGAACCTTGCAGGGGTTTAGTCGTGAAAATGAATAAAGCATTTTCATATCTTAATATGTAAAAACTACGTGTCACAGTGTTTGTCCGAAATGAACTTCTTATCTACTAAACCAATTTTAATATTTTTTATAGAGGGATAGGATATTTTATATATAAATTTATAGTAGCATTTTGTTTTCATGATAATCATAAACAGTTATTACTTAACAATATCTGTCGGTTTAGTTAGTTACTTTCATTACATGCTGCTAATGCCTATAGTTGCACATTTTCAACGGTTTTTGCTTATAGTTATTGTCATATATTATAAAAGAAACAATTAAAACATCTTTTTTAATAATAATGTGTACATCTATAATTTATATATTTATATGAGAAAAATACAAAGAATATATTTGGATAGCGAGAGATGTATACCAAGATCGTAACAAGTGTAAATCTAGTCTTAGCCTATCCCGATGGGACACGTATATATATATATATATATATATATATAGAGAGAGAGAGAGATTGCCAACACGCTTGCCCAGCGCCGCAATGATGGGAAAAATTCCCCCTTTCTTGGGGAGGCCTATGTCCAGCACTGTTGCAATGTTAATTATTTTCATTTTATGCGTAAGTAACGTTTATTAGATAGCACGTACAAATCATTTATGTATACGGCTATTATGTAAACCAATTACGGCCACGTGTCGGCTACAGAAACATCCAGGCTATGCATGATGATGGAAAATATTCTCAATTACCATAATAATTAGAAGGCTGCTTGGGTAAACTGAGAGTTGATCTATTATTGAGTTTTTGCTAGCTGTTGTTTTGGTGTCGTTGGTGGTGGTGTTGGTGGCATCGGTTGGTGCTTGGAATGAGGGAAACTGAGGTACACAATACGTTGTCACTCTCACCTATTTCTACCGCTAAATACGAGTGTTCGCATCGCTGTGTTCCTATTTGAAGGGTGAGATGGTCCAATTTATGGGTAAATGTAACTTTGTATCTTCAGTTCCCAAGGTTGGGAATACATTAGTGATATCTTTGAGATGACACTAGCGTGTATAGACTCCAGACACGTTTACCATCAAGTGGACCGTATTTGCTGACTTCGTAATATAAAAATAATAAAAAAGTCTTTTTGTTGCACTATCATCGCGAAATTTCTTTGTATGGATATTTCGCTTTGAGTAATTATTTTTCCTACCACACCTAAATCACAGTAATCGGGCCCGATGGTGCATTTGGTAGTGATCCTATCTTGTGTGCATGGATCGTGGGTTCGATCCCCACCAAGAAAATATTTATATAATGATATTTTTGAAGCTACTTATCTCGGAGTCGAATAATAAGTATTTTTGTATTGTTGCAGATCAATTGGTGCTTCGAGCCTTGGTTAATGTAAGTGTTACAATTAAGATATAAATAAGTTTCTATACATAAAACCTTTAATGTTATTACGTAAGTATTTCTTCATCATCGATTGTTTCAAACTTGTAAAATGTATACATTTAAATGTTTGAAGATAATTTAAGTAGGTAGTTAAAAACACCTGCAACATTAAAGAAATGACTCTAGAGCACTAAAAGATCATTAAGAAGAATTCGACGACTTTGAAGTCTTGATAGCGCAGCTGGGTAATGTGGCGTAATATGACTTAAATATTACGCCAGATTACCCAGTAATTTTCGGGACTCTCACCCTTCAACACAGCAATTCGAACATTGCTGTTTGACGGTAGAATTAGAAGTGGTGCTAAGCCAGGCGATGTTTGTGTGTAGTCTACTTCTAGTAACATTACACTCTCTCTGGTGGTACACCAGCAAATGTTACTATTAAAAATTGTCAAATAAAAAGTTATTTTCATTCAAATTACATGTAAATGTTGCAATTGCAACAAAAGTATATTACACCTTCACTAATTGAGAGAACGTCCGAGCAAACATTGCAGTTATTTGTTTGACAAACAAAAGCACACAGCCACACGTCGCTGTTTGAATGCGTGCAATTAGCCAATGACCTTGACAGACTTCACCGATGCTGTCACACATGCAAGCCATATTTGTATGTTGTTCAGATTTACAGAGTTGGTCGTCAACTGAAGGTTGCTCCCAATTGACTTTATTCATTACTTCAGGACTGATATCTCTCAAGAACTTTTTGAATATTGGATCGTTTTTTAAACAACTGTCTTCGTTTCGTTTTCTGTTTGCGTAAATACGTAAGATCATATCCCCATTACCGGTCTCTTCTTGGCTTGCTTCCTATTCGTGAACGTCTGAAAATTCGTGTTTTGACCACATTGTTTTCGTTGCTTTTTGATGCACATGCACCGACTAACTTAAAAGATAGTTTACAATTTCTATGTGAGAGGAAGTCACGAATCTCCGTTCCTATAATACTCTCTCGCTCCTAACTCCTACACATCACTCTTGATTTTTTAAAAACTCTTTTACTGTGACAGAATTGTCTGTACTCAGACACAGAACAAACAATATTTATGTTTGTTCTGTGTCTTGGTGCTAGCTAAAAATGCTGTTGTCAAATTTGTTAACATCCTAACTACCGTATATGTAGCAAATATATTAGCCTGAAATTGTATGTTTCATAAAAAAAAATTCTCCGCTAAAAAGCAACCAAACTCAATGGAACAGGTGATTTTTCGCGCAAATACCAAAACTCAATATTGCAAATAATGTCCGATATGAAATATTTTCGCTTTCAATTAGTGATCGCAGCGAAGCAACCTTCGTCGTGGCACGGTCACCCACTACATGCATAACAATGAGTGATTAACACTTCGTATTTGGGTTCACAGCTGTCGAGACTGATGCGTTTCGTTATTGAAGGTACACAGGATAGGACAGGTCAAGGTGGAGAATATTCTAGTGATACCAAATGCCGTATTACCGGCAGAGTAGTATAGAACCTACCTTTTGTACCAGGTATCGTTAAAAGGGACTAAGATTCCAGAACCAACAGATAGCGGTATATCGATCTGTTACAGTGTAGTTAAATTGCACTGGTTGAGGATGGGCAGCAGCAATCCCGTCGCAAAACAATTATTGTCCTCATTGCATCAGTTTATAGCCGGGGCGGCTCACTAGTCCCAAATAAACAGTATTTATAATTCATAACAAATCCAAAGACTATGGGATGTTAATATCTTCTGTCATCATCATTGAAAATAATGTCAAGTTCACACGCTCTATTGTTGTTCCAACGTAAACACTGCGTAAGGTCATTTGGGTGGGCAAAGTATGTCCAATTTTCTGCATAAAATAATATATGTAGACCAGTGAAAACCGGTTGTCAGTGGATTACAAGTGGTCCTCAAGAATCGGATAAGAGGTCCGCATAAAAATTTAAAATACCAGAGCTGTATTCCATAATTCAATCCTCAAGATTGCTGGCATTATCCCAAATCATATTGCTACAAAATCTACCAGTTTGACTTTCTATTAAAAATGTTATATTTTTAATTAAATTAATATTGTAAATGCATGATAGTGATGCATTTTTGATCATATCAGCCATTGTAAATCCACTGGCAGACATAAGCCTCGCAAGGATGGGAGAATTTTGCCCATAATTGCCACGCCGAGCAAACATGTTGGCAATCGCAGAGCGCAGCTTTCACGATAGGGAATATACTACCCATCCCCTACTTGTGCATTTGCTCTGCATTGTTTCGAATAGATATACCGCTAACGATCCGTTCTGGTATCTTAGTCGCCTCTTACGACACCTGGTACAGGTAGAGGTACTATTTTACTCAGCCAGTATTTCACGGTAAATAAACGGATGAGTTTTTTGATTAAGGTTCTATTTCGGATTGAGCCAGTTTTATTTTCGGACACCGTGGTCTCTGTTGACAACAGAGAAATCTTCGTGGTCCCTGTTCAGTGGAACGTTGGAAACCACTGATGTAGACCTTCCACTAGTAGATGGTCACTATTTAAAATTGGTCTAGTGAGTTAAATTGTTACAAACAGGAGATTAAATCTCTCATCTTTATCTGTTTGTTTGTCTGTTATGCCATTATGCCTATTTCACAGCTAGAAATCATTCTATAAACCATTTATGAACGATTCACTAACATAAATGCCCTTTCAACATGGTCATACAATTGTTAATAATAATATGTTTTTATTTATCAAAAAGTTTTTGACATGAGTTTTGTCATGTCTGAGGTATATTATTTGTTTCAAATGTACTCAAACACAAATCCTTTTACATGTTCTATTTTAATCAGTAGCCCTTATTTTACTCGAAATTAGCCTATTTTTTTTTTATTAGACCAGGTCTAGCAACAGGCATCAAGTCCGCGAAATCGAGAGTAACGTATTAACGTCGCTCGTAATATCACTAAAACCAAACTTGTGACTAGAAAATATTATGTCGCATTACCCAGTAATTTCACAGCCTCTCTCACCCGTCAAAAAAGAACACTATAGGTGTGATAGAAATAGGTACCAATGTAGACTACCTTTATCTAGGTCTACCTTATGTAAAAAGGTTACTTGGTCAAGAAGCAGCTCTCTAATGGGGAAACATATTTTTAAATGGGTCATTCGTTTTCGTTCCGAACAATTAAACCTTTCCTCTTCATAATATTAGTATAGGCAAAATGATTGAGTTCACTATTTATGATCAGGCAAATTATAATAAGAAAGCATATGATAGACTCAAGCAATCTTTTCTTTCATTATTTACCCGATGCATTCAATGCACAGGGAACGGTGCAAGCAGCGATTGATCAACTTACGGCGCATGCGCTGACACGAAGGTCATGGCCGGCAATATACATATTAATTTTGATACTATTTATAAATAGCTGACGCCTGTGTTTAGCATTATTTCAGCGAAGAATTCATATGATGGCCTCGTTAGTGCAAAAAGGGCGCGAAAGCGAAATGTTTTTCATCCAGGTGGTGATAAGGTATTTTAAAATTATAGGTACTCTAGATAGGTTGCGGTCTACAGTTCTTAACTAGCCCGCGGTTTTATCTGAGGACTACCCAGCTCAGCAATTATGGGCATTTTCCCCTTTTTTTGGGCAGACCTATGTCCAATAGTGGAATTCTTATAGTGATGGATTTGGCTTTTCTTTCTGGTATGATGATATGATAAAAGTATTTATTATAACATTAGCTATCTGCTAGTAAACGTCCTGTCAAAATTGGTCCAGTCGTTTTAGAGATTAGCCGTATCAAACAAACAGAAAAGCATTTCGTAAATGCAAGTACTGTATGTACTTAAATTTTTTTATAAAGTTGCGTATGTGGTATTTACCTTAAGTTTACCAACAGACAGTCACTTTGCACGCAGGCCATCATCACCGTATCAGCGTAGGACGTCCACTGATGGACATATGCAACCTGCATCTAAAGAAAATCCTGGATATAAATATATTATATATATTTCATTATGAAAGGAAACCGAACTATTTGCAAGGAGACAGGTAAATTTGCTTATTGGTACCATTTATTGATTTTTGTTCTTATTTCTCACGTGTTAAGGTTCATAATACAATGGCAAACACTACCCACTCACCAATTAAGTTCTGCTCCATATTAAAATTCACCCAAGCCAACGTTTTAGTTTGGTTTGAATTTCTTTTGCTCGCTAGTTTGGTTCCCCGACACGTGCAGTGTTGTCAAATAAAAATAGACCTTATGTTTGACTAAAATAGTGCTGATTTCTCAAAATATTTTGTACAAATAATTCAACAGATTTATCTTATGCTTGCTGTCCAAGCAAACATTTTTCTGGCATTAAAGCCGCCATTTGTACATTTTGAGAAATTTTGCTCAAGAAATTTCAATAAATAAATAAATGATTTACATAAAATTAATTAAATGACTATTAAAAAGCAGTGGTTGGTGATAGAAAAGGGTTGCAAATTAAGAGTTGCATGTATTTTGTAATGCCACATAAAAAATGGGGGTAAACGCCCCTTATCATTTAGAGGATTGAAAAATAGATAGTCGATTCTCAAACTTATTGAATGTGCATACAAAATTTCATAAGAATTGGTCAAGCTGTTTCGGAGGAGTATAGGAATAAACATTGTGACACGAGAATTTAATATGTAGATTAGATTACATGAGATATTACCAAACTAGTACTTAGTGATCCAATAATAGATAAATAAATTCCCACAAATTATCAACAATACATTGACCTGATTCCGTGATAAGTCGCTTCAAGCAGTTATGTTACGGACATCAGATAACAGAGGAATCACAAATATACTACTTAAATACATATATTTATCACCTAGACACAAAGCAAACATCATAAGCCAAGGTTAGTAATTAAGGATTCGACCCAACCCAGTGTGTCCTGTATCTGAGTGCTAAAAATACGTATTTAAGTAATATATTTGTACCTAATTCCTTTATTGTCTGATGTCTGTAACACAGATGCTTCAAGCGACTAACCACGGAATCAGGTCAAAAATTACGAATTAATTACCACAGTAATATAATCATCTAGTTTGACATATTTCAGGTACATTATAAATGCAAACACAATATTAAAGCCTAAACGTCAAAGAGCATTTATCTTTAACTTATGCAAAATGATGTGACGATCAAACAAGATACTCTATGTAAGCAAACGAGAGAAGCTTGGCCATGACCAAAATGGCTACATAAAATATGGAGATATAATATATGACCCCTGCATTACTCGTATATTTTACTATAAGAGGTATCATCACGGATAAAATGTAAAACACCTTATCGATATAGGCATAGGCACCGCATCGGGGTTTATCGATACATTCCTTTCTAATTTATCGACTGGTTTGGTACATTGTAATCAAATTTGTATTAAAAAGAAATGCGTGTAGCCGAGTTTTTACGTTATAACAATATGCAACATGTATCTATTGAGTGGTGTGATTCATTTTCAGATGACCGAACCAAATTCTATTCCCAAAAGTAATGCAAAATATTTGCCTAAAATTTCTAGGATTTCTTTTATCGATACAAAACATTTATCAGGTATATCACTAGTGAAGACACTTCAGCTAGTTTCGTTTAGCCTTAATCCCCACATCGCGTGACACGGATTGCCATCGTGACTATAACAACATTATGCAAATTGCACATGACTGCAAACTAGCTGGAGTCACCTAAAATTTGCAAAGAAATATTGTTTGCAATGTAACACTTTATTTCAGGTACTTTATTAAATGTACTGTATAACGTAAAACTCGGCTGCTATTTCCATTTACATGGTCGTATTGCCAACGTTGCATCTTTAAAAAAAAACAAACATAACCTTCCTATAACCTTTGCCTTCACCTCTTTGCCATATTTATTATCACTGTGGGATATTGAAATCGTTGAATAAGTACCTCGTACTGAGATGTCGTGAGGGGTGACTGAGGTACCGGTACCGACAGATGGCGGTTGTGTAGTTCAACTAGACAAGGACGAGCAGCAACATACATGCACATAAAATTACGCTATGTAATTACCATTACAGCTGCCCATCGCGGCAATTATGGGCAATATTCTCGTTTTCCTCCGGAGGTCTATATACAGGTAAATACGGCTTGTGGCTGCTATGATGATTTATTTTCATGTACAGTAATATATTAACGTGGAAGTTCATCCACACTTATCCGGATCAAAATACGCATTTAAATAATTTTCAGAAACTAGGCGAAAAAACAGACTTTATTAAAACCAATTGCATAATCAAATTGACTTTTATCAACTATTTAACTGTATAGCTAAATATGTTTTTCTTCTATATAATATGTACTTCGTTGCCCTGCCTTAAGAAATCAGCAATACGCTGTCAAAGATCGCTTGGAAGCAATTGCTTTTTTTATTAGATCTCCTATTGTTCTTTCAAATTCTATTTTGTTAGTTTGCAAAATTTGTTTTAAAATATAATAATAATAACAATAATATTTATACAATACTTTCAGTATAAATCAAGTTGTGTGTTCAATGATCTTTATTTTCATACGAAATTACATTTTATTTACATTGAGACATTATCATAATTCTTATAAAAGTATACATTTAGCCGGTACACAACTCCAAGTACAGATTAAATCTGTACTGTGTACTGTACTTACTTTTTAATATATTTATGTTTTCACACTCTTTTATGGTGTTAGGTAGCTTATTAAATTGCTGTGCTCCCCAAACAGTACAGTCTTTTTTCAATAGTGAGTTCTAGATACTTTATTCTTAGTTCGGAGATTGTGGGAGTTGCCTTTTATAAACAGTCTTATACACTCATTTCCAAAAAAAAATCCTAAGCAATAAACCATTTCTTATGTTACTATTGGTTTGTTTGATAATTACAGGTAGTTTTACTTTCACAATTTTGTAAATTAATAAGCAAATAATCTTTTTCGTCAGTATTATCATAAAATTATGCAAAAAATTATGGGTATTAATGCTAAAGTTCACTAGTAGTGTATGCTCGCTAGTAGTGCATATGCTCGTGATGTTAACAAAAGTTAACAAAGATTTTTGTTTGTATTTCTTGAATAAAGCAGATAAATGTTTAGTATCGAGTGTGACCCCCTCTAGCTGCAATCACAGCGTGGAATACGTTCCCACTCCGCGGTAATCACATTCTTCAGCGCTTTGATGGTCTGCGGAGCCGGTTTTACTGATCTCACGCGTCGTTTTAGAACGACCCAGACATGCTCTATAGGGTTGTGGTCGGGACTTCGAGCTGGCCAATCCAAACGACGAATGCCGACATCTTGCACATACGCTTCCACATCGCCAGACAGGTGGGTGCGAGCGTTGTCGTCCATAAAAATTGAATCTTCGCCTAAAGCGGCCAATGCGGGTTGTGCATGAGGAATTAGAACTTCCGTTATGTATCGCTGTCCAGTCAGTGAGCCGTTTTTAATGAAGACTAACTCTGTACGATCCATTGAATTTTTTCCTGCCCAAAACATAACAGAGCCCCCACCATAAGGTGTGATTTCTTCAAAACAAGCCTCTGCAAAGCGTTCTCCTCGTCTTCATAGCACTCGCTGACGTCGATCTTCACCGAACAGAGATATCCTGGCTTCATCGAACAATACCCTATTCCAGTCTTCTTGAGTCCATGACTCACAATTTCGAGGAAACCTAAGCCTGGCAACTCTGTGCTCACGGAGTAACTTAGGGCCGCGGGCCGGGCGATGACTGCGTATATTGGCCGCGAAAAGCCTCCTCCTGACCGTCCATAGACTAATATGCACATTTACTTCTTCGAGGTTGTTCTTCCAAGGTCTACATACAAAGACTTGCGATTTCTCAATGCGCGAATCACAAGAAAACGATCATCCCGTGGTTGGGTACATGGTTATTTTCCAGAACCAGGCCTTCTCTCGACGGAACCGGTGTCTTGATACCGCTACCAGGTCCTTTGAACCGTCGAGCGACTCACACTTAGCCTCTGAGACACGAAGCATTGGCTGAAACCCTCTTCGAGCAGCGAAACAATTTTGGTAGCTTTTACCACTTTCTCTAACTTTATTGAGACAGCTCAACAGCAATAAATGTAGCTTTAACAATTAAGAATATGAAATAAATTCATAAAAATTTACTAAAAGTTATAAAAACCGAAATTATCTTTTGGAACTTCGCACCAAAAATGTAGGATAAAAAGTGGTTTTCTGTAAAAACGAAAATCAAACGAAAACTTGAATTTAGAACGTACTGTTTGAAACACCACGGCATTTTTGAAATCGGCCAGTAACATGTACAAATGATTGAAATCCTTTTGGTATCGTATTTTTTTAAAGAAGAATTAAAATCAAAACCGCCGGTTTTTTTCTGCAAATTAGTGTAATACTTCTCACAGAATTTGTAACAATTTTTTTACTAACATGCATGTATTGAATTTGTATAATTGATATACCTAGATTAAATATTTTAGTTTTTTCATATATATGAATAGTAGGTGTGTGGAAGGGATATTGAAATAAGGCTTTACTGACTTTGTTTTGAGATCTCTGCAATGGATTAAGGTTTGTGGTTACAACTGAGCCATAAATCTCGATAAGATTGTTTAAGTGTGATTTCACCGAGGCATTATACAAAGTTATTTTAATTTTTCTGGGTATACAGTGAGCTATATTACGAAAACCTCCTCCCAAAGATGGTAACTTTTTCCTCACATGGTTAATGTACGGCGTCCATGTTATTTTATCATCAAAATAGACGCGTAAATATGATTATCGATAATGTTCTATTGACAGTTGCACATCACTAGTTGTCCATTAAAGATGCTACACCGAGGCCGTCCTTAACCTCAGCCGTTGACACCGATCGGTGTCGTGCCCAGCGTTATGCAAACCATAGAACGACTCTTAATTATTACTAATTATTTATTATTTGCACCGCCCTGTGTAATATACTAATTAACTATAAATTACAGATGTTGTGCTTCGACTCCTCAGATTTTAACTTTGATTTATGGTTATTTGACATGAATGAATTTGATATTGAACTCTAGGTTATGATTTAAAATAAAAGATATATTTATTTACTGAATCATCCAAATTTACTAATATGTAGGTATTTTAGGTTATTATTTTATTCTATTAAAATACATTAGTACGTTTAACAATAAGGGAAAACGTGTCCATTTTCCAGATGGACACAAATCGTGTTGTTCACATTATTGTTGTGTTGTGCCGACAACACAAAAGTGATGTGGCACATTAAAGTTTACATTGTCCTTTGACAAATCGAATTTTAATGCCCTCCGGTACTATTTTGTTCAATATTTGCAAAATATAATGCGGTTGAGGTCAGATCTGCATGACCTCACAACAGTGTCGTCGACCTTTGATTGAATTTTATGGTCCATACAATCCGCAAAAATATTTTAATAGACGATTTTCCTTGTTACATTAATGTTTCCTTTAGTGGTTGTTCTTTGTTAAGTTGGCTGAAGTCTTTATTATTGGTTTTGTATTGTTATCGATTGTGGCATTAATTTGCTTTTGTATATTGTAATGACTATATTTTGTCGAGAGATATAGGCAGAGTAGAATAATACCTCCATCTGTGCCAGGTGTAAGAGGCGACTAAAGTACCAGAACCGACAGATGTATATCTATCCGAAACAGGGTAGCATACACTGGATGGGGATGGGCAGCAGCATCTCTGTCCTGAGGGCTGCGCTCTGCAATACGCTTGTCCAGCGCTACAATTATATTAAAATTTATATAAGTCCAATAAATTGGATAAATGAAAATGAAAGAAGACGTAATTGCGTTTTTCTATAATTATAAAAGGATTATTTATAAAATAAATTTTCTTTACATTAAAACAATGAAGCTTTTATATTTAACAAAATATTACTTTACCTGTAATAGTGAAAGAAACAACATTTAAAGCCTTTATTTCAGTTTCAATCCAAATAAACCCTATTGATGTGAAACATATCACAATTACATTTTTCCATAAAATGTCACAACCGTCAGTCGTGACATCTAGTGGCCCTGTCGATAAAACGACAATGACAAACTTATTTTTTTTTTTAAATTATCGTAAATCAAAGAAGTTTTCATTACATTCATATATACACACATATATATACTACTAGAAACCTTCCCCAGCTTCGCACAGGTACAATGAAGAGAAAAATAGTTATTGTAGGTTATCCGTAAGAGAAAGACATGTACCACTAGGGATTTTTTGTAGAACTTTTTATGGTGTACAATACTGTAATACATTATTTTGATCTATCTCGCATGCTATCAACAAAAAATTCAAAAGTAGGAACAATTGAAATTCACGGTATTTTATACTTTACTACAATTCAATATAATATCAATTTCAATATAATATCAATTTTACTAATACTTTACCCTCGACAACAAATTGTGGTAATGCTATTAAATTGTAGTATACATGACACATTTGTAGAATTGTTGTTTATTTGAGACATTTGATGGTTTAACTGCAGACAGCGCCACCTATTGATTCCTCATTCAACAGATATCGTTTAAATCGTTTGTAGTTAACGGAAAATTGAGAATGTCAAATTATAGACTAAATACTTGCAGTAAAATAATATTACAGCTTTAAATTAGGATTTCATTCTCTCCTAGTTGTAGTCGTAGTATCTTTCAAGTTGGATCAAACTGCATACGGTGTGCAAATTCAATTTAAAATCGGTTAAGTGGTTTAGGAGTACGTCGCGAACAAACAACGTGACACGTGATTTATAAATATTTATATATATCATCGGTTTTCTTAATACTAATCTATTTGTATCTTGGTTCTCCTAAATGTAATTTGCGTATTTTTCTAAAATAAATGTAGGTCGAATGTTCTTTTATTTAAAGTATCAGTTACATGAGAATAACAGATTTATCAAATTCATTGATTTCGGAATTCATAACTATTTTTTAGGGTAGATATGGCAAACGACATGAATGAATATCCTAAAGATTTGTTTTTTGTCTTAAATTGACCTGACTACAAGATAGGTAGCTTAAAGTACTTGTTTTACATACATGTATAACACCCAGACACAGAACAAACAAATGTTCATCAAATAAATATTTTGTCCTTGGTCGAACCCAAGACTATTAGCGCATAAGATATGACCACTACCGTCTGCGCCATCAGGTCCATCAAACTCGAGTAAAGTATGAATGTTATAATTGTTTATCATACACGAAAAAATCAAACAAAAATTCTCATTACCACATTCATGACTTCATTAACAGCCCAGCCCACCTAAGTAATACCGACATCGGTAGTATCGACGGTAATAATGATATAATCATTATTAATGACCTTCGGAAGCTGCACTCCAACATAAACATGGGAATATAACCTTTATTTTATATTATAACAAGGTTTGATATTCTATGAATTATGTAATCGTAACCAGATCGTTCGTCAAATTTATTCGAGTATAAACTCTAATTCAATTACTATTATGAACATAATCCCTTGTATATTGACGCGGAAGGCTCTTACAACTTATTTAATAAGGCTTAGGGAGTTTGTTCGTATGGCATTCAATGCTTTATTAATATTCAATTGGTTATATACAAAGGAATTATGTACACGTGCTTATGTTTATGTATTATCACATAGTTGTTATGTGAGTCGAAGTAAAGAAGATCTATTTACTCGTGCCTATTTACATAAAGGCGATTATGTAAATATATAAAGCACATACAATACGATTATATAGTGCATACAATTTTCAGGGAGGTACCGGGAGAGTAGAATAGTACCTCTCCCTATACAAGGTGTCATTAAAGGTGACTAAGGTACCAGAACAGCTCAAATGTACAGGTTGTAGTTGGGCAGCAGCATCCCTGTCGCGAAAGCTGCGCTCTGGGATTGCCAACACGCGCGGCAATTATGGGCAATATTCCCCCTATCTTGGGAAAGCCTATGTCCAGCAGTGGTTGGTATTAGATTATTAGAATCAAATTATTCTTTATTCATGTAGGCCCATTACAAGCATTTTATAAATAGAAAGGTGAAGTACTAAATTGTATTATATTTATTGTACTGATGACCCTGATGACCTGACGGAATCATAAGATACATCTAACATTTAAATTGGGCCTTCCTTATACTAATTTGCCGGCACCAGACGGACCTTAAAAATAAATTTAACGCAGTTTCATTACACGAGCCACCAGAAAGGAACCTACAAGAAAAACTGGGGGTGATGAAGGTTCCATTAATACTAAATTGTTAGTGTTAATGTATTAATTTAGATTTTCTACATTAACCAAGTAGGAAAGGTATAAAATAAAAGCCAGGTCAAACGTTTGACTTGGCCCTTGTTATTTGTACTTACACAGAATAAACGAGAGTGTATGAAAGGACTTACGCTAGTAAAGAAATCAAGAGAGGTATGCCAAGATCGTATCGTGAAGCTATGTATGTATGTTATTTTAGTACCACAAACAGACAATTCGATTTTATTTGTCCGTATAAACAACTAAATACTTTAAATGTTTTTTTAAAAATTAATATTGTAATTAATTAAAGTCCAAAATAACTCCCTCGAACACTGAGGCTCCACATTACAGATTCGTCCACGAACAAGTTTTTCAATATTTAGAAGTAGAACATAATTGGCAAACATTGAAGAATTGGCGTTGATTGAAGACTAAAAGAACACTAGGAAAAATTTGACTTGTCTTCTAAGGTCTCGATGCTAGAATGGTAGTGCAGTCACCCGGTATGGCGAATATAGCAGGTTCGAGCCTGGCAAGTTAAATTTTTTAAAGTTAGTATTATCTTTGAGTTTGAAGTTGAACCTCTTTTCTACCTACTCAATACATAGTATGAATTAAATTTCCTTCTGACCTACTCAGTATGGAGTTTGCTCAAGGATCATATTCAATGTCGAGATGCGCACGCGCTGACATTAAATACGAACTGTAATTATATCAATCTTGTGGGTTGCAAATAATACGAGATCAATAATGTTCTGACGGTTATTAATTCGGTCTTAAATTATCGTTGCTTTAGACATCGATGAAGTTCACAAAGTACACGCCAAGTACATACGACAATTGACGGCTCATGACCAAATCGTGAGATAGGACAGACCGAATTTAAACATGGCTTACCAGACCGAGTTTTAGTAAGTTAACGAGTACTTTAGATTGACTTTTATGAACCAATGAGTACATCAGTTATTAAACAGACAGGTCAGGAATGTTTCTAATTGACAAATTCGAATTATAACTCAATTATTTGTAGTAAGTATTCAAATTGTTCTTTCAACATCGATTTTTTAATAAGACCAGGATGACAAACAAGCTTGCAGTCCGCGTTATAGTGAGAACCACTACACCATATACACACCCGTTATGTACAAGGATATCCCTAGCGCATTGCCAAATTTGTGACTTGAAGATTTTACACAATTCCCAGTAGTTTTACAGACTCGCTCACTCTTAAAACCGAAACACAGCAATGCGAATACTATTTGGCGATAGGTGAGAGTTAGGTATCAATGCAGACGACCTTGATATGAGGTCTAACTAATGTTAATACATATCGTTACGACAAATGTATCGACAGGCGAAAAACAATTTTGTATATCCATTTAAGGTGCGATCCTATAAACATGTAAGCCCTTACACCCATAAACTTCGTAAGTACGTGGTGCATATTAATCCGACGAACGCAAAATAAACACAGACGCTGCCAATACGGAATAGGAAATAGCTGCCGTCGAATTCCACACTCTACGGCCGGGGACATTGAATTGAAAATTCAATGACGTTTCCCACAGTAAATGTTAATTTATCGCTCTTCCTCAAATCACGCCTTTCCGATGTTCCTAAACAAAACAAAAATGGCCGCCGATTTAAAATTCAAATTAACGGAAAAGAAAGACGGTAATAAAAAGTTAATTGTTATTTGAGACGCGGTAACAGTTTGTCAAAAAATCGTTTGAGATAATTGATTTTTCTTTCTATTATTTTCTTGAAGGAAAGAAAATTGTGCGATTTTAATGAATATAATAATTGGCTTTTCTTTTTACAAATCCTTACCACGTGTCATTCATTGACCCGATTCCGTTATAAGTCGCTCAAAGCACTTGTGTCACGAACATTAGACAACAGAAGAATCACAAATGTAATTATGAAGTAATACTTAAATACAATTTTACTTTGGGTAGTAATCGAACTGACGACCCCTGGCGCACAAGATAGGATCGGGCCCGTCAGAGTTCTGGAGTAAAATGGGCGTAGAGTTACCGAATAGCCAGAAACAATCAGTTAATTGTTTAATAACATTTATTTAACCCTTGCGGGTATTTCATCAAGATCTCGCCCTTCATAAACGTATCTACGCCATGTGTTTTGTATATAATTAATTTAAATCTTGCTCTAGAGTTTTTACCCCAAAAGGAAACAGTACCAATATTGGTTCACATTGTCTAATCTTGTGAATGAATAGAGGTATCAATTTAAATCAGACCCTTTAGGTTGTATTAAAATACTTTTCAAGTTCATCATATCAGCCATTGGAGGTCCACTGCTGGACGTAGACCGTAAAAAGAGGGAGATTTGTGCATGATAGTCGCGCTGCGCAAGCGTGATGGCAATCGCAGAGCGTAGTATTCGCGACAAGTACGATGCTGCCCATCCTCGTTATGCACATTGGAGTACATTTTTACGGATGGATATACCGCAATCTGTCGGTTCTGGTACCTTAGTCGCCTCTTACGACACCTGGTACAATGGGAGGTACTATTCTACTCTGCTTACTACAAACTAGATAAACAACCGAGTAGTAAGTACCCTTTCTTGTGAAAGTATGGGTAAGGAATGCTTGTTTGTTGTGAATAATAAAACTTTATATTAGTGAACTAGTTTTTGAAGTAGATTTAGTAGTTTTTGAGTTTTTTTTTTGTTGCAAACTTAGAAAAGTTTAAATTATACATTCTCACAACATCTCATATATTGACCTGACTCCGGGGTAAATCGCTCTAAGAACTTCTTTTACGGACGTCAGATAACAAAGCAATTATAAATATATAACTTACATACATTTAGCACCTAGACAGAAGACACATATATATGTACACTTATCCTGGGTAGGGATCGAACCCACGAACTTCGGCGCACAAGACAGGATCATTACTATCCGCACCATCAGATATAATACAGACGACCCTGATGACCCAGGCCACCAAAAAAGTAATCTGAAAGGGACAATTCCATTACGCCCTCCCTAAAATAGCCTGTCGGCACCAGACAAGTCTTCAAACTATGTTTTTTTCATGTTATGGCTCAACGTGACCATACCGCGATTCAGGTTCTAAATATTTGAGCTAAGGCACTTAAATAAGGCACCGTTACTGTTT
>JACJUM010005601.1:1605110-1653862 GCA_020976665.1 Heortia vitessoides | reverse complement strand
TTATTTATATCCGCGCTTGTAACGAGTCCATACCGCGATTCAGGTTTTCGTGGCGTCATCTATCATATGACGAGAATACTACAACATTTGTAGTTTATTTTATCATGTTATTTACTACAGCTTCTTTAACTATTACTTTTAGGTGTTTATTCAATGCTGTTAAACATTAATTATATGTTAATATATATTTTGTTAATATCTGAAAAGTAGAACATTCTGCATATTTTTATATAAATTTATAATATACATAGGTAAATTTATTAAGTCAGTAGAACGTGGTCGGGTCAGTTAGTTATTCATAAAACACTAAATCGATTTCATTTTTGACATCTAAACTGAGTTAAGAATAAATTCAATAAACCAAAAACTGTCGAACATTCTTCTGAGTCTTTGGTACTGGAAAATTCCTTATCGAAACTAGGTTGTCCTTCACTGGTTACTCAATATTCTTTGGAATATCGCCGGAGATGTCTTCAAACCAAATGGTAGACAATCCACTGAAAGTGTCCTTCTTGTGTGACGAAGCCTGTCTTTTGCCTATCTTCTATTCGTAGCGGTATTGACCAAAATGCGGAATTTATGTCTAGACTTGTGAAATAATTACAATTTCTTGTTTGTATCATCAGGTTTTCAATTAATGGAAAGGGTTGTGCCTGTGGTACTACTATCTTATTTAAATCTCTGAAATCTATACATAATCTTGATTTTTTATTTTCTTTCTTTTTAAATGCTAGAGTTACTGGTGCTGCAAATGGACTGTAAGACTCTTCTATAAGTTCATTATCCAATAATTTTGCTATTTGTTCGGCAATCTCTTTTTTGTCTTCCATTGTGCATCTGTATGGTCTTTTGCAACAGTATTTATCCATCAATAAATCTATTCTTGCTTCATATCCCTTAACTGTTCCAACATCATATTTGTCTTTGGCAAATACTATTTATATTGTTGTATAAGTTTATTTATTTCGATCCTTTTATTTTCATCTAAGTGGTCAACTTTTATTTTAAAGTCTTCTTCCTTAATATGTTCATTGAAATTAATTTCATATACTTTTCCTAATCTGGTATCCTCGATTTTGTCTTCATTTATCCCTTCCTCTTTTTCCCCAGTTGACCTTATATTGTTTTGTAGTAAGTATTGTTTTTGACTTATTTTTAAGTCCTCATTTTGTACAAGCTTGCATTTCTTTATTATATCCAGTCCTATTAGGAAATCATATCTAAAATTTGGCTCATCCATGATATATACATCTACATTTTCTTCTATATCAAAAATCTTTATCTTTAGGTTTGTCGAACCACTTGTCTTTTTAACACCATTAATTGTTACTAAATTCTCTTCGTTTTGACCATTTCTTTTTGATCTTATTTTTAGTAATTTTGAATTGATGAGAGAAACATTGGAACCTGAATCATATACTCCATCAATTTCCATTTCCTTATTTAATAGTAGTTTGATCTTAATTAATGGTGTCAATATTAGTTTTTTTTGTTCCGTTTCATTTAACTCTGCCTCAATCACTGAATTATTTACATGTCTGATAAATTTTCTATTCAACACGTCATCCTCCTTAAGCTTGAACCAGCATGCAGATTCCGGATGATAGCGGACGCCTTTATTCAATTTTCCACACGTTTTACATGGAGTCCGCTCTTCAATTCTGGTATTTATCTTCTGATAGTCATATTTTCTATAGGGTCCATTTTTATATTTTTTTACCAACTGTTCATACTTTCTCACCTCCTTGAATAAGTCAACTGTATCCTTCATCTCTTCTCTATTTATCTTCTCTAGTACAGATGCTGGCAATCCTGCCGCAATGAGATCCACTAGTGTACCTGTGTCTATTGTTCTCCTCATATCCAATATAAGTTTCTCCTTTTTTATGGCATAGTCCACTAATGAACCCTCCCGATGTTTAAATGACAGTGCATAACTCACTTGATTCCAGTCTTGTTTGACAAATGTGTCACAAAACTTTCCCTTCCATTCTGTCCAGTCTGAATCTAGGGTCAATTTTATAACCATTGAACCGTACCAATCAACACAGCTTTTGTCCATGAATAGTCGGAGGATCTCAATTTTTTTCTCATCTTCCGTAATGTCAAAACGAGCACACTCCTTTTCAAACATTTCAATCCATTGACTTGCGTTCGGGTTTTTACTTGTAAATTTGTCAATCACAAACTTCTCTGCAATATATTTTAAATTTTGTTTTTTTATTTCTTGAGTGCTTTCAATTAGTTTCGAAAATATTTTTTCTAATGACTGTGTATGCTGTTCTAGTGACAGCTACTTGTCCTCCAGATGTTACTTTTTGTTCAATTTCTTCCAGATATTGCTCTCCGAATTGTAAATTACCATCTTCGTCCACATAGATTTTACTCAGTTCACCTGACATTTTAATCCAAACTTTTCGTGTCTGGTATCTTTTCTTTAATTTATTTTTTACTTTGATATATGCAGAGGTCAATTCCTTGTGAAGGCCAACCGACTGTATTTCTTCTGGTATAGCAAACACTTTTTGTTCCTTTGTTGTTATTGACGTTACACAATATGTTCTTGATTTTCCATCACTCGTCGGTAATAATGCAAATTCGAAGCGTAGTTGTTCCATCGTTTCTGCTTTCTTGGTATTTCAATAAACAAAATTGTCGTTTTATATCGGTTATCCTTTAATTTTAGGTTAAAAATAAACTTTTAAAACTAAGAAACGACAATTAAAGTCTATTCTTCCACCAATTATTCTTATTTATCTATTTTAATTAACAAATCACAATAATCTAATACAATGCTATTTTTTTCATAACCTCTCAATTGACCTCAGACTCTAGCGCTTGTCAGTTGTCAATGTCATTGGTAATGTAGTAAGCGCGGCGAAATTCAAAATTAAAGAAATATTATTTCTTTACATATATACAACTATAATCGAATAAATGGCCTCAAAAATAGGTTCGTTACGAAAGTTAACAGAAAAGAACTTGCAAGAAACATGTCGGTGATAAGAAAGATGAACCTATCCAAGTCAGTGGGTGCAGTCGTTTCAAAGAAATTCGCTTACACACGAGTACATATCGAGGTATAGTTTTTATCTTATCAATCGGCATTATTTACTGTGACACTTCAATGACCATCCATATTTCATGTTACTTAATTTAAAATATGGTCAGCGTCTGCAAATGTTCAATGATTCTCGCTCTTATAATTCGGCAGGTAAAGTCTAAATTTGATGGGAACCGTTTTCATCCAGCCGTATTAAGGGAAACCTATACTAATTGCGCTAATGTGTTGGCTTAGAATCCATTCCAGGGTCCAGACGACTTTGTTTTTTATGTGACACTAGCAAAGCCACGCGGTTTCATCGGCGTAATTATCGTCCCGTTTAAATAATCAATTATAGAAGTAGTGTAAGTTACTCCTTCCAACATCACCTACCTGCCAGTGAAAGTCCTGTTAGAATGATACCAGCCGTTTCATATATTAAGTAGCACAAACAGCAAACAAATACCTACTTCATTGCTAGTATGCATTCATCAGCATTTAGGAAAACATGTTAGCAATATCGAGTTGCTTAATATTATTTTAAGTGAATTTATATTATATTAAATATTAATATTTTGAATACAAATTGGGCATCTCGAATGAGAAGTTGGAATTGGATGAAACATTATTCGAGATCGCCGCCAACATCCCACTGTACGTCCCCCCCCCCCCCCTACCCTCAACTCAAGACCGACGCCGGAACCAAGCGGCCCAGATACCCGCCCCTTGTAGTGAAGAAACTGTCCGATTGGGCTCGCCACTTCAAGGCATTGAAGCAGGTTCTGGGACATGCTCCAAATGCCAGACTGTTTTGCGATTCACACCGACCGCGGCGGCGCAGCGGAGTACTGGGTGGTACAAAAATATTTTTCAAACCTGGAGAAGGAAGAGAACCTCTCCTAGTTCTGTTACTCCCTGCCGGCAGAAAAAAGCGCCAAATTCTGCATTAGAGGCCTTCCAGTGGAGACAGACCCAGACGAAATTAAAGAGGAACTTCAATTCCTGGGCTTCATACCCGAGTTGGTACGTCAAATACGCGGACGACAAGGCAGGCCGGGCTGCATCTATATCCCCCAAATGCAGCACAAACCAGACCTCACCACGATATTCGAAATAACCGAGATACTATGTATGCCCGGGGTGAAGATTGAGGCCTGGCAAGGCAAGACAGGGCCTGCCCAATGCCACATGTGCCAACAATTCCGGCACTCCTCCCATGGCTGCCATAGACAGCAAGCGCGTGTGAGATGCGGGGAAGCACACGCTGCCAGTGACTGCCCCCGCCCACGCGAGGAGCCCCCCACATGCGCGAACTGTGGGGGACCGCACCCGGCAAAGTTGTTGGGCTGCCCGGTCTTCCAGCAGGAAGCCAGGATCAAAAAAGCTGGCACAACAGCGTTGGCCGGGCGGCCTTCGGTACGCACTGGCGGCGTACCAGCAAACAAAACAATACCGTACCTAATGGCTGAGTCCAACAACGGGGTGAAAAACCCCCGTCGAAAACGCAAGGGCATGAAAAAGAGGAGAGCCTCTGCGAAACAAGATCCCACCAAGAAGGCAGTCACCGTCCCAGCGCCGCAGCAGGAACCGAAGGTGAAGCCAAAGCTGCGCTTAACTCAGAGCCGACTCATAGACACCGAAAGAGCCATCTTCGTCTTACAGGACGTACTCGGGGCCATTAGGTCCGGCGAGAACGCCATACCAATTATCCTCGGCGGAGTAGCCCAGCTACTACAATCAAATGGCGCAATTTAAACCGCTGAGAATAGTACACTGGAATGCCAACGGGCTCAGATCGAAGTTAGGACTGCTGCGAGTCCTACTTCAAGAACAGGATAATGACGTGTGCTTAACATCTGAGACCCTACTAAACCCCAGAGATTCAATCAAGATGCCCATATACCACTTGTACCGGAAGGACGAGATGTCAGACCGCAAAATTGCATATCGCGGACTCGCTGTCTTGGTACGTCGTAGGTTGATTCATCAACCCCTACTAGTTCCGAGCCCTGCCACCAACTCCAAGTCCTTCTACGCCCTCGGAGTAGAAGTCCACGCCGGCTATCCCATACGTTTGTTTGCTACATACAAACTGCCAAGGACTCGCTTCATCATCGGCGAGATGATCCAACTGATGGCAGACCCCACGCCAAACACACGGCATGGAACTCTGCGCACTGTTGTAGAGAGGGCAAGACGCTACTCCAAGCTGCGGAGGACCACGGCTTCACCGTGAGTGGACCGGGGGTGCCCACGCACTACCCGGGCAACCCTTTGCAAACACCCGATGTAATCGACATCGCGATCCATAAAGGCCTGGACAACGTGTTGACGCAGGAGACCCTCATCGAGGACCTCCAATCTGATCATCTCCCGGTGCTGGTGGTCATTGAAAGAAGACCGACCACTGTGACACCACCGGATGCTCGCCAAACCATAGACTGGAAGGCGTTCAGATCTGCCATGCATTCGAACACCCCTACGCTACCAATTACCACCTCTGAGGACGTTAAGCTGCTCGCCAATGCACTCACCACCTGCATTCAAGACGCCGCAAAGTCATCATCGCGCACCATGCCCAGCAGCAGCAGGCTCCCGCCGCTGCCCAAGGGCATCAGGGACCTATTAGCGAAGAAGTGACATCTAAGAAAAAGATGGCAGCAGACACGCTGCCCAACCCTCAAGCGTCAGCTCAACGCCCTCACCGAACAGGTGAGATACGAGCTGAGGTCGCATGAAGCAGACAGCTGGGATCGTTACATAGAGAGGGCGGGCGAAGATAGGAACAGTGCCCATCGCCTATGTCGCCATATCTCTAAGAAACCGGCTCCAATCAGACCCCTCCTCGGACCAGATGGCCACCCGAGATACCGCGCGGAGGGCCGCGCTGAGAATTTTCGCCGAACACCTAGAACGCCAGTTCTGCCCGAACCCCTGTGAAAACGTAAAACACGTCGAGACGGTGACCCGGTACCTTTGAGAGTACCTCGCCGTTCCCATAGCGGCAGATGAAGACCCCGTCGTCTTCACGCCCGGGCAGATCAGCAGGACTATAAACCAGGTGAAACCCAAGAAAGCACCTGGCCTTGACAACATCACCAGCAACATGCTGCGACACCTTCCACCGAAAAGCATCACAGCCTTGACTCGCCTCTTCAACGGCGTCAACTTCACAGGCCACTTCCCACAACAGTGGAAAATGGGAGGAGTAATTATGCTGCCCAAGCCCGGAAAGAACATACTCGAGCCCGAGAGTTACCGTCCTATCACACTGCTACCTACGATATCCAAGGTGTATGAGAAATTGCTACTTCTACCTTGGATTTCAGACAGAACACTCTACCTCACTGCAACTAGCAAGAGTACTACATCATATGACACAGTACTCCTCGACATGGAGAAGGCGTTTGATAAGGTGTGGCACCAGGGTCTGCTGTACAAATTTATCAATGTCACAAACACCCCGTCGAATCACACGAGTGGTAGCTTCCTTCCTCAATAAGAGATATTTTCGAGTGAAAGTGGAAAACGTTCTATCAACAGAACGAGCCGCTGAGGCCGGTGTACTTCAGGGCAGCTGCATCTCGCCCGCGCTGTACACATTCCGACGACATTCCGGTAGGAGAAGGCACACATCTAGCACTATACGCAAACGACGCCGCCTACTATGCAACCTTGGTCAACCTAGAACGAGCAGCTAAAAAACTACAGAACACCCTCGACCTACTGCCCGAGTAGAAGACTCAGGCTGCAGCTACCGTTATCTCCCGAAACCACTGAAGCTAATGGAGCAAGAAGTCACGTGGTCCCATACGGTTAAGTACCTAAGGATCACAATAGACAGCCTCCTAAGCATGAAGCACCACACCGAACGACTGTCCTGTTCCCCCTGTTTCATCCAAGGGTGCCTGGATCAAAACAGCTATGAAATGTTCTAGGCTTTGTAGATGGCGGCTCGCCGCGCACTCCTAACGTAAATTCTTGCTTATTCTCTTCTCTCTTCTTTCTTCGCTCTCAAACCGAGAAACAAGAAGAAGGCTTAAAAACGGTCCCTACCATTCACCGTCGGACTCTGCGCCGGTCCGATCAGTGGTATAAACCACAAACCTGTCCGGGTGCAATTCCACCGCCTTTTCAATAAAAGTGGTGGAATTCGCTGCTTGGTGGGTGCTAGGGCTGCGTGGCTTCTTTTCTTTTTGGAAGTCGGGCGCTTTGTGAGTCGAGCTGTCCAAGTATTCATATACATGAGTTCATATATATATATATATATATATAAGACAATTTTATAGTGATCTAGGAATCTTGTAATAATAAACGTGTTGCTCTGAAAATACAAAGATTTATTTAGCACAAATATCTTTTTAACAACAAGAACAATACAATCCAGATACACAACATACCTGAAAATACAAAGAAACGACATTTAAAGTTTATTAATTTTAGCTACTATTTAAAATTAGCTAGTCGATTCCTTTATCACAATTAGTAAACTTTTTATTAATCTACCCTATCGCCATATTTTAAAAACGTCATTAAGTTGGCACTGTCAGTCGCGCCCTCTATTCATAGATAGGCCCATAGATAATTAAAGAACTAATTTCTTTACATATATATATACATGAACTGTACAATTAATACTTTTGATACGCGACTTGCAATAACTTGCATTACTTCAGATGTAATAATCTCCGCCGATTGACCAGACTATGTCCAGTGTCAGCGACCCAAAAATTAAGGCAATGTTATTTTATAACTGTTGTGTACTTACTATACAACTTTTTTGATATATATATATATCCGCGCTTGTAACGTAATCATACCGCGATTCAGGTTTGCGTGGCGCCATCTATCATGCTACGAGAATAATAAGACTTCTGCAGTTCATTTTAACGTGTTATATTTCCTTGAACTTCTTTTATTAATGTTTTTATGTGCGTAATAATATGCCAAAATTGATCTTTTTTCATGAAGTTCTTTATTTGTTTAAAAGTTTGTTATATTTTATTGGTTAGAAGAGTTGTTTATACATTGCAGTTATTTAAGTATTCATGCATACAAATACTTGACAAATCACACACACCTTTATAATTTGAGACTAATTTTTACAATTTATACAACTAAAGATTTTCATCTTGTTTTAATGAGCATACATACATATATATATATATATATATATATATATATTGCATGAGGTAGACCTATTACATAGGTCTTCTGCATTGGTACCTCACTCTGACCTTCTACTTTCGTCATATGATAGATGGCGCCACGCACTCCTGAATCGCGGTATGGTTGATATACAAGCGCAGATATGTTAGACAAAAGGTACTCAATCTCTTTGCTACCGTATAACGATATATCCAGTCAAATATAACTGGAGAGCTCGTTTTACGGTTTGCATATACCCATATAAACACAAGCGGTACAATAGTACAGCGTATGTATATATGAGAATTCCACAAATAATACAGATGTAACAAGTTCTTCACATCGCAAAGTATTTTGCGCTATTTCAAAATAATATTTGTTATCGTGGTATTTATACATAGCTATATATGCATAAAGTAACTAGCTGACCTAACAAACGTTGTCCTGTCTCAACTAACCTTTAACCGATTACGAATCGAGATAAAAGCTATCCTATATCGACGGTCATATATTAAATTTTCGTGAGGGACAATGTGCAGGTTTACAGAAAGAAGCAAAAAGAGAATTAATTTGTTAAAAATCTATTATGTAACAAGCTATTTTGAATTAAGTTTAAGCCCATTATAACAAATATTATCGATTTGTAAATGCCGTTTACATGAACCTATTAACCAAAATCATAAGTTGGATCAAACTGTGCACAGTAAGATAACATTGATTACAATTGGTTGAGTAGAATAGAAGTTCGTCCCGGACAAACACCGCGACACGAACTATGTACATATAAAGGCAGTAGATAATTTTGCAAAGCAAACTAACAAAAAATTTTCCATTCAAAGCTCCACAAATCATACAATCAGCTTTAGCCTCTGTGCCAATACGAAATTCTTTTGTTCCCAGCCAGCACTGATTCCTGATCCACGTTTCATCCGACCCTATTGTGCAGTCTTAACGGGGTGGCCATGGCAAAGATTCGCTTTTGTTTCGCACAATTCAATGACGCCATTTTGATCGAATTTGAACATAGAAAGGAATATTCTATTGGTTTCGAAAAACTCGTGCAGTTTTTGAACTTGCTTTTTAATCTTGTTATTATGATGCAAAGTATTGATGGTTTTGTTTTTTTCTTTGCAGATACAACTATTTCTAGTCAAATAAACTGTTGCCTGTTGTATTTTATACTTGTAGTACTTTCGTTAATTTGTTGACATTTCGACATTGCCGGAACCAAATTCACTAAAAAATTTTTTTTTTTATTAAAATTACCATAAAAAATTTAATGCCTACAATATCACATGCATTGATTCCGCAAAAAATTGCTTTAAGCACTTGTGTTATGGATATCAGACAACAGAAGAATAACAAATATATTGCAGAAATGCATATATTTCACACTCAGGCTCAGAACAAACATAAATATCATCATTTAAATATTTGTCCTGGGTGGGGATCGATTCCACAACCTTTGGCACACAAGACAGGATCACTACCATCTACTCCATTGAGCCCGTCATACTTACGTATTTGGTAAAAAGATGCCGTCGTCAAATCCTTAAAAGGGACAGATCAAACTTTACAAATCTATCAAAATATCGCAACCAATTTTCAAGTCGAAAACTCTCGTTACAAAATTAATATCGAGTATAAAGTTTCGACAGGTTTGAAAAGGTGGATCTAATGCTTTCTGTATAGATCAGCAATGGATAGACATAATTTGAACTAAATCATTATCACAATGTACTACTTTCATTGCTTTAGTGTTTCGCATTTGAATGACGACATTTTGTTTTCCTATTTACCGCATTGACGTTCGGGAATCCGGTGAATTTAAAAATAAAATGTACTGTTTCCTGCTTGTCCAATAAACGTTTCATTTAAGCTATTTCAGAATATATATAGAATGCTAATTTTTTTTTAAATAATTTTTGGAATTGACTTTTTTATTATTGGACGCAGGCAAATAAAGTTACCCAAAAACCGCTGTTTAAAGAGTATAAAATTTGTTATTATAATCAAATAATTCATTTTCATTTTAACAAATATACACTAAAGTTTTAAGAGATACTAAAAATACAGCCGATTTTTTAAAAAAGTATAAAAACATCTACAAATGTAAATATTAAAATCTGTTTTAATAAAACTAGCAAAAATAAAATAATCGGATCTGCGCCAAGCGGGATTGTGAACAGGAAGTAATCATTTTATTCATAAACAAACACACCCGCTTGTGAGGACCACTGCGCTAGGGAATATACAGTGAAAAAGTGAAGAAGATTCCTCATGTCCAGGTTACATAGTATCTAAATTAACTTATGTTATGTGAAGGTTGTTTTTGTGCCAGTGGCATCAATATATAAAACATTTTGTAACTGTAATACAATTCCGCAGGACTAGACTAGAACATGAAACTTTCGCACTTATAACTGGTGAAAAACACAGAGCCTGGAATACAGCATACAGGTTTTCTAGTTAGGTGCGAGAGGCAATAAATTTCTTCTATCATCATATCAGACATTACGACTCCACTGCTGGATGTAGCTTCTCCAAAAAGTCAGGATTTTGCCTATAATTGCTGCGCTGGGCAAGCTTATTGGCAATTGCAGAGCATAATATAACGACGAGAATGCTGCCGTCGATTCCTACTCTATGCATTTTAGCTACACTGTTTCGGATAGATATACCGCCATCTGTCGGTTCTGGTATCCCAGTTGCCTGTCACGAAAAATTGTTTTTGCCCGTAATTGGCGCGCTGGGCAAGCGTGCTGTCAATCACAAGGTGCAGCTTTCGCGACGGGGAAATGATATACCGCCATCTGTCCGTTCTGCTACCTTAGTCGTCTCTTACGACACCTGGTGTAGTGAAAGGTACTATTCTACTCTGACAGTACCACACGGCACTGCCGGTAACTCACGGCGCAGGGGGAATAGATCAATGGCAGTAAATGTGGCGGTACGTTAGTAAAACTGTGCTCGGTGCTGCAGTTTTTGTCTACTCTCAGCTATGATAAAGTGTTAAGCGAGTAATTGCTTTGTTGACTGTCCAGGATAGTAGTCTGATGCGGTCGCGAGATCATTGGTGGATGGAGTGACATCTATTTGTATCCGACATTCCTGGCGTTACCGTTCTCTGGTTTGTTGATAGTTTTTTGTGTAGATAGTGTTAGCTTGGACCGTTAAATTTGGATTATGAATTTGAATGAAGTAATAAAAGTCAAAGAGCGTCTATAGTACACGGATATTTAATACGTAAACAATACAGCGGTAAACTTCGGTACAAACGTCTTTTTTAGAGAATTTGGAGCCACATGTCATTTTTGAAACCAAAAATGACATGTCGGCTCCGTCGGCATTTCTTACGCGTGCGATTTTAATATGTAAAACGTCTAATCTTCCAATACATTAAGTTTCATTTTCTAATCCACGTCCTTTATCGCTGCTAACATGGTCATGTATCCACCGCAAGAACGGACTCACTGGAGTGATCGCAATGAAGTTCGATGAGACAAGGTTAACATTTCGTATAACTACCATATTACACAGATTTTGCGTGTATGATGTGACACCTACAACACCCGACTCGTGCAATGTCGGTCCACCTGAGTCGCCTGAACAGATCCAGCCTAGATCCCGCTTTCTACGAGTGGACAGGCAAAGTCCTGGATTAAGATCTGATTCTCCATTATACTTGGAACATTTCCTCATAAGGACAGGTAACATCTGTAATTTCTTATCCATAACTAATGTGCTATTAATTTGTTTTCCGTCGTGCGTTAAGCCGTATCCGAGAATATCTGCTTGCCACCCGTACAAGGCCTGGTAATCCACTCCACTTAACTTTCCATACTGAGGTAGTATTAAGGGTACTATTTTTGCTAGTCCAATATCGTTTTTCATGTATATATAGTAGGAATCAATAGCCTTTTCACTGAAATAGTTTGGATGCGGTACCATTTCTGTTATTTCGTGAATACTATAATTTTTCCACGGTGTGCCTGAAGCGTGCCGGACCACATATTTCAAATTCGGCGAGAGACTCTTTTCTAATTTATCGTCGATACAGTGCGCTGCTGTCAGGACCCATGTGCAAGTTAATACAGATCCACTACAGAAGTGAACATATGCAATATTTGTACCTTCGCCGCTGAATTGACCTTCCAAACGGACAATATAGTTATACTTGTCATCAGGAGCATCGTACCCGCCAATGATGCGTAAGTCATTTTTCCTTGCTTTAGTAAAAGTTACATTTACAGTAAGGAGTAATGTTAGAATATATAAAAACATGATTTATTTTATACTGAGAATAATCGCGAATAAAGAGCTTGCTACAGATTTGTTTAGGTTTTTTACGGCTTTTTGCATAATTCGTGATAAGACGCCCTATAAAGAATTTTATCGCTATTCATTTTATAAAATTATTTTCAGTTTCTATTATTTCTGTATTATCGCTTGCTTGTGTCGACAGATATACATATTTCTAAATTTTTGCGTGTGAAGTTGCTTTTTACTTGCGGTTTTATTTATTGGAGTATATCCAGTAATATTAATTTGTTATTAAAAATTAATTTACATTGATCTGAGTCTTAGCTCTGTCAGATTGTTCAGAATTAATCTCTTTCTATACACAGCATTGATTGTGTCTAAATGAGTATTTTTTAAAGAAAGACCCGACCGGAAGTACCCGTTTCTTTGCACATGTCAGTCCATTTTATTAGAGATCTTTTTTGTTTCTTGTTGTGGGCTCACTATTTCTGACAGCACATTGAAGAAGCTAAGAAGCTTGGTTTAAATAGTGGAGTAATCTAGTAAGGACATTAATTTTCATCTATATTTTGATATAACATTTACCATTTACCAACATATTTTACCAAGGAAGGTATCGTAAAAAAGGACAAGATGTCGCTTTTGATAGTGTTTCAACCTTTGTGCATATTGATATTGACAAATATTCATATGACGATATTAATCTTGGTGTTTAGTTTATGTATTTTAGTGTATTTTGTGACTGGTCTGTTGTCTGGTGTCCGTAACACAAGTGGTTCAAGCGATTTATATCGGAGTCAGGTCAATATTTGAGATGCAGTGTGAAATTATTTATTGTTCAGGACTTTGATAAATAACAAAACGACTGTAATCGCCAATAGGTGTGATTAAATTTTACAGTTGCTTAATATGTACAACAAAAGTTATATAGGTATTAGTATTATCTCTTTAATTATAGAAACTTTTTTAGTCTTTGTATCGTATTACAAAAATACAATGGCGTCCGTTACGAACAAATACAATCTTGTTAACAAAATTTTATATCTGTACACGATAAAACCGTGTTACCCAGAATTAGCGCATAAAAGTGTTGCCGCGTGAAAAAAAATCATGGCCGCCGCCAAAATTCCGCGGCAGCCATGACAGGAAAAAGTTTTAAATTTGAAATTCCATTGTCGGCGTCGAAAACAACTCATCTCGTGGAGTTTCACGTAAAACCGGCGTAAACCCTTTTTAACTGAAGCTTAGTTTTTCTCTTTTTTCGCGAGACCTTCGCCTGTTAAACCTTTTCTATTAAGAGAGGATTTTTCGTTCTGAGCTATTTGCATAGTTATTAAGTACTTTGTGGCCCCTTTCGCGTCGTGGTGTGAAATCTCATTCCATCTTATTCAAATACTTGGGATTCGATACGGTAATTGTATATAAATGCGCTATATTTGCTTTATATGCTTCTATGTATATAAAACATAGTAGCCCTACCAGCCAGCCGTGAGGCACCGGCAGAGGAGAATAGTACCTCTTCCGTACCAGGTATCGTAAGAGGTGACTAAGGTACCAGAACCGACAGATTGCGGTATATCCATCGGCAACAATGTAGCACAAAATGCATAGGGTGGGGATGAGCAGCAGCATGCACGTCGCTTGCGCAGCGCGTCAGTTATGAACGAAATTGCCTGTCTTGCCTGTCGGAATCTGTTGGTTCCGGGACCCTAGCCTCTTACGGGGAAGTTTTCTGCTCTGCCAGTACCCTCAGGCTACTAGGATTATTTTTTTAACGAACACAAAAATAAATGCTAAATGAGTTCAATGGTACCAAGAAAGCTGCTGATTTATCTCCTTCCTTAAACTTATGCCATGATTGACTATGCGGGCCCCATGTGCATAAGTGGGTTAGAACTAAAAAAACCAGAAAAACATATGGATCACCCATACCGTTAAAACCATTACAGTAGTTGCTTAAACCCCAACGATCATCACCGCGACATGTGCTCGTCAGTAAATAAAGCTTTATTGAAAAACAAAAGCTGTGTAAAGTATCAAGGTAATTAAACCATAACACTTGGAATCGGAAAAACACTTCGGATACACTCCTAAAAAGTAATTAACATGAAACATTCGGTGAGCGTATCCGAATAAATAAAGTTATTACAAGTCTTGTGGCACAATTTAAAACAAATACACAAACCGAGAATTCAATTATCGCACTGTTTTGTGTTTGCGTGTGAAAATTGAAAACGATTACCCTCGTCAGCTGTCGCCTTGGAATAATATTGAATTATAATACCCCAGGCATTGCTTGATATAATTTTTATTTTTTTAAATTCTGGTTATGCACCACACTACATATTTTTATTGCCCACGACAAGGAAATTAGTTTTATAACCAAGGATGCTTCGTGAGGCTATTGATATCAAGAGCATCTGAATTTCAATAAAGGAAATGGTTGGAAAATATCATCTGCTGGGGATCTTAGTATTATCATACCAGCCATTAAAAGTCCACTGCTAGACATAGGCCTCTCCAAGAAAGGGGGTGTTTTGCTCATAATTGCCGGACTGAGCAATCACAAAGCACAGCTATCGCGACGGGTATGCAGCTGCCCAACCCCGCCTTGTGCGTTTGAGCTGCATTGTTTCACAAGGATATACCGCCATCTGTCGGCACTATACAGGAAGAGGTACTATTCTACTCCGTAGGAACCCCACGGCATTCCTAGTATACAAAAACAAATAAATGAATTCCCACAACTTAATATACTTTGACCTGATTGCGTGATAGGTCGCTTAAAGCACATGAGTTCATCTTAAATATATATGTTTAACACCCAGACACAAAACAATTATATTCATAAATATTTGTGCTGGCTGAGGATCGAAACTACGACGTTTGGCGCACTAGATAGGATCACAAATATCTGCGCTATCGGGCCTTTTAAGTCACATGTGATCAAAAAAGGCCAACACCATAGTTCAGCCAGATACTAAACACAATAAGCACCTTCATGGATGGAAATACGAATATTTAATTTGAATTTAAATTTCGAACGTGTTGATTTAGTAATTATATATGTCACACATTTTCACAAATGATCCGTCACTCTTACGAACGATCGCGAGATATAAAGCGTTTAAATAACGTGGGGTTTTATTATAATAATAAACTCATAAGTCGGAAAGTACCGGCAGAGTAGAATAGTAAAAATCTCCGCCTGTACCAGGTGTCGTAAGAGGCGACTAAGGTACCAGATCCAATAGATGGCGGTATATCTATCTGAAACAATGCAGCTCAGATGCACAAGGCGGGGATGAGCAGCAGCATCCCCGTCGTGAAAGCTGCGCTTTGCGATTGCCAGCACGCTTGCCCAGCACGGCAATTATGGACAAAATTCCCCTTTCTTGGGGAGGCCTATGTCCAGCAGTGGACCTTTTAATGATATGATGATGATGACGCTATGATGAACTCATAAATACAAGAAAAAATTAAAACAGAAATTAAATATTTAAATTTGTAAAATGAAATTTGATTAAATCATATTCTTTATGATCGAACTATGTTTGTATTTCAATGGAACATTTCTGTCTCTCTGATGTTACTGATTCTGCCATCATGTCTGTTTTTTGTGACCAACATATTTTTACTTTACGATACTTTGGTAGTGAACTGGTTTAGTTTTGACAATATTATATCAAATGAAAATGATAGCCTCTTGCACCTTAAGACTAGAAAACCTGTATGCTGTATTCCGGGATTTGTGCTTCGCACCAGATATGTGAGGCTTAAATCCAACAAAACTGCGAATATATGCTTAATTTTCCCCAAATTGATAATCTTTTAGCAATAAGCAGTGGATGTCCTACGGCTTATATACGATTTTAATGGTGCACTTTATAATTCTCGTCAGTGTGCAGCCATACAAACACATTCATGAACTGCAACAATTTGGTGAGGCAAAATTTGCTGTAATTCTTTGTGAGGGAAAACACGAACGTAGTTTCACCTTTCTAATATGTTTTTTGCACGCTCCCGTCTCCTGTTAATTTAGAAAAAGCTACACTTTCCTGGCTGTGTTTACTTCACAAACTATCTACATGTCTAAAGGCCCGCCCTGACTTCGCCCGAGTGCATAGTAAAAGTTTATCCAATTACCGAAGGCATTTTAATTTTGTTTGATTCACGAGACTTAAGAGGTATTAAGGTTTCACCAGAGGTGCCACATACAAAGGTCGTCTGCATTAGTACCTCACTCCCACCTACTTTTACTAAATAGCAGTGTTAGCATTGATGAGCTCCGGTTTGAAGGGTGAAGAAGGCAGTGAAATAACATGGTAATGCAATCTAATAATAATAACATCTTGAAGTCACAAGGTTGGTAACGCGTTAGTGATAACCATACTATTTTCAATACTTTTTGATCCGTACGCACCAATTTACTTAAAGGACAGATTCCAATTCCTATCTTCCTCTCACGAACGTAATCTCCGTTCTTCTAATACTCTCTCGCTCTTAACTCCTTCTCATCACTCTAGTTTTTCTTTTTTTATATTATTTATTGCGTTTATTTATACAAATATGTATGCCACGTTTATCTATTTTGTATATATATTGCCGCACCTCTATATATATATATATATTTTTCTGTTTTGTGTAATGGTTGACTGGGAGATAATGCCATCTGGCATTAAGTCCGCCATTTGTGCATTTTGTATATTTTGTGCAATAAAGTTAAATAAATAAATAAAATAACATCCTTGTGTTATTACGAGTGTCTATAGGCTGCGGTAACGCTTTATATAACGCGGACTGCATGGACGAACTGATGAGGAAAAAAAAAGTATTTTTTACTAACTTACCTTACTACCTTCTTGTTTCGGTGGATCCCCTACAAACCTGGTTTTAACAATTACAATAACAAAAAATACAGAATTATCCAGGTTGCAGTCGTATTATAATTAGCTTATAAAAAAAATAACGATTTATTTTCAAGTAAACAGACTTGCGAGCCGAGCACGATGGCACATTCAGTAGTGTATCTTTCTCATACGTCAGGGGTCGCGCGTTCGATCCTCTTCCAGGACATATAATATTATAAGTATTTGACTTTATTTTGTGTATATTATTTTTTAGGTCTGATGATGACGTCACTCGCCAATCATCGTCATCATTATCATTATGAGCCATATTGGAAGTCCACTGCTGGACATAGGACATAGGCCTTCCCAAAATAGGGGGAATTTTACCCATAATTGCCACGCTAGGCAAACGTGTTGGCAATCGCAGAGCGCTGCTTTCGCGACGGGTATGCTTCTGCCCATCCCCGCCCTGTGCATTTAAGCTACGCTTCTTTGGATGGATATACCGACAACTATCGGCTCTAGTACCTCAGTCGCCTATGTTGACACCTGGTACAAGGGAGGTACTATTCTACTCTGCCAGTACCATACACGCTCGTAATTTCACAAGGACATCTCTTGCGCGTTGCCAACCTTATAACTTAAAGATAGTATGTCATTACCCAGTAATTTTACTGCCGCCTTCAAACCGGACTATAGCAATGGGAACCCTGCCGTTCGACGGTAGAAGTTTAGGCTCAGGCGATCTTTGTATGTGATCTGTTTCTGTTGCCTGACGTCCGTAACACAAGTGCTTTAAGCGACTTGTATCTACGTCAGGATAATGTATGAAATATTGTATTAATTTAATAATTATTATTTATCTCATAGATGCAAACTTAATATACTCATAATAATTAATGAGTAGGTACATATCAACAATGAACATTGATGGCAAGCTGTATTTTTAATAAAAAAAAACATCGTAGAATAAAAAATGCAAATTCACCAGTCTTGTCTCAGAGTAAGGCAAACGAAAAAGCCCGTGGGTCACATTTAGCAATTTTTCACCGTTAGGGTTGCCACGCGTCGAAATATATAATATTATTCTTTAACATGTTTTCTATTTACAATTAAATAAACTTTTTAATACCTCGCCCTGCATAAGGTATCTTAAGCAGCAACTGAGGTACCGGAATAATATATACTCGAAAAAGGATAGCTCAAATGCAGCAGCATTTCCATATAATCATTATAATTATGTAGAAGTTTTCCGAGAAAAGGGACTTCCGCTTACCCACTTTCTTTTTAATCTTAATATCTTTTTTTATTTCAAGTATGTACCTCCCCCCGTACGTAAGGTGTCGTAAGAGGCTACTAAGGTACCAGAACTGGCAGATGGCGGTTTATCCGTAAAGTTTAGCTCAAATGCAGAGGGTAGGGTTGGGTAGCAGCATCCACGTCGCAGAATCTACGCTCTGCGATTGCCAACACGCTTGCGCGGCGCCGCATTTATGGGCAAAATTCTTACTTTTTTTGAGAGGCTTATGTCCAACAGTGAACTTCTAATGGCTGACATGATTATGATGAATACATACCTAAGTCAAGTCAAGTCTAGTCAATAATTGATACATAATTTTTTCTTCTATTCTTACTTTTTGACGGGCCTGATGCCGCAGGTAGTAGTGATCTTATCTGGTGCGCAAAACGGTTCAATCCCCAACCAAGACAAATATTTATCTGATGAACATATATGTTTTTTTTGTCTGTATTGAATATATATATTTTAGTATTTTATTTTTTTACTAGCAGTGCCCCGCAGTTTTACCCGTGTTAAACTGTAGTACTTTCATGCTTACTTTTCACCCCATTTCAACCCTTTAGAGGAAGTATTTTCAAAAAATTTTTGCTATAAAAAAAACTTGAGCAAAATTAATACTATCTAACCCTTTTAGTTAAGTCTTGCGTTGATATATCAGTCATTTTCTCATTTTATTTATACAGATTCCTTTATTATCTGATATCCGTAACACTAGTACTTAAAGCGACTTATCTCGGAGTCAGAAAAATATATGAGATGTTGTTTGATTTAATTTATTTTTTTATTACAAGTCAAGATGTCTTTCCTCACGCACCAGCCCTAACAGCCACAAAGGTTTTTTCTTAACAAAACGCACCACAGAGAAATCTTTATGGCCCAAATTGAGCCCCATTGTGCGAATTAAAAGGCCGCATCCGCCATTGTTCTAATACTCAAACGGCGATTCATGAATCGGATGTTAATTTCTAATCGATTCTAACCTACGGGAGCCTAATTTTAAAAAATAAATTGTACGGTCGTCAGTGTCCTACGATATACGTTACAACAGGTAACCTCGTTTTACGTACCAGGACCAATACTAAATCCTACGTTTCTTTTTATTTAAGATATTAAGTACCTCAGTGGTAGGTACCTCAGTTCACACGTACATCTTTTAGGTAGAATAGCTGTGTTAAAAAAGTCTACATGAAAAATAATAATGTTATTAATTAAAAGTCATTTAAACTATAACTTATTTGTATATTTTGTATATTTTTTACTTCTTTATTTTTTCTAAGACCCTAAAGGTAAAAATAAATCAATTTATAAAATGTGAATTAGGCATTGGAAGCTACTGCTGGTCATAGGCCTCCCCAAGTAAGGGAGAATTTTGATTAAAATTACCGCGCTGGGCAAGCGTGTTGGCTATCGCAGAGTGAAGCTTTAACGACGGGGATGCTGCCCACCCCCTCCCTGTGCATTTGAGCTACACTGTCTGTCTAAATAAAATAAGGAATCTGTATAAATAAAAGGAGAAAATGACTGATATATCAACGCAAGACTTAACTAAAAGGGTTAGAAAGGATGGATATACCGCCATTCCATGGTACCTTAGTCGCCACTCATGCACTTGACACAGGGGCAGGTACTATTCTACTCTGTTGGTACCACACGGCAAGATATATATGAAATGTAATTATGTTTTAACGATTGTTAATAAGCGGTTCTTATGCGAAATGAGTCCGATATAGTCATCGGAGACAGGTATTGACCTGTCTGAGACAGATCAATAAAAGCGATGGTGTTTGAATTTATAAAATAAATATATATATTGTCTGTCTGTCTGTCAAAGTGATAACTTTTAAAATAGGCATTTGAAAGTTTGAATGGTACATACAATAAAGCTTTAAACAACAAACTAAGCTTTTTAAATTGTTTGTCTCTGTTATTTAGAGGTAAACTTCAAAACGGCTGCACTGATTTGAGTAGGACTATCACTAAGTGATAAGGAATAACAAGTAATTAGACTGCTTTTATTATTTAATTTTCTCACGATAAACACGCAGGTAAAAGCGTCGCTTGTTTATTAAAATTATTTATTTTATTTATTTAGGATGGACTAGATGTAACAAACACTTACAATGTTGCCAACCTTACCTCGAATTAGCAATATCCGGCGATTAAAAAAGCCGTTAAAACGGAAAATGAGTTGGCAACACGGTATACACCCGGGCCAACTTTACAAACGTGCCACATGATATGGAACTCCATTACTATATACGGGACAGTTTCCTGTAGAGGCATTGTTTTGATTTGGAGGCTGCAAAATGTTTGGGGTATCGCATTTCCAAAGTGACTCTCGTGAAAGTCAAAATATTATATATATATATATATATATATAAATATGGGTTGCGAACGCGAAAAATGGTGAATGGTGACGTTTTGAAACGTCTTTTTTATTTTCGCTTTGGATTAAATTTATTTATACGACATTCCATCTGATTTCACTCCGAGAATATAAAACTTAGACACAAAGAAACACCCAGACACATACATCGTATAAAAGATAGTGCAATCCCCCAACAGGGAAAATGCAGACTCAAGTCCTATCGTACACCATGGACAAGGAGAATTTTTTTAGTAAAAACTGTCGTAAATATAAAATTTTGCATTTTTCAATTCATAAATCCAATAAAATTATAAATGAAATATATTGGTTTTCTTTACTATTAGGATTTATATGTCGCGATTTATAAGAACAACTATTGGGCTGTCTGCTTTTAAACAAGTCCACCGTTAGAAAGGGCGACCGAGGTAAACATATCTTAACCAGGTAGAAGATATATTAAAAAAAGACCAGGTCAAAAATACCAATGTAATGTAAAATAGGTCAGAAAAACCGGGCGTATGGAAGGACTAATGCGAGTAAAGGAAGCGAGAGACGTATGCCAAGATCGTAACAAATAGACATCCATAGTCCCTGCCTACCCCGATGGGACACAGGCCTAATGTATGTATGTAAAATAAGCTACATTTTGTATTCATACCACACGCGGGTGAAACTGCAGGGCGCTGCTAGTGTTTTGGATAAAACGCCGCACGAATGCGCCAAAAATACCATTAGTTATGCCAGTTTTATCAACTTAGATCTGCAGCGGAACCGCATTGGATGCGAGTGTATATATATGAATTTGACACGGATAATTGGCGTCTAACTTTCCCGTTAACCAAATTAACACAGCTTAATGAAGCAACTCTGAGAAATACTTTATCCGCTTTAAAGCGGGGCTTGTTTATCTTTAGCATATGGTACTGGTAGGGCAAATAAGTACCTCTCTCTGTAACAGGTGGCGACTAAGGTCCTAGAACCGATAGATGGCGGTATATCCAGCCAACGGTGGGGATGGGCAGCAGCCCATCGCGAAAGCTGCGATCTGCGATTGCCAATTCGCTTGCCAAGCGCGGCAATTATGGGCAAAATTCCCCCTTCTTGGGGAGGCCTGTATCCAGCAGTGGACTTTCAATGGCTGGCATGATGATGATGATAATGTATTTCTGAGTTTATTTGTAACAAAAGTCTATAAGCCTATCGTAGAGTTATACATAGTTATTTTCTAAGTAGCCGTCTTTTAATTTATGTATAACTTTAATTTTTAATTCAGTCTAGTAGTTCTTAATATAATCAAAAACATATAATCCAATATCTTTTCTTTATAGTATTTGTATAACTTTTATCCAGAAATTTTTCTGTCGACTTTATCGTGCTTCTAACACCTTCAACATTATCCATTTTAAAAATAATCTGTATTGCAATCGCTAGAAATTCCACAACACCGTAACGGAACAAAAAAGCGCAATAGCGTTGGAAAGTAATTCAAAAGAATACCTCGTAACTTTTACCCGTGAATGCGCGGGCCTCGCCCCTTCCATTTCCCGGTATCCCACAATCGGAACATTCCACTGTGACCGTTTGTTCCTGCACTTTACACGACCTTTGCGCCTTGGCATTTTACAACATCTAACATTAAAATTACTTGTCATTTTTATGTATAAGTGGACAGGCTTGATTTTAGTTTATTTATCATCTTTATACTAACTATTTGAAGACCACTGCATATAGGCCTCTCTAAAAAGAGGAGGTTTTTTACCCATATTTGCCGCGCCGGGCAAGATTCGCAGAGCGCAGCGCCACCGCAAAATCTGCGCCCTGCGTTTGCCAACACGCTTGCCCAGCGCGGAAATTATGGGCAAAATTCCCTCTTTCTAGGGGAGGCCTATTTCCAGCAATGGACTTCCAATGGCTGAAACGATAATGATTGCCGACTTTATCACGTGAAGATAATATGTCATATTACCCATTAATTTCACTCTCTGAATCTGTTATTTTGGCAGTAGAAATAGGTGGTTTACGTCCTTTTTGAGAGATATATATCTCATGTCCCGTTTTTTCGCAGAGTTACTTATATTACGCTATAGATTTATTAACGGGGACAGTCACTTGTAAGTGTTATAGCGATGGTTCCAGTGAAAAACATTTTTAGCGGCATCCCACTATCCAGTCCTCGGGGACACTTTTGTCTCGAGTCCCAGCGATTTATACCTATCCCGGACTAGTATGGCGCGTTGTGTGCTTGTTTTTAACAGTTGAACCTCCCGAGGGTTGGCAGGATGGATGGTTACTGGATTTACGTTCACTTTATACTGAGAAATTTCACAATTTTATTGAAATTCGCACGGTATATTCAAACAACATCTCATACATTGACTTGTCTCGGAAATAAGCAGCTTAAAATACGTTACGGATTTCGAACAACATAGGAATTGACTCTATTTAATTGAATCTAACTAACCGATGTTGAAGACAAAATCACTCACACAAGTTAATTTTCTTAGACAAATGCTATTGATCCAGATCTACTCATTACGATGTAGGTATTAAGTTATTCATTATAACAGCTATAGAGCGTCCCCTGCGGGATACAAGTCTCCCAAAAAAAGGGGAATTTGCCCATAATTGCCGTGTTGGGCAAGCTTGGTGGCAATTGCAATTTGCAAATTTTCTGCTGCCCATCCCCACTCTATTACGTTAGAGCTACACTGCTTCGAGTGGATATACCGCCATCTGTTGGTTCCGGTACTTAAGACACCTTTTACGACACCTGGTACAGGGGGATATACAATTCAACTGTCGGTACCTCATGGCAGAACACACACACAGAGTAATTACAAATATAATAAAATTGACTTGACGCACATTCTCTTAACTATATATATAGAAGCAACTAAAATTGAGATATAAACTATCCTATATCTCAACTTGGATTAAGCAGTACACATATAAGCAAATATTGATTAAAATCGGTGCGGTAGTTCAGAAGATTATCCCGGACAAACACTGTGACACGAAATTTTATATATAAATATAAATTCACAACATCCCACACATTGACCTAAATCCGAGATAAGTAGCCCAAAGCCCAAAGCACTTGTTAAAAATATCAGACAAGAAAGAAACTACAAAAATTAAGAACTAAACACAAGCGTAAATGTTCATTGAATAAATAATAGTAATGGGTGGGGATCGAACCTATGGCCTTTGGTGCACAAGATAGGGACGCTGCTGCATGCATCAGGACGGTCAGATTTGTTTTCTTATATGATTTTAACTTTACTATATACATGTTTACTATTCAAATTAATGTCAAATTTTAGTTCGGTTTATTTTCGAGTGTATCTATGGGGCGCCACCGTCTATGCAGTAAACAAAAAATACTCGAATTCTTTGCCCGGGCTTAATGACATAACCCGGTTTAGAAAATCGCATAATAAGGCACAACGGGAATGAAACCAATCTAATGTTATAAGAGAATATAACAAAACCTGATATTTCCATTAAGAAGATCCCGGAAAATTCAATACAAATAAAATCCTCGAATCATAAGCCGTTCTCGTCCCCTCTTACATTGTAAAAATAATTATCAAGACAGACGCCCCAATATTGTCCCCAAAATTGCAGGGGCCATGACAGAATGGCGGTGTGGGGGGGTAATTTACTTGCGTTTATTATTTCCCCCTTAAAAAGGCCTTTAACAGCCTATGGAGTGGGGTAATGAGGTATTTCGACCGTTAGTTAGATGACCTGGCACGGTGTCTTTAACCCTGTTAATATTCTACGTACATGATAATGTTAATTAATTAACTGAAGCAGATAAAAATAGTACCTTTCATGTACCAGGTTTTGCAACAAGCGACTATACCGGAACTGATGCCGAAATAGAGTAGCTCAAATGCAACTGAGCGGGGATGGGCGGCATCCCCATCGCAAAGTTACGCTCTGCGCTTGGAGGAATTTAAGGAATAAAAATAATAAGATTCAATTGCCGATAAATGATAAAAATTAAATCACAACATCTGACTCCGATATATGTCACTTAAAAAACTTGTGTTATGAACACCGGATAACACAAGATTCAAAACTATTAAACCTAAATATATATTTTTACAGAACAAGACGGGCCCGATGGCGCAGGTGGCAGTGATCCTATCTTGTGCGCCAAAGGTCGTGGGTTCGATTCCCACCCATAGTAAATATTTATATGATGATATTTGTGTTTGAACTACTTCTGTATATTATATATATATATATGTATTTAAGTAGTATATTTGTGATTCCTCTGTTGCCTGGCGTCCGTAACACAGGTGCTTTAAGCGACTTATTATTATTATTTATTATACAAAACAAATACAAATATATATATATATATATAATGAGAATCTGACTGATTGACTGATATATTAACGCAGGGCCTAAACTATAAGAATTAAAAACAACTGAAATTTTGCACAGGGGATTTTAAAAATTGCCCCAATTTCCCCAGGGGGTAAAACGGGGTTGCGTAGTTAGTATGGAACTGCTATTTTTGACATTAATCATAACAACAATTGGAAGTCCACTGCTGGATAAAGGCCTCCCTAATATAGGAGGAATTTTGCCCATAATAGGCTTGTTTCCAATTTTCGCAAAACTATTTAAATAGCTTCTAAATAATTTAAGGATCACCCTCCCTATCATTTTTCGTCATAAATCTCTTTACTTTTTATGTACTTAATTTTTTTTCTATTTTTCTTAAAAAATGGCCAAAAAACGCTCGATCACGTGACTGTGACGTCACTATACATTATGTTCCTTTACATTTTAACGCACACCAATATACTGACCAATTGATTTTAAAATTTTATTGATGTATTTTTATAATAAAGATACAAAAAACATATATTTAAACATTTGAGTATCACGATTTTGTTTCTTTTAATGAGCACAAAAATAAAATATCTTAAATGTTCAGAGCTTTGAATGCGGTAAAATGAAACGGTGCAATGAAGTGTCAATGTCAAACGTAAAGTTTGTGTTAATACGAGTTTGAGGCAAAGGTTTGAGGTTATGTTTGTGTCAGCGTTGGAAAACACTTGCTGATGTTTCAAAAAACTTAATAAAATAATCTATCAGCTTTCATAAATCCTTTCTCCATAATTCTTTATTAACTGTCTATCGCTCAAATACAAAATTAACAAACTTATATATTATATACGAAGTAAACAAAACAACTCATGTATCCTCAGGTTTCAGGTTAGGTACCTGTCAATGTCAAATACTTGTCACTATCAAATGTAAAGTGACGTCATCAGTCTCTAATCGGCGCCACTCGCCATTTTAGATGGCGTGACGTAATAGGCGATAAACTTAAATTTCATAAATTATTAAAAAATTATGTGGTTAGTTATAAATAATAAAATATAGCTTATCGTGTTTCTAGTTTTGTGAACTTTCGGTGTACTTATCTACTTTTAATTGAGTGAATACTAGGAAACAACCCTATTGTCGCGCGTGACAAGCGTGTTGGTAATCGCAGCTTTTCGCGACGAGAATGCTGCTACCCATCCCCACCCTTTGCATTTGAGCTACACTGTCTCTGATCGATATACCGCCATATGTCAACTTGGTCGCCTCTTACGACACCTGGTACAGAGGGAGGTACTATTCTACACTGCCTCTCGATTTGTGAAGTTATTCGAATGAAATTTAGTATGAAGGAAATTTTCATGAAAAAAATCGTTTTTTATTGAAAGTCATGAAACAAATGTAAAACTGATTTTTAAAGTTATATCGATAAAATGTTATATTTATATAAATAAAAGGAGAAACATTCAGCCCTATATAAAATCACGCCATATATATTACAGAATTTTATACAGAATAAAACATTATTTTATTCTATATACGATGAAATGTAAACAAAAAATACAATAAACCAATCACACATCGAATAAACCGAAAACTGCAATGAAATTGAACAAAATTTTTATTTCCCTATCGCCCGAAAGCCAATACGGTCATAAAAATCAGATAGTATCCAATTTGACGGTAACCGGGAGAGAGCATAAAACTTGGGGCGCCGCGAACCCCCGACATTCAATTCCTGGACGCAAATGCCCGGGTCGGATTGACCCCTGTTACGGTGTGCGCATTTATTTCTATTACCGATCGGGGGGTGGCAGGGTTGGGGTCGCGGAACCTTCATATATTATCTAAATGGTTATTTTATCAAATATAAATAATTAAAAAACATTGATTTTCATTATCTATACTAATATTATAAAGCTGATGAGTTTGTTTATTTGAACTCAATTTAATTTAATATTGAATTTAAAAAAATTCGAGATCCATTTAAAATTAATAAAAAAATACTGAAAGTCACTATTCCCCCAAAGTCAGTATTCTACGCGGAAGAAGTCGCAGGTTCTACTAGTCATGAATAAATATGAAGCGTTATAAAATCCAGAAATAGGTAATATAGGATGAGTTCATCGTTATTCGTTTTCTAGGAAATTCCGAACAACAAACACTGAAACAAACAACAATCAAACACAAAAAAAATTACTATCTTCTTCCTGGATGGGGATCGAAGCCTTGACGTATCCTTCACACGGGTTTCAGATCTAAAACTTTACATCCGGTGATGGATCGATCTCTCGGGACAACAGATAATGTACTCGTATGTGAACTTCTCATACCTGGTATATTCTTAACTTCAGGACAAGCTTTAACAGTACAAACTAAGGTAAACAAAGTGCAAATAAGAACTCTTAAAGAAAAAATATATGGTCACAGCCGTGCCATGTAAAAAAATGATATTTATTTTATATAATTTTATTAATAAAACAACAATTACAATACTAGAAGTACACTGCTGGACATAGGCCTCCCTAAGAAAGGAGGAATTTAGCCCATCATTGCCGCACTGGGCAAGCGTGTTTATAATTGCATAACTCAGCTTTTTCGACGGTCATGCTGCTGCCCATCCCGCCCTGTGTATTTGAGATACATGATTGCGGAAGGATATACCTCTATTTGTCGATTCTGGTATTTCAGTCACCTCTTACGACACCTGGTACAAGGGGAGGTACTATACAACTGCGTCGGTATTTCACGGATCAGTTATTACGTTTTACATAGACACTAGAATATAAATGAACGTACTTTATCATACAAAATAAATAATAGAAATCGCACAAACGCCCAAACCCACTCGGCATACATAGAGAATTGGTTTCTTTCAAGACCACGGATGATCGGGTTTTTCTCGGATTAAATTTCAACCGTTCTGACCTTTGTTCAGAATAACCCCCGTCAGAGGGGTGGGGGAGGAGGTAGATTAGGTGGTAGACACCTCCTCTATGTGCAGTCGATACCGTATCTTTTTATTTGATACTAGCTACCCCCCGGCTTCGCACGAGTGCAAAGAGCATAAAAAATTATCATTGTTATCTATAAGAGGTAGACAAATGCCATCGCGGACTATTCTGTATAAATTTTTAAGGTTTGTAACAGCTATCGTTTGCAATTAAGAGCAAAAAATAGTGTTAATTTACAATATCACATTAGAAAACAATCAATTAAAACAAATCAATTAAAACGAATCAATTCAAAACAAGTCTACAACACATGCTTTTTAATAAAAAAAATCTTATCTAAAACTAATAAATCAAATTTAGATTTTAATATAAAAGCCAATAAACATAATTTCCAAAATCAAAATAAACTAAAACAAGTTACTCCGAGAACGATTTACAGTAAAGAGACCATATTATTTGAATGAGTACTATACAACTTACCAGAAAGCATTAGAGAATGTAAAACCGTGGAAAGTTTAAAGAGCAAGCTAAACGCGACGACTAACAAATAAATATTGTATAAACCTATATTTTATTTCATTTTAAGTGAAATGTAAATTTCTTTAACCCTAGAAAACACTAGAATCATCAGTATTTTTCTACTATTTTATACATGTTTTGTACTTATAAACGTACCTCTTGAATCACTCTATTTATTTAAAAAAAACGTATTAAAATCGTAAAATAAATACGGACAGACAGCGAGAAGTGACTTTTTACTATGTAGTGATTATTAGTAGAAATTTTTGTAGTAGTAATTGTACAGTAATTGTGAAGTAATTGAAGACCGTTGAATGAAATTCGCAGCTATTAGCTCTCAGTGAGTAGGTGTTAAAATAATAATATCTAATACAGCCGCCCGCCACGACTCCGTCCGATTACATAGTTAAATTGTATTGCAGATACCTTTGCCGTGAGGTACCGGCAGAGTAGAATAGTACCTCTCACTAAACATATGGCGGTATATCCATCTGAAACAGCGTAGCACAAATACAGGGTGAAAATGGGCAGCAGCATCGCAGTCGCGAAAGCTACACTCCATGCTTGCCCAGCGCGGCAATTATGGGTAAAATTCCCCCATTCTTGCGGAGTCCTTTGTCCAACAGTGGACTGCTAATGGCTGGTATGATGATGGTGATTATTTAATACAAACACGAAGAGCACAATGAAACTAATATTATAATGGATATCACGCGAAGACCATTGTATGCATTTTGATGAAACGTTACAATAATATAGCATATATATCAGAGTGAGGTACCGGCAAAGTAGAATAGTACCTCCGTCTTTACCAAGTGTCGTAAGAGGCGACTAAGGTACCAAAACCGACATATGGCGGTATATCCATCCGAGACACACAGGGCGGGGATGGTCAGAAACATCCCCACCGCGAAAGCTGCGCTCTGCGTTTACCAACACGCTTGCTTCAAATTTCCCCCTTTCTTGGGGAAGCCTATGTCCAGCAGTGGACTTCTAATAACTGTAACGGTGATTGTGATATATCTGAGTAACACAAAGGCTATAATATACAAATATTTGTCCAAAATATAACGTTGAGTGTCTTGCGCTCCTAACGCCTGCCAAGTTTTATCCGCAAATTCGTATAACATCAACACATTTATTGTTACAGGGGCAGAACTACGCGGGTAAACCGTGTAGCGTTGCTAGTAATACAATAACATGAACATTCAATTCTCCCCAAAAATACAGCACAATAATATAAAACCGAGGAGCATTACCAATTAACCTCCGCCCAAGTATCTCTCACACGAGGAATCGTTTCCGTGAGTGCCTTCATCGTTACATTGATAACTTTCGTGCAAAGAAATTAATGAGGGTGGATTTAATTAAACACGCCACGAATAGATTCCCCTATAAATAGGGGAGATTTGGGACAGATATATACATATTCTGTGTGCTTATCTATACATTTAATCAAACTGTTTGTAATTTCATATTTTTTACAGCTTTTCATGCAACATACGTTACTTACATAAAAATTCTTTAAAATTATTGTCTGTATATTTGTTTCAGCTTATCTCTCTAACAGGTAAACTGATTTTAACGACATTCACAGTTGATGTAATAAAAAGTAACTTAAACTACTTTAATATATGGAAATTAAATAGGAATACGTGGTAACATGATTTATAAATAATATTTTCTATATTTATATTTTGTAGGAAATAAGCTCAAATGGTAGACCTCATACAAAAGGTCGTCTGCATTGATACCTCACTCCCACCTATTTCTACCGCTAAATATCAGTGTTCGCATCGCTGTGTTCCGGTCTGAAGGGTGAGAGAGGCAGTGAAATTCCTGGGTAAAGTGGCATAATATCGAATGTGGCGTTAGTGGTATCATTGTAATATTCCGAGCATCTATAGGTAGGTTAATTTATTGTCTAATGATATCATCAGTAGCCGCAGGCCGTCTACAACTGATCATAGGCCTCCCCAAGAAATGGGGAATTAAGACCATAATTGCTGCACTGGGCAGGTGTGGAAGCAATGCACCTTGTTAAATTTGAGCCTTTATATTTCGGTTGGATATACCGCCATCTGTCGGTTCTGGTACCTCAATCGCCTCCTACAACACTCTATACAGGAAGAGATTACTCTACTCTGTTGGCACCCCATAGCTAATGAATTTTAAATGGAATAAAGAAATCAGTTCAATCCCGTAATTTTTCCCGGAAGGCTTTTTGTCTAGTTAAAAATTCAAGGAGGACGACAGTTTCTTGAATGTTCGACAGGCAATCGCTCATGGCAAAGTTTTGTTAGAACTTTTCGATGTTATACTTTCTCAAAATTCGGACCTCACTCCGTACATAAAGTTATAACAAGTTATATATAATGGCTTTATCACTAGATAAAACAATACATCTATATACTCAAAAATGTATTCTTTTACCTTTGGTCAAGCGTGAAAGGCTGAATTTCGCTAATTATTTTTGTTAATAAAATAAAAAGATTCGGAAAAATATGGAGAATTAATAAAAAACAACGACAGTTTTAACACTTCTAATGTCACCTAAGCGGTGCTTTTTAGTAATAATAATTGACAAATGGTGATCCTATCTTGTCTGCCAAGAGTCGTGCGTTCGATCCCCAGCCAGTACATATATTTTTTAAATGATATTTTCGTTCGTTCTGTGTCTGGGTATTAAATATATGTATTGAAGTTGTATATTTGTGATTCCTCTGCTGTTTGACAAAGGATTTATTACGGAGTTAGATCAGGTATAAGATGTTGGAGAAATATTTTATTATTATAAATGCTAGTCGAAATATCCGGAAAGAAAAATATTAATAATTTATAGTAGCTTAAAAATATGTGTTTTTGATAATTATCTATACCATCCATTTTGATATGAGTATCCAATTAAAAATATACAGAAAGCTATATAAGTAATAATGGTTCATAGAGGTGCGGTCCTCAATAACTTTGCGACTAAAACTGAATATTGGAGCCGTGGCGTCCTTACTTTAACTTTCGACTTTTATCGAACAGACTTTGCGGTTACGGACAACTTTTCTAATAAAGTTACTCACACAAGCCCCCGAAATTTACAAAAACGTGAACTCCAAGTTAAGCGTAAAGATATTTTTTGCAGCATGTTAATAACAGGGTTTCAAAAAATATTAAAAAAGGAAATCTGATAAAAATAAATATTTTATTTGCACAAAACTGATATTATTTAAAACAAAACAATTAAAGGAGCTTATGTTTCACACAAAACCGACAGATAGTATATCCATCCGAGACAGTGTAGCTCAAATGCACAGGGTAAAGATTGGCGGCAGCATCCCCGTCGTGATGTCTACGCTCGACGATTTCAATCATGGATACAATCCCCTCTTTCTTAGGGAGGCCTATGTCCAGCAATGGACTTCCAATGGCTGTTACGATGGTGATGAAGTTTCACTTACAAAATAGCATGCAAGTAATAATACCACATTGCATAGACTAAAAATTTCAATAATAAAAATTTGTTAGTTAAATTTGCTACATTCTCTTAATACATTACAATTTTTTTTGCTATATAGTCATTTTTATATTAGAAACTATGAAGCAGTTCTATATCATTTAGAATCTTGTTATATATTGTGAGGCACACACAAGACAATTATTATATTTACATGTGTTGGGAATATTTCTTAAGACCAGTTTATATTTATCTCTGCGCACTCTAGTACTCTGTGCATTACACGCTTCAACAAACAGATTCCTATATTGATAGACAAACTGACGAACCTCATGCAAGCAAAGCGATAGCAGGAGCAGCAGGACCTATGTTTTGAAATATAGGTTTGCAAGATTCTTTACGCGAAATTCCACAAAAGGCTCTAACTCTCTTTTTCTGTGCCACAAATAGTTGCAGAAAACATGAAAGTAGAATGACTACACAAATATATATAGCTGAATTGGGAGTTGGACGGATTACCTAGGCGAACATATCTCAATCAGGTAGAGAGGTATTAAAGAAAGGCCAGGTCAGAAGTACGGAGAATTAACGAGTGTGCATTAAAAGATTAATGCGAGTAAAGAAAGCAGAGGTCATAGGCAGAAAGCCTTTGCGTTACACGGAATGAAATACATCAAATACCGTTGGGAATGCGACCATGTCGCTATTGTTTTTCTATGAAGAGCTTAGGATTTGGCATGCATGATTTCATACTAACTATTAGACAATATAAAATTATTTAGAGAACTCTTACAACGATTTAACGAACATGAGAAGTCTGGAAATTTTGTTACGCTTTGTCATTATCAAAAGTTTGTAGTTCAAAATAGGTTAGGCTAGCTAAATTTAGTAGCAGATAGAGAATTAGATACGTAATTAATTTCGTCTCTATTTCATGTAATATAACACTCTAGCCGAGGTTGCCTAACTGTATTTATCTCGGACCTCTATTTTTTAACTCCGATGGGCTTAATAGTGCATTCAGTGTTTTCCTGTCTTATGTGCTAATGGTCCAGGGGTCGAGTCCCAGCCAGCACAGATTAACACATTTACATTCCGAGTTAATTTGTTAAGTTATTTATTTTGAAGTCTGGTTTCAAGATTGAGATGTCTAGCGAGACTGTTATCTATTTATTTAATATATACAAAGCTTGAAATTTGTGCTGCGGTTTATTTTTGTTCATCATTATCATATCAACCATCACACAGTCATATCATACAGTCCACTATAGGACATAATTGCCGCGCTGGGCGTGGTGGCATTCCCAGAGTGCAACTTCGTGACGTAGATGCTGCTGCCCATCCTCGCTTAATAGTTTCCAATAGTGTAGCACAAATACAATAGGATGAGGGTGGGCAACAGCACTCCTGTCGAGAATCTACTCTCTGTGATTGCCGCCATGCTTGCCTAGTATGGCAATTATGGGCAAATTCTTGGGAAGGGCTATTTCCAGCACTAAACGTTTCATTAACGCTGCTATGAAGATAGAGGGCTTAAATAGCAATTACCATTATATAACGAATGCTTCTCCTACAATTTATAAAATGCTTATCAAGATTTTCTCATTTGTTTCAGCTCTCGCATGCAACTAAGGAGTTAGCTGTCTACTGAAAATAGGGTTCTACGCCCATATACCAAAGGTAAATATTGCAATGACACATTTTCTAATATTTAAACAATAATTATCCCTACTAATATTATAAATGCGAAAGTAACTCTGTCTGTCTATCTGTTACGCTTTCCCGCTTAAACCTCTCAACCGATTTTGATGTAATTTGGCACAGACAATTTTTAGATCCTGAGAAAGTTCATAGGCTATTTTTTAATTCTAAATAAGGGTTGTAAGGGGTTGCAAAGGGGAATGAAAAGTTATATGGAAGTATCGTTATTTTTAGAGCTAGAAACTTGAAACTTATTTTTCAGGCCATTGATTCGATAGAATTAAACACGAAATTCATAGTTTATATAAGGTAAAGAGGTGTGGTACCCAAACTAATCCACGTAAACGAAGTCGCGGGCACAGCTAGTACATAATAAAACTACTTTAGAACTGTTGCCAAAATGTAAATGAAACGTCGATCAAAAAATTTAAAAAGTTAAATATAATGCCGCGGTGTACCGGCAGAGTAAAATAGTACCGCTATCTGTACTAGGTATTGTAAGAGGTAACTGAGGTAACGGAGCCGACATATGGCGGTAAATCCATCCGAAACAGCGCAGCTTACATACTACAGGGCGAGGATGGACAGCAGCATTTCTGTTTAACGAAGCTAGCCTTTGCGATTGCCTGACGATGACCTGACGTGATCACACCTGACGAGAATTTTATAGCGCATTGCTACCATGTTGTTTATTAATTCAAATACTAAGAGCCAATTCTAACAAATGGCTGCCAATTCTAACAAATGACATATGTCGATTTTAATAACTCAACTACCGCTCGCGGCAGCTAATAAAAAGCAAAGTAGCGTTTTAAACTCTTACCCAAAGTAATATTATATACATTTAAGGACTTCCTAAAAGTCAAAACGTTAATTTTAACTACTTATTAACCACCAAATAACAGTGTTCGCAGTGCTGTGTTCCGGTTAGAAGGGTGAAAATAAGCAGTGAAATTACTGGGTAAATGTGACTTACTATCAACATTTCACGGGGTTGGCGACACATTAGTGATACCCATGTGATGACACTAGCGTCTATTGGCTGCGGTCACGTTTACCATCAAGCAGACCGAATGCTTATTTGCTGACTTCATAATATATAAAGAAATATATCTCGACATTTATTCTATTAATTAGAATGATTACTACAATTCGGAAAAAGATGTTCTAAATTAAAGAAATCCTAAGAACAAATCCGCTCTATTTCCAACCGACGGTCGTGTTTGAAGAGATTAATGAGCGTCGAAGGAACACGGGCAGTATATCAGGATAGAAACAAATGAAAATCACTGTTAACGCCAGTGAGTAATAGACTCGAGATTTTTAGATCATTTTTACCGAATAATATCCTAGACCAGTCAATTTATTAAATTTCTCCAAACGTCGAAATAGACAGCCTGTAGGCGTACATCACAAGGTTTATTTTTTTCATAATTCCTACAATATCTCATAGTTTGACCTGACTACGTAGTAAGTAGCTTGAATCACTTGTGCTACGGACGCCAAAAAACATAGAAATCACAAATACACCACTTAAATATATATATTTAACACCCAGACACAAAACCAACACAAATATAATCTAATAAATACGTGTTCTGGGTGGGTCTACTTTCTTCTATACTGTGTATTAGGCGACTGAGGTACCAGAAAAGATAGATAGGGTGGAGATAGGCAATAGCACTTTCGTTGTGAAGCTACTCTTTGGATTACCACGCCTGCCCAGCGTGGCTATTATGGGCAAAATTCCCCTTTCCTTAGGCCAATGTCCAGAAGTATTAATTCTTCGGCTATCATAATGATATTTTCTAACATTTACTTACAGACTATTTTTAAACTGAGAACAACTTCTTCATTATAATGGTTGCCGTAATTTTTTTCGACCTTTTGGTTACAGGTCGAAAAAAATGATCAAACATTAAATAATCCGCTTTTTAAAACCTTTAAAAAAGTAAATTAATTATGCTATAATAATCACGAAGATCATGTACAGACATGACCCGTTAACATCGCAATACATAATACATATATACCATTATATATACTCCAACCGAACCATAAACACTTAGACCCCGATCAAAACAACCTCACAACTTCACAGTTTTCCTCACAACAAACACGCAAGAAAATAGTAAAAAAAAACCCTCAAAAAGCAATAAATCCATCACACCCAGCGTCGTCTACCTCCGATACATTTTTCTTTTTTCCTCTCAAATAACGGAAAATCTAAGGCGAATTTCGCTATTTATACGAGTAATCGTGGCCACGATATTTCACCAGAACATCCCACACAAGTTCTGAATTATTTATATATCGTGATGGAAATAAATTTATTTCGTTATCACAAGTTTACCTATTTCTCTTGGGCGAAGTCGGATCTGATAGGCTTGGGGATAGGGTGCTTCATTAGTGACTTAGCTGTTTGGATAATTAATTTGAAGTCTCGAATTAGAATCAGCTGTGGGATACTGCAGTAGAAAGCAACACTGGACTCGGTACCGGAAATCGCGAGGCATTTTTCTGCTATCGGAAGTCTATAGTTGTTAAAAGTGAAATCTTGAAATGATACACAGTTTATGTAAGACTAGCAACGCCCCGAGGTTTTACTTGCGTAGTTTTACTCCCTTAGAAGGTTAGTTTTAGAAAGCCCTTCAGTATTACTATAGTATAAGTAAAGCTATGATTATTTGTGCTCCTACGTTATAAAAGGGGGGTCCCTTGTGGATCTGACTTACTAACTCTTATCAGTCAGTCAGCTTCTCCTTTTATGTATAAATAAAAATATGCACGATATTTTTGTTAGTCACTAATAATACGCATACCAACTTTTGGCTTTCTACCGTAAAAAAATTGCGGAATGCTCCATGCAAACTTATGAATCCTGTTTTCGAGAAGTGGGGAATTAGATAGAGAAAAAAACTAGTATTTGTCACTCCATCCTTTCAACTATGTCTACTCAAAAAATCAAAATTTCGACAAATAAACAGCTACACGTACACTTTCCCATTTATATTTTTCATATAGATTTGACCGCTGTCAATGTAAAGAGAATAGTAAATAAACATACGCTCTTTTGCAAGAACAATAAACACTCATATTTAATCAAAATTCAAAAATAGAATCTATTACTACTTAACTTTAGTGTTATTGTCAGAACTTCGCCTACTTTACAGTTGTGTCGACGTTCCTACAAAATAGCGAATGTTATGCACAAGATAAATGCAGGAAATAAACTTAATGGATTCCCGTTAACTGTACGTATAAATAAAAGAGGGGTGAAGTTGCAACGTGGCTTTTACAGAGCAAACGAAGCGTGCGGTGAAGAAAACAAAAGTATACACATATGTCACTTTAGTTGGTTGCTTCGTAAAAACGGTTCTTGGCAATGCAGACGATAATTACAAAAGCACTAGGAATAAACATATTGAAGTGTAAATATAAAAATTTATAAATAACTAGTTGACCCGACAGATGTCCTGTCTTAACTATATATGTTTACTAAAGGTAGCCATCTTAATATAGCCAAATAGCAATGTTCGCATTGCTGATCCTCCGGTCTGAAGGGTAAGAGAAGCAGTGAAGTTACTGGGTAAATGTGCCACGGTATCTTCAGTTCACAAGGTTGGCGACACGCTAATGATATCTTCGTGATGACACGAACGTCTATAGGCTGCGGTCCCGTATGCGAAGAAGCTGACTTCATAATGTAATATATATATAAATTTATGTTCACCATCATTATCATCATTTTATGAGCTGCAGTGATGATGACTCTCTAAATGATTTTCAGAAGGACCGGCTGTATGCGGCTTGCGTCCAGCGCAATCTTTACCATGAAAAAAATATTGCGACTATAATTTTCTCCCATCTCTCCCGCAAATACCGTGACAAAAAAAAACTGTAACTAGCAACGCCCCTTAGTTTTACCCGTAGTTGCCCCGGGAATAATAAATAAAATAAAAGTCATAAGATCCAAAAAAAATGCTTAATTAGCCAATGAAAGACCGATTATTTGATTTCACAAAAAAAAACAATAATCATTGACTGAAATTTACAAACCAAATATAACATTTTATTAAAATAACAACTTTAACAAACAAATTCTAACCCTTATAGTTTAGGTTTTGCATGGATATATCAGTCAGTCAGTCAGTCAACTTCTCCTTATTTATATATATTCACTTACAAAAGCTATCTAATGTACAATATAGTAAAGTGAGGCTGTAAGTTTCGAATAAACTGCAGATTATTGGGAGTTTGTGAAAAATGGTAATCTTCTGAAACATTCCATCCATAGAGTCGTAAGAAAAGCCTCCAGCCACAGTAAAAGAATAAACCGTTATAATGGAGTAAAATAGTACTTTTCCCGTACTAGAACCTTTAACAGCAAAATCTATTCTCTACTCAAGGGCCTGTAGACCTGTGGTCCTTTGGTGTTACAGATGTCCATGCTCGACGCTGATTACTTACCATCAAGTAACTCGATGCCTCGTTTGCCTCCTATAATATTACAAAAGAGATAGGTGTACGGCTGAAGCTCTGGAACCCCCAGATGGTGGTTAACCAGAAAGAAAATTCAATGGGATGGGGATGGCCAATCCATTTGTCTGATCAAGTACCTTAATCGCACAACACCAGGTATCGAAAGAGGTATACTATTCTATGGTACCGGTACTGGCGTACTCTATCCCCGAGTCTACCTAAAGTCCATTTGAAACGCATCTGTCAGTTCGTTACGTACGACCAGATAAGAATACATAATTGAAACGAATACCCATTGATTGAAAGGAAACGCCGGCGCCGCTGTTTGAATTCCATTTACAAAATCATGATAAAACAACCAATTTTGGCATTTTGTTTAGAAACGCATTGTACATTTCGTATTACCTAACATTTATCTTCATTTACATTCGTTATCGTATTGTTTAAGAATGAAGAGGTCTAGTTGTGAAAGCTATTTATGATTCAACTCTTTCTGCTTTTTATTTTTTGTTCTGATGATATTTGCAATTAATATCTTATTCTGCTGATGTACTCGGTGGACATCCACTGTTGGACATCATCGTATAGCTAAGTATCAGTTAGCTGTGAAATACCGGTAGAGTAAAATAGTATATACAACGTATCGTAAACGGCGAGGTACTGGAAATGACATATGACAGTGAATTTACTAGGTAATGTGCCATAATATCCTCAAGTCACAAGGTTGGCAACGCGTTGATGATATCCTTGTGATATTACGAGCGTCATTAGACTGCAGTAACGCTGAACTATTACGCATACTGTATATTTGTTTGTGGACCTGCAATAAAAAACAGATGGCGGTATATAAATCCTATATAGAGTAGCTCAACTGAAATAAGGTAGGGATGAGCAGCAGCATTCCCTTCGATAATCTATGCTCTGCGATTGCTACCGCACTTGCCTGACGCGGCATTTATGGGCAAAATTTCCCATTTCTTGGCACACTATGGCGTTTGACATACTCATACATTTACAGGTTGCGCGCATTCATGTCTTATAACAGAAAAATTAACTCCTTCCAACGAAATATTTGTAAAATAAATGAACTTAAAGAAATCTTTATCCTGAACAACACGTTGAACTAAATGGAGTAAAACGACTGCGTGGAGCCGACGGAACCAATTTCAGTAACTGACCAGTGCCGAAGCCAGCCGCTAGAGGCGCCACGGTCGACTGCGCGAGGGCTTAATTGCCCAAATCACTGGAAGTTAGTGTTGTGCTATTAGAGCTTGCTGGATCCAGGTTTTTGAACGGAAATACGCTATGGTGAATATCGTGCGTTTAGGATATGTTTACTTTTTTTGTGGACTGGAATAAAAGGAAACTAACTGATTATAACTAAATGAGAAGTTCTAAAAAGTTGTATAATCTTTAATAAAAGCTATGTAGTACTGGTAAAGTAGAATAGAAACTCCCCAAGCACCAGGTATCGTAAGAGGCAACTAAGATATCAGAACTAACAGATGGCATGTATCAAGGCAAAACAGTGTTCAAAATGTACAGGGCCAACACTCTTGCTTTGCTATGCGTAGATCTGCCAAGTGCGGCAATAATGGTCGAAAATTCCCTTTTCATGGGGAGGCTTACTATTTAGTGGCTGATATGATGATAATGATGAACACTTAGTACAGAGGTATCATACATATCATACCTTGCAGTATAACTAAATAGGACTGTTTTTCCATATAGCTCGGGTCCGATAGCGCAGTTGCTAGTATCCTATCTTACGCGCCAAGAGTCGTGGTTCAATCCACATCTTGGCTAAACATTCATGATATTAATATATATGTTTGTTACGTATCTAGGTGTTAAATATGTATTTGAGAATAATGTTTATGATTCTTCCGATGTCTGTAGATCGTAACACGAGTGCTTTTAGAAAGTTATGCCGGAAACCAGGAAATGTATGAGAGGCTGTGTAAATTTATTTCATAAAATATTGTCATCACTGTGGACCATTACCGGAGCCTTTCAACATCGAAAACCGAACAACGATATTACAAGCAACAACGCAAAAACGAACTTTTCATCCCATACACGATTCGGGGCATATCTTTTTTTCGTTCCAATTAATATTTCATAGCTCAATCCAGATTTGCAAAAAGTCATTTAACAATTCAGCATGTAACTGAAGTTTGTGTGTACATAAAAGAGCTCTTTGATCCTTCGATTTAATAATTCAGTAGTAACCGCGCTGTAATGAAGGCGCTTACGGTCCCCGCATTGTTGTACGCTATAGGCTTTATAACAACTCGCTATTATAAGAGATATCATTGACATTTATCATTCTTCTGTTGCCTGATATCCGTAACACAAGTGCATTAAGCTTCTTATCTCAAAGTCAAGTCAACGTATTTGATGTGTGAATTTATTTAATTATTATTTATATTTCTAAGGATCATTGCCTGCACACATATATAGTCGAAATCCAAATATACTTTATTCATGTAGCACTTTCAAATCATTAATAATTAAAAAAAACATTTCCGATTAGATTTTGCACTTATAATACTGTAAACTCTGATGACCCCAATGACCCTGATGACCTTACAAGAGTCATCTAACTTACAGAAATCAGGCCTATATTAAACTACTCTGCCGGCACCAGGCGGGTCTTACAACTGTATTTACAGCAGGTTCATAACACGGCTCATCAAAAAGGTGCCTTCTGGAAAAAAGCAAAGAAAAACTGGCTGTGATAAAGGTTTCATTACCACCGAGCAATTAGTGTTGAGTGAACACATACCGGCGTCGGCACTAACAAACCATTGTCTTAAAGCTAGCGATTAAAGCGATTCAATACCAAGCATTTTCTCTTGAAATATAAATAATATTTAACACAAAAAGAAAATTTAGTATAAGCCTACTGTATAATTTAAAAAATTTCGTTTGCCTGAAAGAAGTTTAGTTTTAGGGTTACATTGGGATCAGGTGGTGTCTTGCATTTAATGTATTTATTATACGATTAATTGTTATAAATATTAAGTATTAAAAAATTATAAAATCAACCAACAAACTGGTGTCATCACTAGTTTTTCTTGCAGTTTCTCTTCAGTTCAATTTTAAATGATTAAACTGTGATTTATTAATTTTCTGATCATCAGGATTAAATTGTCACTTTAGTTATCAACTAATGATTTAGGTATACGATATATACTGAAGGTAAGCCTCTTACATTAAATAACCTCGTCTGCATTGGTTCCTCACTCTCACCTTTTTCTATCGCCAAACAGCTGTATCCGCATCGCATTACTGGGTAAATGTGAGCTACCGGCGGAATAGAATAGTACCTCCCTCTGTATCAGATGTCGTAAGAGGCAACTGAGGTACTAGAACCGACAGATGGCGGTATATTCATCCGTAAGTGTAGCTTAAATTTACTGGGCGGGGATGAGCAGCAGCATCCCCATCGCGAAAGCTGCGTTATATGATTGCCAAAACGCTTGCTCAGCGCGGATTTTTTGAGCATAATTTCCCCTAACTTGGGGAGGCTTATGTACTGCATTGGACTTCCAATGGCTGTTACAATTATTAGTAATGATAAATGTTATAAAATACTATACTACACTTTAATATGTCAACGTATACATTAACAAATAAGTTCGGGAAGCATTGAGATAAAAAAATAAAATAATCTAATAAACAATATTTTCATTTTAATAAAACTTTTTTATATCGAAACAATACGATCCAATATTCTCAATTAAACAAATATAACTTGTTTCATTAATTAAAAACAGGCAAACAGTGCGGACTGATAGTGAACCAATCCCCGGTCGTCTCGCTCGAGCGAACTGGACCAACTAATTAATTATGTTTTTATTAGCCGAAGGCGGTTGGAAGTTTAAATGGAAAATATTGACTTTCTTTCAACAGTAAACGCTAGGAAAACCGGAAAGCATTTCCGATGGTTCACTATAAAAACTTTTTTTGTAACATGGAAATATTAAATTGTTTTATAATATAATAATAATGTTATTCTGTGGAGTTTGTGGTGTAGTAGCTTAAATGCGGTCGTCGAGGTTTCAATTTTTTTTTTTTTTTTTTTTTTTACGGAACGCACGATACCCTTTCGTGCTCGATATCCCAGCAGCATTTGCAATTTGTACACCCAAACTAAAAGTCCATACGTTATTTATTTAAGTAGGCCCATTACAGAAAAATTCGGATCATTAATATAAAACAATTATATATTAAATAATATTGAGTGCTAAATATATATATTCAAAACACTGATGACCCTGATAATCCTGCGAGATCATCAGAGCTATCTGCAATATGTAAATTAGGCCTACCTTTATCTAGTCTGCCAGCCCCAGCTAGTCTCAAAACTAAGTTAACTGCAAGTTTATTACAGCCACCAAGGAGTCTGCAAGATAAAACTGGTTAAAGGTTCCATCAATACTTAATAGTTAGTATTAATGGAAGCCCTATGGTGTCGGCGCAACCCTATGCACTTTTATCATGAATATAATCATTAACACTTTGATATATTATATAAATAGCTTAGACCTGTTTAATATATCGGTAAATCCGCCTTAAGGTACCAGCAGAGTATAATAACACCTCCCTCTGTACCAGGTGTTGTAATAAACTGACAGATGGTGGTATATCCATCTGAGACAATGTACCTCAAATTCATAGGCAGCAGCATCCCAGTCGTGACCTTTGACTTTGCGCTGTGCAATTGGCAACGCGCTTGCACGGGAAATATTCCCCCTTTCTTGTAGAGGTCTATGTCTAGCAGTAGACTTCCAATAGCTGTTATGATGATGAAGATGAGGAAGGGTGATATGTTGCCTGGTATTTTATTGTAAAATCTTGTGTAAAAATGTTTGTAGGGTCATGACCCATAAGTGATGAATTATCATTTATAATAACTAATGGGCCAGTGTGTGGGATACACTCGCGAGTGGTAGTGGCAAGCACGGCGGTGGGGCGAGGCACATTATAATGGTAGCAAGCCTTCTTTGACAAATAATGTTTTTATGAGTAAATCTTGAGAGATAGACCTATACTGTCGCGGACTTTTTTTTATTATTGAAAAGGAATAATTCTTTCATACATAGTTTTTGAATAACTTTAACCGTTTATGTGGCGTATGCGACGAAAGACCTCAAATGTGAATAATTTTCCCCGTTTTTGCAACATTTCTCACTGATGCTTCGCTCCTATTGGTCTCAGTGTAATGTTATATAGCCTAAAGCCTTCCTCTATAAATGTACTATCCAAAAAAAAAGAATCATTCAAATCGGACCAGTAGATCTTGAGATTAGCGCGTTTAAACAAACAAACAAACAAACTCTTCCGCTTTATAATATTAGTATAGATTACATAAGCTTGGTTTTATTTCTGAATTTCTATGGTAACGAGAACTCTGCAGCTGTAACCGCGGTGCGCTGCTAGTTACGTAATTTTTCGCAAATCTTTACCACCATCATTAGCAGAAGTAGACCGTTTACTGCTGGCCATACGGCTTCCAAAGAATAGGGTAGATCCCATAATTCTATGCAATTCTAATCCGTATCGGCACGCTGTGCCGATAGAGTGGTAATCGTAAAAAGTAGCTTTACAGCGTGAAAGTTATCCATGCCCGCCATGTTGCATTTGAGTGTCCTTGTTTTAGGTATACCGCCATCTGTCGTGATTACTGTTTTAGGGAAATACTACTCTACTCTACTGAGGAAAATTATTGTTGAATATTGGAAAATATCTTGGCAAATCGAAAATTCTAACCTTAGGTTATCCTATGGGCCCGATGGAACAGATGGCAGTGATCCTATGTTATGGGTTGCCAAGGCTCGTGGGTGCAATCATCGCCCTAGACAAATATTTACATGATAATTTAAACAAATATATTCGCATAAGATCTCATACCTGATTCCATGTTCACTTTAAGCACTTGTGTTACGAACATCAGACAACAGAGGCATCTCAAATATATGAGATGCACAGATAAAAAATATATTTTGGGATATAAACGTCCCTATCCATGCAAATCCGCGGCGAATTTCGGAGCAATCAATCATTTTTATCTCCCAATATTAAGCTAAGGTACGATAATTTCTTAACCTAAAATACTCTTACAATAAAAAAAAGAAAGATGAGGCCATTTGCAAATTGAGGTGGCAAATTGATACAATCTAACTATCGTCGTTAGTTTATTATGTAATTGTCGGGGGTGTAGGAAGGGGCCACACCCACCGATAATTACATAAGTAAACACAGCCAACCTCAGAAGAAAGCGTAAGGAATTTAAATTTTCTTAATTCCCGCGGGAACTCCTTTCAGTGAATCTCCAGGACATTATAGCAGGAATGGCGCGCCGTTTCACGCTCGAAAGTTTTTAATTGCCACCAATAAAAACCGCAGATTGAATGCGGTCATCAAAATTTAATTGAGACGCAGTTTTATGTCACAGCTGATATTCAAATTGTACATTCTGCACATTTCACCACTTACTGATAAATATTACTATTGAGGTAGGCCTCATACAAATGTTGTCTGCGTTGGTACCACCGATGTTTCTACTGACAAACAATAGTCACTCTAAGCGACTAATCTCCGTGGTGGGTAAATGTATGAGATGTGAATTATTTGTAGTGTTATAATCATATTAAAAGAATACAGTCATTCGTTCAAGGTATAAAGTAAAAAGATAATGATGTAGGCCGCACATCTATAATGGAATAGTCACAATAAAACCAATGCAGCCGACCAGAACATCGCTATGCACTCAGCTACAAAACTTTGGTCTGAACAAGATAAAGTTCACAGAATCCTGAAGCTTTTTATAGGGCATTTAAAGTTTTTAACTCTTTTTTATTGCTGCACAGAAACATCGGTGAATGTATATATATTTATATACCTTTTTATTTTGATTTAATGATTCGCTTGGAAATAGTTTTTAAATAGAAAAGTTGTGAAAAATATTTCAAATATATATTTTTAGCATACCAGATACTGAAAAAATCGATATTCTTTCGTAAGGAAGATTAATAAAAAGGTAATTTTGCCCTTAATTGCAGCGTTGGGTAAGGTTGGTGACAATCACAGAGAGAAGCTTTGCAAAGGGAAGGCTGCTGATCATGCCCACCCTGTTGCATTAAAGCTACACTGCTTATGATAGATACACCGCCATCTGTTGGCTCCGGTACCTTAATTGCTTCTTAAGACCCTTGATACAGGAGGTACAATCCACTCAGCTGGTGCCCCTCAGCTAATTTAATTTATGAGTATATTTATTTACATTCATACTAACACTTTAAATGCAAAGTGTTTCTGTTTTTTTGTCAAATTTTGCATAGCTTGCATAAACCCTTGAAAACGTTATACGGTAATTCTATACGCGGAAAAGATACGCGTTATGAATTGAAGTTTACACAGGTGAAGTCGCATGAAAGAAGCTACCTATTTGAATATAATGGAAATAATAATTGGTAAAATATTTCACAAAAGATTAATGGAATATAATAGTTAATAGAATAGTTTAAAAGCAAAATTATTGTGCTTTTTTCTAAAAATTCATGCAAATAATTCTAGGCATGAAGATTGCTTAATTTTTTGTAACTTCCGTGTCAACCGGAAATTCGAAAAGCCTAAAAAGGAGTTCCATTAATTCCAAAATTTCAACTTAAACCTTCGCTCTCAGAACTGAGTTCTGCCAGCAAAATAAAACAAAGAGCTCGATTAATTTGAACGCGTAATCGTGGCTCGCCGCGGCCGTAGCAATTATGCTCTCGTAGCGACTACGGCCGCTACGGTTGCTACGAGCCATTTGAATTAATGCTCATAGCGCCTCGGCGAGAGTTTTTCCCTTTTCATATCAAAATTAATATTGCAGATTATTGGCATATTTAATCTGCTACCAAATCCGTTTTCTTTTGATGTCTAATCGCCGTGTTCCGTTCAGTATTCGGATGTTTAATTCGTTTCGACTTATTTGATCACTGTATTACAATCAGATAAAGCATTATTACTATGAGGTAGTCAGAAATATATAAAGAGACTGAGATACTTATAAAAATTATTTCATTCTAAGGAAGACAATCTGGCATTAATGTTATTATTGTACTTGGTTGGTTGGTGGTAGTCTCTTGGTGGTTATTGGATAAATGATGGTTCTTATAATTGGGGTTCATTGTATACATACTTATTTTTTGTCTACAGATGAGACGAGTGCCGTACTGTTTAGCGCTTCTAGCGCTCACAGTCTCGATTTTAGCCGAAACATCTGAAGGTATGTAATCAAAATCATATAGTTATATAATTATCAAAAATTCTTACTTATATACTCGAAGTATATATACTTCGAGGGCCGAAGCGATAAAGGGTTCGATCCACACCCAGGACAAATATATATATATATATTATTATATATATTCGTTTTTATTCTATTTATGGGTGTTAGATATGTTTTTAAGTATTATATATGTGATCAAGTACTTATTTTGGGGTCACGTCTGTTGGTAGCAATGTAATATTTTTCTATTTTGTTATGTTGGTAACACTCCTCTCCGCACTGTCATGGCCGATATTGTGCAGTGTATAAAAAAAACGTCTGATTAAATAAATAAAAGTCTGCTTTAAGTTAAACTATTGTTTTACTTACATTTCTACAGGTTATGGGCCCAGGCACATAATCCTGAGAAAAAGTAAAACAATCAAAACTTTTTTTCGTCAAAAACCAAAAAGTGAAAATTGTCCGCGTGTGGTTGAGGTTAGAAACCGGCGGGAAGAAAAAAAAAATACTTGCGAGTGATTGAAGCAAGGTCGGGACGAACAGACAGGAAGATGGCGGACGACAATTCTTTGAAACTCCAAACGTACATAAAGCTCGAGGGAACATCCAATTGGAATATTTGGAAATTCCAAACCATCGTTTTGTTACGGAGTCAAGGCTTACTGGAAGTGACAGACGGAAGCAGGGTGAAACCGGAGGAGGCGGTTGAGAAGGCTTTATGGGAAAAGAAAGACGCGAAGGCTCAATCATGGCTTGTTACAAGAATGTCAGAAAGCGTGATGATGCATATCATAACATGTACTACGTCAGCCGAAATGTGGCGAAAACTTGCGAGCGTGTATGAGCAAAAATCTGAAACAAGTATACATATCGTACAACAACGCTTCTTCCAATACAAGTACGAGGAGGGCACGGCGATGTCTATGTTCTTATCTAAAATAGAGGAATTAAGAAACCAGCTCAAACAGATGGGAGAAGACATTTCAGAAAGATTCGTAATAACAAAAGTGCTAATGTCTCTTCCAGATGCCTATAAACATTTTGTGTCGGCGTGGGAGTCCGCGCCCGACGATAAACAAACGCTAGAAAATCTTGTCGCGAGATTACTGATTGAAGAAGAACGTATTAACGACAAGGAGCCGCAAAACTCGTCAGCATCAGCGTTTGTAGCTAAGAAAAACATTAAGTGCTATAAGTGCAATAAGCTGGGACACTATCAAAGTGAGTGTAATCAAAACAAGGGTTCGGGACATGACAATAGACCGGTTAAAAAGTGTTATTATTGTAAAAAAATGGGACATACTAAAAGTGAGTGCTACTTCAAGAAGAATCGGGAAAAAGACAGTACGAGTAATGCATTTATGGTGATGAACTCAAATAGTAACGTTCAAGAATCTAAGTGGTTAGTGGACTCAGGCGCTAGCCAACATATGTGCCGTGATCGTAACCTATTTGCAACATACTTAACGATGAACAATAAAACAGTGATAGTCGGAAATGGCGAGGAGATTAGTGCGCTCGGGTGTGGACAGGTGGCGGTACAGGTCTACAACGGCCGCGGATGGGTAAACACAACCATAGACAATGTACTCTTCGTTCCGAAATTGAAAACAAACTTGTTATCTGTCAAATGCGCTACAGAGAGGGGTTATGTTGTTAAAATGGACAATAACTTGTGTAAAATCTACAAAGGAAATACTGTGAGTGCCGTAGCGAGTCGTAACGGAGATATGTACTATATGGACGTGCGTTACAAATGTGAGATAGCGAACGCGATTGAAGTGAAATCTGGACTTAAAGAGTGGCACGAAAAACTTGCTCATCAAAACTTACAGTATGTGCGAATGGTGCTTAAAAACAACAACATTGAAGTGAAAGACTCTGACTTTGATTGTGAGGGTTGCTTGGAGGGCAAAATACATCGTTTGCCTTTCAGTGCCAGTGAAAATAAAACGAGTAGGCCATGTGAGTTAATACATGCAGATACGTGCGGGCCTATGGAGGTGCCGTCCGTGGGAGGATCCAGATACTTCGTAATTCTA
>JACJUM010005601.1:1506536-1603130 GCA_020976665.1 Heortia vitessoides | reverse complement strand
AGCTATAAGTATGGCTACTAGCGAAGCATGTTGGTTGATTAATTTGCTTAAAGATTTTAATATTGTAAAAGTGTGTCCTGCCACAATATATTGTGACAATCAGAGTGCTATAATGGTAGCGAATACTGAAAGTGTCAAAAGATTAAAACATATTGATATCAGATATCATTTCATAAAAGAGTTGATTAAACGTGGAAAATTAATGTTAAGATATATTAAAACTGAAGACCAAACCGCAGATATGTTCACAAAAGCATTAAATAAAAATTTATTGTTAAGATTTATTAAAAACTGTGGTTTGTATGAATAAATATGTGACTGTAAGGGTGTATTACATTGAGAGGGGGTGTTGGTAGCAATGTAATATTTTTCTATTTTGTTATGTTGGTAACACTCCTCTCCGCACTGTCATGGCCGATATTGTGCAGTGTATAAAAAAAACGTCTGATTAAATAAATAAAAGTCTGCTTTAAGTTAAACTATTGTTTTACTTACATTTCTACAACGTCATTCGTCATTCTCATCATCATCATAGATATGTTGTGTGAATTTTCTTACGTTGTAAAAGCCTAAACCGATGCTGGACTTAACTCCAGACATATCTACTTCCTCTTGATATACCGAGGATTCAGTAGACAGTTGAGCCTTTTTCATTTGCTTACTGAATTACATACATTTTTTCAGTGGAGATATATGTATTTAACAACCTCATTCATCATGAAACCACTGTAAAACGGCTTTGAATTTGAGATATACAGCCATATTTCGTATTACCAATTTATTACGTCGATATTACAAACTGAAAAGTGTTTTTATCGTGAATATTGAATGTGTAAATAAATATAGGAAAATACTGTAACCTCATTCATTTACAAAATGATGTGCCCGTAATTCAACCGTCGAACCAACACAAACGGTAGCGCTTTAGTTGGCCGGTCTGAGCCTGTTTGCTCTGGCACAAACCGGTTTCATCCTGTTCCAGCCTGTTTGCGGCAGTGCCCGTCGTCCTGTTTGGCCCACAAAGGCTGTGCGCAGTGGGATTAACTTTATTTTGTGACAGACATGTTAGTTGAGCATTTAGTTCATTTATGTAGACCTGATTTTGTGCAATGTTATTTTACGCTGTATATTTAACATTTATGTTTCACGGTGCGTTTACCTTATGCAAACCTTTTTTAAGAGTAACATTTTAAATGGATTATGCCTACATACACATTTTTGCTTACATACACATAAAAAACAAAGCGAAAAGATTTCTTAGCTAAAAAAAGCCGTTCTTTAAAACTCTTTGATACTAACTGTAACAATAAATTGAACAAAATTTATATTTATATTTTTTTCTGTTTCTAGATGATAAATATTTGTATAAAGAAATAGTCAGCACGCCCTCACGCTTTTAAACTTATTGCTTAAAAGCTTGATAATTTGAGATTGTGTAAGTAACTATAACACTTCTATGTCTGCTATGGTCTCGGTAACACAACAGTAGTTCAGTCCCCCGGTGAAGGAAAGATGTAGGTTCAAGTCCAACTTGAGACATGTTGATTTCTTCTCATATATCACTTTGTGTACCTGTACTACACACTAGCTAAGTATTACGATGGACTCAGTTGAGCTTATACCGCAGAATGAACGGGCAAATCCCATTTCCCCCCACTGTTTGAGACTACCGTGAGCCTGCGGCACAAAGGGCCGACTATGGCATTAGCTTGGTTAACTTTATCATGCAGCGAGCACACTGGCTGCATTGTTTGCCGATTGCGCGCTCGGGTAGACCTTAAATAGCTTATGTGACGCAGATATACTTTCAAGTGTATATACAAGTATGAAGTTGAAGGGAGTTGTAGTATTCTAGTCAGCAGTGGTGGTACCGGAAGTGTATTTTTTTGTTAGACCCAGTTGACAAACAGGCATTGAGGCAAATATCACCAGCGCGTTGTAAACCTTATGATATAATGTCACACTACCCAGTAATGACACTGCTTCTTTCACCCTTTAAACCAGTAAGTCTCGGTGAGAATGAGTGAATTCCCACAACATCTCATAAATTAATAATAATAATAATAAATTCCCACAACATCTCATACATTGACCTGACTCCGTGGTAAGTCGCTTAAAGCACTTGTTACGAATGCCAGACAACAGAGGAATCACAAATATACTACTTAAATACATATATTTTACACCCATACACAGAGCAAACACAAATATCATCATATATATATTTGCTCTGGGTGGGAATCGAACTCACGACCCCTGGTGCACAAGACAGGATCACTACCATCTGCGCCATCGGGCCCGTTGATTTCGTGATAAGTCGTTTAAAGCATTTGTGTAACAGACATACGACAATAGAGGAATAACTAATATACTACTAAAACACATATATTTAACATTCAGACACAGAACATAAATATCATCATATAAATATCTGCTTTGGGCGGGGATCGAACCCACGACCTTTGGCGCTCAGGACAGGATAACATTACTATTTGGCGGTGGGACTCGGTGAGAGTGAGTGAATTCCCACAACATCTCATAAATTGGCTGATTTTGTGATAAGTCGTTGAAGGCACTTGTGTTACAGACATCAGACAATAGAGGATTTATGCACAAATATATATATATTTTTTAATCAGCCTAGAGGATATTATTAGATTTGATGGATTATACTTGACATTGATAATGATGTGTCATCTAATATTTTCGAGCGTCTAGATGATGGCTAGTCGTGTTTTTTTTAGCCGAAGTGTTTATTCACTAGTGTTGATTGGAGAGACCAGATTTCTGTGTTGACGGAGTTGTTGTTTATAGGTTCTGATGATTTCTCAATTTCTTTTTTGATTTTTAAAATTTGCAGGTACTCATTTATTTCCGCGTTGCGTATGAACCATGTTGCGTTACTCGCTGCTCTTAACACTTTGTTTTGAAAGCGCTGAAGGATTTCCCATTTTGAGTGGCTTGTTGATCCCCAAAGATGTATGCCATACGTCCAAACCGGAAATGTGATGCTTTTATAAAAAAAATAATTTTCGAGACTTAATGATGATTGTACTTAAATATATATATATTTAATACATAGACACAGAACAAACATAAATATCATCATGTAAATATTTGCCTTGGTTGGGGATCGAATTCACGACCTTTGGCGCACAAGACAGGATATGACTAATAATACATATAACACAGGTTGGAATTGACACTATCATTGTTAGGCTTGCTGAAATATATGTTTAAAGTTTGGCCCCATTTCGGCCTTGTAATGAACCAGTACTTCCGTTGCCCCTCGGCCTCCATTCAGCGCTATAATTAAATCGGTGAGCGGTTAATTGATTTTGTTTTATCGCTTTCGGGTACACAGCCGGGAGATAATGCTGTGGGTTCGTATGTATTGTATACTATTATCTTTTACTATCAGTATTGATGACATGGTTTGTGTTCATTCATTGTGATGATTCAGAGTTAATCAAATATGTTAGTGGGTTTGTTAGTTTAGTAGGTTATTTTGTTCAGAAGTGTTATGTGTAAAAAAAAAAAAATTGAAGATGGTATAAATACTATCTAAAAGAAATTCAAGTTGGCTCAGGCTTTAGGCATGACTCTTTTCCTTAACGGGTGACTCCGCAATCTTAGAATTACTAACCCCTTAGTAAAAACATCAATATTTTCAAGCCTCTTTTGTGCTTAGAAATAAGCTCTATCTACTCAATGCTGTAAGTAATTACCTACAAACTTTAAACGTTTATTTTTATTTTCTGTTAATATATTTTTATGTTGGTTTTTTAACCTATTCATGGTCTGGGATAACATTTTAATTTTACACGGTTAGAAAATGCATTTTTTAATAATCAAAAACATCAAATCGCACAGGAACTGTGTAGGTTACCTCTAAAAATTCATGTAGACCTATATAAAAAAATGTACCTAACTGATTTTTTTTTATAATATGTTGTTGGTTAATTTTAAGTTACAAATAATAAAAAAGAAAAACAGAGAATTTCGTTCAGTAACTCGAGTATAGTGTATCGAATAGACATCATTACCAAGTAGAGGCTCTTTCATATTTGGAAGGATTCTTTCTGCTTCCATTTGGAAGATTCTCCTGAATTATTAAGTGGACCGAACTTCTCGAATGTTCGGTGAAATCTTCGATATAGACACTGGATATTTTATGAAAACTCCTATGTGTATTTCAACTTATACTCGACTACAAAATTGGATACATTGGGTGCCGTTGCGCTAAATATTTAGGTTACAGTTCTTATTTAGGTCTCTTATACGTTAGCCGTGGGGTACCGGCAGAATAGTACCTCCCTCTGTACTAGTTATCGTAAGAGGCGACTGAGGTTCTGAAACCAACAGATGGCGGTATATCCATTACAGTCTAGCTCAAATGGACATCCTGATGCCTGTTGCGAAGCTACGCTTTGCGATTACCAATACGCTTGCCCAGCGCAGTAATTATGTGCTAAATTCCCCGTTTCTTGAGGAGGAGGAGGAGGGAGGTTTATATCCAGCAGTGGACTTCCAATGGCTGATGTGATGATGATGATGATGATAAAACCTTTTAATTTAATATGTCTTTCTTGATTTAAATACTAATAATATTGTAACTGCATATGTTACACGACGGGCCGGATGGAGCAGATAGAAATAATCCTGTCTTCCTTTCGCCGAAGGTGGTAAATTCTATCCCAACCCAAAAAAAATTTGGTAATATTTGTATTTCTTGGGTGGCTGGTTGTTGAATATATGTATTTGCACATTATATATGAGTATATAATGTGTGTAACACAAGTGATTTATGCTACTTATCCCGGAGTCAGTTCAATGTATATGGCGTGGTGTAAATTAAATTAAATTTTATAACTATATAAATATAATGTAATGTTAGTATATAATTGTTATACTCATGAATTGGGTGAATTGTGGCGTGTCTTTTTTTGAAATTAACCTAACGGGCAATTTATTAATACAAAAATCAACTGACGGGCCCCGATGGCGCAGATGGCAGTAATCCAATCTTGTGCACCAGAGGTCGTGAGTTGATCCCCACCTAAGGGAAATGTTCATATAATGATATTTATATTTGTTCTGTGTCTGGGTGTTAATTATGTATTTAAGTAGTATATGTGTGATTCTACTATTGTCTAATGTCCGTAACACAAGTTTTTATCGCGGAATCAAGTTAATGTATGAGATGAGATATTGGGGGAGTTTATTATTTTATTATATTTAAGACAAAATTACAAGTTTTACATCTAGTTCATTAATAACTGATATTATCAACAGAAACACAATTTTCACCAAGTATATTGACATATTATTTGATCAAAGATTAAAAATTGACCACAGCAAATATATAGTTATTGGCAAAAAAGCCAAACAAAATCTATCGCAACTTAATTTTCCTTGGAGCAAGTATAATGGGGAGGCCTTGACGGGCGCTCTGACAAATTGGTATATACGTGAAGCCTTTATTAATACGAAAACAAAAGAAACATTATTTGCCCGGGGTACAGCACAATAGGGATGGGGCGAAAATATCAGACGTGATTAATAAATATAATAAATTAATGTTCATGTCTAAATATAAAAATTAGTAGCGTCTGCGGTTCACTCGCGTTATGTTGTAGAACTTTTATGGTAAATTGTGCCCCCATTTTACCCCCTTACGAGATGATTTTGGAAAAAATATAGAACATATAGAAGAAGCTGACTGTCTGACTAACATATTAACACAGGGCCTATAGGAGTAAGAAACTTAAAATTTTGCCTTTTATAACGTTGGAGAGCACAAAAAGTATATTTTTAAAGTTTATGAAATTTAGCATAAAGGCATCATTGAAAGTCATGAAACACGTGTTAAATATTAATTTTTTTAAATCACCCCTTAAAGTAACTGGAAGTGCACAGTAAGTTGTGGGTAAACGCAGATGAAACCGCGGGTTGCTACAAGTAAAATATAATTATTATTAGGATGAGTTGCTTGCTTTAAGCAACTTGAGAGTCAATTTTCTTGTTGTATGCCGTAAGGCACTAGCTAATTAGAATAGTACCTTCCCCAGTACCAGGTGTTGTAAGTGGCGACTAAGGTAGATGGTATATCGAACAGGGTGGGAATCGGCAGCAGCATTTACGTCGCATATCTACGCTCCACGATTGCACCGGCCCAAGGCGGTAATTATGGGCCAAATACCTTTCTAATACAAAGTTTAATATGTATTCATACTTGTGATGCCTCTATCGTCTGATGTCCGTAACACATGTACTTTAAGCGACCTATTTAGGAGTCAGGTCAATATATACAGTATGAGATGTTGTGAGAATTTATTTTAATTGATAAAGATCTCAATTACGGATGTAATTGTGTTTTTTGTTACTACTACGATTGTGTTATTATATCGATAACTTTGATGGCAGTAGTAGTATGGTAGTATATGACTTAATAACATGGCCTAACACAATAACATGGCCTGGTTAATCTTAACGTTATTTACTTTTGCGTACTTGATTTTGGTCTTTATAAATATCTATTTTTATGGTAATATAAGGTTGCCTGTAAGGAATGTATTTAGTGATAAGGCCGCCTCTTGTAGCCTACCTATGTTTTTGTGATGTTCTTGTGTTGTTTTCATTGGTGTACAAAAAAGAGTATATTATTATTATTATATCACAATACTTGAGTTTATCTCTAGGCATAAATCTAGCATTACACTTTCCATAGCTGATCTGATAAATATCTGTTATTATGCCCTGTGATATTTGTAGTAAGAAATATTAGTGACATAACCTGCCACTTCCTTATAAGCACGCCAGGGCCGTGCAAACAGCGGTCGCATCGGATCTGTCGAACTAAATCAGTTACAATACATCATTCCGATCCGATACCGACCTCTTTCGGGGCCAAATGTCCGCAAATAAAGTTAATGGGCCCACAGTGAGGGACACATGGTCTTTCAGTTTGACCAACGCGAGAACGCGCTCTTTCCTGGTTTGGTTTCGAATAATAACAATATTCTGTATTGTACATATCAATTTACAGATGGTCTTTTCTTTATTAGTGGTTTTCTTTTCTTTTTCATGTATCATCATCATCATCACATTAACTCAAAGGCCACAGATAATAGTGGTAATTTTGCCCGTAATTGCCACGCTGGGCAAATGTGTTGGCAATCACAGAACAGATTAGCTAAAACGCACAGGGCGGAAATGGGCAGCAGCAACAACGTCGTGAAAGCTGCGCTCTGCGATTGCCAATACGCTCAGCCCGGCATCGATGGGCAAATTTCCTCCTTTTTTGGGGAGGCCTATGCAGCAGCGGACTTCCATTGACTGCAAAGATGATGATGATGATGATATCATGATATTTGAAGTGTTTTCATTGAGTTATCCAAGCTCTACGACCGTATGCTCACAAGGCCGTAACAAGGCCAGTTATAAAAGAAGATCCTTCATCTCTTATCGGCCCTCGGCTGGCCACATCTTAGAACCTGCCGTATAGTGGCTTATTGAAGATAGTGCCTATATGAGTGAAATCATTCATATGGAAGTTGTTCTATCGAAAGAAAGTAATTTATGACTCGCTCAAGCGTTTTAAAATATCTATTGTTAAAATAAAATCTAAAATATTAATGTTAAAAGGAAAAGCTAACTGAATGACATTTTAACGTAGCGGTTAAACTATAAGGGTTAGAAACTTGACTTTTTGCGCTGGGGTTCCTTTTGTTCTAAGAATGAACTTTAATTCACCCTCTTAAGGGGTAAAACAGGTGCTAATTTAGTATGACACTTTGCTGTTTTTAAAGTTATTCGTATGAAAGTCTTAAAAAAGTGAAATTTAAGATGGTAAAAAGAGGTGTAATGTAAAGTTAGTATAAAAGTTCTACAACTCAATGCGCTCGAAACCGCGGCGCAAGTTGTCAATTAAATTCTAACTATGCCTAAATTGTTTTCGGTAATCAAACACATTTTTGACGCAGTTTATTTACTATTTTACATTGATTGTTCAGTGTTTCGGTGTCCTTACGGCAACCATTCTCAAGATTGATGAGAATATTCTATGTTTGAAAGTATACAATTGCGACACTCTCTCGTTTAAGATGATATTTATTAGAAAATGCCCGGTGATAGATTTTCTACACCCTTGGAAAGATGCAGGTTCGAGTCTCGCCTAAAATCTGCAACAAGTTGACTTTTTTTAGTAAATATTTTCTTAAACATAATTCAGCTTTTGTCTATACCTGAAACCTCTAAACTGGCACTCTTCAAGATTTCCTCTATCTTGGAGAAGCCTCTGGATAGAGGCTGTTCCAGGTCAACCATGTGAACATTGTAAGGCCGCTGATATAACCCAAGAAAGGCATATCAATATCGAAGTTTTAGTATTAGGTTAGTCAAAATTTAGTAAACTACTGGGAAGTAAAATATACATTCATCTAGTCTGTGTTCTATCGGGGTAGGCAGAGGCTATGAATCTTTAGCTAAGATCTTAGCGCAATACTTGTACTTAATACCTCATCTAGCTAATTAAGGTATGTTCACTTATGTCGTCCTATACCAACTCTTCTAATTCACAAAGCTAAATTTATCAGTAAGTTATAATATTCCCGCAAATCTCATACATTGATCTAACTCCGTGGTAAGTCGCTTCAAGCACTTGTGTTACGGACATCAAACAAGAGGGAAATTGCAAATAGAATACTTAAAAACATACTTTTTAACTCTCAGTCTAACGACCAACAAATATCATTATAAAAATATTTTTTCTGGGCGGGAATCGAGTCCACGACCCCTGACGCATATAGGATAGATAGCATCACCACCAACGGCGCCGTAGGGTCCGTTAAAGTTGTGTTAAATGTTTTATTAAAATATTATATATGCCCCGAAAATACTTTAGGAAATATTATACCCTATAAAACCTTTACTTATGCTATTTCTCAGGACTTTACGTGGGGGTAGATCACCGATCGTCACCATTTATAGGGTTTAAAATGATGTAAGCAACGTTATTGATATGATTTGCCATAAACCATTTAGGATAAAAAAGCTTTTTATTGGAAACACGTTTTTTGTAATTATATTATAAAGTTACCGATATAACACAGTGGATTTGGAAGTTGAAGTGGTAAGGCAGGGCACTTGGTACGCAGAACCGATGGCCGATGGAGTCGTAAGATTATAGATTGGAGACCAAACCGACAAGCGCAGCGGAGGGCGTCCACCCGCAAGATGGACAGACGATCTGACTAAAACCGCAGGATCGCGCTGGACACAGGCCGCATACAACCGCTCCTATTAGAGGTTACTTGAGGAGGCTTATGTCCAGCAGTGGACGTCTTATGGCTGATGTGATAATGATGATTTTATAAGCATACTGCAGGACATATATCTACCTTTTTATATAAGATATATAAGACCTCTTTAATTTTAACAGTAATTTATTATTTTATATTAATTTGTTATAATTAATTTATTATATATTTGTGTTACCTTTTTTTTTAAATAATTTTTTAACCCTTGATATAATATTTTGCATGCGGTGTTTGCCTCTAAAAATTGTATATGTAACAAGATTTTATAAGAATGATAGATATTTAGTAATAGTAAAATAAATGTTGGTGAACCTTTAAGAAAAAAAAAACTAAAGCACTGATAGTTTTTACCAAAACAGATCTTAGACGAATGGATGAATGATAAATTTGGTGGAGAAAAACCTAAGAGATTACGAATGGCTCATTTCTTAGTCCCATACAAGGATCTTTGTCTTTCACGGACCCCGTGATGGATGACCTCAGACCTCAGTTTTTGTGCTCAAAGGCATTGTACGCGGCAATCTGAAAGTATGAAGAATCGACGTTAGTTGAACAAAAGAAAAATCTCTTAGTCTCTACACCAGGGATGCGTATTTCAGATTGTCTGGGCCATTTTCAGTCTATTTTTTTTCGTAGTAATACTTAATGCAAGCCAAGGCGATTTTCCCGTGGGCATATATTTTTCTGCAATAAAGCGTAGTGAAAATGTTAATTCAAGATTTCAGCTTGCTCCATACTATATTTAAAAACGCACGCGCCGTGATATGACATGATGAAGTTACATACATACACACTCATAAATTTTCGCCTTTTCGACAGCTAAAATGTAGAATATATGCCGACTTCTTAGAGGAAAATATTTAGTCAGACCTATTCCACCGGAAAGTCTTTACGGGTTAAAAAGTGTCCTTTGTGTTATTCCAGACTATAAATAACCACGAACCATAATTGCCGCGCTGGGCCTGGGGATGCTGCTGCCCAACCTAGCCCTGTGCTTTAGGCTGCACTATTTCGAATGAATATACGGCTATCTGTTGGTTCAGGTACCTTACGTACGGTACCCGGTACAGGGGAAGGTACTAATCCGCTGGTACCTCACGTCTACATTAATGTTTCCTTCGTATAATTAATACAAAAACACTAGAGTTTGATATTTACTTTAAATATGTTAATATATTTACTGTACAACTTACATAAAATATAGTTTCTTACACTTTTTCACGCAATTTCCTACAAACATATAGGTTATAATCATCAAAGGTCGAGTAGTCAATGCGTCATCATATCAGCCATTGGAAGTCCACTGCTGGAAATAAACCTCCCTAAAAAAGGGGATGTTTGCCTATAATTGCCGCGCTGGGCAAGCGTGTTGACAATCGCAGAGTGCAGCTTTGGCGACAAAGATGCTGCTGCCCATCCCTGTGAATTTCAGCTACACTGTTTCGGATGCATATACCGCTATTTGTCGGTTCTGGTACCTCAGTCGTCTTACGACATCTGACACTATTCTCCTCCTCACCTCACGGCTCCCGGCTCACGGCTCTGGACACCTCACGGCTGAGTACGTAAATATTAGAAAATATTATAAAGTAGTTATCAACAAATAACAGTTAAACAAAACGAAAACGAATGATAACTTAGTCTGTGAAAATCCAGTTATTAAACTAGAATTATAACGAATGTCTATCCTTCTATTTTAGAAAGGTCGTATTAAAGAGTCTAGACTCAGTTATTAAGCCGGGCATATTCCGCCGGGAAACAATGCCACTTCAAATGAAAATGCATCTACCGTGCTTGCTTTTAAAGAGTTCACTCATTAATAATTCCCTTTCATATTATTTTACTTGGTAATATAAACATCAAAGTTTAATATTTTCCATTCATTTTATAATAACAATTCAAGGTTTATTTTAAAGTTCTTAAATCTTTGAACTCTAAGATATGAAAAAAGGAGAGAGGGTTTAGCGGGGAGAGGGGTTAAATTAACTTAATAAAGGGTAGGGATATTGGCCTTAAAATTATACTTATAGACATCATCATCATTATCATTATATCAGCTTTTGGAAATCCACTACTGGACTTAGGCCTACAATTGCAGCGCTGGGCGAGCGTGTTGGCAATCATCAGCATCTATCAAGACGGAGGTACTCCCCATGCAAATCTCTGCGGATGGATATACCGCCATGTGTCGACTCTGATACCTTAGTTGCCTCTTACGACTCCTGGTACAAGGGGAGGTACTACTCTGCCGGTACCTCACGGCTTTATTTAGGTACCAACATATTATTACAAGAAGCAAACAAATTTTTCCCCTTTAAAAAAAATGCGCGAATAAAGTCACTATGAAAGTATTTCTTTTATAAAAATTGAAATAATTGTATTTCATGTGCATTTCTATTACACACATTACAATTACTATTACACACACTACTGTTAAAGTACACATTGGCACATGTATATGAAGTTACATTTATGTATAGGTATAAAAGGAAATGTTGACTGACCTCGGTCAGTCAACATCAACGCAGGTTTCATTATAAGTTTCCTTTAGGTAGAGGAGCACTAAGAAAGGATTTTTCGAATAAAACTCAGTATAAAGGTTCTTCAGGTTCAAAATCAGGAATAATTCAAGGGAATAGAAGGGGGGGGGCGGTGCAAAGTTAGCATGAAAGTTCTAGAATTTAACGCGAGTAAAACGGGGGGCGATGCTAATAATTATAATAATTGTCTATTGAAATTCAAACAAGTAACGGAAGATTTTACAAATTTTCATGATTTTGGTCGGAATTCCAACACCGGGCGATCACTAGTACCGGCTTATTTTTTTAAAGAGATTCTTGAGACTTATTTATTTTTTTAAAAACCTAAAAGCATTACTTTTAGGTTTTTAAAAACAGTAGGTAACATCAAACAGTTTACGGGCACTGTCCTCAGACGAGTTGGCACTAAATGCATTTTTTTTGAACGGAAGCATAACACGATAGATCGGATGGTGAGAGAAACGCGCGGGAATGCTAATAGAGAATTTCTCTAAGAACATTGGAACATCAAATCTGTTTATAGATTAGTGTAAAAAAAAATATAAAACAGTAAAAATAATTAATTACTACAAATATAATTTATTAGCGATTAACAAATTGAAAACGTTCTAAATAAACAGTGTCAAAATAAGTCAGCCACGAATAACAAGAACCTTGTTATTCGTGGGACACCAGGTCTATTTCTCTATGTCAACGTCAAATATGTCTTTATTTAAATAGGTTTATTAAAAGCACTTTCAAATCGACAAAACAAATATTACTTATTTGCTAATTTGCTTATTACAATTTAAGACAAATGACCGACGATCTTGATATCCTTATGGTGCCGTAAGAGTTATTTAACCAAATAGGTCTTTGAGTGTCCTATTTGGTTAAATACTATCATACTAGTTTACCGGCACCGGGCAGTATAGGATGTGTGTTTTTTTAATACAACTAACCATAAAAACTACAGCAATAATTTGATTGCAGTATAAAAACATTGTCCAATATAAAAAATAAAAAAACAAAAATCAACAAAAAGTAATTAAATGCATTGTGAATGCCTTTGTGCGTACCTGTGCGTACGTGTGCGTCCACAAACACATACTGTTAAACTGAAAATCTATTCATAAAACTAATCTTAAGATTATGATGAAGTGTATTATAAATATGTCGACGGAAACGCATTTAAAATTTCTTAGCAAATGTGAAAAATCTCTTCTTCCCCATATGTATCTCCCCTCACCCACGGTCCTCTTTCTCACCACTTCACATACCATTTCAAAGCATGTAAATACAATCAGCAAAATTTAGTAGACATAATAAATAAGACGCTCAAACAAAATACAATGATATATTTTAATAGAACTGTAATACAGCGTTATTGAATATACAACGTAATCATATTATCTGTAATGAGATAAGATGATGGAATCGATTCTGCAAATGGAACTGTAATCAAAGGGTCGTCTAGACTAGAGGTTGCCAAACTCTGGCCAATGGTCCTCCTAAATAAATGTGCAACCTAAAAAATGTAGATTAAACCTTTCCCGCGGGATTACTGGCGAATTTTGTGTGTCTGCTGTCAATTATGTACAACAATTGATCTTAAATAATATAATAAATAGGTTAGATTTGAATTTTTATTTGTGTTTATAAATATGTTTATTAAACAGAGCTGCACTATAAGCAGATGAGGTAGTTTTACATGAGGTAGACCTCTTACAAAGGTCGTCTGCATTGGTAGCTCACCCCCACCTATTTCTACCGCTAGCTACAATTAAGAATCTTTATATTAAATTTCATTCGAATAACCTTAAAAGCAGCAAAGTTTCATACTAACTGTGCACCCCTGTTTTACCCCTATGGAGGGTGAATTTTTAAAAATCATTTCTTAGTACTTCTTTACATTATAAAAGCAACCTTTGTACAAAATTAAGCTTTTAACCTTAATAGTTCGGTCTTTGCGTTAATATGCCAGCTACCCCTTTTATAAATACAGATAAAAAACAATTCCCTTATCGCTTAATTTGTGACTACATACTCTTAACACTGTTTACTACGTTTACATAAATATATACGTGTTCAACAAACAATCTTTAATGGGGTATATGTGTTCTACTTTGAGAAACACTGGCCTAGACATTTTCAAGTTAATAATTTTCAATTTATGAGACAAGCTTACGCTTTTAGTTGGGCGCCACAGACGTATATCTGCTGTCTTTACAGTGTTGCTGTAGTGGGTTATGATATTTAATTAAATGTTTGCGTGGCGTCTCCACTACACTGGAGTTACATTCCATATACACGAGCACATCAATAGAACTTGTCTGAGTGCAAGTGTGAAAATTACACTTTTGTTTTTTATTAGTAATTATAGTTTTTTTTCTTATAGGATGAACCTATTTCTGGACTCTTCAGACGTCAATTCCAGCGCCAACGAACTAGGTGAAGGGTCGCCCACGGCTAGGCTTGACCTAGGCCCGGACGGGCATCGTTTGGAGGGGAAGGGGGGGGGGGATTTTGCCCATAATTTTTGCGCTGAACCAGCATGTCGGCAAACGCAAAGCGCAACTCTTGTGGGGTGCTGCTGCCCATCCCCTTATGCATTTAAACTACACTGTCTTGGATGGATATACCGTCATCTGTCAGCTCTGGCACCTCTTACGACACCTGGTACAGAGGCAGGGGCTCTTCTACCTGCCGGTACCTCACGGCTATAAATTAATATTTGATATTAATTGGTCTTAGCTAATATCGTGTTCCTTTATGTTCCAGGTAATATTATATGAGTGTCAATCTGTTGGTAAGTTTATAATTTAAGTAATAAACAATAGGTGAAATTAAACGTAAAAATGTATGTATAACTGTCATTTTAATTCTACCGCGAAAATCTGTATGGATGGAATAGCGAAATAGATTTTATTGAAATTTAGTACACATATTATTGATCTCGACTAATATAGAAAATACAGGCTTATTTACCCCAAAAATATGTTTACGTAAGATAGTCCAAAAGGGACTTCTTCCTGGAATATCAAGAGTTTTTCAAGGATGAGATATAAAGAAAAGATTAGACGCGGGTGGAGAGCTAGATTTTTAATAACATTTACAGATTCACTACTTATAATAAGAATTCTTGTTTAAAGGCTTTAAATCGCGGTTTATTTAACTATTTCCATTTTTATTCCTTTGTTTAGGTTACCTTGCAGCAACTGTTTTCAAGGATGTCAAACTAAAAGTTCATGTTTTTCGAATGTTCTTTAAATTTAATGTTTTGTATCCATGCTTCCACTAAAGATTCTTAAGGTAACTTATCTAGAGTTTTCGTAACAAAGGGTGCATCTAGAAGTTTCGGCTAAGTTTCCAGAAAGTTCTCGCCGGCACGGAATTTGCTATTCACCGTTGCTTAAACTTATTTGTACTAAAGTTGCTTTGATTTACAAATACGGAGTGTTATTGTATTGTTTACTAAGTTGTATTAACAAGTTTTTACAGCTTCAGTACTATTCCTGTCACGGTGTGAATTACAATCAGATTTTACGTATAATAAAAGCAAAGTGTAGTTGTCTGTTTGTAACGTTTTCACTGCTTAACTGGAGAACTGATTTCGATAGAATTTGGCATACTTATAGCTGTAACTTTCGGAATAATATAGGTTATTTTATCTTGGATAAAATCTTACAATAGTCGCTATTAAGTAAAATTCCCGTGCTTATGGACGGAGTCGGATGGAGAAAGTAGTTGGTATATATTTTATGGAAATTGCAAAAGAAGAACCTGCCATATTTTTATTATTAGGCAGCAGCATTCCCGCAGCAATCGAAGCAATTGCTAACACGCTTTTATTGGGAAATCTATTTGTGTTCCTCAGTGGCCATCCAATTGCGGAACTTTTTGCACTTAAAAAATACAATATATATATATATATAAAATATAATGTAATCATCGGACAAAACAGTAAATAACATAAGGCGGTACAATAAAAATTAAAATAAATAATTGTTGTAAATATTAATTCAATTACGGGCAAAAATCCCCCTCTCTTGGGGAGGCCTACGTCCAACTGTGGACTTTTAACGGCTACTATGATAATTTATTAATGGAGCCTTTTTAAGGGTAGCCACAATGTGCCTAAATAGGCACGACGGGCTGTACAAAGAGGTGTGTTGGTTCCAACACTGACATATGGTAGTGAATGTTGGGTATGGCAGAAGAAGCACGCGAGTAGAATTAATGCTGTTGAAATGAAAGCACTTTGAACTAGAGTGTGAGTTTGGGAGATAGATTTAAGAATGGTGTGATAAGAGATCGATATGGTGTAAAAGATGATGTGACAACAATAAAAAAAGAAATGTTCAGATGGTGTGGACATGTAGAAAGGATGGATGAAAGTAGAATGACTGCACAAATATATAGAGCGGAAGTGAATGGAAGCGTATAGAACGACCGAGGCGAACATATCTTAACTAGGTAGAAGAGGTATTAAAGAAGCGACAGATCAAAAGTACCAACGATAAAAAAAGCGTGTATGGAAGGACTAATGCGAGTAACGAAAGCAAGAGAGGTATGCCAAGATCATAACAAGTGGAGATCCATAATCTCTGCCTACCTCAAAGGGATATACGCGTGATGTATGTATTATAATTTGAAGAAGAATTAACTCTTACCTCTGTATCCAATACTAAAGACAACACGAACCGTAACAACATGAAGTGGCACGAACATAACCCTTACTACAAACCGTCAGGCACACTATCACCGTATTTTACACAGCTACATAATGAGAAGTCGTGTAATAACTCAGAGGCGCGCAACAATCCCGCTCGCTGCGTTAATGTTGCAATTAGTGGCATATTAAGTCCAATGGATGATTACTATGTTGTTTAGTCCCGGCTCTCTTGTTAGCGGTAGTTATAGGCTGTGTTTAACAAGCGAACGTTTTAGTTGCGTGTCGAATGATATAATTCGAGACGAACATTTAATTATTATTTTTATTTGTCCAGGTTGACAAACAAACAGACAGTCCGCGTGATAGTAAGAGTTACCGCAGCCTCGCTTCGCTCATTTCATTTGTTTCATACTAGCTGTGCCCGCGACTTCGTCCGCGTTGAATAGTTTTTTGGGTACCATACCTCTTTACTTTGACTTATATAAACTTTGAATGTCATATTTATTGATACCGAATCAATGGCCCGAAAAATAAGTTTCAAGTTTCTAGCTCTAAAAATAATGATACTTCCATACAACTTTTCATCCCCCTTTTTAACCCCTTACAAACCTTATTTCAAATTTGAAAATGGACTATGTCTTTTCTCAGGGTCTTAAAATTGTCTGTGCCAAATTTCATCAAAATCGGTTCAGAGGTTTAAGCGGGAAAGCATAACAGACAGACAGACAGACAGAGTTACTTTCGCATTTATCATATTAGTAGGAATAAAAAAAGGGATAAATATACCTATGAATAGTCCTTCAATTTAGTATAAAGAATTCGTCCATATGAATCCTTTATATTTAATTGATGGACGGGCCCGATGGCGCAGATGTTAGTTTAGGATCAACTATCTTGTGCACCAAAGGTCGTCGTGGTCGATAAGCCAGTGCTTAAAGCGACTTATCTCGGAGTCAGTCTATGAGATGTTAGGTGAACTTATTTATTATATAACTAACAACTGTATTCATCATACCAGCCGTTAGAAGTCCACTGCTGAACATAGGCCTCTCAAATGAGGAGGTTTTATGCCCATAATTGCCGCGCAGGCAAGCGTGTTGGCAATCGCAGAGCGTCGCTTTCGCAACGGGGATGCTGCTGCCCACCCCCGCCTTATGCATTTAAGCTGCACTGTATTAGATGGATTTACCGTGATCTGTCGGTTCTGGTACCTTAGTCGCCTCTTACGACACATGGTTCAGTGGGAGGTACTATTCTACTCTACCGGTACCTCATTGCAAAACTAACAAATGCATCCATAACCAAGTCTGATTCATTAGAAATACAAAGAAATCTTCTATATCTTTAACAAAATCTTGCAAGATTAAATAAAACGTACCTCGCACAAACCCTTACCACAAATCTCATTACCCATAACGCCGAACAGCTCATCATAACTTTAATTCATTTTAATAAACAATTCTAATAAAGGCACCAGCGTGCTCGGGATAATCTCGCGAGGTGGATCCCCTGGTTCTCACTTATTAACGTTTTGATACCTGATGGTTTATGACTGTCGAGATGGGGAAGTTCCAGTCGAGATCCCGTTTATTTAGCTTGGATACTTGTAAAGGTAAATTATGTTGAATGGACATATATATCTATGATGGGACTATAATATATGTACATATCAACGCAGGATCTAAACTATAAGGGTTTTTAATTTGGAATGTTGTACAGGGGAACCCCTGTTTTATAAAGTAGGAGAGTACTTCGACAATATTTTTTATAAAATTACCTCCTAAAAATTAGAATACATCTTTGCTGTTTTTGGAGGTAACCGAATAAAATTAATTATTTCGGTTCTTAATTGAAAGTTAAACAAGCGTTAAATATTTGTTTAAAAATAACCCCTTAAATAGGTAAAGAGAGGGTTGCTAAGTTAGCGTCATAGTTCTACAACTTAACGTGGGTGAAACCGCGGGGCATTCCTAGTTTACAATATTTATCATTTGAGAATAGATAAGTTCCTCTGTACCAGGTGTCGTAAGAAGTGACTAAGGTATCAGAACCGACTGATAACCATCGGTATAACCATCCGAGACAGTGTAGTTCAAATCTTTGTCGCGAAAGTTGCGCTCTACAATTGGCAACACGCTTGCCCAGCGTGGCATTAATGGGCAAAATTTCCCCTTTCTTAGGGAGACCTATATTTAACAATTGACTATCAATAGCTGTAATGATAATGATGAAAATAAATTGTAGACAAATTCCGATTTTATCAAGTATTATTAATCAAGCCAACAATTCATAGACGAGGTTACGGCCAACAGCCAGCTATATATGAAAACGATGCAAACGAATCGTCAAACATTATCGAGCAGGTGATAGCATCTCTAATTCTTCCGAACGAATCCAATTTACTTAAAGCACCGCATAACTACCCACCTCTGAAATTTTAATCTAGTTGACGCACAAGACAGTACCGGAGCTAACGGTGTTTATCGCAAGGATTTTCATTACTACCACATAGGTGGTGTTGATGAACCCTTATCACCACCACTTATCACTTTTCTTGCAGGTTTCTATCTGATAGATCGCGTAATGTGCTTAAGACTAAACTTAGTTCTAACGCGTCTTGTGCCGGTAGACTAGTTTAGAGAGGGCCTGATTAAATTATCTATGTGTTCGATGACTTTTATGACCCTTTGGGTCAACAGCATCGTTTAGTACAGAGGAAGGTACTATTTTACTCAGTCGGTACCTTATAAATATGTAACTTTGTTAGTTTGATTACTACGTTCTACAATCGAAGTATTCATAGCGATAGATTCCTTCACTCCTTTCAAAAATGTCGGAAAGAACCGCGCACATCGGATTGTTAGGGGGTAAAAAATATACTAACAATTGTGAAATCTAGATGTAATTCCTCTGCTGTTTCAAATCAGTGGGACAAATGCATTTAGTTAAAGTATGAGATAAGTGAATTTATTTAATTTCTCAACGAGACGGAGTTCTCTCAATAAGCAACATCCCAATTCTGTGCGAGCACTTCATAAATGTCGGGATGGATTATAATTGTGCCTGTGTCAAACACATCGTGCATTTAGAAGTTACATCAGCTAAACGCAATTTTACTTCGCCCAAGGGAAGTTCTAGATTAACTATCACTCGTTAACCCTTTAATTAAAATTTCAATCGTTTATAGGAGTTAAAGTCAAATTAATTGTGACGTTATTCTATGTTTAACTATATTTCCGGCCACGACTTAATCCGCTTTCTGATTAATAATTCTTTTATTATTTATAGACAATATTATGTTCATTTTTTCTTTACTAAAGCCACTAATACAAACGCTTATCTCTCTATATATTACGTTGTCATAACTAAAATGCTGAACAGATTTCTACAAAATTTGGTAAGTAGATAGCTTGAAGGCTAGGGAAAACAATCCAAGAAAAGTTCACGCGGAGGGAAAGTTCATTAAAATGAAAACCATTATTGAAAATATTTTAGTGTGGCGTTCTTTGGTTTACTCTTTTTCTTTAGATAAGTTTAAAAACATTTCATAATCTTTATATTTAAAATTTCATTGGTTCGCTATTTGGTGGTGATGACTTTTTAAACTATTGAATCGATCCCCAACCTTTAGTATTTAAGCTGCGCTGTCGGATTCGGCACCTCACCTCACTCCGCCGATACCCCACGGCTGGGTAATGTGTCATAATGTATTCAAGGTTGACAATGTGCTACATATCTTTATGATATTACGAGCGTCCAAAAAACTTACTATCACGCGGACTGTACGCTTGTTTGTCGACCTTGTCTAAAAAATAGATATTTTACCTGGAAGCCCTTAAGTCCTACGGCTTACACTTTGAGAACCGCAGCCAGATAATATTGAATACCATACATTACGCACACTTAACACCTGGTAATAGAACAGTGTATTCAATTTACCCACCACAAACTAAAGTTTTAATCCCGCCTCGTCGTGTAATAATGTTGACGCTCCCGCCCGTAGGCCGGGAGCCGGCGGAATTCGCTGTGTTATTTATCACGGCGCATAAATTTAGGTAAATGGCACGTTAACCGTGAGATAGTGGCAGAGTTGAATAGTACCTCAGAGGGATCGGTACCAGGTGTCGTAAGAGGCGACTAAGCTACCAGAAACGGCTGATGGCGGTATAGCCATTCGAGACAGTGTAGCTCAAATGCAAAGGGTTGAATCCTGCCTTTCTTAGGGAGGCCTATGTCTAGCGGTGGACTTCCAATAGCTATAATGATGGATGTGTACAGAACCGAGTATTTTTATATCTCACTCAATTTACCTACAACGTAATCATTTAAATTTTAATCCCAAATTCGTGTAATAATGTACATAGGCTGGGAGCCGAAGTGATTTTGCGAGCTCGACTCGAGCGTGCAAAAAGATTATGATGAAAAGTTAATATGTTGCGGTGGAAAAAGGATTTTCCGCGGTACCATTGGGAAATTAACGTCGTTCTTTTGTTTAGCTTGGAGAGGTGGATCGGCATTTAAAATCGTTCAACGAAAAGCTTTAGTCTAACTCAAAATCTACTGGACAGTTTTTTTTTATTCTTTTCTGAGCAAAACAAGCTGTCATAAAAAAATAATACCATTACCTAAAATCGAACTAAACAGGACTTGTATTTTTGTACGTTTATAACAATTACACTTAGATATTACTGAGCTGATATCAAAAATCTTCTTCATATATAAAAAAATACTTTATGAACCATTGACATAAGTAAGAAGATATAGATTTAACAATAGATAAATTAATAAATTTATTAATAATTGCCGTGTGGTACCGGTATTGCAGTGTGGTACCAACACAGTAGAATTGTACCTCCATCGACGTAAATCTATCTTGACTTCGTGTTTCATTGCTTATAGGAAAACACCTCATAAGGGTTTAATATAGGGGTTGAAAGGGTTGAAAATTTGTATGGAAAATATTTGAAATCTTCACTAATTTTTATTTACAAATAAATAAAACAAACTTATCTTTAAAAAAAATCATTAAAATCCAAACTTTTTTTTGAAACCTGACGCAATATGTGGGTAGTGGTAAAATTTTTAATTCTTGATATTTTTAAATTAGTAACATAAATAGACCCAAACCAAAAATTGAGTGGAGTATCTATTCAATTTACCCGGCACATACTAAAATTTTAATCCCGTCGCGCGCTGAGCGACATCACGAATTTGTAATGGGACAGATGGTTAGAATTCCTTCTTACTGCTATTTTTGCTATGATAGCATTATATATCTTTTTTTATAATGAAGATGCCGTAGAGTACCGGCAGAGTAGAATAGTACCTCCCTAGTCGTAAGTTGCGACTAAAGTTCCAGAACCGAAAGATGGCGGTAGATACATCCGAAACAGTGTAACTCATATACACAAGGCAGGGATGGGTAGCAGAGACCCCGACGCAAAAGCTGCACTCTACAAGGGCTCCTGGAAAGGCCTCCCACTTTCATGGAGAGGTATATGTTCAGCAGTGAACTTCCAAAGGCTGATATGGGACACCGTATTGTAACCTTATTTAACACGAACTAAAAAACATTTTCGTGTGACGAACCATCTGTTTTTATCTAATTTAGATTATTGATGTCAACGCTCACCGCCAGCCCGGGACTCAGCGATATATAAGATCGCTATTTGACTTGGCCCACGCAAACTTGCGCGACGTAGCGACAATCCCTCGTACTACCGAGCGCTTGCGTTTGCATTATCTTCAATGAGATTAACTCGACTTACTTGTTTGTTGTTTGTGTTATGTTGTGCTTAATAATGCTATAGGGTGTGATGTGTGTTTCTTAAATGTTTGTATATAGTGAGAAAAGTGGTCGTAACTTACTCGTGTATTTTTATCAGATTGTAGTGATCCTATCTTATGCTTCTAAGGTGTGATTTGATTTAATTCCCATCTAGGACAAATATTTATATGAAAAATGAAACAAATAGAAACATAAACATTTATATGAAAAATATTTGTGTTTGTTATGTGTTTGGGAGTAGTTTTTTGTTCTGACTGTTTGTTCCCTCTTGTCTTTGAAACAGGCTGATGGCTGACATCAGAAGTAAAGTAACAAACAGTTATAAGGAGTAATTTAAACTACTAATATTATTTACTATTCTCACGGAAATTAGAAATACGAGGATCAAACCGCGTGGCGCTGCTAGCAAAAGAACAAGGTATACATAAATAATAATAATTGACACTTCCTATATATTGACCTGATTCCGAAGTCAGTCGCTTAAAGCGATTACGGATATCAAACAACATAATATATCAAACACCCAAACACAGAACAGACACAAATATCATCATATAAAAGTTTGTCCTGCTAGGGGATCGAACCCACGACCCTTAGCACCTGAAAGGATCACTACCATCTCCGCCATAGACAGCCATGGCCGTTTACATTAACAATATCGTAACGCAGGAGCCAGAAACTCGTAGCTATTTGACTTGTTCCACGCAAACTAGCTCTAAGCTCAAGATGAGCTCCACTTTCGTGGACTGCGTTTGCATTTCGATTAATGAGATTAAGTCGGGCTGCTTAAAAAGTCACCACGATTGTAATGTAAAATAGTAATTAATAAATTCACAGAACATCTCATTCATATTAACCTGACTACGAGATTAATCGCTTCACTTGTATTACTGATATCAGACAATAGTGTAACAACAAATATAATATTTAAATACTCTTGTTTAACACAGGACTATCATGATGTAAATATTTGTCCTGGATAGGAATTGAACCCGTGACCCTTGACGCCTAAGAGGATCACTAACATCTCCGCCATCGGCCGCCATGGCCGTTTACATAAACAATATCGTAGCGCATGAGCCAGAAACTCGTAGCTATTTGAGTTGTCGTAGCGCTCGAGACGAGCTCCGTTACGGTGAAGTGCTTGCGTTTGTATTTTGATCAATGAGATTAAGTCGGCTGCTTATTTGTGTTAGACTTGCCAGTTTGGTGTTCTTGTACCTCCCGCTGTATAATGCGGGTGTCTCTCGTGTTAATCTTGACTTGCGGCGACTTTAAGCTTGGTATGTATTTCATTCATTATCATACCAGCCATTAAAAGTCCACTGCTGGACATGGGCATCTCCACAAATGGAGGATTTTTGCCCATAATTGCCACGCTGGGCAAGCGTGTTGGCAATCGCAGAGCGCAGCTTTTACGACAGGGATGCTGCTGCCCATCCCCACCTTGTGCATTTGAGCTGCACAGTTTTGGATGGATATACCGTCATCTGTCAGTTCTGGTACCGTAGTCGCCTCTTACGACACCTGGTACAGTGAGAGATATTTTTTTACTTTGCCGGTACCTCACGGCTAAATATATACTAATCTTATAATAAAACTGATTTGTAGCGGCGTATATTTTTACAATTTTATTGATTCTCCGCTCCTATAAGTAGTAAAATAATTTGCATAGCTTAAGCTACTTTTATTATTCCAGCTATCTGCCAGTGACAACTTCACCAAAATTGGTCCAGCCGTTTTTGAGATTATCTTAAGCAAACATATAGACAGAAATTTGAAAAAATATATTTTGCTATATGTACCATGTATATTTTTTAAATAAATCCGCAACATCTCATACATTGGCCTGACTATGTGATAAGTCGCTTAAAGCACTTGCGTTACGGACATCAGACAACAGAGGAATCACAAATATACTACTTAAATTCATATATTTCACACCCAGACACAGAGAAAACATAAATATCATCATATAAACTTTTGACCTGGGGGTATCAAATCCACGACTCTTGGTACATAAGATAGGAACCGAATGCGCTATCGGGTCCGTCTAATATTTTCAAAACAAAATAGGTTGTATCCACTATTATTAAAAATAACAATAAAGTATACTAAAAACATCGCGCTTACTAAATAACATATCAATAGACTATTTTAAATGAAAAGTCTTCATTAAACTTGTATTATAAATATTTCAGTGCAGCACGCTTAATTAAAATAGTCTGGAGCAAACACTGGCAACACTATGAGGGCTGTCTTGGTTCCTAGAATATATGAGATCTAGCTTAGTGTTGGCAATGTTACAAGTTTATTGGAAGGCTTGATGAGCCCGATGTTTAAATTTTGTTAAGGGTATATATTTCTTTCCATATTTACATTACATTAAACTTATTTTATACATTAAATTACATAGTTACATTACATTAAATGTTTATGGTTGAATTTTATGAAATATAATATAGTCTATGTTACTTGGTAAAGATTTAGTTATCTAATGTAGATTTTGAGTATTTACAAAAGGTAGACCTCATACAAAGTGTCTCATTGTGGAGGTCCAGCGGGGTAGAAGAGTATCTCTCTCTGAACCCTGGTACAATAAAATTTAAGCTGGTACGACACCCGTGTCGTAAGAGGTGAATGAGGAACCGGAACCGAAAGGTGGCGGTATATCCATCCGGAATAGTGCAGCTAAATTTCTACAGGTAGAGGATGGGCTGCAGCATCCACGTCGCGAAGTTGCGCTTTGCGATTGCCACCACACCTGCCTAGTGCAGCAGTTTTGGCCAAAAATCACCCTTTTTGGAGAGGTCTATGTCCGCAGTGGCCTTTTGATGGCAGAACGAACTTAAATATTTATCATATAAAAATTATTTTTGATGGGGATCGAAACCATAACCTTTGACAATTGGGCACAAGATAGGGATACCACTAAATGGGTACCACTACATACCACTGTATAAATATGTATATATATATATATATATGTAATTTAACTTCACCCTCCTGTATAAATAATCCAAAGCATCTCATACATTGACCAGATCCCGTCGCTGGCTAGTAGCTGGCAGTATTTTAAGTACTATCTGAAAGTTTTAACTGTAGTCTATTTTTGAATAAAGCGGCCATGTTAAGTTTCGCTACAAACTAGCAACCGCCTAGCTTCACCGGCTTAATAATAAATTCTTTGTAAATAGGCTTCCAAACTTTAATATAGTCCAGACTCGAATGAAACTAAAAAATTTTGCTTACTAGCACTAGTACTCGCGACTTTGCGCACGTGTAACAGTGACTTTGAAGAGAGGGTGTAGAAGGGTAGATAGGGAACCTTTTTTAATAAATAGACTATCGAATACTGAAATAATTTTTCAAATCGGACCAGCGGTTATTTAGTTTAGTGCGTTTAAACAAACTGCAGTTTTGTAATTAGTATAGATAAAAAAACTACTCTTTTGACAGCTTTTATATATAAATACGTGCAGTGAGTTAACTGGCAAAATAGAATAGTACCTCCCACTACACCATGTGGTGTAATATCGTCACAAGGTTGGCAATGCGAATGTTTACCTTGGGACAGCACGAGCGTCAATAAGCTGCGGTGACGCTTGTTATCACCCAGCCTGTATGTAGCATAAAAAAAATTCTCAATTTTTCCGCTGTTAGTATGCATAAATTCCCTGAGTTATCGCGAAAATAGCTGGAGAACCGACCTGGAAAGAATGCGTCATTAAGCCGGCTCCTCGTAGTATGGAGAATGCCAAATAGCAAGAGGTATATCGATATTCCTATATCGAGCGTTTGAATTTTCAGCATATTTCATGCTGAGATTTTTACCCCTTTACCAACTTTATTTTAAAACATTTCCCATATTATTCGTCTTTATTTTGGTTCAGTGTATGCCAAATTGGATCGACGGTTGTCCGATAAAACCATCATAGTGTATCAATGCTATAGTATTAATAGCCTATAGATCTATCTCTATAGTCTCTAATACATAAAATAGTATAAACCCGCAGTTTATACTAGATTACTTTTCGTTACTATTAGACTAGTTAAAGGAAAAAAATATAGCTTATGTTATTTGATTTTAATGTAACTTGAAAACAATGAAATAATTATTTAAATAAATTGACGGGCCCGATGGTGGAGATGGTAGTGGCCCTATCTTGTGCGCTATGAGCTGTGATTTCGATTCCCATACAGGGCAAACATTTACATGATGGTAGAAGTATTTGTTCTGTGTCTGGGTGATAAAGATAAGTATTTGATAGTATATTTGTGATTCCTCTGTTGTCTGGCGTCCATAACGAACGTGATTTAAGCGACTTTCTACGGAGTCAGGTCAATGTATGAGATGTTGTTGGAAAAAACTTGAGTAGTGTTTGAGTTTTTACTTTTCAAATGCACAATAATATAAATGTTGCCTAATTTTATTCTATTTTAGGTGTTTATTATTTGATATAATGTTATATAATGTAGTTTTAGTAGCCGAGTGGATCTTGACTGAAATCGTCCTAAACAAACAAATATTTCCTGTATAATGTTAGTTTAGACTACATTTCACGGTGTTTGTCCGGGAATTACTTCTAAAGTAAGGAACCGATTTAAATATTTTTAGGTTACTGCGCAAAACTTAGTCCAACTTAAGAGACAGGATAGTTTATTTGACAATTTACAGTCACATTAGTTTTTTCTTGATTTTCATCTTCAAATCAGCCATGTGAAGTCCACTGCTGGATATAAGCCACCTAAAAAAAAGAAGGAACAACCATTATTGCCGCGCTAGGAAAACAAGGATGCAGCTACCTATCCCCGTTTTGTGCGTTTGAGCTGCACTGTTTTGGATGAATATACCGCCATCTGTCAGTTACGGTACTTTAGTCGTCTTTTACGACACCTGATACAGGGGGAGGTACTATTCTACTCTACCGCTACCTCACGGCTGTAAATTATGTGTTAAATCTTGTTATTATATTCTATATTTGCAATTTACCTATAATTTTATTCATAGTTCTAAGTATGCAATATCAAAGCAGTAAGATAGAACAATGGGAGTTTCCGAATTCTAGCTACGACTGAGGGAAAGCTAGCCGGAAATTCCTATGCTGGATTCTATGCCAAATAGTTCTCTAGATTCAATGACATTGCGATAGTTACGTTTGGCTCGTTCGTTACAGAGTTCAAAATGTTTTGTGATCTTATAATTAATTGAGAATTTTTTTATTTGATGGGCACGATGGCGCCGATGGTAGTTATCCTTTCTCATGCGCCAAGGGTCGTGGGTTGGATCGATGTCGACCAAGGACAAACATTTATTAGATGATATTTGTGTTTGTTCGATGTCTATTAATATATCTTTTTAAGTATTACATTTGTGCTTCCCGTGATGTCCGTAACACAAGTGCTTTAAGCGACTTACCTTCAATTCAGGTCAATACATGAGATGTTTTCTGAATATTATTACATATCTAATCAATTTATTATTATTTTACCAGCTGTAGTATTAATAGCAGCTTAATTCAAACGTCCTTTAGAAATTGCCAAAAGTAAAACTGATTGTATACAGAGCTAACCTGAGATTATCAGATTGAATCTTCACTTTGTTGATGGATGTACTACACTGTGCTTTTTTATTAGACCAGATCGACAAACAAGCATACAGTCCGCGTAATAGTAATCGTTGTATAACTTACCGACGGTAGTAATGTCACAAAGATATCACTAGCGCGTTGCCAACTTTGTGGCTTGAAGACATTATGTCACATAACCCAATAATTTCACTGTGTCTCTCACCCTTCAAAATGGAACACAACAACGCGAACACTGCTATTTGGTGGTAGCTATAGTTGATAGTAAGATACTCATGCAGACGATCATTGTATGAGGTCTACCTTGTGCTTGCGTGTACAAAATCTCTACTCGAGAATTACTTCATCGTCTACTAGTTTAGTTATGTGCTTTACCGACTGCCACTTCATCTTGCTGGTCCCCTGGGCTTTAGTTCTTCTTTGGACCTCTTCATTCCTGATTTGATTTTATTAAAAAGAATAAGCTCAATGCTTATTCGTCTCTATTGAAATCATAACACTTGATTATTTTTTTTATTTATTTATTTAACTTTATTGCACAAAATGTACAAATGGCGGACTTAATGCCAGATGGCATTATCTCCCAGTCACCCATTACACAAAACAGAAAAAAAAATAAATAGTGGTGCAGGCAATATATATACAAAATAAATAAACGTGGCATACATATTTGTATAAATAAATGCCATAAATGCATATGATATAAAAATATATATATATGTAATAACGTACATCAGAAATACGGTTATAAAGTTAGAGAAGCAGGATCAGTAAATAAAGAACGGAGATAGCGTTTCAGGATAAATTTGTTTGGGGATTGCTTAATATTTTATATTAATTACAACAGATATACAATTTTGAACCTTAACGTATGCGCAAATATTTGCATTTACATTTTTCTCTATGAGGAGCTTCGTTTCTTTATCTTTGCCCCTGAATATTATGTCAGTACCATGTAATATTATCTACATGTAAAGATTACGAATAGAAAGTAAGAAATATGACTATAATATACTATATAATATAAGTCAGAAGAGTTTGTTTTTTGTTTAAACGCGTTAATCTCGAGAACCGCTGATCAGATTTACAAAATTATTTCAGTGTTAGATAGTCCATGTATCAAGTAAGATTAAAGATTATTATATTATATAAAAAAAATTGTAATTTGTATGAAAACAAATAAATAAATCCTGAAAGTACTACGGGCACTGCTAGTTGTTAATAAACACGAACGAACATTTCACAAATGTCTAACCACCCTTCCCGACTTCACCCTGGTATACCTATAGAAAAGTATAACCCCGATGATCCCTTTATCGAGGTTGTATAATCCCGGTCTCAAGTCTCTAACTTATAAATACAAAATCCCCGATCCCGTTGATCCCGTGCTAATATCAGGTTAATGCTTTTTCCTGATAATTACAAACGGAACAAAAGTTATCCGATTCGATGCAGTCATTCCGGAGTTCTGTATATTTTAATGATTCTTTTTTATTTTAATCGATAACAGCCTTGCTTGCTACCTAGACAGCCATTTTCCTTTTTTAGCTGCGAAAGTTGTATTCGAATTTGCATTATTAAATATTTATATTAGAAGATCTAACAGACGTTATCCTGTCTTAACAATATGCATGTGTTTTACATAAAAAAAATATTGCGGCCACAAATTTATATATAAACTATATATCTTCACTAGAGATAGAACACATACAAGAGCCGCCAAATAGCAGTGTTCGTATTTCTGTGTTCTGGTTTAGTTTACTGGGTAAACCCGAAAATGAAATTACTGGGCAAATGTGACATTGTATCTTTAGTTCATAAGGTTGACGGCAAACTAGTGATATCTATCGCTATTTGCGATAAGGACGCCCATTGTACTTGAATTTACTGTTTTTTTCACATATTCTTATGTTTGGTATACAATAAAGATTTTATTATTATTATTTTTATCTTAAAATACTCACACGAGTGTCTATAGGCTATGATCTCGTTTACTATCAAGCGGACTGTATTCTTGATCGCTGACTTCATAACATAAAAAAACCTATAAAGTTAGACCAAACAGTACGCAAAAATTTATTAAAATTGGATAAATAGTTTAAAAGTTGAGACATACAACCTATTAATGTATAAAAAAATTAATATATATCTCCCGCGATCCATGTATTTTGCGCGCCAAATGTCAAACGGCTGTCAGTAATGTCAAACGCATTAAGGTTCATTAGAAAAGTTTATATTATGAAAAGCGGTGAGGTTGTATCAGAAAAGTTTTAATATGGCAACTTTCTAATGTTATTATCATTTGCAGTAAAATTAAATTACCGGGTACCGCTAGTAATATCATCATCACATAAACCATAGATAGTCTACTGTTGAACATAGGCCTCCCCAAGATAGAGGGAATTTCGCCTATAATTGCGGTGCTGGGCAAGCGTGGTGGCAATCACAAAACGCAACTTTCGCGACGGAGATGCTGCTGCCCATCCCCACACTGTAGTATTTAAGTTGCGCTGTTTCTCATGGTTATACCGCCATCTATCGATTTCCCTACCTCAGTTGCTTCTTACAACACCTGGTACAGATGGAGGTACTATTTTACTCCGCTGGTACCCCACGGCTAGTAATAGGAAATCATTTCTATATGATAACAAGGCAATTTGGATAATAATTCAGATATTGCCGCGTGAATTGTCCAAGAATACAACTGTTCTGTGCATCACGTACAAATTAAATAAGGCTGAGTTTTAACATCACAAACATTACTATTCATGAATGAGTTCGCAGAACCCACTTCTGGTTCCATTAACAGGAATTCACTTGAACCCTTACTCTATAAATATTTACCACGACCTCTGGACTTGTTAGCCGATATTATACTTTACAATGTGGTGACAGAGACACCTTTTACTTGCACCGTATGTGTGAGCGGCTTGGATTGTGTCAAAGGTCTTGTACATGTCACGATTTGGATATGGAAATTTGCAATCACATGTATTGTGATGAGGTGGATTTTTGGTTTCACACTTTGGTATGATGTTCATATTCTTAGGAAATATCCCGTCAACGTCCATCAAATCGTCCCATTAACATCTCATACATTTACCTGACACTTTGGTAAGTCGCTTAATGCACTTGTGTTACGGACGCCAGGCAACAAAGGAATCACAAATATTATACTTAAATAAATATTTTTTGCAAACACAAATATTATCATATAGATATTTAATCTGGATGGAAATGGAACCCTCGACCTCTGACCTGCAGATAAATATATAAAAATATGGTAAAGAATAAGAAATATATTATAAATTAGATTACGATTAGATTACAGATTTATTGTTGTATGCGGTTTTCTTGTTTACAAAACCTGTATCCTTCCTTTTAAATAATAGCTATTTATGTAGTTGTAATAGCTTGTTAGATTTTAACAAATACTTTTAAGTTTATATTGTGTCGCTTTCGTTTAACAGCTGTAACTGTACTTATTAATAAAAAATGAACACCCAATTAAGAAAATAAATAAAGAAAAAACTTTCTACAATAGTTTAAGAGACTTTTTGCTAGAAAAAAAACAGCTTTCAGACGAAACTTAAATCGGCACTCTTTCATTGCCGGTTAAATTCACTACCGATTATGCCACTGAAATATGTAGATGTCGATAACATAAAAGTATATTGTTGAAACTCGCGTCTTGTCATTCAATCCTTGTAGGAATTTCGAAGCGTTACATCAACTCGTCGTAACAGGCAACTAAGGTACCCGAACCTACATGGCGGTATATCCATCCGTAGCACAAATAGACAAATGCACTCATGTCGGGGATGGGCAGCAGCATCCCCGTCACAAAATCTGGGCTCTGCAATTGCCAATACGCGGCAATTACGGGCAAAATTTTCCCTTCCTTGGGGAGGCCTATGTCCAGCAGTGGACTTCTGATGGCTGACGATGACTCGCCGCGTAAATGTCTAAAAGTATTACCGTAAGTTTATTAACATAAGTAAAGAAAAAGAAGTAAGATGTAATTAAAACCATCCAAGCTCCGTTCCGGCGGAATCTACATAACATAATATGAAGTATGTAACGTTAACAAATATCATTTGAGAATGTTGAATAATTAGCAAATTTTAGTTACGCATTCGATTTGCATAATGAACATGCCCTCGAAAGTGTTTTGCCAACACCCTCTATAAACACTTCTGAACATTTTGAGCTTCACACAATATGCATATTAATTCTCACACGCTTGTGTGAATGTATTTGTTTGCGAGAGCATAGAGCAGACGTCTAAATTCAAGACAATATATATATATAAAATACTAGTTTTTCCCCGCGGTAATACTCATATAAGATATTAGTTTTGCCCCGCGGTTTCACTCGTGTTCAATTATAAGACATTCATACTAACTTTGCGATTCTCTTTTACCCCCTTAATGGATAATTTTCGCACAAATATTTTACACTTGTTTCATGACTTGACTCAACGAAGAACCTTCATACTGAATTTCATTCGGATAACTTTAAAAAACTACTATTTATACTGTTGAAGACAGCAGGTAAAGCGTAGCAGAGTAGAATTGTCCCCTCCTCCTCCCTCTTTACCTGATGTCGTATGAGGCAATTAACGTACTGGAACCGATAGATGGCGGTAAATCCATTCGAGACAGTGTATGCATATGGTGGGGATGGACAGCAGCATCTTGAAAGCTGCTCTCTGCGATTGCAAATACACTTGACCAGTGGGGCAATTATGGGTAAAATTACTCCTTTCTTTAGGAGGCCTTTGTCCTGCAGTATACTTCCAATGGCTCTTATGATGATGACACACAAAAACCTGCAAACAATTTAAGTTCCTTATTGTCGTCTTACTTAGCATACGTAGTCTTAGAAGTTGACTATTTTAAAGGAAACCTAAGAAAGATGGACGTGTAAAGGAAATGTAAGTCTGTGTGTATTGCAGTCAGTTGTAATATCTTTTTAGCTTATAATAAATATTTATCAACAGCTGTCAGTCAGTGTTGCTGGTCACGTCAAGGTCACCAGTCTAGGAAAGACTGTAAGTAACTAATAAAGAAGGTATTCAGTAGTAGAGGTGATCAGTCAGGATCTTTGCTCCTACAGTTACATCTAAATTTGGGTGTTCGGTGTGATGGTTATTTGAGAGCTATGCAGCTATTCAGTTTTGTATCGCGTTGAGTGGGTTAGTGTTGTATGAAGATGACATTCCATAGTTTTAAGCCCTAACACTATGTCATCTGCTGTTATTGCTCATTGTTAATGCTTTTCGTTCAAAGATCGTAATACTTTACTCTGACCTGTTTCTTCCACTAAATAGCATTACTATGTTCCGGTTTGAAAGTGTGAGAAGCAGTGAAATGGCTGTTTCTTCAAGTCATACTGTTGGCAATGCACTAGTGATATCCATGTGAAGATTACGAGCGTCTATAAGCTGATATGGCGCTTATTATCACGCGGAATGCAAGCTTGTTTGTCAACGTGGTCTTAAAAAAAATCCGGATTATCACCTCGCAACGGCGCTAGAATAGTTTATATTGGACAAACGGCGATCTTTGACGACAAACAGTTCGGTTCCTTTATTAAACTCTCTGTGGTTCAGCGAGCTCCAGATCCAGGGCTTCTTAATGACATGCAAAGCCCGGGTCGCATTTGTCTGGAGCTGAGACTATTCCCTTTAGTTTACTCGAGAATTCGTCTGGACTAAGAGTTGATAGACACTGCAGTTAAAACTTACCTAGAGATATGTCTAGCAACCGGCTATTATATATAGTAGTTTTCATTCTGCAATTTCGCTAGTTTGCTGTTTGTCATCTGTCTTTCTAGCGTTGAAGTTAAGAACATGCTTAATATAGTGAAGCTAAGAACATGCTTAGTATAATCAAATTCATCATGTAACACATGCCGTGAGAGAAGCAGTGTAAATGTGACATTGTATCTACGGTTCACAAGGTTGGCGACGCACTTATGATATCTTTGTGATGACACTAGCGTCTATAAGCTGCGGTCACGTTTACCATCAAGCGAACCGTATACTTGTTTGCTGATGTCATAATAAAAAAATATATATATCTATTAAAGAAAAATTACTAGTTACTGATATAATCAATTTATTGTAACAATTAAACATTCAGATAGTTACGTTATTCATTAATTACATTAAACTCTATAAAAGTATTGTATATAAGTACCTATGTAATTACTATTTTATTATTGTAAAGAGAGGGGTATTTTCTGATATATATTTTACGAACTTATAAGAAGAGATCCTCGCAATGTAAATATTACTGATAGCAAACAATAAAGGTATTTTTTATTTCTGGGATAAATTTCGTCCTTTCCGGAGTGACAAACGCGATCGCGTCGTTAAATAATACAATTTCAGATCCTACAGACTATTCTATTACCTAAAATTACAGAAGCTAGGATTCCAAGCTCGTTTAAACTAAGTTGACAATAACTCGGATCCCCAAAACAAAAGCGTTCATCATACAAATGGAAAGACAAGAAAATCTCTCAAATAATAGCAAAGATTGAAACCACTTTCCAGCGAAGAATAACATGAAAAATCCGTAATCTTAGCTTTAACACAAATGTATTCAAGCGTTCACCATTCGTCTGACAAAAAAGTAACATTTAATAATCCGAATCAATTCAAAGTTAAGCTCACAAAGGGAACTCGCGAGGCCGCCGGCCCTTTGTCGCCTTTCGTATTGTTCCATCAACCGAGCTCTGGCTTGTTGCGTAGGGACTCTTATTTATATACCAATTTCTTTCCGCCTATCTATCGCGTGACACTTATCGCAAAAACTGTTTCTTTAAAATTAGCATATGTCATCATTCCCTGCGGTTAACCGTAGGGAATGATGACACACATTGCAGTGAAATGACTGAGCAATGTGATATAAAAGCACTAGTGATATCCATGTGATATTGAACGCGTCTAAAGGCTGCAGTGATGCTTATCAAGCGGACTACAAGATTGTCTTTTGTTCCTTTATTCAGACAATGGTATGTGGTTAACCACATGCCACTGTTCATTAAATTCATGTGTATCCGACAGACCTTTGTCTATTTTTACCCAGGTTAGTCTATGTAATACCACATCGCAGCTGGATCCAAAGTATGAGGGAAAGAGGCATACGGCCTTTTAGAATAAAGAACGGAGCGGTATACCGCAGTAAACCCCTTGGTGTGCCCTCAGGTGAAGCCCCTTTTCGTAATCACTACTATCTTTAACAGTTTCAGTTGCCCGTAGCAACCATATATAAATGCGATCCACAAACGAACTAAATAAACGAAAAAGTAAGTGTAAATCATAATTAATTTGCATTGTTTTTAATAGGGCTCTTTTAAAAATAAAATATACTTAGAATAAAAATATCCTCTCTTAGAACAATAATAATCTTCTCTTTTACCCTTTAAGGGGTGATTTTTGCAAATATATTTTACACATATTTCATGACTTTCAGTGAAGAGCCGCTATACTGAATTTTATTTAAATAATTTCAAAAACGTTTCATACTAACTTCGCAACCCCGTTTTACCCCTACAGAGGATGAATTTTCAAAAATTGTATGATATTAACGTTGGCACTTTATCTTATACATTGGCCTCCAATTGCGTTACAGATATCAGACAACAGAGAAATCACAAATATAATACTTAAATATATATTTTCAGCACTTGTATGTCCTGGATGGGGAGCCCATGACACTTGGCACAAAAGATAGAATCACTACCATCTGCGCCATTGGGCCCATATCTTAGGTGTACATAAAGCAACTAGGCCATTTCACCAACATTTCGCTTGGAGTAATAAACTCTATTTGCTACTATTGTAAAGGAAATCGGATTCTCGCCGCGCCTTTTTCCTCGGTGTCCGCGTTTAGTTGTTGCAATATTAAAAGTGTTTTCTAGTTTCCTGTTTTCACCGACTTGCTTGAATCCTTTTTTACTCTTTAATTAGGTTTTCGTTTTTTAAAGATGGCGGTTTTACAGTAATATGAAAGTTCAATTAGCTGGTCTTCTTATAAATCAATTTTATAATCAAATTTTCGCATTTATGCATTTTCACCTACCTCTACCGCCAAACAGCAGTGTTTGCATTGCTTTGTTTCGGCTTGAAGGGTGAGAGAGGCAGTGAAATAATTCAGTAATACGACATCAAATTACACGGTTTGCAACGCGCTAGTAAAATCTTTGATGATGCAAGCGTTTATAAACAATCACTGCAAGTGATGCTTCCGATTACGAAGACTGAAAAATAAATTTCTACTATTCCTGCTTCATTTAGCTACGCTGTTTTGGATTTTACGATGGAAGTACTTCTATACACAGTAAAGACTGTATTATGTTAATACAAGCTCCTAATTTTACATCTATTTCCGGATCCTCTTAGAAAAATATTTAAAAGTCTCAGGGGACAAAGGAAAAATTCTGCGCGCGGTTTGGAGCTAAGTGATGAGACGAAGGGTTCAGCGACAACATGTTCCAGTGTTTCTACGCTTATTTATAATGTAAGCAAAAGCGGGAGTAAAATTGAGCGCGCGTTATTGAATGTATTTAATGTAAAGTAGCCAGCAAAATAACGTCCAGCTGAAAAGAGATAGAGCTATGAATAATACAATAGACTCTAAAATTTTCCGGTTTAAGTCCCAAACATTAGGCAAGTTAAGCCTGAAATAGCAATAAATAAATTCAAACACCTCATACCGGTTATCAGACAACAAAGGAATTACAAATATAATACATATAAATAACACAATAAATAACACAATAATTTATCATATATATGTTTGCTCTGAGTGAGGATCGAACCCATGACCTTTGGCGCGGCCACCGGGATCTAGCTAAGGCCAGTTGGTATAGAATGAGCTAGGTGAACATAACCCAGTAAAAGACGTATTAAAGAGGGGCTAAGTCAGAAGTACCAACAGTAAACAAGCGAGTATGACAGGACTGATGCGAGTTAAGGAAGCGAGAGAGGTATGCCAAGATCGTAGTTGGTGGATATCCATAGTCTCTGCCTACCCCGATCACACAGGCATGAATGAAAATTTGTCGGATACTAAATTTTGGATCTATTTTTAATTCGAAATCCGACTAGTTTAAAAATAGGCTGCATTGTTCGACTAAACATTAAATACAATATCGCACAGTGGCAGAACATCACGTCATAAAAAAGCAAAGAATTCATTATGCAGATTGCACTTCCCGCAAAAATACGTGACCTGCCTGATGCATGTTGTAAAAGTCAGCAAGCAGCGGTGAGATGTCAGCCTGTTAAGTGTATTTCCCCGGCTACACACGCGATATCCCGTCAGCAAGTCCCCCGGGAGACATAAGTTAGCTGACAGTTAGGTCACGATACTGCAGTCCTTTCTTTATATAGCAAATCCAGGGAATGGAAATTACTTTAAAGAAAATAATTGAAATATCGGGACTAGAACCCTCTATTTTTCCGATTCCGAAGGGTATTGCTACCATTATGGTATCGAATGTACCAGTAAACACTACTTCCCTAATACTGGTATAAATACCAGGTGTCGTAAGACAGACTGAGGTTTCCGACAGATACATGAAGTAGACCTCGTACAAAATGTCGTCTACTTGGTACCTCACACTCACCTATTTATATCGCCTAATAGGGACACTGCACAGCATTGCTGTGCTCTTGTCTAAATGGTAAAACAGTGAAATCAGTAGGTAATGTGGTAGTGGTGTCTGGTAGTAGTGGTGTGTGGTAGTAAATTATATATTTAAGTCTTTAAGTCACAAGGTTGGCAACGTTCTAGCGATATTCTTGAGATAATAAGAGGCCCCAGGCTGCAGTGACGAATTGAACGTGACATCATTGTCTCTCGAAAAGACACAGCACATATATATTATTGCCGCCCTCATCCATTAAACCAGAATACAGTAATTCGATTACTGCTGATTAGCGGTAGACAACTGAAGAATCACAAATGAACTACTTAAATAGACAACATATTTTTAACACCCAGACACAGAACAAACATAAAACCATCATATAAATATTTGCTCTGGGTGGGAATCAAACCCACTTTGGCGCACAAGGTAGTATCACTACCATCGCAATCGGGCCTTTAAATACAAGTAAATACTGTTTGCAATTCAAAGGTACCCTCATACATGCGTCATTCCACGCGCCTGTGAGTCCCGCGGGAGTGCCTCGAGAGAGCCTCAGTTCTCAAGGCCACTTCACGGCAATCCTGCAAACAGTCTACAGGCGGATGCTTGCGACACTCCATTTTTTGGAGGCCAAACTACATATTTGATTCGAGACTCAACATTTTAAACTTTTTAAAGTTGATCGCAAACTTAACTTAATTTTTTATCATCATATCAAATTCAAATTCATGAATATCTTTATTTGAAATAAACCCATCATAGGCACATTGAAATCGTTAAAACAAATAATGTTTTTTCAAAACTCTTCATACTTAGAATTGTAAGAGAACTTTCATATTAGCTTAGCTCCCTCCTTTAAGGGATGATTTTCAAAAAAATACTTCACACGTTAAGACTGAAGAACATTTAAACTGAAATTTATTTGAATAACTTCTAAAACACCAAATTTTTTACTAACTGTGCACATTCATTCTACCCCCTTAGGGGGTGAATTTCAGAAATCCTTTCTTAGTGCTCCTCTGCATTATAAAAGGAACCCATGTGCAAAATTTCAAGTTACTAACCCATATAATCTAGAGAAATATCAACCTAGACTGACATCTTAGAGCCTAGGCCCTAAGATGTCAGTCAGTCAATCAGTCAGCTTCTCCCTTTATATATAGATATTTTATATGTAGACCATTTTAATATATAATAAGATTCCAACATCGATTAAAGTTGAAAACAATATCAATATATTCAAAAGTTAATTGAAGGAATATCTCATCGAAAAATCGTATTCTGTAAACGAATTTTAGGAAAAAAATAGAATGACTCTCGTCAAGCTCGTATACTAGTTTTAAGTTTAATTCTATTAGTTTTAATTATGTTTGGCACACCCTGACAGGGTCATATACCACATTTCTATTATATATTGTAACACTATAAAATGTACATGTGCAATATCGAAATAAATAAATAAATAGTGAAAATAAAATAAAAATATCGGCATGTTTCCTCCACCCTGTACATTCTGGCTTAGTTCGTAGACTTGTAGCGCTTTATTGGTTTATACTGTAGCCGCGTTTAATATCACACTGGTATTAAATCTGGAATGAAGTGAAAATACCTCGCCAAGTCTAGGAAGCCGGGTTTAATGTAGCCTTATTAAAAATCTCGAATCTGATTATTAAATATCTGGTATATACCAGGGTTTTTGCTATTTCAGCATAATCTATTTAAGTGTCATTGTTTGCATATGTTTCCGTGAAGTACCGGCGGAGTTAATATCTCATTGTACTAGATGTCGTAAGTTTATCAAATTCAAACAAAAATACAAACAAACAGCTTTATACTATTAGATTGTCTTCGCGGATAATTTATACCAATCTTTGCGGACAGCCATGAGGTACCGGCACAATAGAATAGTACCTCCTTCTGTATCAAGTATCGTAAAAGGCGACTTAGGTACCAGAACCCACAGATGGCGGTATATCCGTAGCAGTGCAGCTTAAATTCACAGGACAGGGGTGGGCAGCAGCATCCCTGTCGCGTAAGCTGAACTCTCCGATTGCCAACACGTTTGCCCAGCGCGGCGATTATGGGCAAAAAACCTTCTTTCTTGGAGAGACTTATGTCCAGCAGTGGACTTTTAATGGCTGGTATGATGATGATGATGACATAATAAAACAAATATGTCATTATTCAGGACTTGAGTCAGCGACTGGCTATTCAGCAGACATTACCAGATGTACTATTAAACGTTTGATTTTTCAGTAGAGAAAAATATGTAATACTGGCCTACAAATACAACAGGGCGGGGATGGGCAGCAGTTAGTAGGTATCCAACCAGTAAACATCTCACGGCTAATATAATAAATTCACAGAAAATCACTTATTTAAACGTTTGATCTCTGGTTAATGAAATTCTTTTTTAATGAAAAAATAAAATTGATTTAAGGAAATACTTTTCCTTTTAATTAGACATTATTAACTTGAAAATTTTATTTGACAGTACCTTTGAGAAAAATAAATATATCTTTCATTAATTTTCAATAATAATTATGTTAAAAACTCGAATCGGATTGTGTTTTATCTTCTGATGTAACCTTCATTTTTAAATGTTGGCTTTTCTTCCTATTTTTTTCTTATATTGCCATGGCATTATTTAAATAATCAAACATAGCATGGCACCTCATTATATACACGACCTATTAATCCTCAGTCTTCTTTGACGACAACACTACCCACTTGGTAATCTGTGAATAAAATAATTTCGCACAACACCAACAGATGGCACTGCACTATGTAATCGAATTAGGTCAAGTCAACCTGTAATGATAGTTACGGTTTAAATTGTAAATAAATAAATAAAACTATTCAAATTACACACTAAATAAAGTCACTGTCTAAATACTTTTTAATCTCCCTTATTATATAATATTGCTCAAAGGTAAATAAAACGCCCAACAAAAATTAAAATACAAAAAAAATGTCCGATTTTGAAAACTATTATAAAAAATGTTTTATTGTGAATACTCGCGTAAATATTATAAAATATAATATTATTATTAAAATAAGAAATACTTAATTCTGTTATACTAATAATACTGATGACCCTGACGAACCCCGGAATAATGAGTCACCTAGCATATAAGAATTTATCTAAACCTTAAACGTAATTAGAACTTAATGCCGCTACGCGCGCGTTTACGTTCCCATCGCGGCAAGACATGCCGGTGTATTTTAAACAAACGAATCAAAGCAAGTCACGTAATGCAATAAGGTGGTCCGGGAACGGCAAATATGCGGAGTCAGCCCTCAGCCCAGTGCTTACCGAAGGATTGATTCGTTTAGAAATATGTGGAAAATCGAACGCGCCTGCTCAATTTGAGTTGATTTCTTTATCCGTGCAGGACGCACGGACGTGTTGAATACTGATGTGGCTAGGTGGGGGATCACTGCGGGCGGTTGCAAAAGAATTGGTTGCGACCCTATCGTCTCTGCCAAGGGTTGCGGGCTTGATCTCCACTAAGGACAAACATTTATGTGATGAACAATTCTTTGTTCAATATGTATTTAATTATTAGTATTTATAATTAAATTATAAGATTCTAGAATGGAGAATGGAGGCAAGCGCACCGTAGGGCGTCCACCGCAAGATGGACCGACGATCTGACTAAAGCCGCAGGATCGCGCTGGACACAGGCCGCATACAACCGGTCCTATTGGAAATTACTTGGGGAGGTCTATGTCCAGCAGTGGACGTGTTATGGCTGATATGATGATGATATCACTAGCGTTACAGGGTAATTTAATTTTACTGCGAATGAGGATAGCATTAGAAAGTTGCCATATTACAACTTTTCTGATACAACCGCCAAATTTTATTACTTTTCATAATATAAACTTTTCTATTGAACCTTACTGCGTTTGACATTATTGACGGCCGTTTGATGATAATTATTATTGTAATTCCTTATTATTACAAAAAAATTTAATCAATTATTTAGTACAACCACTGTAAACTAATTCAACGTAATTTAATCTTGTTCGACTTTACAAGATTCAATTACGTTGAATTGATATCATCATATCAGGCCTCCCCAAGATATGTATATATATATATCGTCGCATAAGTTCTAACACCGTATGTCAAAGTTGACAACTTAATAGTGAAGCCCAATGATAACACGATATTACATTTCTAACGCTGTAGTAAACGTTTTATATCGTGCATTGTTTAAACGAAATCTATTTTGCACCAACTACATGCACAAACAATTAGTTTTGAAATGATTTTATGAAACGTGAGCAATGTTTTCCCAATTGTTACAAAGTGTCAACATTTTGACTTACGCGGTGTTAGAACTTAAACGACGATATGTGTGTACACACACAGCCGTGTATATATACATACAAAGTTTATATTACTAGCTGTAACAAAAGAAAATAAAGATCTGCACTCATTAGCCTAAACCCGCTCCATCTGGCACCCAACTGAACTTGTTTTTTTTTGCCATTTATATTCGCAAGCACACCCTGTGAAGGGCGCAGACGGCCTTTTCATACGGGGCAACCCGTAGGTCAAACATTTTAAACCACAAAAGGGCTGGAAGCCCAGTTGTCTCAGATACCTTTGTTGATATTATCAATTATAAGTTTAAAATATAGCCTTTGATAAACGTCTCTATCATCTCTTTAGATGTAGAGGACTTGATTTAGAAACGGGAACGGATTCAATAATTTTTTGTGTCGTACGGTCCGAGTAGCATTTGTACCAGGAGTCGTAAGAGGCAACAGATTGAAACAACACAGCTAAAATGTAACAGGAAATGAGAAGCAGCATTCTCGTCACAAGAGTTACCCGTTTGCCCAGCGTGGCAATTATGGATGAAATCTAAGTTCGGCTGCAATGATAATGATAATGCTTACCAAAATCAGAAATATTTAAGTATAACATATTTCACAGCCTCCTTGTTGTAGAACTAATACTGTTAATTAAGTTAGTTAGTTAAGTTAATAATAAAAATACTTACAATCTACATAAAACTATCACAGAAAAAATACATAAATACACAAAACTAAAGTAAAAAATTTTACATCACTTTGCTGAAAGCGGCAATTCTTAACACCTTCCTTTATCATAATCCTGAAGTTTACTTGGACTAAGCCTGTGAATTTGCGTTATATACCGAAACAACCTCAGTGTTCTGAGATTAAAATCTAAAAATAATAATATACTATATATTATAGTAGGTACAAGAGACGGCCTTATCGCTAAATGCTAAAGCTAATAATGTTAAAGCTGGTGGAAGATTGGGGTGTGTTAAGTAAAACAAACAAACATACATACACCTAAACATATATATATATAGATATACACAAACATTCTAATACATATAAAGGATATAGTTACAAAACAAGGTAAACCAAAGTGACAGACAATACTCGTTCACCATTCTTTTAAAAATAGAAAGAAAACGAGCAGATCTCACTTTGAACGGGAGCGCATTCTACAAACGAACGGCTTGAACCGTAAAGGATTTGCTATAGAAAGTTGTGGAATGCGGAGGCATTTTGTGTGATAAATAATTTACGATATATATGACAATAGTATTAGTATTTAAATTGCTCGAGCAATTTTCATTGTAAAACAAGACAATCGTTGGCTGGAGTTAGCGATACAAGTTTTTCGCTTAGTGCAGACTCTGATAGATATTTGTTTTGATATTGTACAATGGTAATATTGAAATAAAACTTATTATTGTTATTATAGAAGAGTGTATCTCTCACATGAATGATGAGTACATGTCGCGATATACATTTTAGTATTTTCTAACAATTATGCGTCCACTACTCACAATGTACTTGAGGTAGACCTTTTCAAAGGTCGTCGGCATTGGTACCTCGCTCTCACCTATTTCTACCGCCAAACAGCAGTGTTTACATCGCTGTGTTTTTGTTTGAAAGGTGAGGGAGGCAGTGAAATCATTGCGTAAATGTGACATTGTATCTGTAGTTCACAAGGTTGGCGTCACGGTGGTAATATCTTTTTGATGACACGAGCGTCTATGGGCTGCAGTCACTGTTGTTGTTTGTTTAACATTTCGGTTCATCATCACCATATCAGCCATTAGAAGTCCACTGCTGGATATAGGCCTCCCCAAAAAAAGGGCGAATTTTGTCCATAATTGCCGCGTGCCCATGATTGTGAGAATGCTGCTGCCCATCCCCGCCCATTTGAGCTACACTGATTCGGATGGATATACTGTCATCTGTCGATTCTGATACCTATGTCACCCTTTACGACACCCAATACAGAGGGAGATACTTTTCTACTCTGCCAGTACCTCACGGCAACCGGTACCTCACGGTAACATTTCGGTTACTTTGGGACAACCGTTCTGTTATATATTTCTTTATGGAGTTACACCATTTTGTATTTCTCTGAGCCTATAAAATAGATGTCAAACATCCCATTATTAAACTGTAACATCGCATCACAGAAATTATAAGGTTATTTAAAAATAATTGTCGTTCATTTTGAACGTCGAAACAACAACTTTTGTTGGACAAACTTCTCAGAACGTTGCGGCTTGAAATATCTGTTATTCGTGTTCCTATTTCGTTGACTTCACAACTTTTTAGGTTTCACGATTTCTTAATAGCATTGTGAAGTGGTTTGCCTTTATTTATTTCGAGCAAAACTTTTCGTACAAAGCCTTTTTCCATTTGTGGAACTTCCTACAACTAAGACTTCTTTAAAAGTGTTTGTACATTTTTTTTATTTTATTACACTGTCTACTTATATATAGTCGAAGAAAAAGGCAACTATATTCTGTGATGCCGCAAAAATATGTTCTCTTTATAGTCTTATATACTTTAACATGTGATCCCTTTACATATATCAAGGAGATCAGTAATGTTCAACACTCTTATTTACTTTTTACAAATAATTAAATTCACACAACACCTCATACATTGACCTGACTCAGAGATTAACCGTTTGAACTTGTGTTACGGATATCAAACAACAGAAAAATATTTCATATCCCAGAAGAAACATAAATATACAAGCTTACATATATCCCGCCTATGTCCCATCAGGGTAGGCAGACACTATTACTCTCCACTTGTTACGATCTTGGCATACCTCTTTCGCTTCCCATACTCGCATCAGTCCTTTCATATACCCTTGTTTATTCTCGCTACTTCTGACCCAGCCCTTCATTAATACCTCTTCTACCTGGTTAAGATATATGCGCCTCGGTCATTCTATACCAATTCTTTCATTTATATAGTATTCCATGTCACTCTATATATTTGTGCAGTCGTTAAATTTTTATCCATCCTTTCTACATGTCCAAACCAACTCAACGTTCCTATCTCAATTGTTGTCACAACATCATCTTTTATACCACATCGATTCCTTTACACAAATTTAGATTATATAAATATTGGTATTGGATGAAGATCGAACGTTTAACACACGGTTTTAATTTCTATAGCAGATATGAATAATATTACTTTACGTTAAAATATTTAACGAAATCACCAATTATCGTTAGAAAACAATAAAAAAACCATGATTAACCCATATTTTTTCGTTCAACAGAACCAAAGACCGAGTCGACAGAAAGCGTGAGCACCTCCACCGGCAACTCCCAAGAAGATGATGAACCAAAACAAGCCTATATGCGGACACCGGGCGCGGGCGTGATGGTGACGAGTGGGGAGGATGCGCTTCTGACCTGCGTGGTTCTCGGCGCAAGGGGACAGCCGGTGCTATGGAGGAAAGCCAGGGACTTGCAGCTGCTGACCGCTGGCTCAGTCCGGGTCACGAGGGATGACCGGGTGCAAGTCCTCCACGATGACTGTAAGTACTCATCTATACCTTGAGTTACACCTCTTACCATCACCAATAAAGCGAGTACAGGTATGAAAGGAAGTATGGAAGGTGTGAATAGGCTCATAGAATAATATAAACAAATAATTAAATTTAGAAAATGACTGTTTCCTACCAGGGATAATAGAAAATAAAGTACATACATCACTCTTACATATCCTACCGTCAAACAGCAGAGCCTCCGTTGCTATGCGGTGGAATGGACGAGCGAGAGGATGTGAAGTAACGGGTTGAAGTGACGACGGATTATCCGTCAATCGAAACCGGCACGAAACTAAGGTGACATTTGTTATCACGAGAATCTAGTGCGTATCTCACCCAGGTCAATGATTGATCTATGATTTTCTGGTTGAAGTGTCATAGAAGTTAAAAAGGCTGGCAATGCGTCTGTGATTAGTTTGTTATTGCAGGTGTTAATGAGCGACAATGATTACTAACCATTTGGAAACCCGTTGGCTGCCCCCTATGCCCCCTATAATAAATAAAAGAGTTATTTAGCTTGTAAAGTCAAGCTCAGAATCTCAGAATCGTGTCCAAGCAATTTTGAGGTTTATGGTAAAATCGAAGTATGCATGTACATAGATAGATACGTATATAAATGTAATTTCTTAAGACGATAATACCATGATGTGCAAAAGTCAACGAACTACAATAAAGGCAGATAACATTCAAAATAAAGTTAAAGACGGCTCCATCAATTCCAATATCCCTTCATTTCCACAATCATGAAATCCAATCTTATTGTAGATATTTATATGTTAACGAATATCCTTCCTTCATTTTATATCCAAATTCGTACTAATCCACAATGGCCATATTTAATTTTATTGGCAGAGAACAGAGTTCTATTATTTCTCAATTCACCCTTTGTACAGTTTAATATTCTTTGAGAATTCGTGCTATCCTCGATTATTGCAGGCAATACCGTAATGGGCAAATATACCGAACCAAGTCCTTGCTGGATACTTTAATTCCAGATTTATGACAGGTTTGGACATTTAGATTGTCAATTTTACTGACCACGGTTGCTCTTTTAATTGATCATTGTAAACCGTGAGGTACCGGTAGAGTATATTAGTACCTCCCCCTGTACCAGGCGGGGATGGACAGCAGTAGCACTGTGGCGAAGCCTGGAAAGGGAATTGCCAACACAACTAATGACAATTATTCCGTCTTTCTTGGGGCATCCAATGGCTGGTATCATGATTCTCTTTCTGCTACTACTCTTCCGTACATCTTTCTTACCACCTTTGCTTTGTTTTAACTCTTGGCAACGCCCACGGCAAATATTTACACGATGATTTTTGTGTTTGTTCTATGTCTGGGTGAGAGTATATTTATTGAAGTATTATATTAGTGATTCCTCTATTATCTGATCTCTGCAAACAAATGCTTTTAGCGACTTACCACGGAGTCAGGTCATTGCATGAGATGTTGTGGGAATTTATTATTATTATATATTTAAAAGCAATTTGTATAAGATTTTTTGGTAACTCAAAATAACTGAAAATAATCGCATTTTAAAGTCCTTAGTTTTATCGGTAATAGTAATTCTAATACCAGTTCTCGTATTTTGATTTAATTGAGCGGCTTGTAACAAATTTCACAGAAATACTGAAAATAACTTAGTTGTTAAAACAAAATATAGTCAAACTAGTAATTTGCCAAGGCCGGGCTTAACAATTTGATCCACTGTCACGAACCCAAACTACGATAGACTTGTTCTCAAATCAGATTAACAACTTTCTATGCGGGTGAGTGCCGATTTGTTCAACGATATGAATAGAAAACTTTGGAAACACGATTAGGGAACTAGCGTCTAGCAATAACGTACATTTACACAAAAGTACATTTGCTGATGACTTCGTAGTCTAATATATAAGATAGAAGAAATACGTGCTATCAATATATAAGAATAATATCGACAAATCAAAGTTATAGCTTAATACGTGCATAGAAACTACACGCAACTCCATACGCAAATAAGGACCAAAAGAAATAAAAAGCTTACTATAGATACCAACTGATAAAAAGAGATTTACAAAATATTTTCAGTCAATAACGAGATGTAAAACTTTAAAAAAATATTATGAGTAACTGTGGTAAATTATAAATTTATATATTTCCTTAAAAAAATCTTTGTGTTCTAAATTGCGCACAGTTTCCTTTTATAACAAAAGGAACCCCTGTGCGCAATTTCAATTTTCTAACCCTAGTCCTGGCCTCCAGACGAAAGGTACCTCCTTTCTTGGAATGATTTATGTCTAGCAGTGAACTTCTATTGGCTGGTATCCGTAACACAAGCGCTTTAAGCTTCTCTTAAGTCATTGTATAAGATATCGTGAGAAATTACTCGTTTTAATTATATATATCTATGTAAATTCTATTCATACAATACAATTTGCCCTACAGAAGAATACATCTCTGATTCCTTTTACAGCGGAAGAACCGTTCCAAGGGGCCGGCATCGCGAAAGGTGGAGATGTGTGGGCGCTGGTCATCAAGTCGGTGAAAGCCTCCGACGCCGGCCTGTACATGTGCGAGCTGAACACCGAACCACCAGTTAGAAGCTTCCACAAGTTGATTGGTATTTTTTTTATTGTATCTGAGTATCTAAATATGTACCGACCTCTTCTAATTCTAATTTTCTTCTAAAATTAGTAAATTCTTGTGTGAGAAAATAACTTTTTCCGAAATTGCTTCTTTGTAACTCTTCTGGCTATTTTAATTTGGATAATCAATACCAAGCTACCAATATGTTGTGGGGTACCGGCAGAGTAATATAGTACCTCTCCATGTAACAGATGTCTGAAGAGGCGACTGAGGTACTGAAACCAATAGGTGGCGGTAATGCAACAGGGCGAGGATCTGTTATTACCACCACGCATGCCCAGCTGGCAATTATAGGGTTATATATAGGTGAGCCGGATGGGCTTTGCCTCCCTCAGGGTGGTCTGGTGCACACCCCAGGACATTGAGATAGCGACTTGAAAAATTATACATTGAGTGTCGAGTGCGTGATCGTATCATACGTGTCATCGCATCATGCAATGGCGTGTCATGGGTCATGCCATCCCCCTGAAAATTAATTTTAGATACACCAAATGCATAAAAGTAGTTTCAATTGGACTCAACGAGACAAAAGTAAATTAGCTGTGGTCCTTCTATTGTTTATTACAACAGCGAGCAATGCTTTAATTATTAAAATATACTAATTTTCAAAAGCAGTATTGATGCAACAGTTGCACTGATTAAGTTTTAAGTATAGATTTGCCGTATGGTACCGGCAGAGTAGAATAGCACCTCTCACAGTACTAGGTGTGGTAACAGGCGACTATTGAATCAACCGAGAGATAGCGGATATCCATTCATAACATCGTAACAGTGTAGCTAAAGATGCAAAGGACGGGGATGGGAGGCATATGACCAATAGTGGACTTCCAATGCCCGGTGTGATGTATACATTTCAATTAACCATCGGTGTCTTTTCTATACCCATTCCATTTCCCACGTTGGTTCTAAAACCTAATTAGGACATGTAGGTTCTTTCATGTGTTAATTGTCAAATAAGTTTATCTAACCCATTGTTTTTTTTTTCAGTTATATCCCATGGCCTGACACCACCAGAAAACCAAAATGTAACCGACAGCTATTCAGCGAACGCTCCCACGACGTCCTCATTGGCGATGACACACAACTACACGCATTGTTGCCTGGCAGCTAATGTTAGCAAGTCCTGTTTAGGCTTCTGCAGTATCCAGACAATACTTGAAGGAGCTGGCCAAGACCCGGAGACGTGCCAGCCTGACTTCCCCGCAATCGTTAAGTAAGTCTTGCTAAAATTACTTTGACTAATAGTCAAAGTAATTTTTATTTAAGCTTTATTTAATAATAATTTAAATATTTTTTTCAAACATTTTCTCTGCTTGACCTCATCTAGTGGTACATCATTAGAATATTTAATTGTGAAGTATTAAAAAATAATATACACTTTCTCTATAGCCAAATCCTAAGCAATCTGTTATTGATTTGAACCTTAATTTGAACCTTATCATTATAAACAATAATAATAATTATAATAATATATTTTTTAATTATTATTAATAATAATAAAGAGTATATTACTGTTACTTTATTTTTATATAATGTACATAATAAGTTACATAAAAAACAGTTTTTAATACAAATTGGTATTCTTAACGTTCAGAACAATCTCTTCCAGGAAACCTGTGAATTTAGAAGAAGGTCAACTAGAAATATAATATAATTTTATATAAACAAATTAACTAAATTTAATAATTAAACTATATTATCTACATAACAATAAAATTACGAACTAAAAACATACATATTTAAATAATAAATGCTGAAGTTTTTTATTCATCACCAGCATCATACCAGGCATTGGGAAGTCTACTGCTGAACATCCTCTCAAGATATTTTGCCCATAATTGCCGCGCTGGGCCGAGCTTTCCCGGCGGGGACACTGCTGTCGATCCCTGCCCTGTGCATTCGAGCTGCACTGTTCGGATGGATATACCGCCATCTGTCGGTTCTAGTACCTGAACCGCTTCTTATGACACCTGGTGCAGTGGGAGGTACTATTCTACTCGGCCGGTACCTCACGGCAAATTTTAATCATGCAACCGTATTTATATTATTGACGGAAGTAAAATAAAACGTTTACACAGGTGCATGGCGGACGGTCGGAATCACGTGCCATGCTGTGTCATAGAGAGAGTACCAGACATCTGCCAGGATGTGTGCCGAGGGGAATTCACCCCTGTAACTGACAACATAAAGACGCATTATTCTTGCTCATCGTACATGGAGAAAACGCTTGCTTGCATAGTCGAAGGCATCGGTAAGTGCTATATTACAAAAATATTTCATTAATGTCCTCATAATAACAGAATGACGGGTCCGATGGCGCAGAAGGTAGTAATCCTATCTTGTGCGCTAAAGGTCGTGGGATCGTTTAGCACCCAGAGCTAATATTTATCTGATGATATTTGTGTTTGATCCGTGTCTGGGTGTTAAATATATGTATTTGTGATTTCTCTGTTGTATGATGTCCGTAGCACAAGTGTTTTAAGTAAGTTATCACGGAGTCAGGTCGATGTATGAGATGTTGTAGAATTATGGGAATAAAACTTAGTTAAAACACTGAAATCTCTTTCATCATTTTCTGTTCCTCCTATCAAGACATACTCTACCTATATATAGACCTAAAAGACTCATACATACTCAATCGTAGCAACCATCGGCGTCATTTTTTGTTAGACCAGGTCGACAAACAAGCATACAGCTCGTTATATCACAAGGATATCACTAACATGTTGACAACTTTTAGACTTGAGGATAATATGTCACATTACCCAGTATATTCACTGCCTCGCTCACCATTCGGACCATATCATATGATATACTACGATATAGGTTAAAATATTGAAATCTCTTTCCAGAACTCCTCCCCAGTCCACCAGAGGACGTCGAAGTTGAAGCTCTAAATGAAAAACAATTGAACATCACCTGGAATCCACCGGTGGAGAACACAGACTCAGTCACAGAGTATATAGTCAATGTGACAGAGTTAAGGAGTTATGATGCCCACCTCATATATATATTTGAGGGCACAAACAAAAATGCGACGAAAATTAAACCCATCCCGATGACGTTCAAAGTGCCCGCGAACAAAACCTTTATGGTGGTGAACGACTTGATTTCATTCACTATGTACGAGATCACTGTAACCTCATTTAATATCCATGGGTCCAGTCTACCAAGCTATGCTGTCAGGTAATCTATTTAACAATTACGGAACTATTTAACAATTATCGCTTTAATTACCTGTACAATTTCCAATTAGAAATGCCGCGGAGCGATTCTGCGAAGGGTTTATGAATACTTAATAAAACTAGAAATTGGGTTTCTATACAGTATTAAATAATAATAGAAGCATTAATTCTGAAATTTTCTAATGACTTTTATAATAATAAAATATTTAAGATAATAATTATATATAATAATATTTTCATATAAAGATTATGTGTCACGTTGTTTGTCCGGAACAAACATCTAAACTACTGAATTGATTTTAATATTTTTTTGATGTGTACAGTTTGATCCAACTTGAGAAATAGGATATTTTATATCTTAATTTTAGACAGGACAACGTCTGTCTGGTCAGCTTATATAATATATAAAATCACATATCTCAAACGTTGACCTGACTCTGCGAATAATATCTTAAAGCAATTACACAAATGTTATATTTAAATATATATATTAACACCCAGACACTAAACAAACACAAATGTTTGCCCTGAGTGAGAAGACGGAGCGCATAAGATAGAACCATAACCGAACACGCAATCGGAGCCGTCCAAAAATCTTGAAGTGGATCTGTATGATACAAAACGCTAAAGAAAATTAGAAAGTTTTTTCTATAGCCATTAAATTTCTGAAATCAAGGAATCTATTTATTCCCTGTATTGTGAATAATACAAAATAACTTACTCCTGTACATCACAATAGGACCCTCACCCTTATACCTGGTCAGATGAAGACTACAGAAGTGGCACAAGCTCCGAATCTACCAGATGTGCGCAGCTGCTGCATGTATAGCGGCGTCAATTACCACGGATGCATCGACAAACTGTGTGACCCGACTAAAACGATCGACATTGAGGTACGTTTGTGAGGAATGGGAGAATCACATGGTGTTTTTTTAACACTTCATGCAACATTATTCATTTTTCATTTCACAGAAGAGTTGTATAGTCAAGTTCACCGCTTTCACTGCGTTCACTGCTATTTATATTGTTTCACTACACAGAAGTTGCCTTAAAAATTTTAAGAAACAATTTATGACAACCTCTGCTATGTACATTATTTTATTTAACCTGGTGATAATAGTCTTTATTCATTTATTTATTTTGGTTCTCCAGCGTTTAATAACATTTATGTAGTAGTATAAATTACAACACCATTAAAAGAGATAATAAATAACATTAAAAGAGAACACAGCATGCAAAAATAATAAAAAAAACATATTAACAAACACATAATATTTAACTAAAGTATGTTTATACTGTTTTCGTATATAAAAATTTCATGTCACGTTGTTTTTCGCGGTGAAATTCAAAGCTAATGCACCGATTTAAATCAAGTTTTACTCACTGTGTACAGTTTTGTCCAACTTGAGAGATATGATAAATTATTCTTATTAACTATTATTAATATATTATTAATATACTCGCAATATTTTTTTTATAATAAACATATATAACAGCCGTAGAACGTCACTGTTAGACATTGGCCTCCTCAGCCGTACTAGCAATGGTAAAGCGTAGCTTCGCGGCGTCACACCTAGTACTAATGTATCGGTATCCCACGGCATACGAACTTAATTACCCACCAATTAAAAAAACAATTATGAAACTGTGTAATATGCTTCCAAAGCAATATATGTATAAAACATATTAGTCTCTCCTTACACCTATTTGTCATTTAATCAAATTCAACGGGATGTGCATCAGGCTTATAATGAAGCTTTGGTCTACGATTGCCACCGCGCTTTCCCAATGAAAATGCTTGATAATTATGGGTAAAATCTTCCGTTCTTGAACCCTTGTCCTTGTCTTTTATACAATACTTGACATGTAACAGCTGTTATGAAGATGATGATGATATAAAAAATAGCAAAATATAGAAATAAAAATAAAATAATGTATTCAAAGTTACAAAAGTTAGCTTAAACACGTAAGCGTAAGAATTTAGTCCCGGAATTAAGAGAGAAAATGCAGGTAGCTAAAAAATCCGGTGCTTGCACTTCCGGGAATAAATCAAGGCTAATTTAGTTAGGCATACTACTACTATATTAAATAGCAGTTGTTAGTTTAATAATAAAAATTAGAGAAAACAAATCAAAAATATAAAGGCACAAACACCAGTAAAGTATCACCACGCTAAGCCTTCACTGCATCTTCAACATTACAAGCCAACACAAAATCAATCACCAATTATACTAACCCCATCGCTTCATCTCACGCTCCATCTGTGACTAACACACGATCACCCCAAAGCATTCTCTAACCCTCAGCTACAGATGACAGATTTGATGATCTGCGCGCCCTGGACTGAGGCCACCTTCAAATGCCTCGCCAACGGCATAGACCACCGGCCGTGCTGCAGGTCGAGAGGGTTGCCTGATAGTTGCATGCCACTTTGCAGCGGAAAGATCTTAAACCTGGACTTCAGCCACTTTAAGTAAGTTTGCAAGATTAAATTCATTCACTTTATAATTATTCGTTGTGAGGCACTGGCAGAGCAGAATAGTACCTCTCACTGCACCAGATGTTGTAAGAGGCGACATCGTCTGAGGAATGGGCAGCAGCATCCCCTACGCGACAGCTTCCAATAGCTAATATGATGATGATGATGATGACAATGGTTATTTCTAATTAACCCATGAATTTCAAGCCATGGGATATCGGTGTAGCAGAAAAGTATCTTCCTATGCCAGGTGTCGTAAGAAGCGACTAAGGTACCGGAACTAACAGATGGCGGTATATCCATCCATACGTCTCTACATCTGTGATTTCTCGACAATTTGTTTATGTTTTTAATTGAATATTTATATACGCTCATCTATTGTAAACATTGTTTTCTTAGTAACTGAATTGTTTTTACTAAAATTTTGATAATTTTTTATAACATTTACCGTGAGGTACTGGTAGACTAGAATAGTACCCTCCATGTGCCAGGTGTCGTAAGAAACGACTGAGGTACCGAAAACAACAGGCGGTATATCTACCCGAAATAGACTAGCTCAAATACAACAGGGCGGATATGAGCAGCAGCATTCCCGTCGGGAAGCTACACTTTGCGATTTCCACCACGCTTGCCCAGCGCGGCAATTATGGGCAAATTATTTCTTTTAAGTGGAGGCCTATGTTTTGAAATAGACGCTTTCATAAGGCTGTCATGATGATGAGAAATGAAGTTATACACTCATAATACATACATAACAAGCCGTAATACATTCTTTTAGATGTCTCCGATACATGAAAGAGTACAAGAACTGCTTGATGCAAGGATATGGAGTTCTACCAGGACCCCCCACTAAATTTCATCTTACCAACATCGAAACAGACTTCGCCGTGCTCCACTGGAATGCTCCCACTGTTCTAGGAGATACTGTCGAGTATTACAATCTTTATTACAGAGTATATTCGGATAAAGAGGATTACCAAATCATTGAGAGAGTAAGTATCGATCGAATTATAAGACACTAGCCTCAATTTCCTATGGAAAGTCTTGTACTCTTTTAGGGGGAAAGATATAATTAAAGTAGTAGATTACTGCATATAGCAATAGCTTTCTGTCAATGAAATTCCGCTTATTTGATTTCACAAAAAAGGTATACCGGCAATCATCATTATTAGGAACTTAAAACTTAAATATAACATTTAATTGAAATAATTTGGAAAGTCAAAGAACTTTCATACTCACTTTGCACCCCCTCCTCCCACTTAAGGGACGATTTTTGAAAACAAATTTTACACGTGTTTCATGGCTTTTAATGCAGAACCTTCATACTGAATTTCATTTGAATAACTTCAAAATTGCCAAAGTTTCATACTGATTTTCGAAATCCCGTTCTTACAGCTTCCTTACTTACTTAAAAGGAACCCCTGAGCAAATTTTCAAGATGCTAACCCTTCTTATTTAGGTCCTAATAGGTATGATATGTTCTCAGCTTCTCCTTTTGTATATATATATGTACATATATATATATATACATCCTTCTTTGTGAAATTTCACGAAAACCGGAATAAAACTACTCGTTTAACGGCTTTTAAACGCGGTTTATTTTTTTACTATCATCTTTAGTTTTATTATGAGTGGTTTAGGAGATATTAAACAAATTTCCTTTTGTTTGTAAATATTAGAGGGGCTCGGTGGTGCAGATGGTAGTGATCCCATCTTGTGCGCCATAGGGCGTGAGTTCAACCCCCACCCAGAAAAATATTTTTTTGGAACTCGATGTTATTTATATATATCTAACATCAATACAAGTGCTTTTAGCTACTTAACTCGAAGTCAGGCAACGTATGAGAAGTCATGTGAATTTATCATTATTAATTGAAATGTGTTTCAATAGTCTTAACTTACTTATGTTTTGGTCAGATACATTCACCCTTCATCCTCGAAAATTTGGAATCCAACATGGACTATGAAATATACCTTGAAGCTGTAAATGAACATGGTATTGGAGAACCTTCCACCAAGATCATATTTAAATCACAAAGTGAGGTAACTATTTTTTTTTATTATAAGACCAGATTATGGAGCACACAGTCCGCGTGATAGTAAACGTCAATGCGGCTTATACACTCTCATAATATCACAAGGATATCAACCTTGTACCAATTTGAAGATAATGAGGTATCGGCTGGATCGACTAGTACCTCCCTTTGTACCAGGTGTCGTAAGAGGCGACTGACGTATCGGGACTGACAGATATGAGTATAGCGCTATAACCTTCCGCAACGGCGCAACTCTAATACTACATGGTAGGGATGGGCAGCAGCATCACCGTCGCGAAAGTTACGCTCTGCGATTACCACCACACTTGCCCAGCGCGGCAGACCTATGTCCAACAGTGGGCTTCCTATGGATGATATGATGACCAATTTGAAGATATTATGTTACATTACCCAGTAATTTTCCCACCTCTCTGACCCTTCAAACCCTAAAAATCGGTGAGAGGGAGGAAACAATTCAGGTGTTTTTTTCACAAATTCACAAATTATACAGAAATAAAAAATGTGTTGTTTCTAAACGACTTATTGAAATTGAGAACTTATTGGTCAACACATCGTATATCATTACATTTTACATCCCGACCAGGTCATAAAAGAAGAAGAGGAAGAAGAAGTATCCAATTCTTACAACGTGACAGAGTGCTGCGTAAATGTACAATTAGCATCGGTCTGTATGCCACTCTGCACATACGACGCCAAAATGTCTGATCTCAGAACCCTTGCACCACTCTGTGCTCAAGAATTCCATAAATTACTAAGATGCGGAGCAGGAGGTAAGAAATACTTTTTATTATATATACACAAACTGTTAGGTACCGGCATAGTAGAATAGTACCTCCCTCTGTATCAGGTGTAGGAAAGGGCGGCTAAAGTACCAGAACGAGAGAAGGCGCTATATCCATCCGAATCTGTGTAGCTTTTAATGCACAGGTTGGGGATGAGCAGGTATCCCTATCGCGAATAGTTCACTCTGCGATTGCCTATACGCTTACCCAGCGCGGCAATTATGGGCAAAACTCCCACTTTCTTGGGGAGGTCTACGTCGAACAGTGGACTTCCAATGCTCATGAAAATCGTTTATGAAGCAAACTTTAAATGCAGACGAGAGAGGCATTAATAAAATCTCGACATGTTTTTTTTTAATACTTGACCAATAAAGTCATGTGTAACTTCGATGACAGGACATGATACGTGCACGAGTGTTAGTTTATATCACAGAAATGCTCGATTGCACAAATGGATCCTATATTGTGTTTTCAAATATAATGATATTTGTGTTTGTTCTGTGTCTTGGTGTTTTAATCATATTTCGGAACCAGTTCGATGTATGTCATGTAAATAAATTAGATTTATTATTTTACCAATTCAACAATGTGTGTGTTAGGACGTAACCACGCCACGTGTTGTGCGCGTCGCGGCGTTCCGGCCACGTGTCGCGGAGTCTGCGCGGGCGCATATACCGGTGGCATCAATAACTGTATGCCCTACATCGGCAACATCATACAGTGCTTCGAAGAAGGTATGATGAACGATGCAATTAGTCTTTTCCTTCTCACGCATACGCATCCCTTGATGAAGGCAGCACTAACTCAAAGTTCTAAAAGTAATGCCATTTATTTGGAAAATAATAGAAAATTTGAATTCCTTTGAAAAAAGATTTCTGTTTGAATAACAGTATGTTCTCATGGGTTGACATTTTCTCAGCATTGTGCTATTGCAAGACAAAAGTGTTAAAGGAATAGTTTAATATACATTACTATTGTACTCTGACTGATTAATACCTGGATGAAGACGACCCGGCAGCGTTATGTGTACAATGCTTAGTTAATGTAAACGAACGACTTTCTCAAAATAAAAGCCGTAGTGTCAATATTTCTCACTGACCTTAGACTAGAATCTTTATAATAATTACATGATGTAACCATTTCTAACTCCCAAGGTACCGGAATACTCCCTGGACCCCCAAGAGAACTGCACGCACAGGTCACGGGCAAGGGCTCCCTCATGCTGGACTGGTCGGCAGTGGACGCTGACAACGGCACAGTCTTTGTTGTTCATTGGCAGAAACTCAATAACAGCTCGCCTACCTACAGCTACAATACATTGCCTTCTTTCCCAGAGGTAAGAAGAACCCATCACGCAAAGCGTATATACATCCATAGAGTCTTTCGAATAAATATAAGGTACCTCCTCGAACTGTCAATGCAAGACATTTAACTCCAGTGAAGTTTCCATATTATTTTTTAAGAGATCTTAAGACTACATCTTCAATTGTCTTTGTTTGTGACTGAACCCTTTTCAATTGGTGTTTCTTAGATCAGATTGTTTAATCTTGCTAAATGTTAAATCTATGCTTGCTTGCTTGCACACGACTTGCTGCTGGCAAGAACATCACGATTTACTTATACTTTCCTCCGAATGATTAAGACAGGGTTCATTGAAAGAGAAAGTCTACCCTCGGATACGCGATGCCTATGGCTATGGTAATTGCTTACCATGAAGCTAACGAGTACGTCGCATTTAGGGTTATCACGCGCTATATGTTGATAAATTATTTAATTGTTCAGGGAATGCACGCTCAAACCAACTTGACCTCGATGGAACTGCAGGGTCTGACTACCAACAGCACGTACCAAATGTTTGTGGTAGCTGTGAACCAGCATGGAAGCTCGCTGCCGTCCAGTATGATTCTGTTGAACTACACTGATGGAGGTAAGCTGTTTGTGTTCAACTATTGCATTTAATCAATAGTTACACTCATGTATCACACTTACTAAAATCGGTTTAAAATTTAAACGACTAGCTTTAATTTCCCGTTGAAACTGGAATTCATATGGATGAAAGGCACTATATATCCTTTCTTGTAAAATTCCACGTAAATCGGTTGAGTAGATGAAAAGTAAAGAGGTAGCCAACAAACTCAATTTAACGTTTACAATATTAGTTAGTTGAGATTGAAAAATTTTAATCGAATTAAGATATTTTATGTAGCACTAATATTGTAGTTTATCATAAATACCACAAGAGTAGTTTTGCGAGATAAAAGGTAGTCCATGTCTTTTTTTATACTCTCAACTATGTGTGTGCTAAATTTCAAGAAGATTGTTTATGAATATAAAGCGTGAAGAGGTTACAAACAAACAAATTAATTTACTTTCTCATTTATAATATTAGTTGTGAATACAACAGTTCTTTATAGTGAATACGTCAGTAGAAGTAATATATGAGAATATTTGACCCATTTATATTTTATTATGGCACAGAAGAAAAGCACGTAGACGGCATTCCATCACCACCACACTCGCTCTCAGTGTCTTCACATTCAGCCACCTGGCTGACGGTCAGCTGGCAGCCACCACAGTTCTCTCTGCCCGAGGAGAAGATTTCATACACGTAAGTTTAGGAACAATTCAAGGTCTCGCCACTTTTGCGAAGAGAAGACCTTTTAATTCAGACGACCTTTTGTGTGAGGAACATCACGTTTGCTACTAATTTTATAGCAGTCAACGAAACTAGAGATCTACAGTCGTTCAGACCTGTATATATAGGTAACTTTATATTACTCGGCAAGTTCTTAGTAATTATCGTTTAAGATATCTGTCGTTAATGCCATGCTCCGATTTAGCAAAGCGCTTTGATAGCTTAACAACCACATGCGTATCTGTTAACGATTATTGTTGTGGCAGTTACCGTGAGGTACCTACAGAGTAGAATAATACCTCCCACTGCATCAGGCGTCGGAAGAGGCTGCGCCTCTTAGAAGAACTGGGCTGGCAAGAGGGTAAATAGTCCGTAGAAAAACCAAAAATGGCGCGAGAAACGTTAAGTTGCGGGAACCAGCCCAAACTAAGTCTATCCCACCTAAACGTCCCGATGGCGCATTCGGTAGTGGGTCTGTCTCGTGCGCCAAAGGTTGTGGGTTCGATCCCCACCCAGAACAAATATTTATATAAAGAATTTGTTCTGTTCGTATTAAAGTATTATATTGTAAAATGTTGTAAAAATATTTTAACCTTACAAAAATGTGGTAATTAATTATTATTCATCATATCAGTAATTGGAATCTTGCCTAGAATTGCCGTGTTGGGCATGCATGTGAGATATTATTACCCAACCCCGCCTTGTGCATTTGAGCTACACTATTACTGATTGATATACCGCAATCAATCGGTTCTGGTACTTTAGCGGTCTCTTACGGTACCTGGTACAAGAGGCAGTACAATTCAACTATGCCGGTACCACACAGCAAAATGAACTATTCCTAGCCTTAATCAATTTAAATATTTTGTTCATCATCTAGGTTGTACTTTAAACCGACTCCTCAACACGGCGTAGGGAACGTGACAGCCATCAACACTACCGTGCCTGGCCAGAACTTGGAGAATTTGACGCCCAACACGCAGTACGTTATCTGGGCGGTGGCCCATACAGAGAAAGGAGACTCCTCGCCATCAGAGACACTCATAGCCTGGACTGACCCAGCGTACCCCGCCTATGTTGAGGTGAGTATTGCAATATCTGTTAGTTTTATCCTTTTGACAGATGGCGCTATAAACTCACTACAGCAAAGCTTCGATTGCGAGAGAATGGAGATAGACAGCATACCGGTCGCGAAGCTACGCAATTGACATCACGCCTGCCCATTGCATCAATAATGGCTATAATTCCCCCTTTCTTCGAGACCTATCCAGTCCAGACCACATAAATGTTAAAAGCAATTTACATGTTGAAAGGTATTCAAAATTTTAATATCTTCTGATTTTACTTCATGACCTTTGATGACCCCGATGTTTTCAGTTTCAATCTTCACCTAGGGCAAATATTATTTCAATGAATATTTGTGTGTGTTCTGTATCTGGTAGTTAAAGATGGATTAAAGTATTATATTTATGATTCCTCTGTTGTTCGATGTCCGTAACAGAAGTGCTTTAAGCGACATATCTCAGAATCAGGCTTATTTGTGCTGCTTATAAAATTATTTTATTATAAAAAGAAATCATCGATTAAATATATTTCAGTAGGTTTTGGTTACCTCGAGACAGACACGTGTAAACAATTTTCTTTCACTATGTTATCGCAGACATATAAATCATTCTCCATATAAGAATTTCGAGTCACGACGTTTGTCCGAGATGACCTTCCAAACAACTGAACCGTTTGTAATATTTTTTGCTTACTGTGTTTGATCCAACTAGAGAGATTGCATAGTTTATATCTCAATGTATATTCTCAATTTATACAACTATCTCTCTATTCGTTTTTATACTATGTGCCAGGACGAGGTCGGGGCATACAGCTACCTAAATTAAATTAAAAAATAAAATTCCATATATTACTCTCTCATAAAATGATACAAAGGTTTTTTGAATTTCATATTAAATAATCTATTAACTCAGATCTCTTTTATTGTCATATCATGGGTTTTTATAATAACAATATTATAAAAACATTATATTTTTATATAGGCAACATTTAAGAAGGCTAATAATTGCTCGGAAAATAATGACGTCAACAAATGTTTAAAGTTACTTTCCTTGTGAAAACCATATAAAATAGAATTCGTGATAATAAAATCTGAATACACCGTTTGTAGAAAGTGTTGTAGAAATTAACATTGCATCAATATTTCATATTGAATTACTTAATAGCTAAAAGATCAAAACATCATTTCTTGATAAAAGTATTGAGGCTAAAATGAGACGTAACTATCGTGAGAGAAATTGCTTCTTGCTAGAAAAGGGGGGGTGGATAAATATACCGCAATTTAAAAAATAATATTTACATTTTAAGAAATTATTTTTTGTTAGATAATTTAACCACTAAACATATTGTATAATATGTTAAGTAAAAAATATAATTGTTTTTTTTAATCATCCCATTCATTATGATTCACAATTGGAAAAGTATATTTTTCTACATGTATTCTGTCAAAAATGTCACAATGTCTATGCATTGCAAGTCTGACAGTTGACAGTTAATTGGTTTTTTATAAAGTCTTGCAATGGTTTAATATTTTCAGAATTAGTATTCGTGATGGCACATAAAGAGAATATAAACAAAATTTTTCGTATATAAATTACCAGAAGTCCTTTCTATATTCGAGTCTCCGAGGATATATTTTAATTCACAAAGGCAGCATTCAAATCATGAAACCGAAATTTAGTTACATTTCCCTCTACAGTGATGTAAATAAGCTTGGTAATAGAACCTTTTTAATATTACTCTGTTTTACATGTAAAAACGAGTCGGCATCAAGTCACTTTTAATCTAGCAAGTTTACTCCTTTAAAGCCTGAGGCCAAGGGTAAAACAACAGTTGCCTACAGAAAAATGCAAATGTAGCGTTTGATGTAGAATGAAAAGAGTAAGACGGGAGGTGAAATGGGCAGGTGAATATATACATATATTAAATACACCGGCAAGATTAACTTTCGGATGCAACAGCCTTGTGAGTCTTGGCTTTGGTATATATTACAATATCTCACAAGACACTCGTATATTGCACAAGCCTTTAGTACGCCTAGTCTTTAAACGAATTGTTTAAACTCGGGAGTATTTTGACTCCATCACTTTTCTGTTTAATTAAATTATAATATTTATTTACATGACGTTGACATCACGCATAGGCACATGAGGTATCTCCATTAGTACTTTCACCTAGCATCATACCAGCCCTTGGAAGTCCACTGCTGGACATAGGCCTCTCCAAGAAAGAAGGTTTTTGCCCATTATTGCCGCGCTGGGAAAGCGAGTTGGCAATCGCTGAGCAGCTTTCGCGATGGTGATGCAGCTGCGCGTCCCCGCTCTCTGCTTTTTATTTGAGCTGCACTATTTTGGATGGATATACCGCCATATGTCGGTTCTGGTACCTTACTTGCCTCTTATGACATCTGGTACAGGTGCTATTCTACACTGCCGGTACCTTTCACCTATTTCTACCGCCAAATAGCAGTAGTCGCACTGAGGTAGCACGTAAGAGAGGTATCGATATTACTGGGTAATATGATATCCTTAAGTCACCAGGTACAAAAAATTGATTTATGTATATTATTGTAATGCCTTTTGACATTTCAATAGTATAACAAAGAAATGTGCTACGAAATGTGCTTTGTTTTTTCCTACCGTTCACAAAGCTTACTTTTCCACTTATTTTAAGTGGAAAAGTCAGCTTCATGAACAACAAGGGTTAACTTTTTTAAAACTAATAATGTTTTAGGTTTTCTACGTAACTCAAACCCACATCCCTTCCTGTCCGAGAAAATGCACTACCATTTATCATATAAATAAGTTTTTAATGAAAAAATGTAATGCTGTATGCATATCGCAACAATGAATACGATATATTTAAAACATGGTTTATATAAATGATTATTTCCACAGCGACCAGCGGTTAACCCTGTGAACTTGGTGGTCGAAGGGTCAAGTATGACCATCCTATGCATGGCTATGGGGACACCGACACCCACCATCTCTCTCTATATCACCGGTAAGCAATTTAATCAAACCTACGAAATTAAACTTGTTTCATTTGACGACATACATAAGCCGCAAGGTACGAACAGTGTATATAATACCTTCCTGTGAAACAAGTAATAAGTAATAAACACCGCTACCGACAGATGGCGGTATATCCATCCTAACTGGCGTTACTGAAATACTGTAGGGCGAGGATTGCATCGCATTCAGAGACACAGATACGGGTTGTGGTAATTATTTTGTAAACTGAGCAATCGTTATCTTGACACAATTACCGGGTAATGTGATATGATACCTTCAAGTCACAAGCTTGGCAACGCGCTTGTGATATCCTTGTTTACTATCCGTTATCAACATTGGTAAAAGATTTAATTGTAATAACCGCGATTTTAAGTTTTTATTATGAGTAGTGAATGAGTAAATATTAGAAAACAGTATATTTAGACATTACTTAAATGAAAAATAGCTCAAGCAGTGGACAAACGAGCACTCAGTCCGCGTGATAGTAAACGTCACCGCAGCATCGACGCTCGTGTCATCACAAGCGTGTTGCGAACCTCATGCCTTGAAGGTATTGTCACATTACCCGGTAATTAAACGTTTTTATCAACCTTGTCAGGATAATGTTCGATCAGTTTACAAAATAATGACAGCAATCCGTATTTGTCCATCTGATCGCGATATACTCATATTTGCGCTTAATTACAATCCTCGATCTATACTGTATTTGTTTTTCTCAAACTAGGATGGATATACCGCCATCTGTCGGTTCCCATTTACTTCTTATTAATTGCCTTAGAGGAAGGTACTATTCTACACTGCCCGTATTATAATGTCTTTAAACCTCGAATATGCTTTACAACCGCTTGTCCCAAGAATAAATAACCAATTTATGCATTATCCCATCAGGTCGTCTGGTCAGGCAAGAGGTGACTCGCCACATGGTAACCGTTATCCACAACGTGACCAGGGATATGAATGAGATAGCTTGCTACGCTGACAATGGGTATGGTACACCCATGCAGTCGGCAAGAAAGATCAACATCTCTCGTAAGTTTAAGACTAGCTGATGACTTCGATTAGTCTATTTTATTCTTCGAGACCAGTTCTTTATATTCTCGGCATACTCGATGGCGCAGATGGTGGTGACCCTATCTTATGCGCTGAAGGTCGTGGGTTCGATCCCTACAATCCCCAGGACTTATTTATGATATTTGTGTTTGTTCTGTGTCTGGGTGTGAATATAAATTATGTATGTTTTATGTGATTCCTCTGTCGTCTGATGTCCGTAATACTACGGAATCAGGTGACTGTATGGGAATTTGGGTGTAAATAATATATTCTAAAAATGAATGTAAAAAAACGTTGTCCTCAGACGTGCCCACAATTCAGGCGTCAGGCATCACAATGGCTGCAGCAGGCGACTCCGTCATTCTGGAGTGCCGCGTGGAGGCTTTACCTAGACCGACCATAGCCTTCTGGAGGGACCCCAACGGACGCACGCCCGTTATTGATGGACCCAATTATACTATACAGCTGGTACCCGACCTTGAGGTGAGGGACAATAAGCTCGTTCTCATGATGATAAGGGAGATTTATAAAGTTCGTCTGCATTGGAAACTTACCCCCACCCGTTTTTAATGATAAAAAGCAGGGTGTACCTTGCTGTGTTTCCGGTTTGAAGGGTGAGAGAGGCAGTAAAATTACTGGGTAAATGTGACAAAGTATCTTCAGTTCACAAGTTAAAGGACGCTAGGAGGAGGACCTTGTGATGACACTAGCGTCTATAGGCTGCGGTCACGTTTACCATCAAGCGGATCATATTCTTGTTCACTGAGTGATAATGTACATTTTTATTCATGAAATAATTTTTGGAATGAGTTCTGTAATTTCTGAATTTTTCAACAAATTCTGTTTATATAGATCTATTTAAGGTAAATCTGTTAAAAAGTGTCTCTCTAATGAGAGAATAATTTTCAAAATTGGTAGTTTTTGAGTTAAAGCGTAACAAACATATAATCAAATTATTCCTTCTTATAACATTAAGGAAACATTTAACCAAAAACCAATGTTCAGTTTTACGAGTAAATTTTGATCGAACTAAAGACATGAGGTACCGGCAGGATAGAAATGTACCTCCCACTGCACCAGGCTAGCGAGTAAGAGGCGACCAAAGTACCAGAACCGACAGATGGCGGTATATCCATGCGAACAGCAGCATCCCTGTTGCGATAGCTGTGCTTTGCGATCGCCAACACGCTTTCTTGGAGAGACATTAGGTCAGGAGTAGACTTCCAATGGCTGGTATGATGAAAGACATGAATCAACCGCAAGATTTATCGGAGACAATACAAAAATCACGCAAATTATTTTTTCATCTTGTCTCCCCACAATTAATCCTATGCAGATTCGATTATCCCCAGTCTCATTGATATTCATGACGCGTCAATACTCGTTCAAACACGCCATTTGCCATTCCCGTTAATTCCCATCTTACCCGATTCATTTTCTAGGGCGCGGTGTGGTACAAACTTTATATTGAAATATTCGAAGATCTTTTACACAAAGGGGAGTTATGATTAATTCGAGTTAATACTGACAACTTTCGAGATAAGTTGAAAATCTAACTTATAATTTACTTTAGAACAAATTTAAAATGAGTTTTAATTGTGCATTTGAGATCATAACAAGAACACTCGGTTTATTTTTTTTTATTGTTTATTTGATTTTATTAAATGAATTTTTTTAATCTTGAAGCTTTTTATCGTCGTTTAAACGTCGAACGAAATATATAAAATGTTAAATAAACCGCCTTTTAAAGCCGTTTAAAAATTTTATTTTATTATGAGTCGTGAAAGAGTAAATATTAGAAAATATTACATTTGAAATGAATTAATAAATGAAGCCTATCATTGATATTGATTCGAGAATAACTAAACCAAACAGCTAACGTGCTGCGCGGTACCGGCAGAATAGAATGGTACCTGCCTCTATCAGTAGTTGTCAAAAGAGGTATATGGAATAAACAGATGTTATCTAACTAAAACATTAGGGCGGGGATGGGCAGTATCATCACCTACGATCCTAAGCATACCATCAGCCTTGTCTATTTTGTTATGTTATAAATTTGTTGATACGACTCAGCGGGACTCGAACCTGCATTTTTCCCAAGCCGAGGGGCCGCGCTACAGTTGATGCTACCAAGACCACAGCAAGCTTGTTAAAAATAGAGATTGACTTATATGTGTGCGTGCGTGTATTAGTGTTTGTTTATGCATATGTATGTGTGTGTGATTGATTGAGGTCAGGTGCCTATAAAAACAGGCTAGACCTAGTTTAGGTACTTAAGTATCAAAGTGTATTTTAGTTAAGTTTCCTTTTGTTGTTGAATAAAGTTATTATTATTATATTTATCGTGATAAATGATTGTGAGTTCATATCACTAGATAAAAGAAAATAATAAATAATTATTTATTGTCAAAGGAACAAACAAAATACACAATGAAGCTGATAATAAAGAAGATATCAGAGGCAAATGAAGGGGATTACTACTGCCACGCAGAAAACGCTTTTGGGAAAACCCTTCGGCCTGTCTCCGTGCGGCTGCGTCCATCAGCTCCCCACCACAATGTCACCACCTGTTGTACGAAGGTAAACACTTTTATATCTAACTGCGTAGTCCTAAAAAATGGTAGGCCTCGCTACAAAGATCTGGATGAAATCTGACGCAAAGTTTATTTATAGTCCGGAATAAAGTAAATTACGTAAAGAGTAAGTTTATTTCTAAAGCATATTATAGTGTTAAGGATTATATGAAACTGTCTGGGATTGAATTGCTCTAACCTAGCTTTAAAACAACGGTTTGTTGGCGCAGACGCCGGAATGGAACCCCCCATTATTTTTTATTTTTTTTAAACCATTACCCAAAACAGAGAAAGATATATATATAGTGGTGCAGGCAATATATATAAAAATTAAATAAACGTGGCATACATATTTGTATAAATAAACGCAATAAATGCATATGATATAAAAAATATATATATACATAAAATAACTTACATCAGGAATAGGGTTATAAAGTTAGAGAAGCAGCATCATTAAATAAAGTACGGAGACAGCGTTTCAAGATAAATTTGTTTGGGGATTGCTTAATATTCAACGGAAGCTCGTTCCAGAGTCGTATAGCTGTCACTGTAAAAGAGTTTGTCAAAAAACTAGAGTGATGAGAAGGAGTTAAGAGCGAAAGAGTATTAGAAGAACGGAGATTACGTTCGTGAGAGGAAGATATGAATTGGAATCTGTCCTTTAAGTAAATTGGTGCGTACGGATCAAAAAGTATTGAAAATAGTATAGTTAGAACTCGAATTTTGCGACTTTCTCGAATAGGAAGCCAGCCGAGAAGAGAACGGTAATGGGAAATATGATCGTATTTACGCATTTTAAAAAGTTAAATGTCTCTTATAATTCTATCGGGTCATCAGGGTCATCACTATTATGCATAAAGTACAATTTATTACTATTAATTTACTATTTATTATTATACTTACTTACGATGTTCTACTTGCGTAAAGGGTATTTTGATTTGAACAGTATGGTTATTTTTTATCCCGTAATCAAGTTGATGTGGGATAGATTCGACCTTTTATTATTTTCTGTGGAATAGACGCGACTTTTTGTGCAGTTTAGGGAAACCGTTCTCAAGATTGACAATAGAGTTAGTGTCATGTGTTGAAAGTTACAATTTTTGCCTTCACATTTTTTTATTTAATTTGTAGTAGATGCTGACAGTATCTTGGAATTTGGCAGTGCTATAATGCTGGCCCTGGTTCTTGAGCAAGTTTCAGGATCACAGACAGTTGGTATATAGTTTCTGCTGTTTCATATACTGATGCCTAAATCTTTACCTTCCACTAGAACGAACACTACAAAATAAACGTCTAGTTTCTTAAAGTAAACTCAAAATGTTTTTGTGTTAGAACTTTCAACAATGGACGAGTCCAAGTTGTCGGTCTAAGATACAGACCCACGTCACGTCACGTCACGACCCGTTACGGCGCCTGTAACTGAATTTCTATCAATGTATGGAAAAAATATACAAACCCGCCCTTCACTTTGAGATTTCTCGAGTTTATTTTGAATGCAGATGCGATTTTGGACAGATAAATAATTTACTATGTAATGTGGACTATATTTTATATATTAATATGGTGTAGGCTCTTACAAATTCGTCTGCATTGAAACCTAATTTTCACCTATCTCTATAGCCAAATAGCGGTGTTCGCTTTGCTGTTTTCAGATTTGAAGGATGTGAGAGGCGGTGAAATTCCTAGGTAGTTAACATTATATCTTCAAGGCAACAACGCTGGTGCTTTCTATCAGGCGGACTGTGTGTTTGTTACAATTATAAAAAAAAAGCATTTTGACGTGACAACGTCTTATAAATTGGTTTGCCGGGTGACACTTCAAGAAACTACGTTACGCTCCGCTCACGTTATGCGCTCACAATGAGAGCGAGTGAGAGGCACGCGTCCCTTCCACTCGGGCGGCATGGTTAGCCCGCCTAAGAGCGAGAGAGACAGACATAAAAAGTGAAAGGCACGCGTCTCTTCCACTCGAGCACAGTTAGCCCGCCTAAGAGCGAGAGAGACAGAGCGAGAGAGATAGGCATACACCTATAGCATATTTCATCCTTATTCCTACTATACGAATGAATATTCACATTAAAATTATTTTACCAAAGTCGTTGTCTTTCGCCCGACTACCGACTTATACCGACTTTACAGGCAACCAATTTTTTTCTACAAATACTTATATGTTTCTTTATTTGTTTTTTTAATATTCAAGTATGGCTAATGGAATTTTAAGTCCCCTTGGGGCATTCACCCTTCAGGTGGTAGTCAACGCAGGGTGGAATGGAAAAATATGTTATCTAAATACTCCAGCATTAGGTTCATCCAAAAAAAAATTAAAAGTAGTGTTTAAAAACCTTTTTCTTTAATGATAATCACGAAAACAGAAGGTCGTGAACACGACGGCGGTTGGTCTTTCGCATAACACACAACAAATGGCGTTAGGATCTTCCATCGCACGCTGACTAAAGTTAGGAGACGAATAAGTATTTGAGTCAACAAATTATTAAGTTGCAACCGATGTGTGTTACAGCTCGTTTATTTGATAACTTTTTAAAGTCGACGGACGAAAGCGAAGTTTTAAATTATGAGCGCCAAAAGTTCTTGTACAGTACGTTTTTACGGTCTATATTTTAATGGGTGGAGGGATTTTGTGTAATTAAAAAATAATTTTTGTACTAGTTGGATCTTGGTTGAAATTATAAAACTCTTTTAAGACATATTTTATTAGACCTGTTCGACTAACAAGCATACAGTCCGCGTGATAGTAAGCATTAGCGCAGCCTATCATCATCATACTAGCCTCTCAAAGAAAGTGATCGTCGTTACGTTGTCGTAGAACCGACAGATAGCGGTATATCCATCCAAAACATTGCAGCTCAAATGCACAGGGTGGGGATGGGCAGCAGCATACCCATCGCGAATGCTGCGCTCTGCGATTGCCAACACGCTGCCCAGTGCGACAATTATGGGCAACATTCCCCCTTTTTTGAGGAAGCCTATGTCCAGCAGTGGACTTTCTCTTTATATGGCTGGTATGATGAGTGTTTAGGCCGGTTTTCTTATTTGTCCTAAGAGCATAAAATAATCTTAATTGCCACTCAAAATGTTTTTCAAAATGGCTTCTAGTAATCGTGACATCAACAGTTCCTTTAAGCTGTTCAATACACTGCGTATTTAACAGTTTTTTTTTAATTAATATTGAAAGTCGGCAAGCGATATTTCCCACAATATATAAAGTGTTTTTTTAAGAATGAATGTAAAAAAATTAAAAAGAAAAAGCTTATTGATTCGATTTATAGTTTATCTGAACTTACAAAATATTTTAAATTACGGAATTGAGTTAGTAAGATTACTTAAAAATCCGTGTTATGGACTCGGTAAATGATATTTCGAAATTAAAGTTTTATTAATATTTTTCTATTATATGTTTTTTTTTTAATTTACCAATCACAGATAAAAATAAACTTTTTTTAAGTCATTAATGTAGTGTATCAGATGTATAACTATTTAATCAATAACTCGCCGTGATCTTTCTGCCTTGGTACTTGTCTACCCTATACGAAAGTATATTAAAAATCTGAGGCGCGGAGAGCTGGCGAACTACACTAGCGCCAGAGAAGCTCGAAATAATTACATGCCTGCACTCATGCTCATTCGTATTGTCATTAAATCGGAATTTGTATACTTCGATACTTGAAAATTTAGCATTCTACAAAACGTAATTGTAACGGATACATAATTATTTGCATTACTCATTTTTTAAATTCCGAATCACTCGGAATTTAAAAAATCAGTATTTTTAAAGTCGTGAAATTCAATGAAGGAATTGTTTTTCGTGTAGTGTACTCGTCTGATTGTAATACAAGTATTTTAAACTACCTGTATCGGAGTCAGATTAATGAATGATATCATTATTTTCATTGGAAATCTGTCCAGCTATAGACATTTTGCGGCTGCTTCGATGATGAAGATGACGCTTTATTTGCAAACGACAAAAATAACTGGAACAATATGAAGCGATCGAGGCTGTACATTCTGGCCAGCCGTCTAAACAAATTCTCGAAAGTTCCAAGTGGAACGCTTGCCTAGAGCACCGAGCCCACCGCTCGGCACTCCGTATTCACCGTTCAAACTTTATTTATTTGCAAGTTTCTGTGGCGCGATTAATTAAAACTTTAATGATCTGATGTTATTTTATGAAAACAAAAATATAACGTCAGCTCATGTTAATGTCCTTGTCACTTTGAGAACGGTTGACGCAATGTAAACGAAAGGTTCTACCTTAATAATGATCATTATAATCATTACAGCCATTGGAAGTCCAATGTTGGGCCTTCCCAAGAAAGGCTTAATTCTGCCTATAGTTACCGCGCTCGGCAAGCATGTTGGCAAGCGGCAAAAGAAACTGCTGCTTATTCCCGTCCTGTGCAATTGAGCTACATTGTTACAGGATATGCCGCCATATTCATATGCTGAATATTTGTATTTGTTCGGTGTCTGGGTGTTATCATATGTATTGATGTATTATATTTCTGATTTCTCTATTATATGATGTCCGTAATAGAAGTTCTTTAAGCTAATTGTCGTGGAGTCAGGACGGTGAACGAGTTGTGATTTTTTTATAAATTAAAACAAAATCAGACGATTAAAGTTGTTCAATTCCTTTGCACTACATGGGCCGTTTGTTTGTGCGCTATTCCAAGCGGTATGGCTTGTTGTGTTTTCACAAAATAATCCACTCCTCTATCGAGTCATCAGGTCTTCTCCATTCTCTTAACATTAGCACACAGTATAAAATCTGTTCACCTAATACCTTCGCGTTAAAGGTATATAAAAACAATACTTCCTCTCAATAACAATACTGTCTCGATCCTATAATAGACTAAAACGCAGTGGCAAAGACATAGATGTTTTTAATAGTAGATTTCCTACTTTTAAGAAGGGAATTTCAAAAATTCTGTCGGCCGAGTCATTCTCAGCCTCCACATAAAATATCAAAATCGGCTAATGAGCAGAATAATTATTCATGGTATTATTTTCTGCTTGTATTCTTTATTAATATTCACGTCTTGTTTGATAAAAAAAATAATTAATAAAATAGTTTAAATAAAATGAGAGAGAGAAAGCAGGTAACCTAAGAGATGTGTCGTGTACACATCTCGTAGGTTACCGCCTAGTTAATATTATATTTAACTAGCGATTTTTTATGTCTATAAAATAGAGATTATAAAACTTTTTTTAACGCGCTTTGTATTTGATTGATGGATTGACGTGAAAACTTATGCATTTTATGTCGCGTGCCGAAACTAAATCGAAAGAAATTTAATATGAACTTTAAACAATAGCAATAAGGCTCAAATTGACTACGTTTAGTGAGAAAACGTTTGTACGGGAAAAAGAAAAGGGCTGTTTTAAGGGTTTTTCCGGCAATTATTCGAATTTTTCTCGCCGTAAAAACCATCCTTAAATTGCAACGAATATTAAAAAACAAATTGGCCAATTTATATTATAGTTAGATTATCAATATTATTATATATGACAGTTATTGTTAGTGTAGTATACTTAATAAATAAATAAATAAATTTAAATTTCAATATAAACTTTGTTGTATCAGATGAACGTGTCACCAACTTGCATCGACGCATGCAACTTCCGACTGGCCATGGAGAACATAATGGACCGGCCCGAATGCATGGAAGACTTCGACAAACTGATGAAATGTGCCGCTGACGGTTCAGGTAAGTCGAACATGTTTTATGCCACTATGATGGCAAAGGTGTACAGCGGATGGTAAGCGGATGCCATAGCTGGTGAGCACCATCATCATGGCAACCGGAAAACTTTGAGCGGTGAACATAAACTTCCCCAAGAGAAGAGGCAACAATTGCCACGCTGGGCAGGCGTGGTGGCAATCGCAGGACGCAACTTGGCGAGGCGGATGCTGCTGCCCATCCTTACCGGGTAGTACTTAAGCTATTTCGGATGGATACACCGCCATCAATGGCGCATCGGTAGTGGCCCTATCTGTCACGCCAGGGGTTGAGGGTTCGATCCCCATACAAGAACAAATAATGTAATGAATGAAATGGTCAATATTTATTTATATATACATTTTTAATTCGTCTGTTGTCTGATATACAAGTATTTTAACCTACCTCGAAGACATATCAAGGTCAGAGATATGTGACTTTATTTATATTTATTATTAAACTAGATGTGCCCGCGATTTCGTCTATGTGGAATAGTAACGGTAAGCAGCATAGCTTTTAAAGGAGAGAAATTCTTTCTTACCTTATTTTTGCGTAACTTCAACGCAGTGCGCGGAACGAAAGCTCTCCAAACGCATATGTTTCACCCGTTCGTGTCATATTTTTGTTTAATGCTCCACTCCTATTCGTTGTAGCGTGATGTCATATAGCTAAAGTTACTTCTTGTAATATCAGCTATTTGTTAGAGTAAGTTTCATCAAAATTGGTTTAGCTGTTTTAGAGATTACGTAAAACAAACAGACAGAAATAAAAGATTATAATTACAATTTGTTTAACTAGTTATTTTAATATTACTAACAGACATTTTACCCGTAAAATTATGGAGATGAAATAAATTTGTTGTCATATGATCTTCGCTGATATACAACATTCTATTAGTGCAAACGTCAAACACAAATCCCATTTAGGTCGGTTTTTGTAGACATAATATACCTTGTGTTAGTGTAGTTTTCTATTATTGACAGAATTTGCAAAATTCGATAGTTTTTAAAACTATTCGTTAACAATAAACATACAATCATTTCTATACATAACATTTATAAAGATTTCGTAAATCTCGGTAAATAATATAATAAATTCACATGACATCTTATACGTTCACATGACTCCTAGATAAGTAACTGAAAAAACTTGTGGGACGGATTAAATACAAATAAATACAAATAAATAACACCCAGACACCGATCAAATATAAATATGCATATTAAAAATATTCGCTTTAGATGGGGATCGAATCCACGACCGTTAGCGCACAACTTAGAATCACTACCATCTACGCTATCTTGTTCTATATACGTTTGTGCGTATGTCTAATAAATGCTGTTGGTTAGACCACCGCGGCTGCTGCGCGTCATGGGGCGTGCCAAGGACCTGCCTGGAGCTGTGTCGAGGTGGCGCCGTTTCCAAGTCGTGCGCAGTGCTGCACGCGTCACGAGCTCTCGCCTGCTTCCGCGAGGCCGGCGCGCGTCTCCCAGGCCCACCGAGGAACTTGCGCGCTCACCGAGCACCTTCGGCTAACTCTGTGCTTCTCAGGTAATCGCTTGAAACTATGAACCACCTACCTCTACATGAGGTAGACATCATACAAGGGTCTCTCTACTTCTAGGTATTGAAACACTCTAAAATAAAAAAGTAATTTATTTCAATAAGTTTTAATATAGAAATGTAAATAACATAGTATTTTAGGCATGGTGTGGTTTTGTCAGAATTTATTTCAAAAATGTTGTTAAAATAACATAATTACAATACCTGGACATATGGTACCCCGAAGTTACATATTAGTATCAGTATAAACTTTAATATGTTCTTAAATACTGTAGAGAAGTAAATGTTCTATCATTAATACTTTCAGCAATGCATGCGATAAAAGTCATTTTTTCTTATACTTTGGATTACATTAATTATATTTGAATAGGGATCCCTATTTTATCTAATAAAAATTGCTATGTTACTCAGAAATAATCTAGCATTCTTATGGTGAAAGAATTGTCAAAATCCGTCCAGTAGTTTCTGAGTTTAATTGTGCCAAACATCCAAAAGTACAAAAATACATAGTTTCCTTTTTATTAATATTAGTGTAGATAGTATATGTGTGTGTTTAATATGTATATATATTTTATATGTATGTGAATAAATATATTTTTTATCATGCTATATATATATATATTACAAACCTAACTGTCCTTTATTTTTATCTCTTTAATATGTCTAACCAAAGGTTGCCTGGAAGAGATTGCTCCGAGCGATAAGGCCGTCAATTGTACTATTTTAATTGTCCCGTGTAAATGTATGTGTACAATAAAGATATATTATTATTATTATTTCCATAGTTGGGACCCACCACTAAAGAATCCACAAACCGTATACCTCTACCGCGTATTCTGGCGAGCGTATGGCGACAAGATGCCAGAGAAGCTGGACACCAGCGAGACTGGCGTGGTCATCACTGGCCTCCAAGACAACAAGCGATACGAGTGTGTTGTCAAGTCCGCCAATGATCTAGGTAAGTCCTTAAGAGGAACTTGATTGACTACAAATATATACGCATCAGTAAAAATATTCTTGTAGTACCTGCAGTGTAGAATAGTACCTCCCACTGTACTAGGTGTCGTAAGAGGCGAATGAGGTATCGAAATCGATAGATGGCGGTATATCCATTCGCAACAGTGTAGCTCAAATGCTCAAATGCGAAGCTTCGCGACCAATTCCCCCTTTTTGTGAGGCCTATGTTTAGCATTGGACGTTTTACGGCTGCAACGATGATGATTTCGAGACTGATGATCGACACAAGGTCCTATCTCGTATTTATTTTTATTTAGACAAAAAAAAACAAGGATGACATGAAAATAACTATTCCAACTCTCCATCGCATATAGGTGATTACTAAACAGGTTTATAAAACAAAGACATATATGGACTCAACCATTAGCAACTTCGCAATACATTAGTCGTGAAAACTCTGTACGTAACCAAATTACAAATCTGCGAATTCTTCGAACGAGATTTCTCGTGCCACTAACGTAATTATCTGAGATGGAAACATGTTCAACATAATTGCTTTAGTGGGAAAATCATGCGAGCAATTCTACGAATTAATTCGATTCGTACACCAAAAGAGGCCCGAGCAAACTCCCGATATTGGATTTGAATTAATAATTGTACTAGTAGATTTATAAGGAAGAACGGATGAGATACAAGTGGGATGGTTTGTAACGCTTGGCTTGTTTGATGTAGATTATAATATCATGGGCTTCATACCCGGGTTTGTATTGAATAATCCATATAAATTGAAATAATAATAAAATAATATTTCAACATCTCTTACTTTGACCTGACTCCGTGGTAAATCGCTGAAGCACTTGTGTTAGGGACGTCATACAACAGAGGAATCACAAATATACTACTTAAATATATGTATGTATGTACCAACATATAGAACAAATATAAACAAACTTCAATATTTATCCTGGGTGCGGATCGAACCCACGACCATTGAGGCACAAGATTGTTTCAATACCATCTGCGCCAAGTAAATCCAAGCCAATGTTCTTGTGAATGTTTCTTGTCAAGTATTTGTGAATAGGATTTTTAATTAAAAAGCCGTTCTAAAAATAAACAGAAAGAAAGAAACGGAAATTCCTTTTCCGAAAAAGAGTTCGAACTTCCCTTAAAATATCTGATCTTCAATAAACGAAAATAAACACATCCTACGAGTTTACATAACTCTTTTCTTTTGCGTGCTCACACTGACTCTGTGAAAGTTTTTAAACTTATACGCTATTATATAATTTTATATTATATATATCGAACATAGTAGATGCCCTGTGGTACCGGCAGAGTAGAATAGTACCTCCCGCTGTAACAGGTGTCTTAAGAGGCGACTGAGGTACCGTGGCAGATGGCCGTATATCTATAGTGTTCCTGTCGCGAAAATACGCTCTGTAATTCCCACGCTTGCCTAGCACAGCATTGCATGTCACTCATTTGCATAGTTGGCTACCGAATATGCTACAGATATGTCCATTGTATTAAAGGATGGCCCATTAATTACTATCTTTTATCAGGAACCTCATCACTGAGCGAAGCAATCACCTTCACGACGATGGGCCAAGAAACTGGACTGACGCCGGCGCCGGTGACCGGCACGAGCGCCGCGACAGCAGCCGGCGTTGCCATAGCCTGCATCTTGATCGCAGCAATACTGACAGCTTCAGGATTGTATGTGTACAGACATAGAAAGGTAAGGAGTTGGCTTTTAATAGAATTATAGACATAGTACTCTGCGGTTTCACCCGCGTTAAATTGTAGAACTTTAATACTAACTTTGTACCCCAATTTTACCGCCTTAAGGGATGATTTTTGGAAAAATGTTTGGACGTATTTCATGACTTTTAATGAAGAACTAAATTTATGCTGAATTTCATTCGAGTAGGTAATTTTAAGAACAGCAAAGTGCCATACTAACCTTGAAGCTCCAGTTTTACCCCATTTATGCAAAATTTAAGTTTCTAACCCTTAAAGTTTAAGCCCTGCGTTAATATGTCAGTCGGTCTGTCTTCAGATTTTTTATGTATTGATTTTTATTATTTGTTATTTTTAATCAATTCAGTGCATGTTGATTTACCAAAAAAACACAGACGTTACATTTGACTATAATTCAACTGTTGTGGTGTTATTAGAACTTAAAAAATGTAAGCAAATTGTTACTAAATCTAAATCAATAAATTATCACTCGACGGGGCCCGATGGCACAGATGTGATCTTGTAATCTTGTGCGCCAAGGGTCGTGAGTTCGATTCCCATCCAGAGCAAATATTTATATGATGATATTTATGTTTTTTTATGTGTATTAAATATACGTATTTAAGTAGTATATTCGTGATGCCTCTGTCGCCTGGCGTCCACAAGTGCTTTAAACAACTTACATGGGAGTCAGATCAATGTATGAGATGTTGCGGGAATTTATTACTAGCTGACCCGAAAGACGATGTCCTGTTTTAACTATATATGTTGGAAATGAGAGAAATATTCCTACTATAAATTGAGATAGAATAATAATAATACACTACTATCTCTCAAATTGGAATCATTAAGCAAAAATTCATTAAAATCGGTCCAGTAGTTTAAAAGTCCTCATTGGACAAAAACCGTGATACGTATTTTTTATAATTATTAATGTTTCCTTTCATAAGAACCATCTTCTGACAATAACAATCAGCAAAAAAATCGTCATGTCGGTCTAGTTGTTCACGTGTGATGGCGTGACCAAGGAAAATAGGGATTTATTAATATATGTATATATGTGTTTATATATATATATATATATATATATAATATGTCGCTATAAATGTATATATATGTCGCTTAAAGCAATTGTGTTACTTATGTCAGAAGACAGAGAAACCACAAATATAGTACTTAATCATGCCATCGGGCTCGTCAAGTACTTGTCTTTTATAAGCGATAGTAATTTTTAGTGTATAGTCCGCGTGATAGTGAGCGTCAATGCAGCCTAGATGTAAATGTTGTAGATGCTCGTAATATCACAAGGATTTATATGTATAGGGGTTTATATATATTAATAAGTCACTTAAAGCATATATTTAGATTGTTATATATGAATTATTAACCCTCTGTCCTAACCGAAACACCTTGTTTCAGAATCTCAGACTGAAAGCACAAGGAGGCGTCGCTTTTGAAAACCCGAGCTACCTGAGGGAGCCTAACCCCGACACCGCTGTCAATGTAAGTCTTAATGGAAATAACCATGTCGATCATTAATCACGACACGTATATACCTTGTTTATATAAATTACTAGCATCGCCCCGCGGTTTTACTTGTGTAGTTCCGGTTCTCATGGGAAAAATAAATAGCTAAAATAAAAGTAGTGAGGTTAAGGTACCGTATACTGTGAGTGTACGGTAGATATCATTTCTTGTACTTCTTAACAGTTTCTTTATTCGTTTAAATAAACATGCTTCCTGCATTTGTCACGTTGTATTATCAGTAACACAACCACACCTGAGGTAAATAAACTTTTTATAACGGCAAAATGCATAAATACCTCACTCCGGACTATTAACGTCACCGAGCAAAGTTCGCACCGCTCGTTCGTTGGATGGCGTTTAAGAAATCACTCGCCCGTGATACGCTATTCGGATCTCGTGATCTTATATTACCTTGCCTGATAGCATAACTTCAATAAATACCATCCAGAGAATACTCAGTTGCCTGCAGTTCAAACATGACGGGCAATTTCAGATATGAATTATAATCATTAGTTATTTGTATTAAACGCTCTTAAATTATCAAATTAAACCTCTATCTTTAGTGATAAGAGATCGATATGGTGTTAAGATGATGTTGTGACAATAATAGAAAATGAGATGCTTTGGACATGTAGAACGGATGGATGGAAGTAGAATGACTGCACTAATACATAGTGCATAAGCGAATGGAAGAGTTGGTATAGGACGATCGTAGCAAACATAGCTTAACCAGGTTGAAGAGGTATTAAAAAGGAGTAGGTGGGAAGTACCAAGAATAAACGAGCGTGTATGAAAGGAATAATGCGATAAGGGAAGCACGAGAGGTATGCCAAGGTCGTAACATGTAGAGATCCCTATGGATAGTCTCTGCCTACCCGATGGAACACAGGCGTGATGTATGTATCTACGTATGTATGTAAACCTCTATCTTTAGTCATAAGATATTATTTTGGTGTGAAAGTTGATATTGTGATATTAATAAAATGGGAATGTTGAGATGGTTTAGATATGTAGAAAGGATGGATGAAAGTAGAATGACTGCTAATATATATTGAGCGGAGGTAAATGGAAAAGTTTGTATAGGAACAGTAGCGTAACTATCCAAACATAACTTAACCAAGTAGAAAAAGTATTAAAGAAGGGTCAGGTCAGAAGTAACAAGAATAAACGAGCGTGTATCAAATGACTAAAGCGAGTTAAGGGAGAGAGTTTGATAGGTCAAGATCGTAACATGTAGAGATCGATGGGACTCAGGCGTGATATATGTATGTATATATCCTGTTAAATAATTGTATCCTTTCTCTCAGGGAACAGCACCAAATGGTGGTGCAAATGGCGGAAACGGTGCAGCAATATTAGCTAATGGTACACCAAATGGAGTATCAAACAGCACAGCGTGGAGACAGGAAACACTGCAGAACCCTGGCACGACCAGCGTATCTACGCAACGGGAGGTAGACCCTACTCTGTATGAGGAATTGAAGCTCGGTCAGGATGGAGCCGGTTTCAAGAGGTTGAAACCATAGCCCGAGGTAAATATGATATGTTTCTCTGACCTTTTATTCATAACACCACTTTTTAATATCTTGCTCTCTCTTATATCGATCGAAATTAAATACACAAACAAGTGTTAAAATGCATGATACTTAAATATTTAACGCCTAGACCTCAGAACAAACGGTAATATCATCATATTAATCTTTGCCCTGGGTGGGAATCAAACCAACAACCCATGGCGCACTTGAAAGGATTACTACCATCTGAGCCATCATGCCTATCAATTTATTTTTAATATGTTTATTATAGGTGGCGCGTCGCTCCCCGCTCCGCTCGCCGCGACTGTCGTCGCCGCGGGTGGCGCCGCGCTACTGAGCGGCTGCGGGCCCGCGCGCGCTATTTACGTCTCCCTACCATGGAGCTCCAAATATATTTGTATCTCGCTCGCACTTTAGCGTTACCAAATACTATCTCCGTCAGATTTTTAACACGAACAACTGTTGATAAAATATTTTTGTTGTACTACCAAATATTATTATGTAGATTTATGCATTTTATGAGACGAGCGAGAAAGTGAATCAGAAAATAATAAATTAGATATTAACATAGTGAAACAAACCAAGTACACCAACTTTGCAAAAGTTGATAGGTGTTAAAATAACAACCTTGTCGTCGAAAACTCTAGCATAATATTAGCGAACTTATTAATCACACTCGAAAGAATAATGTTAGACATAACTTTAAATACTTGGTTATTTTTACTATGTCTTGTTCATACGTCAACGGTTTACTACCAAGACATACGTTTACTTTGTTCTATTTTCCACCATTTTTAATGCTACCTGTCTTGACAGTAAAACGAGAATTATGTTTAAATTTAAACAGACACGCGGCCATAGCGGAGTGTAGAGAAACTATAAAAAAAGTATATTTTCAGTATCATACTAGATGTGATTTTAACCAAAAAAAGACCTCAAGATACTTCTTGTCATTTTGTAAATATTTTCAAGACCGATTAGACGTAGGTGTCGTTTGTACTAGAAACTTCGGTTGAAGTTGAAAATTATAAAAAAAAACATGTAAAATTAGAACACCTCTTAACAAAAATGTGCCTTCGAACAATTTATGAAGTAGATAGTTATACAATACGTATAGTGATAGTTACCTTGGGCCTGTATAAATGTAACTATTGTAAATATATGAACATTCCATTTTGTTTCATTTAACCTTTGAGATGTCTTCTTACTACGTTTAGTTTGTTAGGTCGAAATAAATGTCATGTATATTAATTTTTGTTAACTATACTTTTTGTGCAGTCGGAAATAAACCTTTGTTTTAGATATAAGCATTATCGTTAATAAATATACTATTAAGGGTTGACAGAAAATATATATATCGCATTAATTTTTAATACAAAAATCTTTTTCGCCGGCTGTACTTTGAAGATTTTTTTTCTACTGTAGTGTTTGCAATAATCTGTGTTGGTATTATCTGAGGCATATCAGAGACAATTGGATTAATTATGAACATATATCACACTATGTATTTACATACATTTTTGTATATAATCTGTTTATTGACACTAAAATGATCTCATACGAGTATTCTGACAAACCACCTTATAATAAAATATTGTATTATAACATGTTTAAGAATGTATTAAATTAATAATTAATCCTGTAATAATCGGTGAAGGTACATAGTGTGAGTCGTATTTTTATTGCTCAGATAATAATGATGTGATGAATAGATTATTTAGATCTTCTTGTCCTATGCTAATTATATGATTTAGATAAAGACGGATGTGATTAGATTTGTAAATAATGTTGATAAAAAAAACATCAATAAAAAATACAAACATTTTTCATGTGTTTTATTTGAAAACTCACTGAATTTTATTGGATTTTCTATACATTGTAATGTATTGATATAAAAAAAATACTTATTTATTTTACCCATCAACACATCCAAGAAGAAAAGAGAATAGAAGAAAAAAAAATTCCACATCGCCCTAACTCCGTAAGGCACATTTTGGTACTGTATGTCGAAGAACAAGCACAAATGTTGATTACATACATGTTTATCTGGAGTGGGGCCGAACCCACGACACCTGCCACAAAAGATAGGGACACTACCAAGGGCGCCATCGGTCCCATCGGAGCAAATATTAAATTATTATATTTAAAGATATGTATTACATTTTAGTTTATTTTTATTTATTTATTATGTTTAAAAATAACATAACCTTATATTAGTGATGACCCTGATGACTCAACGGCATGCAAGTCATCTAACTGACACAAATTAGTCTGCTGGGACCAGTCGGGTGTTAAAACTCAGCTTGCAGTTTCATTACACGAACCACTAGGTTCCATTAACAAGTTTTAAAGCTAGGTTAGAGCAATTAAATCCTAGACAGTTTATCAATAATATAATCTTTAACAATATAACAAGCTTTAGATAAAAGCGAAGTTTTTACGTCATTTTTATATTTCTTGATCGGTAAGCCATCATGTTATTTTTCATTTTCGACTTAAAATTTTGTTTTCCATTGTGAACGATCTTACTATATCCCGTTCCAACAGCCCAACACCGAACTCCTTTGAACAACTAAATAAAAGGAAACTTACGTCTTAAAACTAGGGCGGTAACTAATCAAACTTGGCCGGCGGGACGACCCTCGATCCTCGGTTATGGACTCGCTATTCTTTAGAATTTTTCTTTATAAGTACTTCTAGGATGCTATAAACTCAATGATAATTATTTTAATATCAAAAACTTCAGATAAGACAGATCACATACAAAGGTCGTCTGCAATGGTATCTCCTCTCACCAACTTCAACCGCCAATTTTCAGAGTTTGCATTGCAGTGTTCCAGTTTGAGAGGAACAGTGAAATTAGTGAGTTATAAGATATAATATCTTTAAGTCACAAGGTTGACAACGAGCTGGTAATATCCTTGTGATATTACGAGCACTTGTAGGCTGCAGTGACGCTTACTATCAGGCAGGACTGTATGCTTGAGAGTCAACGTAAAGTCAACCTAAAAGAACAATAAAAAATAGGTATTTAAAAGCTATTGTACTGGTACTAGACAAGTCTTAAAACTAGTTTACATTCATGCAACACTCCAGAAGAGAGCAACTTACTCTAATGAAGTAGATCGCATACAAAAGAATGAGGCAGGTGATTGGTACCTCAGTCACACGTATTTCTACAGGCAAATCGCAGTGTTTGCTTTAGCTATACTTCGGTGTGAAGGGTGAGAGAGGCAATTAAATTACTGGGTAATGGGACATAAGATCTTCAAGGTCACAAGGTCAGCAACGCGCTAGTGATATCCTTGTGATAGCCCAGCCTATATACGAGCGTCAGTAGGCTGCGGTGACGCTTACTATCAGGCGGTGTATACGCTTGTTTGTGGACCTGGTCTCATATAAAAAAGGCTCAGTATCCTTGACGCACTACGCAAAAGATTTTAATGATGGAAAACTACACAAAGGATTTTAATGATTCTTTGTTCTAATATACCCTACTAGCTGCATCCAGCAGATTCAGCCGCGCCATTTTTGTTCCCATGCGAATAATCTGTATATAAATAAATACATTTCCACAATATCTCATACATTTAACTGATTCCTTGATTAATTGTGTTACAGACATCAGACAACAGAGGAATCACAAATATAATACTTAAATACATATATTTAACACCCTGACACAGAGCAACCATAAATATAATCATATAAATATTTGTCCTGGGTGGGTATCGAACCCATGGCAGATAAGAATACGAACAGCGGTTTCTTCAACTTTGGTTCTGTTACAAACGTCCTCATTCCTGATTCGATCCCACAAAGAGACCGAGCGTTGCCCTCTTCATAGCTTGAGCTGGCGTTGAGCTATTTTGAGAAATATAAGAATAATATATAAGAATTACATATGGTTTATAAATTGAGGAAAAGGAAACGGACAAGGTCACGGGAGAAACGTTAATAATATTATGTAACAGGCCTCTGAGAACCTACAATCTAGACTTGAATTCAGTAGTCATTAGGAGTTGCAGGATATCATTCACAATCGACTAAGACGGGAGTAATGACCCTCTAATGTTATTATTTATTTCTGTGATATAATTTTATCCCGTCCGCTATGAATTCCCACTGGATTTTAAGAAAATCTCTCGGGATTTTAATAATTCACTACAGGGACTGCTGTGGGGTACCGGCAGAGTAGAATAGTACTTCCCCCTACACCGGGTGTCGTAAGAAGCGACTGAGGTACCAGAACCAACAGATGGCGGTACACCTTTCCGAAACTGTAGCTCAAATGCACAAAGCGGGGGTGGGAAGTAGCATCTCCGTCACACTTGTCCAGCATAGGCCATTGCCTATTATTATTATTGTGCACAATTAGAGTTTGTCAAATATGGCGATAGTAAGACTAAATAAGTCAATAATTACAATAATTAATTAAGAGAGGAATCGACAATAATAAACTTTAAATGTCGTTTCTTTGATTTTTCAGGTAGGATTGTGTACCTGGATAGTAATGTTTTTGTTTGTTATAAAATAAATTTGTGTTAAATAAAATCTTTGATTTTTTAAAGCAACACAATACTTTTATTATTCCGAAGATTCCTAATTTTGCGGTCGAAATGTCTTATATGTATATATTTATATTTATATAAAAGAATACTAAATTTCTTTGACAAAAACATACTTATATTAAATTATTAAATTTCCACAATATTACATACATTGACTTGACTCCGTGGTCCTCCTAAAGCACTTCTGTTACGGACGTCAGACAAAAGAGGAATCACAAATATACTTCTTCATAATCTTCATATCAGCCGCTAGAAGTTCACAGCTGGACATAGGCCTTCCATAAAGAGGGGAATTATGCCCATAATTCCCGCGATGGGCAAGCGTGTCGGCGATCGCAGAACACACCTTTCGCAGTGAGGATACTGCTGCTTATTGCCTCATTGTGTATATGAGCTACACTGATTCGGATAGATATAGCGCCATTTGTCGGTTCTGGTAACTGAGTTACCCCTTATGACATTTGATACAGAGGGAGGTACTATTCTGCCAGTACCACACAACATATAGAACTTAAACAAATGTAATTAATACCTAGACACAGAACAAATATCATCTCAGAGCATATATTTATATATTTGTTCTGAGATGATATTTGTTTATTTGGGACGATATTTTAATCGAACCTATGACCCCTGGCGCACAAGATAGGATCACTACCATCTGCGCCATTGGGCCTGTCGTATTCTCATTTAAATGTATCAAATGTTAGTAAACACTTGTGAATCTATAATTTAAGTAATCAGTTTATCTCAATAGTGCAATCGAAACCCATATTTAAATATTTTAGCTGCATCAGTCTGTGCGGGCACTTTGAGCAATTTATCACGGAGCGATCCATCGCCGTCGGCCCGTCCTGTGATTGCTCCGCGCCGGACCTGATATTCGCATTACACCTGGGAATCAATCTAGTTTCGAATGCACTAGCTTACCATTCCATATATCGCGCTCCTAGGTGAGAATTGTTAACTGAGAAAACCTGTTTAATAGAGAAGTTTATCCCGAACAAACACCGTGACACTATACATATATAAGTGAAGCTGACTGACGGTTGGACTCACTGACTGACATACCAACGAAGGGCCTAAACTATAGGGGTTAGAATCGTGATTTTTTACATAGGGGTTCATTTTATAAGATATTTTTTTAATTCACACCCTAAACGCGTAAATCGGGTGTCATCGTCATCATTACAGCCATTGGACATAGGCCTGCCTGCTGCTGGACATAGGTAAGCGTGTTGGCAATCGCAGTGTATTTAAGCTACACTGTTTCGGATGGCATACCGCCATCTTTCGGTTCTGGTACATTAGTCGCCTGTTACGACACCTGGTACAGAGGTATGTACTATTGCAACTCTACCTTATGTTAATGTAAACCGGGCGTGCAAAGTATACTTTGCTGTTTTTGTAGTTGTTAGTTGAAGTTTCTTCATTGAAAGACATGCATGAAACACTTTTTTTATAAGTTAACTCTTTAACGGGTAAAAAGGGCGCACGAAGTTGGAATAAAATTTCTATAACTTCACGTGTGTGAAAGCGGACCGCTGCTAGTTTTTATATGCGAGTATTACTCGTGACGCGCCCTGGCTTCGCACAGGAGAAACGAGAATAAAAATTATTATTGTAGGTTATCCCTAAGAGATGGACATATTCTATTGCGAACTTTTTGTAGACCTATTTAAGGTGTACATTAGTACAGTAACAGTACTACATTAGTGTAGTACATTATAAGGATCTATCTAGTCGGTTTCAGCCAGCGTTTGTGATGTAATCGCAAAGAATGTGTTTATTTACGACATCATATTAAATTATCTATGTCTTCCTGCTATACTATGCAATAACTATACATATAAACCTTCCTTTTGAATCATTTTATCTATTTCAAACCGCATTAGAATCCGTTGCGTATTTTTAAAGATCTAAGCATGCATAACGACAGACAGACACAGGAAACCGACTTTGTTCTGACTTGTAAATATATATATGTGAATGATTACATCCATTCACAATCATTAACACTGCTCTCTCAGATTTCGTAGTTGATTCAAAGCTATACTCCAGATAGTATGTAAATTCTTGTTCATAGTGAGCCGGCTACGATCCCTGCTTTGTGCAATTTGGCCTGTGGTCGATCGGCCTCCCCGGTTTGACCTCTCAGTGCACGGCCCATTTAGAATGGACAAAGACATCTAGCTTAGATCGCATGATGCTGTCTGCTGTGGAATTAACCTAATGAATATTAACTGTATGTGTAGTTAAGCGAACGCTTTTAGTCTGGTTAATGTCTTGTTAAATTGATAGGCGTGTTGGCGCATTCGGTCGGGTGGACTGAAGGTGAATTCTTTGTCCACTCAGGGCAAACATTTTTTGTTCTATGTTTGTTGCTATCGTTGTTCTTTCGTCCATAATGCAAGTACTTAACCGGGAGCCACGTCAACTTAAAAGATTATCTATTTAAATAGTGTTCTAGATATGCCCACAGACATAAATAAGATATATAGTTAAAACAGTAAAGGGCGGGGATAGGCAGCAGCTTCCCCGTTGCGAAAGCTGCGCTCTGTAATTGCCAACACGCTTGCCCAGTGGGGCAAATTAAGGGCAACAGACTCCCTTTCTTGGGAAGGCCTATGTCCAACAGTGGACTTTTAATGGCTGTTATTATGATGATTTTTTTTATTATCCATTCTTTGTTAATCCATGATTTGAAAAAAAATACATCATAGCCCTTCTCTTAAAAATACTCTTGAGTATAGGCCTCCTCCAGTGTTCACCATTTTTTTTATCGTCTGCTGTTTTTAACCAATTCTTTCCTGACACTCTTCTCTATTGATTCGGCTTTTGCTGGCGGAGTGTTTGCAATTTATCTGTCAGAGAGCGACATAGACTTTTTCTCGTAATGACAATAAATCCTCATGGATGAGTTACAAACAATAAACTCGTCGTATTAATAAACAAAAATATAAAATTCTAAAATCCACTTGTCTAATACTTGTCCCAACAATTGTCTTACTAATTTAAAATTGTCATCCGATGTCATTTCACATCACTCCAACATCCCGAAACATTTATAAAGGAAACTTGGGTTTATTGCTTCAGTCATGATCATTTTATACATCACAGACAATAATGCGACGAAACAAAAAACAAAGAGGCTGAAGAGCTTAATTCTCAGACGTCTATATCTCTTTTGCAATTACTTTTCGTTCCTTTGTGGCGCGTCTCACCCAATATTGTGTTACAATTGTTTATTTTGATTTTGACAAGTTTTAAACTCAATCAAGGGGATACTTTCGTTTTCAGTTTTATGTGTTTTTGCCGAAGCGGTTGCTTTATGCGAAAGATTGAATTACAATTGCGGTGTTCCTTTGGGTATACATCTAGGCCCATCTAGATATAAAGTTCATTACTGGATGTGGGGAAATTTTGCTCATAATTGCCGCGCTGGGCAGGCGTGGTGGGATTGCTGCCCAACCCTGCCCTGTTACAATTTAGCTACGCTGTTTCGGATGGAAATACAGCCAGCTATTTGTTCCAGTTTCTCAGTCGTCTGTCACGATGTCCGGTACAGGAGGAGGTACTGTTCTAATATTCTTTATTATTTATTCGATTACTACTCATAATGAAACTTTTAACGGATTTATAACGCCTTGATTGTTTACCTTTTATATTTTTTTGTACGATGTATAAAGAGTAGTTTTATTAAGAGGTATTAATCTACTCTTCCGGTACCCTATGGCAAAAATCCGAATGTACTATCTTACTCGTATTAGCCTTTTCATGCACGCTCGTTTATTCTTGGTACTTTTGACTTGGCCGTTCTTTAATATCTCTTCTACATGGTTAAGATATGTTCGCCTAGTTCTTTCTTTACCAACTCTTCCATTCACTTCCGCTCTATATATTTGTGCATTTATTCTATTTTCATCCATCCTTTCTACATGTGCAAACCATCTCGACTTTTCTTTATCTATTGTTGTCACATCATCATATTTTACATCACATCAATCTCTTGTATCAGGAACATAATCTTTTGAAACAAAAAGAAACCGAAAAGTATTACCATTGAATGTTCTTTGTAGCAGATAGCATTAAATGTGATTGGTACCAAACATACGCCGAAATCTGTTCAAAAAACATTTCTGTTCCGCTACCAGACTAATTAGAGTGGCTGTGGATTGTGGAGGCTTTGCCCGCGGCATTGTAGCAATAAGAAACGAGGGGATTCCCTGACAATGGCCCGTCAATTAGCGGGATTAGGAGTGCCCTAGAACGGGGGGGCAGCGGGGCGAGGGGAGGGATTGTGGCATGGACAATGCGCTTATCGATGGTACAAGATCATACTGCGATGTAATGTGAGATTTATTTTTTAAATGTGTAAACAATATCTCTTATCTACCTCGAGTAGATCTCTTACGAAGGTTAACTGCATTAGTATCTCACTTTTACCGAATTCTAAACAGTAGTGTGCAATGCTGTGTTCTGGTTTGAAAGGTTTGAGAGTGGCAGTGAAATTCATGAGTAGCTATGACATAGTACACGCTAGTGATATCCTTGTGATGACACTAGCATCTACAGGCTCATCGCTCATATTAACCATCAAGCGTACGGTCGCTTGTTTACTGATTTCGTTATATAAAAAAACAATATCACGCAATATTACAACTAATATCATTTAATTGCACATTTATCTTACCTGACAATACAAAGAAATGACAATGTTCACATTCCTCCTCAATTGTATCCTCTATTTAGGGTAATATTAAAATACACAAATTATTTTAAACATTTGATTTATGAATTATTTTAGCCATTGAATTACGTATTGCTCTCCGATGCGACTTCTTATCCACTCCCATTCAAATCTTTTTAATTTAAAAATAATTGCATATTGTTGATGGGCGTTGAACCTGCGACACTTGGTGGAAACTATGGGATCATTAATGAAAGCGTCAGTACTCGTTTTCAAACTGAGTTTTCTGCAAGTTCATTACGCCAAGCACTAAAAAGGATACGTAATAAAGGTTTTCGTAAATGAAAATCTTACTGTTGATGGTAATATACTCCTATAGGTCCTTTATATATTATCAATAAAAGAATCAGTTCAAAAAACCTATGCATATATGTACATGTAATGTAACGTACCATATTCAATACTTCAAAACAGTGAGGTAGAGAGTAGTAAAGTACTGCCCGCTTTAGCAGGTATCGTAATAGGCGACTAAGGTAGCAGAACCGATAGATTTCGGTAAATCCATCCGAGACTATGTAGCTCAAATACTGTGGTGGTGGAGATGGGCAGCAGCATCTCCACCGCAGCAATTATGGGCAAAATTCCCCCTTTCTTGGGGAGGCTTATGTCCAGCAGTGGACTCCCATGCAGATGGCAGATATGATAAGAACAGGATCCTGCAATTGTAATGATATCAACTCGATCTATTAATAAGGCGGCTTAGTCTTACTCGTAATTAGTTGGATTATCGATTTGACCACTGCATCGGGTCGTTTTATAAAAAGCAATCGTGTTCAAACTAAGCCAGAAGGTTTTTTGTGGCCCTATAACTACTTACTGTTTAGCGAACTCGTATCAGCAAACAGAATTGGACACAATCGAACCAATTCGCAGAGTTGCAGAGGGCCAGAGAGAAAACAATCACTGGTTATTTGAAATGATGTAATTTTGTAAACTGTTGTGAGATCATAGAGAGATAGGGCAGGGATGTATTTAGGGTCAATTCAATTTTACTTTTATACTGTCCATTACTTATCCTATAGCGTAAGGTAATAAAATAGCCGATGAGAAACCAAGAAGATGATGTTTAAATATGTAATAATAATAATCAAGCCACATATAATTCATTGAACTGACTCAGAGCTGAGTTTCTAAAAGCACATGTGTTATTAGGCAATACGTATTTTTAACACCCAGAGTCGGAACAAACACAAATATCATCATATAATGGTTTGTCTAGGGCTCTAGGGATCGAAGCAACGACCTTTGACGCACAATATAGGATCACTACCACCTGTATCATCGGGCCCTTCACTCATATGCAGGTGAGTGACCTGTATCAGGTGAGAAACCTGATACAGGTTGGTTTTATTTTAGTAAATATTATCATAAATATAATTCAGTTCATCACATGATTGTGTGATATAGTTCTTAATCGTTTTCCATTGAATAAAATTTTACCACTAATCCTGCGGTGGTCGAATTCGACCACAATGTGACCAAATCAGGTCAATATACGAGATATAGCGTAAATTTATCATTACGATATTTACTTATAAGACAAATAGGCTCCCTACTCCATCCCTGGTAACGCAGGTACCATCCGGTCACTACGGCAAGTCCTGACCCAACATACCGCTGACAGTGGAATTTCCCGGATTATGGCCGACATCTGGCTTCACCTGAACCCGGATCGGACCCTAGGGAGCCAGCGGGCTCGGCGACTCCAACTCAGCATTTACACTGTTTACAGTTTTGTAAGTTATTATTTTGAGGTACGAATTACTTTGTAGTATTATTATAGTATTTATTTAACAATCCTAATTTTTAAAACAAAGTGTAGTCTAAGTAGCATTTCTCTACATACTATATATCAGTCATTGTTATTTGTCTGACACTATTTTTGCTTATATCTTCAAAACAACTCGACGGATTTTGATGTGGTTTTAAATACATTGAGTGATTCAAAGCGAAGGCTTATATCTATAATACATGCATAATATATATATAGCGATTTTCCATATATATTTATGAAGATAATCAGTAGTATTTTTTTTAAATTTTACTGATTTTAATAATGTGTATTATCTGTATTAATCAGTAATATTTATATGTTTTATTACAGAAGATTTTGCAACTTTTTGATCGTATTATATGAAAATGTATGAAAGTGTATGGAAGTGTATGAAAGTGTATGAAAGTGTATGAAAGTGTATGAAAATGTATGAAAATGTATGAAAATGTATGAAAATGTACGAAAATGTACGAAAATGTACGAAAATGTACGAAAATGTACGAAAATGTACGAAAATGTACGAAAATGTACGAAAATGTACAAAAATGTATTATTTAGGAGTCAGGTCAATGTATTAGACGATATGTGAATACTATAAAAATAATAAAAAGTTTTCTATTGTATATTAGTTTTGTTTATAAATGTACTTTTTTATTGCACCGCTTTAAACCCTTTTTCATTTTTTGCCCGATGGTTGACTGGTAGATAACATGTAGCATTAAGTCTGCGATATGTACATCGTTTTATATATGTTAAATAAATAAAAAGCTATGACATCCAAAGTGGCTTGTTCTCCACATCTTGCAGCGGAGCGTGAAAGATTAAGGGCTTTTAACAGGCACTGCGGTATGGGACCGTGCTTTCTCTTTGGGACCGGGCCATCCGTCTATTTGGGACCCTTCCCACTATTTGGGATCGGACGGAAATTGCACGAAAGCGCGTTTCCGTCCCAGTCGGGGACTGCGGACAACTGATAGACATCACACGGCTGAGTGACCAGCAGGCTAACTATTTTGGGGATGTACAGTACTGTCGCAATCTGTAACTACAATAGTCATATTTGAGAAGGGACTAAAGAAGTATTATCTATCGCTATAATTAATCTGATACAAGAACGTAATATTCCTACTGTCAAGTTTAATTGTTTAGAAAATTTTTATTATACTAGTGCCTAGTACTGTATATTAAAATATTATTATTACAGTGTTGTTTATTTATTTATTTTTTATTATTTTAGCTTTCAATTATATGTTAGGTATTATTTATATACAAAATTATAGAAATATGGTACACCCCAAATTACCTCATTTGTTTTAATTTCGCATCTCGAATAAAATCTCGAATTTCCATGCATCATCGTCATCATCATATCAGCCATTGGAAGTCCACTGATGGACATAGTCCTCCCAAAGAAATCTGGACATTTTGCCCATTATTGCTGTGCTGGACAAGCGTATTTCCAAGTAACCAGTTTTTCACTAAATGTATATGACGGTACGTACATAAACAAAATTATTTATAGTTATTTTGTCTGTCTCTTAGCACCGGCTAATCTTCGAAACGGCTGGACCTATTTTGAGGGTACTTTCATTGGCAGATAGCTAATTTTGTAGGAGTAACTTAGGCTACTTTCTTTTTTTTTATTTTCACCGGCACGCAGGTAAAACCCGCGTGTCGCTGCTAAAATCAGAATATCTGAGCTAATATCAGAACGCAAACAGATTTGTTTATTGTATTTATATAAAGAATTACTTGACCTGAGCAACTTTTAGATAAAAAAAATTAAACTAGGCAATATTACAAAGCATATATATAATAAATGAGATAATTTCTGTTCGTTTCTTATATAACCGTTGGACGCCCACTGGTGGACATATTATACGTTGAACAAACTCAGATACGCCGCCCAATACGGCAAACAGAAGTGATCCTGTCTTGGGCGCCAGAAGTTTTGGGTTCGATCCCGGTTCGTCGGTTTCTTAATCGATAGTAATCTTCAAAGGGAAATCATAAAGTTGAAAATTCATTGTAAAATTTTGACAAAAATGTATACGTTGCTTTATGGAATGCTTACATTTATTGATATTTCTTAACTGGCAAGTCTACATACGATACAATTTTATTCTTTCTCTTCATGAATATTTCCAGGGTTTGTTTACTATAGCAACACAAAAATAAGAATGAGCGTGTATAGCACCGTCCTTAATACTACTACTAAATGTAATTGCTAGTATATTAAAAAAAGAAATTTTTGAAATAAGCTTACTACATCGGAAAGTGTTCCAACCGAACAAAAGTGTTCGGCTGTACATATTTGCACAACACGTTTTTTATCGTACCATAGATAACATAATCCACTTTTGATAACTTAAAGCATATGATATACAGTAAAATCCGCTTATAATAACATCAAAGGGAAGTGACAAACTCGTAATTTTAAGCGGAGATCATGCAAAGCGGATTTAAAAAAAATATATGTGAAAGCAACTTTGTATGTTTAATAGGTATTTAGTTTAATAAACACATTACAAAACATATGTGAATAATTAAAAATAAATCGACAAAATAGATAAATACGCGTTCGCCCAAAGTAGCCGCAATGAAAGAGGTAGGTATGATCACGAAAAAGATATGTTAGGGATCAATCAGTTATAATTTCAATATATGAGTACTAGAAAATAAAAATGTAACGGCAGGCAACTCCACTGCTTTCCTTGTGCGTACTAGAATCGTCAATGTCTCGGACGGTGGTTGGGATGATATTAGTTGTGTGATTTTAAATTTACCTTCATTATTTGTGCTGATCGAGTCAAACATATCGCGAATCGGTTGTGTTGCGGTGCGCCAACAAAGTAACTAATGTATTAAAAATTTGTTAAATTGTCTGATTTTACGTGAACATAATATGTATTTCTTTAAATATGTAAGTTATTATGAGAAAATAAATGTCTTTAAACCTAAGTAAGTCACTGTAACCGGAGATCGTTTCTTAAAGTAGGTTATATCAAGCGACATGTAATCGAGTAAGACGTCATCATATCCGACTAAGTTGTATAAAAACCAAACTTTACACATACTTACTTCATACTAAGCGATTGGTTAATATAAACGGATTCTATTGTAGTTCAAGTGATAAGCTTTGGCTGATTAACGACAAACACCATAGAATTAGTAATGTAGCCTGCATCTGTTAATTATACGTATAATTGGAACACTGGATGTCATTGCATTTTCATATTGTGACATTCTGATAGATTGACAGATGTCAATTTAGTATAATTATGAACACCACACGTCATACATTGGCATGCACTTGTGTGACGAACATCAGACAACCGAGGAATAAATATTATACTTAAATACATATTTTTAACACCCAGACACAGAACAAATACAAATAACATAATACAAACTATTTGTCCTGTGTGTATATAAGGGCGACAGCGCGGCAATTATGGACAGATTCCCTTTTTCTTGGGGAGGCCTATGTCCAGCAGGGGACGTTTTATGGCTGGTATGATGCTAGTCCGGCCCCATGGCTCAGATGGTAGTGATCCAAACTTGTGCATCAAGGGTCGTAGAATCAATCCCCACCCAGGGTAAATATTTTTAACCTGTGTTCAATTGTAGAACTTTCATACTAACTTTAAATCCACCTTTACCCTCTAAAGGGATGATTTTCGAATAAATCTTTTTCACGGGATTAATGACCTTTAAACGAAAAGCTTTTACACTGTATATCATTCAATAACTTCAAAAACTTTGCACCCCCGTTTTATCCCTTTAAATACATACATTTTCAATATTGTTTATACATTTTCAAAAATTTTATAAAAGGACATTTAAATTTTATATAAGACATGTGGACCATTTAAAGTTTCTAACCCTTATAGTTTAGGCCCTACGTTGATATGTCAGTCAGACAGTCAGCTTATCTTTTTATATACATCATCTATGTATTATATTTGTGATTCTTCTGTTGTCTGGCGTCCGTAGCACGCGCGCTTTAAGCGACTTATCTTGGAGTCAAGTCAATATTATTATATATTTATATGTATGTGCACTTTACTCTTATTTTGTACCGCGTTGGTCCCATTTGTGTTTGCACGACATTTGGCTGAGATGCTTGCCATGGCAGACTTAATGCCACATAGCATTAAGTCTGTTTTTTCCGGACGAACCTATTGCTGGACTGCTCGGACGTCAATTCCAGCGCCACCAAGCGAGAGGTCGTGGCCGCTTGTTACTGAACGACCCGATGCCGTATTATCCTGTGTACCCCCCCTCCCTCCCACGAAGCGCCCGCAAGGCTCGCGGGATCTGAGTGGGACCGACGGCGATCTCCCGAGGGCGCCTCTAAAGTCTCGACCTCAGCTCAGGCGGCCGTTGTTGGGGAATTAAATTAATTTCAGTAAAAGAGGACGGACGGAATTAAAACCGGTATGTGTACATCGTGTTATATATATATATACATATATATATATATGTGTATGTAAAATAAATAAATGTGGGATATAACACTTTTGCTATGAAAGACTATTTTTTAACTGGCAACACATACTCTTTGTTTCATGTCTATTATGAATGTATGAATGCAAATTGGCCAGAGCCTGGAGTTATTGTATTATGTTCTGCCCACATATCCCGCGTTATTTAATTAAAGACCCTTCACGTTCAGGCCCCCATTATCGCAGGAAAGCCCCGAGGCCTTGACCCGATGGCGCTTGAAACTTTATATGGAGTTATTAGAGGCAACATAGTTTGGGATTTGAGATCAAAAACTTCATTCTTTTGTTGTTAATATAATTATAGGTTGGGAAAACCTCGTAGCCGTGAAGTACCGGCAGAGTAGAATAGTACCTCCCTCTTTACCAGGTGTCGTGATACCACAACCAACAGTTCCATACCAGCCATTAAAAGTCCACTGTTAGACATAGGCCTCCCCAAGAATACCTACCTACCTACCTACCATGAATAACATACTCACTGTGTGTTGCCCATAATTGCCGCGCTGGGCAAGCGTGTTGGCAATCGCAGAGCGCAGCTTTCGCGACGGGGAAGCTGCTGCCCACCCACAAGGTTTTCGGATGGACTCTTTCGGATGAACCGGATGATCCACTTACAACACCTGGTACATGGAGAGGCGCTTTTCTACTCCACTAGTACCCAACGGCAACCATTGAGGTACAATAAACATATACATTAATTTTTAGCCGAGAGGTAACGGTAGAGTAGTAGTACCTCCCTCTGTACCAGGTGTCGTAAGAGGTGACTAAGGTACCAGAACCGATGGATGGAGGTATAACATGCAAAAATCGGGGATGGACAGCAGCGTTGCCCAGCGCAACAATTATGGGCAATATACCCCCTTTCTTAGGGAGCTATAGCAGTTGACTTCGAATAGCTGATATGATCAGTGATTTCAATTAGAAATTGAATTATTTATAATTAAAACCATTTACAAAGACACCGAATTACTTTTAATAGATATATATATGTAAAGAAATTAGTTCTTTAATTATTATCTATGGGCCTATCTATG
>JACJUM010005601.1:1425342-1498836 GCA_020976665.1 Heortia vitessoides | reverse complement strand
CCGCCGGTACTCCACGTCACGTAACATTACATCTCAGCTAAGCACTTAAGTATTAAGTATTACCATCCTCTCAAATATACTCCTATCACCTATTCCAGCTATCCCTCTCGTGTTCTACATTGTGACCTTCATCATCGCGTCCAGCTACTTCTACGTCTACCTGTTCTCCATGTCCTGGTTCGTGTTCTGGAGATGCCGCGCCACCGGTGACCTGATCACCGCGATTGTGGTCTTCTCACTGGGCGTCACCAGCGAGATTGGTACTATGAAGCTGGTTTACATGTTCATTTACAGGTAACATTTAAAAAAATCTCTAAAAAGTCAGTGTTACAATTTGGAAGTAGATTATTGGCAGGGTTGGCACAAGGATGTAATAGAATATAAGGTTTAAGTTTTTCGATACTCTTTTGTCATGGCACATCAGATTTAATAAACATAATGAGACTTCTGTTTAATTGTCACATCACTCACTAACAAATACCAAACGACTAAGGATCCATCAAACAACAACATTAAAATTTATGAAAAACGAAATCACACTTAGTTGCAAAAATCTCCTATGAATTTGTTATGAATTGATGATAGGAAAATTAGAAATTGAAAGCAATAAACTAAAAAGTAGAAGTTTGAAATATAAAAATAGTAATATAGAGTTTTGGAACCAATAAAACAGTTGGCATAAACTGATTACATTTAAAAAAACTATAAATATACTGATATATATACTAATATATATATATATACTAATATAACATTTTTACAAGCAGAACATGAAGGAACGAACGTTGATAGGAAATTAGCGACTTTAACTGGCATCATTATCATGGAAGCCGTTGGAAGTCCACAGCTGAATGTAGGCCCTCCTAAGAAAAGGGGTATTTTGCTCATAATTGCCGTGCTGTGCAATCGCAGAGTGGAGCTTTCGAAACGGGGATGCCCTGTGCATTTGATGGATAGGGACGGGACTACGGATGGATGAATATACCGCAATGTGTTAGTTCCGGTACCTTAGTCGCCTTTTACGACACCTGGTACGGGGTACTATTCGCTATATATTTGCAAATTTTTAAACTTTGGCGTCTTTGATGTTTTTTTTAACGAAATATTGTATGGAGGTTTTTCATTGAGAGTCAAGTAATACGTGTAAAATATTTTTTCGAATGTCATCTTTGAAAGTAAAATTGGGTGCAAAGTTCGTATAAAAATTCTCTGATTTAAAAGTTATCTTTAAATAAATGTTATATTTAAGCTATTAATTCCTGATAAGGATAATAGCTGATATTCCTTTTTGTATAATATTTGTAATATAAATAACCAGTCTTTATTGGCAGATAGCTATTAACTGTTGTTACAAGGAGTCAATTACTACTTTCTGATGGCGATGGCATAGATGGTAGTGATTCTATCATACGCGCAAAATATTGTAGGTTCGATCCTTACCCAGGACAAATACTTATATGACGATATTTGCTTGTTTCTGAGTGTTAAAAACTATGTATTTATGTTTTAAATATTATACTTGTAATTTCGCAGTCATCTGATATCCGTAACATAAGTGCTTAAGTGACTTACCACACAGTCAGGTAAATCTATAAGATTTTGTAGGAATATTTTAGCTTTGAGGTACCGGATAGAAGATTAGTACCTCCTCCTGTACCAGGTGTCGTAAGAGGCGACTGAGGTACCAGAAATGACAGACGGCGGTATATTCATGCAAAAAAGTCGGCTTAAATGTACAGGGTGGGGATGGGCAGCAGTTTCCCCGTCGCGAAAGCTGCGCTCTGCGATTGCCAACATGCTTGCCCAGCGCGGCAATTATGGGCAACATAACCCCCTTTGTTGGGGAGGCCTATGTCTAACAGTGGACTTTTAATGGCTGGTATGTTGATGAAATAAAAAAATAAAATTTAATTTATTTATTATTCTCACTGGTACTGAAATTACGAGGGAGAAACCGCGGGGCCCTGCTAGTGACATATAAATGGATTTATAAAATGTTATATCACAGCTTACATTCTTTTTTTACAGAAGCAACGTAAGAGAGTTAGTTGACAGATACCTAACTTGCGACGCCCTAGTGAAATCTGGGAGTCGTTTCTCAGTAAACCTGATGAAGACCCTCAGGAGTGTCAAGAAGAGAGCCATGGTGTTCTGGTTAGTCATTATCGGCAATGGCGTGGTCTACATTGTAAAGCCTCTCATTTTACCTGGACGTCATTTGATGGAAGACAACTTTATTCTTTATGGTAATATTAATTGACGCCCGAGACTTTGTCTGGCCTATCGTCTATCTTTCAGCATACCAGCTATTAAAAGTCCACTGCTAGACATATGCCTCTCCAAGAAAGGTGTTTTGCCAATAATTGCCGCGCGTGTTGGCAATCGCAGAGCGCAGCTTTCGCAATAGGGATGATGCTGCCCATCCTCGCCCTGTGCATTTGAGCTGTAATATTTTGGATGGATATACCGCCATCTGTCGGTTCTGGTACCTTAGTAGCCTCTTACGACACCAGGTGTAGTGGAAAGTACTATTCTACTCCGCCGATACCTCACAGTAAACACCGCCAGTACCTCACGCCGGTACCTCGTCTGTCTTTATTTATACCAAAATACATCAAAATTGGTTCAGGGTTATAGTCGTGACAGCGCAAAAGACAAACAGTGGAGACGAAGATCAGCAGATTTATGGATGGAACTTTGCAGGCGTTCCAAATAACACTTATTACTTATTTTCGAATCCAATATTTTTAAATTATAGCCTTTGTGTAGCGTAGATTATTTTAAAGCTTTATTTAAATTCATTCAGTAGTTTTTCATGGAAGAGTACCATACAAACATTCTCACAGTTTCGCGTTTATATATAAACACATACTTAAATTAAATAAATAAATAGATTCTTTATTTTTCTCTCCACAAATGTTAACATATAATACTATACTACAGATAAAGATATAAATAATTCATGGACAGGACACTGGTGCCCGTGTAGGTTCAAAGAACCGTATTACAGGTCACCAGGCAAAAGAAAATAGGTAGACTTTAAATAGGTAATTCATAACTGATTATATCTGACTATATATATCAATATTGGGGCCATGCTCTCTCAGAATGAGAACATTGATTTGTTTGCTGATGGTGTACGTTATTTGGCAATATTTGCATATAACTTTTTCTTACCACATACAACATAAACAAATTAAAAAAAATACATCTTAAAATGGAATTTTTTCATCATATTGACTTGCATGGTAATATTTTTTTAATATTTCGAATTCGCGTTATATTTTCTGCTTATTTCTCCAATATTTTTACAGGTTTCGAGCCAACATACGAATCTCCGAACTACGAGATCGTATTCCTGCTGATGGCAGGTGGTGTCGTCTTCACGGTTTATCTTCCAGCCAACATCACAGCCTTTCTCATCATCATCACCGGATACACTGAGGCTCAGATGCTGGCCTTGACCGAGGAGATGACCCATATCTGGAGCGACGCCATTACTCATTTCACTGACCAAACTGTAACACATATTGGAGACACTAATGTTATTCAAGAAGATTTAACAGAGAACGATGATGTCAAAGATAGAATTGTAAATGAATATATAAAAAATCGTCTAAATGAAGTCATAAAGATACATACGACCAATATAAATTTAATACATAAAGTAGAGCATGTCTTCAGAGGTGCTATTGCTATTGAATTTCTATTGCTTATTGTCGGGTTGATCGTCGAATTGCTTGGTGGTCTAGAGAACACTTATATGGAAGTCCCGTTTGCTTTGATGCAAGTAGCTATGGATTGCTTGACAGGTCAGAGGGTGATGGATGCAAGCATGGCCTTTGAGGAGGCAGTCTACGGATGCAAGTGGGAGAACTTCGATGTCGCCAATATGAGGACTGTCCAGTTAATGCTGGTGAACTCACAGCGGACCTTGAAGTTGTCTGCTGGAGGAGTCACCATGTTGAGTTTTAGCTGTTTGATGAGCGTTATAAGGTCCATATATTCTGCGTACACTACACTGCGGACTACTATGGGCTAAAACGATTGATGTTTTTGCTTCTACATATTAGAGAACTCTAGATTTTTAGCTCTCTACTAAACCGTTGTATCAGGAAGTTTAAACTGAACCATAATCGCAAATATAATACTGAATAAAATTCAGCTGCCGAAAAATGATATTGCAAATATATTTTCAGCATTTCGATCGATGGTATTTAAGACAGTGATTATTTTATACAATAAATAGAGGTTACTTTGGTTTACCTATATATCATTGTGATGCAGACCAGTCTTCAATTATAGGCCTTATAACAGAGCTGTCGTTTAATTGCTTCTTAACAATGCAGATATGTTTCAAATACAAAGCAGTCTACAACTGACACAAAAAGAAAGGAAATAAAACCAAAAAATAAGCTTGTTTATGTCTATACATATTAAATATTAGTACTAAGCGAAATGAGTCGCTATCGAGGATCTATTAAAGTAATTCTCTTTTTTTCTAGTAATAATAGTTAATACAAAAAAAAGAGAGACTGGCTAGTATCAGATTTTTTTAGATCATTGAATTATCACATTCTTAAAAATAAAGTTTCATGTAACGTACCAGTAGAGTATATTATTATATTATTGGGTATGGCAGAAGAAGTACGCGAGTAGATTAAATGCTTTTGAAATGAGAGCACTTCTTAGTGTATATTGTGTGAGTTTGATAGATCAAATTATAGTGTGATATTAGATCCATATGGTGTAAAAGATAATGTTGTGACAACAAAGAAAAAGGGATGTAGAGATGGTTTAGACATGTAAAAAAGGTGGATGAAAGTAGAAAGACTGCACAAATATATAGAGCGAAGTGAATGGAAGAGTTCGTATAGGATGACCCAAGTGAACATACCTTAACTATGTAGGAGGTAGAAGTGGTATAAAATGGTCAGGCGAGAAGTATCAAGAATAAACGAGCTTTTATAAAATGAGAGATGTATACCAAGATCCATAGTCTCTGCCTATCCCGAAGGGACACAGTCTTATGATTGCAGATTTATTTGATACAATAATTTCCACTTAAACAGTTCAAACTCCGCGAAAATTTATATTTCGAAAAGAGACAGCTGTTAATTACCATGCTATACTAAATACAGTCTATAATTTACTTGTCCGTTCCTTAACGAGTCAAATGCATTGATTTAACGGACGTCAAATAAATGACGCAACTAAACTCAACAGAGAGGTAGTGATGCTCTCTTGTACGCTAAAGGTCGTCGGTTCGAATTCAGAGCAAATATTTATGTAATGAATATTTGTCTTTGTTCTGTGTGTTATTTTTTATGTATCTTTTATATTTGTAATTTATTTATTTATTTTATATTTGTAATTTCTCTGTTGTCTGGGAATGCAGCTGCCCATTTCCACCCTGTTACATTTGAGCTACGCTGTTTCAGATGGATATAATGCTCTCTATCGCTTCCGGTACATCAGTCGCGTCTATTCTACTAATACAACATTGGGCATGTGGATGGCTGCATCCCTCAGGACTCTGTTTTTGATCCCAAAGAAAAAACAGAGTTTAAGGCCCAATGTTATATAAAGTCGACGCATGTGAAATAGGGAGCCAAAAGCTAGTATCCATGCGAATTATAACCCTTGTGCTGATTTGTGACCTCATTATCATCATCATCATATCAGCCGTAGGACGTCGACTGCTAGACATAGGCTTCTCTAAGGTTTTCACATTAGAACTATGGATATGGTTCGGTATGCATAAACATCGTATGAGGCGATTAATGAAAATTGCACAAATCATTAATTTACATGAGACCTCATTAAATCGCCTGAATTTATATGAGTACCTCACTCTCATCTATATCTACCGCCATATAGCTATGTTCACGTTGCTGTTCCCATTTGAAGGGTGAGAGAGGAAATAAAATTACTAGGTAATGTGACATAGTATTTTCAGTTCATAAGTTTGGCAACACGCTTGTAACACGAGCGTCTATTAACTGCAGTCACGTTTGCTAGTTGGCTGACTTAGAATTACAAAAAAGAATCTATTTTATGAATAAGACTAAGAAAATGAAACATATTTTTGATTAAAAAAATCTTTTTTATTCTTACATCGTAAAATATTCGCCGATGTTAGGTAAAATTTTAAACGAGTGATTAAGTCAATTCGTAGTTCTATACCAGTACAAACAAATGGATACTTAAATATAAAGTGTGTCTGTCTGTAAAGTTATCATGACCTAACCCTAGGGGAGAACGTAAGCTACAACTAGGGATAGAATAGGTATTCGGTTTATTTCAGAAAATTACCGGCATGATATTTTTCCATAGAAGTATTCAACGGATAAATAAATGATTAACTAATTTTTATGGCGGAAAAAATACGGCTTTCGAAAGATAGCCTTGTTATTATTTTCACAAAGTGCGGACTGGACATAATGTCCTTCACAGTAGAAAAGTAGTTACGGTGTAAGAAAACAAACATACGATATACGTGACCGCAGCCTATAGCTGAAGATACAATGTCACATTTACCCAGTAATTTCACTGCCTCTCTCACGCTTCAAACCGGAACACAGCAATGCGAACACTGCTTTTTTCGCGGTAGAAATAGTCTAGAGGCCGGGAACAAGAGATCCGGCAGGAAGTGATATAAATGAAATAAACAGACAAAGACGCGGTCGGTAAATTAGTCTGCTATAATTACAACATGCGCTCGTCAGTGATTTATTAATTCATTCCGATACCTGTGATTTATATTGGATTTAGTTTTACCGCACATTACGTGCGGTTTAGCCTGCAAGCAAATACTACTCGCAAAATTGCAAGGTTAGTTTAAATTGATAAAATACAGTTATTTTATTAAAAATAGTATCTACTAAGGTCTCTGTTGTGTTTTATACCATGTCTAGTGACCCTCGGCTTTGCACGAGTAGAGAATAGTTTAAAATTTGTAAACATTTGGGTTTTAGATATTTTATATTAGTTAATACTGATTATAGCCTTGAAAATCTAGTACCTACAATTCAATCCAGAATCGAAAATCTTGACTTTAACCAAATGATGAGAAACAAAAACTAACCAAATGATGAGAAACAAAAACTACCCGGTGTATTGGATTACATTATTGACATTTCAATAGGGATCCCTATGTTTTTCTAGTAAAAAATTAAGCTTATAGTAATATAAGCCTAATTTTTAGAGATAATGTAGCATTCTAATAGTGAAAGAATTATTGAAATCCGTCTACTAGTGTTCGAGTTTATTCGAGCCAAACATTTATAAATACAAAATTACGACGTTTCCTCTTTATAGTATTAGCTTAGAATAGTACCTCCCCCCGTACCAGGTGTCGTTAGAGACGATAAAGGCACCGGATCGGATAGATGGCATTAGATCCATCCAAAACAATGTAACTGATATGCTCCGGGCGGGGATAGGCAGCAGCATCCCCTCTGCCGCAAAATATTCGAGAAATTCATTTTGCAGCAATTACGAGATATTTTTTTAATAACACTTAATACTAAGGAATACTTGACAACTGATACCGGGTTGAGCTTATAAAAAATATTTTTGACGCCTAAGAGGATCCACTGAGTTTTGTTCAAACTTTTGATTGCGTGCGCCATGGTGCAGTGGTCTGGAAATTACCACATTGTGGAGTTAGAGGATTAACTCTTTAAGATTGTTTGAATATGTTGAGTTTGAGTTTTTGAATTTAATAATGTAAAAGTCATTGATGTATATAACAAAAAAAGTATCTTCTTTGAGAAAAGTATATGAAGAACCATTGTATAGATATAGCATCTCTCTGTCTACACAATGATAGACCACTCCTACACATTAATGGATTATACATTTTTTATTTATACAAGCCGTAAGATACCCGCAGAGTAGAATACAAGGGTTGTATGAGGCGACTAAAGTACCAGAACCGACAGATGGCGGTATATCCATCCGTAACAGTGTAGCTTAAATGCGCAGGTCTGGGATGAGCAGCAGCTGCTTTCGTGACGGGAATGCTGTCAGTGCCGGTAACTCAGTCGCCACTTACGACACCTGGTACAGGGAGAAGTACTATTCTAATTTGCCGGTAACACTAGGCACAATAAATTTATTATTAGAAAACATGTGTTAATTGTATTAGGAATAATCAGCGCAATGTGGAGGTCCATCCGCAAGTATGGCTTAGAATACTGCGACCTGCCGACAATGCTGTCCAACCTGTACTTTATGTTCAGACCATTGACCTTGAATATAGACCCCGGCAACACAGAGCGTAAGTGTTATAATTGTCTTACTTTGGTTGATCGCGGACTTCAGGACCCGAGTAGATGGGGTTACAGAGAAACCACGGAATCTCTGTCAAGACTATTGGTTACTGCTCAGAGACTAACCCAGCTGCGTGGCAGTTCTTGCCAGAGTTCTATCATGCGGGGTCTCTGAAACTCAGGTCAGGATCCGCAGTGGCTCGACGCTTATTGCCCCCTCTCTACAGCTAACGAAATATAAGTTAGCTGAAGAGGTAGAGCAATGTGCGTCTGTCCGGTATTACCCCTATGAACAGGCACTCCACTTCGTGCACAGCGAGTACGAGTCTAGTAGTGCCGATGGGTGAATACGAAAGATGTGTACGAGGCTCGTAGAGCCTTTGGCGGATTGGTGGATTTTGTTTAGTCTGCCATGAAGCACCTCCGGTGCCAGCACCCGATGGCTGGTAGTGCCAAGAGCCGCTAACATGAGCGCCTGTTGACCCAGATAGGAGAACTTGGGGAGATGTATGCTAGTACATCGGGATGTATGCGTGCCGAACAGCTCCGACACATCCTAGGAAAAAGAGAGAATGGATTTATCCGATGTCTCGAATGAAGCTCAATTCCTGAGTAGTTGATTGCGATTTCGGGTAGCGCCACTTCACAGTTCTGATACCTCTCTATACGGCAGGAAATTAACTTCAGTACACGCGGTACTAATCGTTAATACTAAAGTCAATCGGTAAGACCTATTGCATCTAGTGCTTGCACTGGTATTGGTCCCCAAAAGCGCCGTAAGGCACCGTTACCTCCACTTATAACCGTTTGGGTGGTGATGGGTGAATACCATAAAGTAACCAAGTAGTTTTTTCCTATCGGGTTCGTGTCTTCTTGCAACCTAGAAGTTCTTTACGGAGTTGGGATCGAAAAAACGGGTAAGTTGTCTGCACGAGCCGTGTCCATATCCAAGCGGCTGTCAGGAGTTCCCCGTTACGCTCGGGTGTGCTCGACTTTTTTTTTAAGAACCTAAAGCTGGTTGACTCTGACCTTAGTCCCAGCGTGACTGGGGCAAAGATGCCAAGCCAGTTTGCGGTATCGAAACGAGACCGACGGCGATCAATCAAGGTGCCGCTGAGGCTCAGACCTCAGCTTGAGTCGCTTAGCTATTATATAGATATTATATTATCGTAAGTGGCTACTAAGTTACTAGAACCAACAGTTGGCGGTATATCCATCCAAAACAGTGTAGCTTAAATGCACAAAACGGGAATGAGCAGCAGCATCCCTTAGCGAAAGCTGTGCTGTGCGATTGCCACCACGCTTGCCCAGCGCGGAAATTATGGGTGATATTCCCCCTGTCCTGGGAAGGCCTATGTCTAACAGTGGACTCCCAATGGCTGCTATATATATAATATATAAATATATATATATATATATATATATTGTAATTATAATAATTAATAATAGTACAATTTTTAAATTCTTTTGTTACATAAACAATACATGCCTGTGTCCCATTGTACACGCACGTTTATTCTTGGTACTTTTGATCTGGCCCTTCTCAAATACCTCTTCGCTTTTCCTACACCAACACTCCCTTTCACTTCCGCTCTATATATTTGTGCAGCTATTCTACTTTCATCCATCATTTCTACATCTCCAAGCCATTTCAACATTTATTTTTCTATTCTATATATATTATATATGTCTGCCATCCTTTATATTCTCTGTGTTTTTAAATATTTAATTAAATATTAATATATTTACTCTTTAATGAGCAATATATTCTAGCTTTTGTTCGACTTTTTGTTGCGACTACTGACGTTTACGCCATCCTTTTAACGAGAAAAATATTCAAGCTAATAAACAAGTTATTATTATTTCAGCAATCCCGAAGATATTCTTCGTCATAACGCTGATCTTCGCCATCATCTACACGTACACGTACTTCTTCTCCATGATCTGGTTCGTGTTCGTCCGCTGCATCGAGACCAGAGACTTGGTGGCCGCCATGATAGTGTTCTCGCTTGGGATCACCAGCGAGATTGGTGTTACAAAATACATTTTCACCCTTGCTTACGAGTAAGACTTTCAATTCTACCACCACATTATTCCTTTTACCTTAGGTACAAACACATGAAGATCAATCTCTAAAGCTCCATTATGTATGAAACTTTAGCCTTCCATGGATAGCAATTTTAGCCTAATAATTCATAAATTCAGCTACATAGATGTAAACCAAAATATTGCTATTTTTTTTGTAAAGACGTGGATATATATCTATTTATATAAATGCTTTCAGTGTTGTGCTTAATAAAGGGTCATTGTTTTTCAGTGCAGGTAAATACGGCTAAGAATCAAGTTTATAATAGCGTTTGATGAAAATATTTAAATGTTGAATAGTACGGTTGTTCTGCATCTGCGTGTTAAATATGTATTTAAGTATTATATTTGTAATTTTTTCTGGTGTCTAATATTCGTAACACATGTGCTTTAAGCGACTTATCTTGGAATAAGGCCAATGAAATGATGTGTTAATTATTTTTAATTGGCCTGAAGGCCTCTATGATCGTGTAACAGTAATTCATTTTATACATAATATAAGAAGCCTCATTTGTTATTTATCACAAATAATAACTGATAATAATCAGGTCCTTCAATTGGTCCCCAGAAATAAAATACGAGGTATAATCAAACAATATATCGAGTGTGACGCCCTCGTGGTCGCCGGCAGCCGGTTCTCAAAAAACTTGCTGAAAGCCCTCAGAAATGTGAAGCAGCGGGCGGTGGTGTACTGGATCGTTATCATCAGCAACGGGATCATATACATTATGAAGCCCTTTGTAATGCCTGGACGCAATCCTATAGAAGAAATCTTCATTCTCTACAGTAAGAGCTTCTAATTCATGAGATAGACCTCGTCTGTAATAGCATAAAACTCTCACTTATTTCTACCGCCAAACAGCAGTTTACATTGTGTTCCGGTTTGCAGGTTGAGAGAGGCATTGAAATTACTGAGTTAATATGATTTAACATCTTCAACTCACCTTTCTCAACATCTTTGGTATATAAATATTGCGTAATTACTGTTTGCTTTTTAATATTTCCATCGTTTCTTAAGCGTTATATATGAATATAAATATTAAATTGCTATCAACTATTAAAAAGTCACCGGTGGAATCGTTCACTGTTATTTGAACAAAATTCAAAAATACTTACACTTCATTTATTAATGGGTCTGAAGGCGCGAATGATAGTAATCTTATGCACTAAGGGTTTTGGATTAGGAACAACATTTATATAATGATATTTGTGTTTTCTCTGTACCTGGGTGTTAAAAATACGTATTTAAGTATGATATATGTGATTCTCCAGTTGTCTGATGTCTGTAACACAAGCGCTTTAAGCAACTTATCTCGGGGTCAGAACAATGAAACTTACACTCAATGATTTTTTTGTTAATAATACCTATATTATACATATTTATTTATGTACTTTTCGTTCCAGATTTAATTTTCAATAGTATATAGTGTTACTAATACTTGATTTTATTTTATCTTGAGCTTAATTTTTAAACTTTATTGTTAGGCTTTCTTCTGTCCAAATTTATAAGGAACTGTTCAATGGATTTTCAATAAACGTAAGTGAATTAGATTCGTGTTATGTAAAACTCATTATTTACTTTATCCAGAACTGGAGCCTCCACTAGAAAAACCAAATTTGGAACTGGCAAATCTCATGATGGCGTTAGGATCAGTCTTCACTTGCTACTTGACCGCGAACATGGCGGTCTTCCTCATCATCATCAGCGGTTACGTCGAAGCTCAACTCTTAGCTCTGAGTGTAGAACTAGAAAACATTTGGGACGATGCCGAAGTACAACACACAAATGATAGTAAAGTCGAAGACAGTACTTTTGATGCAAGCGCATCTGACTCACCCGATAATAATGCTATAAACAAAATCATAGGGCAACGTCTTTGTGAACTGATAAAGGTCCATGCGATAAATATCAATCTGCTGCTCGAAATAGAGGTGGTATTCAGAGGTGCTTTTATCGTGGAGTTCATCGTTCTGTCGGTAGGGCTTATTGCACAATTGCTTGGTGGTTTACAAAACACTTATATGGAGGTGCCCTTCGCAGTTATTCAAGTGGCTATGGACTGTTTGACAGGCCAGAGGCTGATGGACGCGTGCGATGTATTCGAGGTGGCGGTGTACGGTTGCAAATGGGAAAGGTATAATGCGTCCAATATGAAAACAGTTCTGATGATGCTAATGAACTCTCAAAAAACGTTAACTCTCACTGCCGGCGGGGTGGCTGTATTGAACTTTGCCTGTTTAATGTCTGTATTTAATTCAGTATATTCTGCATTCACCACGCTGCAGTCTGTCATGTAACATGCAAATATTATTCTGCCTTCACATCCCGAAACTATAGTCAACTTTGACAAGAGCACACAAGCGAAAGATCAATTTGTACAAAACAAATTTCACAGCCAACTTTGAACTCAATGTCTGTTGTATATTATTCAATATTGATTGCTTTTACACTTATTAAAATACTTAATGCACACAATCAGTGTTTTATTTACTAGAGTTATATAATCTTTAACTAAAATCGACATATGGGCAAACATTTTCGAATTTATTACTTACTGACTTTCGTTAATAGTTTAAAATAAGTATTCAATAATATTTAATAAAACCAACTCAAACATAATTACAAAATACCCTGTTCAAATATTAAATCTATAACAAAAGAACAGTTTTTATTTACTTTTTTGTTTTTTCTGTAAACCTGCGCATTGTCTCTTAGGATAATTGAATTTAAGACCGTCAGTATTGTAAGGCTGAAGAGTTTTCATCTCAAGAATCTCATGAATGTTTGGGTTAGCCACTTTAACCTGGAAAGCTTAAGGCTACATAGCATCCCGATGCGATCAACAGGAGCGGAATATTAATAAAAAATGTTGCACAAACGGTTCCTCTTTAAAAGTTCTAAAAAAAAATTCTAGACAACATTAATGTCTATTTTTTGTATTGATTTTTGATCGCTCTGAGCGATAAGGCCGCCAATTGTATAATAATTTGTAAGTTTTATTTTTGTTTATGTATTTTCTGTGTACAATAAAGAGTATATATTTCTTTTATGGTATTCAAATGAGTACATTATTAATAAAGGTATTTTAATCAACACTATATTAATCCCTATCCATGTAAATACGTTATTCGTCACAAGTATTTAATTGTTAATAATAGTAATTTAAAATTATTAAATTGACAGAACTTATTTCAATTCATATCTTAGAAAATATCGTAATTTTAAAATAACTGCGCAACAAAATCGGGCATAACGTTCAAATCGGGCGAAGGGAACTGATGACGCAATAGGCTTGCTCTAAGAAAGATATAGTAATACTTTTCATCCAACCGACATTCACGCAGACCAAGACGCGGGCAATAGCTAGTCATGATGATATATATTAATTTCCTTTATCCGCTTTTCTTTTACATCACCATCATATCAATCATTGGAAGTCCACTGCCTAGAGATAGGCCTCCCCTAAAGAGGAGGACTTTGAACATAATTTCCACTCTAGGAAGGGTGTTATCAATCGCAGAGCTCAACTTTTGCGACAGGGATGCTGCTGCCCATCCCCGCCCCGTGCATTTAAACTGCACTATTTGGGTATCCCAAATATATATATATATATACCGCCAACTGTTGGTTCTAGTACCTTAGTACTATTTTACTGTGCCTATACGTCATGGCTTTTGTTTCCTTTCTACATATTTCAATTAACTTAATATTTTTTTGTTGCCTTCATGGGTTTGTGTCGAAAATTTAATTAGGGTAACAATATTCGAGCCTCTGAACGGAGCGCGTCCCCGACGTGTTTGTTAATTAGCCAGTCAAAGGACTCCTTTAATAGCGCTCATTAACGCCGAAGGAATAATTAGGACTGATGTTAGACAACACATAAGTTCGACTTGATGCAAACGGTATTGCAGATGTGGTCAATTAATAGGTCATATCCACATTAAATCAGCAACCGATAGAGTGGAATTGTACCTCCCCCTGCATCAGGTGTCGTAAGAGGCGACTGAGGTACTAAAACCGACAGATAGTGGTATATCCATCCAAAACAGTGTAGCTCAAATGCACAGAACGAGATTGGGCAGAAGCATCCCCTTCGCGAAAGCTGTGCTCTGCGATTGCCACCACGCATGCCCAGCGCGGAAATTATGGGCGATAGTTCCCCTTTCCTGGGGAGGCCTGTGTCTAACAGTGGACTCCTAATGGCTGCTATGATGATGATATATATCTTCTAGGCGAACAAATTCCGTTATTCCTTTCAACCTCTTCTTCGCCGATTAAATTTGCCAAAAAAAAGGTGATTTGCGTTGGCGCAAACCAACTTTGAAGTAACTTGAAAATATTATATCACATTATCCAATAATTAATGACGGAATTCGTTCATCTAGAACATATATATCATCATCATAGCAGCCATTAGGAATCCACTTTTAGACACAGGCCTCCCCTGGAAAGGGGGAATATCGCCCACAATTGCCGCGTTGGGCAAGCGCGTTGGCAATCGCAGAGCGTAGCTTTCGCAACGGAGATGATGCTGTCCATCCCGATCCTGTACTGTTTTGGATGGATGTACCGCTACCTGTCGGATTCATATTCAAGAGGAGTAAAATTGCTCTCTCAACTCGATCCAAGTGATGTGAATCAACCATTACTAGTTTTTAATGCAGGTAGTTTTTCTTGTTAATCACATATTGCAGTAAACATAGTTTTTAGAGCCAAGTAACCAATCATCAATACTGTAGTTATTTTAGTTGATAAATCATTCATAGCTTCAATGACCCGATATTATTGATAAGTATATTGTTGTGGTTTATTAAACGAGGTCTCTACCCATTGGCCTTCTAAGCTATCTAAAAATACCTCAACGAAGTATGGAGAGAGGGATGCTTAAAATATCTTTGCGCGGTCCAATTAGGAATAAGGAGATTCGTAACAGAACCAGTCACCGATATAGCGAATTAGTAAATTGAAGTGGCAGTGGGCAGGGCACTTGGTACGCAGAACTGATGGCCGATGGAGTCGTAAGGTTCTGGAACGGAGACCACGAACCGGCAAATGCAGCGTAGGGAGTCCACCCGCAAGATGGACCGAAGATCCGAATAAAACCGCAGGATCGCGCTGGACACAGGCCGCATACAACCAGTCCTATTGAAGACTACTTGGGGAGGCCTATGTCCAGCAGTGAACGCCTTGTGACTGATATAATGATAATGTTGACCAGTTTTTCTAGATCAATTTATTTGGTATTCAAATATTGTTCAGGTTAGTCCTTTTAGAATAAAACATTTATTCTTGACACGAGAAAGTTTTTCAAATAGCTAAATGTCATGTAATTTGTTGATGTCAATCATGTCTTAAAAATGTATAGAGGCGACAATATAATGTTTTCCGGAAAAATAATCGTCAACATTTTTAATTACATTTCACGCCTTGTCCACAATCGTAATTAAATAGTATTAAGTGGTTCATATGCCACTCAAAACTTGAACGTTCATTAAAAAGTATAGCTTTATATAATTATTTCATTATCTGCATTTTTATTTTCGTGTTTGTTTGTTTATGTTTATTTTCATATATTTAAAAATTCAATACAACACGATTATTTTTGATATTAATAAGTCTGTTCTGTTAAAAAAAAAAATGTATAAACTTACAACAAAACGCAAGAAATAATTTTACATATATAATTTTAAGAACGAAGTTCGACCACATCGAGTCAACATGTCTTTCAAACGGTATGTGTAATAATTATTTTAATGGATTGGGAGTGCATAGAACATTTGTATAAATAAATAGCTTTACGCATCTCTCTTTCACACTAACTTTAACGGCATCAAATGTCACATTTAACCGTTCGGCATCTCCTTAAGAAGGCGCAGAGATTCGAATGCAGTTGAACTCACCGACTAGTGCTCCGCAATCCCGGATATTTAAAACAAAACTAACTTCAGTGCATATTCTTAGAAACATCTAAAATTAGAATAGTATAGTGGTTTGCCCTGGAAGTTGTAAGCTTGAATGTATCTGCAGCACGAAAGCGAGATTAGGGCGGAAAAAATCTAATTCATGAAAAGATCATGAAAATATATAAAAAATATTACGGAAACTTTTTTATCGAATCAGGTGTACGCCACTAAAACCTATATTATTTTATTGACATATATCGAAATTATTATACTGTCTTAAGTAGCTTTCAGTATCTTTAGGGTTTTAGTTTGATAAGCTATGCAAGGTTATATTTTTTCCACTTAAATAAATTATTTGAACAAAACCGGAGCGTTGACTTGTTGAAAGAGAAAGTGTGAAAAAATATCAACCAGCCCTAATTATTTTCAAATTGGTTTAAAAATATGGTTGTGTGCAACATGATTGGCGTTTGCCGCGAGGGAGACCTTCATAAACGTGCATTTTAGTAATAATATGTATACGTCGGTGTGTACTTACAAACCCTATCATTCAAACGAGAACACAAGTCATTAATGAGTCCACATTGGCCTCTATCGTCCAGATACGGATCTTGGACAAAAACCCAATACAGAAAGTGTATGGTCAGTATTTTTTTAAACGTTAGACAAAACATTTTAATTGCAATTTTGAAGGCCATCATTTCACAATATTCATTTGTAACATTTACTTTATCTAAAAAAATAAGGAATTAAGAACATCGTAGTAAATTTATCGTTTCTTTTCCTCGTGTATATTACATTGGCAAAAATTTCACGCTTGTTTTTATCAACGTTTGCCTCCTTTAAGAGACTCCATTTCCAGATTCTAAACAAGAAAAATTAATTGGTCTACTCTACCGCAGACTAATTTCAATGGTATTTCTATTCCATGCAGTAGAACAGTTAAAAATTTGGGAATACTTATGGACAGTAACTTGTCCTGGACTGCACAGTTAAAGGATGTTAGTCGAAGACTATATGCCTTAGCAGCCTATTTAAGCGATTGCTAAACTTTCTTCCTTTTGCCACCAAAATAGCGCTTGCTCAATCCCTACTTCTACCAGTCCTTGATTATGCCAATGCCAGTTATCTATACCTTACAGAGGATCAACTTGAGAAGCTGGACCGTCTTCAAAACTTTACTGTATAAGATTCATTTTCGGTTTACGTAAGTTTGATCATGTGTCCAACTTTCGTGCTAAGCTCAAATGGCTACCTATTCGACTGCGCAGGAACGCTCATGTCGTCTCTTTGCTATAGAAGCTATTGTTCTGTCCTTCCCCTTCTACTTATCTTAAAAGTCGCTTTGTGTTCCTTGGGGACAGCCATGAAAAATCCCTAAGATTATCAGAGAATTTATCACTCAAAATGCCCCTGCATTCCACAAGCTTCTATAGCAAATAATTTACAGTTCAAGCTGAATGCGCTCCCCCTTGAAGTGAGATCTGCTCGTTCTCTTTCTATTTTTAAGAGAATGGTAAAGAAGTATAATCTGTCACTTTTGCGTTTTGATTCTGTCACTTTCTTAGTTCTGTAGTTATCTTTTATATGTATTTGAATGTATGTGTATTGTATGTATAAATGTATGTTTATTATTATATATGTATGTACTAAATGCATCTCAATCTTCCACCAGCTTTAAAATTATTTCTATCCAAAGGTTGCCTGTAAGAAATTGCATTTAGCGATAAGGCCGCCTCTTGTACCTACTATTCCATGTTTTTGTGATATTCTTGTGTTGTTTTCGTTGGTGTACAATAAAGAGTATAATATTATTTTTATTTTGTGTTATGGTTTCCCCAGATTTAATTTATAATAAAAAGCGTAATCTAAAAGTAGCGTATCTTTCAATTACGACAATTTTAAGAGTGTTTCCATCAATCTAAAATGTGGGAGAAAATACGTAAATTCGGATTGGGATACTGCGATCTGCCCACGATGATGTGGAACGTATCCACTCTACTGCGTGTTATCACCATCAACATCGACAGCAGGCAGGAGAGAAGTGAGTTCCCAATGAATAATACATCACATATTCAAACTACATCTTTGGGTCACATAGCCAAAATTTTTAGTCATTAGAAAAAGAAAATGTTTAAATATGGCCTTTAGTAAAGAGTATTTAGATCGATAGTTGTGAGATTGATTCGGTATCCAAAACAAAAAATAAAAATTATTTTTAACTACATATCTCAACGAGATCATCCACCGATTTTTTTCTACATTCGGCTTAAATTGTTCTCGTGCCCTAAATAAAAATACTACACATTTTGCAAACAGAAATATATTTAGCAGTTTAATATTTGAGTTTTGTAAAATAGTTTTAAGAGCTGTGGATTTTGAATAAATAAATGAATAAAAAAAAAATTAATATCCTTAATAATAAGTGATCTGAAAAAATAAAAAGAAGACAATTTTCAGATTTTCTTTTTAATAAAATATAAGGCGTTTGAGGAGGTTAGGTTCTGAAGTAGAGATCACGTCCGTGACGTGCGTAAAAGGTCCAATCTATCTAGAGCCTAAGGATCATCTGATCCCGAGGCTGATTGCTTTATGGAAGACGCATTCATCAAGTATTATTGGAAATCACTTCGAGAGGCCTATGTTCAACAGTGGACAGCCTACATCTAATAAAATAAATGAAACACTTAAACTTTTCGAATAACTCTTCACACTACGAATAACACCTCATTCTTCATACAGAGATCCCTATATACTTCTACGTATTAACCCTGATAACGTATTCGAGCTACCTCTACATCTACCTGATCTCAATGCTGTGGTTCGTCTTCTGGAAGAGCCACGAGACTGGCGACATGACTGCCACCATGATCGTCTTCTCTCTCGGTGTCTCCAGCGAGATCGGACCCTGCAAGATGATTTACATGATGTGGAATGAGTATGTTTCCACTATTATTATTATGATAAGTATCAATAACTTGTGAAACCAATTTTTTGCAGCATTTTTAGTAGCATTTTTTGCTAGTCTTTTTCTCTGTTTTATCTGTAACTAGCGCTTGCAGTTCTATAGCAACGACAATTTAAAATTTTAATATGGTACGATTTAATATTCCATTGGCTGGAATTTAATCTGAAGCAACTAAATTCTCATGCTTGCTTTGCCAATTATATGTGTGTTCTATTACTAAAACCTTCAAATAATTTTAACAATATTCTTGGCAGGGAACTCGCAAGAAAGGTGGTGGATGGCTACATAGAATGTGACAGAGCAATTATTAAAGGCAGTCGTTTCTTTAAAAACCTATTGAAAGGTTTGAGAACTGTAAAGAAACGTGCACTAATATTTTGGATAGTGATCATCGGTAATGGAGTAATCTACATTCTAAAGCCAATTATCACTCCAGGAAGACACATTATGGAGGATAATTTTATAAACTTAGGTGAATTCATTATTATCCAAATGGTGAAGTCCAATTTATTTCGTATGCTGATGTACCTTTTTGATTGACCTTTGATGTACTTGTACTATATATACTACCTTAATACATAAGATATGATATCTAGTATATCGCATAAAATGTAGGAAGCTAGGTATTTTATGTGTAAAAGAACAACCCATGAAGACTACACTATTAAAGACAATAAATTAAACAAAAAATATAAAAGCTGAGACATAAATCACTGGTTTGCGTTGAGAGCAATTCTTTGTTGAAAATTTCTTTTGCATATATCGTCGATGATAGTGCAATACCGCGTAAGTAGCAGTTGCAAATAAAGTTGAAAATTCAATTAGAAAGGATGAAAAATGGATCTTATTAAATTAAGCTACATACGTGGTATTGAAGTATCATCGACGATATGTAAATAATGCAGTAGTGTTTTTGAACTAATGTTGATGCATTTAATAAATGTGTGTTTTTATTTCGTTAGGTCTGGAGCCACAATTTGAAACACCGTACTACCAAATAGCATTTTTTCTCACGAGTTTGGGTGTCTACATAACGTGCTACTTGCCAGCAAACCTCACTGCATTCCTTATAGTTCTCATCGGTTATACCGAAGTAACTTTACTAGCTTTGAGCCAAGAATTATTAAACCTCTGGGGTGACGCCCAAGAATACTATAAGAAAGCATTGCATAATAGACACTCTAAAGAAATAAATATACCTTCTGACATCCATGAAATCGACGTATACAAACAAAAGATTGTTAATGACTACATTCAAAGGAGACTCTATGAGATTGTAAGGCTGCACAAAACCAATATTATACTCATCAATCAAATTGAACTTGTATTCCGTGGAGCGATTGCGATGGAGTTTATATTGCTGATTGTCGGCCTGCTGGCAATATTGCTGGGAGGTTTAGAGAACACATACATCCAAATGCCGTTTGCAATGATACAGGTCTCTATGGATTGCTTGACAGGCCAACGTCTGATCGATGCGTGCGGTATATTCGAGAACGCGGTATACGATTGCAAATGGGAGAATTTCAATGCGTCCAATATGAAAACTGTATTGCTTATATTGCAAATTTCACAGAAAACTCTGAACTTATCCGCAGGTGGTTGCAGCAAACTTAGTTTCACTTGCCTAATGACTGTCATCAGATCCATATATTCGGCGTATACTGCTTTGCGTTCTACGATGTTATGAATTGCTAACTGTTTCCTTTGAATTGCACGGATATTGATTAAACAAAGTTATCATATTTAGCATCGGTTAAGTAAACAGCAATCAGTACTGTAAAATAGATCGTAGAAGCAGATTTCTAGTTATTAAACATGCATTCTGTGACGCCATATATAGATATTAATTTAGTACTAGGTTAGTTGCACCTTAAGCTTTTTCGTTTTGCTAATCCTGACAAGACAGTTCTTAAGTTCAATTATTTAGCAGACAATTTATGCAACTGTAATATCTTGTTTGTAATTTGATTTCTATTTCACAAAACTTTTATTTGTTAACCAATATTGTACATACAAAATCTAGAAATTTACTTTTCGATTAAAACTGAACTTGATATAAATAAAATAACGAAACTTATTTTTAAAAAGAACCTGTGCCATAGATAATGATGTGGGTAGATTTAAAAAAGTTTGGGCCGGGTTACTACGATCTTCCTACGATGTTGTCAAATGCATCTGTTCTACTCAGAGTATTAACATTAAATATTGATAGCAAAAAACGTAAGTGCAAAATAGATAATTTGATACATTTCTGCAATCATTAAATTAATAAAAAAAAATAACATTATCTTCTTTTCAGGCATACCAGTTCTTTCCTACTTGATCACAGTGGTCACTGCTTCATGTTACTTTTACGCTTTCGTGGTATCTGCTATTTGGTTCACTCTATATAGGTGTCTCCCCAAAGGAGATATCATCACAGCTATTATTATGTTCTCTCTTTGTATATCTAGCGAGATTGGCAATGCGAAGTTTATCTATGTCTACATGAACAGGTGAGTCAATATTAACAAGCAAAAATTTAATTACCAAAATATCAGAACTGTTTATTATTTTACTTATCTAAAATTTCAGAAATATGATCAGAGAATTAGTTGAGGAATGCCTCGTTTACGACAAAACGATACTGCCTGCAAGCAAAATATCTGATAATGTTTTGAAGGTGTTAAAGACGGTCAAGTTGCGAGCTATAATCTTTTGGTGTGTAATTATGGGCAATGGTGTGGTATATGTTTCAAAGGCGTTAATATCACCTGGCAGACATTTTATGGATGACCTGTACACATTTTATGGTAAAATTTCCCCATGTTCCGTGATCTTTATATCTGTATTTATACCAAATCCTTATTGACCTGTACTTATTTTAACACTATATTAATAAATCTACAGGTCTGGAACCCATAGAGAAATCTCCTAACTATGAAATAGGATACGCTATAATTTCCTGTAGCGTTTGGTTCCTTTGCTACGTTCCAGCCAACGTGACTGCTATTTTCATCGTTATCTCAGGCTACGTCGAAGCACATATGATAGCACTTAGTCACGAACTAACAGACACCTGGGATGAGGCTCAAGCTAACTATAAAATGCTTAGGTTTTCGACACTTCAGAGAGGCACCTCTGTTGAAGATAAATACAAAGAAAATGTCATCAATGAGTTTGTGACTGCGAAACTTTTGATGATAATCAAAAACCACTCCAAGAATGTGGGTCTTTTGCAGAAGTTAGAAGATGTATACAGAGGAGCTTTGGCCATGGAGTTCCTGTTACTTGTCTTAGGATTGATAGCTGAATTGTTAGGTGGTTTACAAAACACGTATCTGCAGATACCCTATGCTTTCGTCCAAGTTGCTATGGATTGCTTTACTGGGCAGCGTATAATTGACGCTAGTGTTGCGTTCGAAAAGGCGGTGTATGCTTGCAAATGGGAATATTTTAATGCGACTAATATGAAGATAGTTCTTCTCGTGCTTAGTAATTCACAGAAGACTCTGAAGCTGTCTGCTGGCGGAGTAACGACTCTTAGCTTCAGTAGTTTGATGAGTATTGTCAGATCTATCTACTCTACCTATACCGCTTTACAGTCGACTTTAAAATAGTTTTCTGTAGTTGTACAAGACTTTCATTGTTACTTACTCTATAGTATAGTAAATAAAGAACAATTTTCCGTAATATGTCTGTCCGTTTATTTGTAATATCGTCTTAAGAAACTAAAATATATCAGTAACTGATAACAATATTTCCTACATTTGTTTAGTACCAACTTTCTGCTAATTTTATTTCCGTGAGGTACCGGCAGAGTAGAATAGTATTTAATATTTTTGCGATACATAATATTTTTTTCTGAATTTATTCTCCACATATGAATTTATTGAAAATTTTATGAAAATTAAACTATTTTAATGAATTTAAATTAAATAAATTTTATGATACTTATCTTAGTGATATACATAAACACACGCCTTACCTGGTTGGAGTCAGCAAAGTATACTGATTTCCATTTTCTTCGGTCCACAACAACATTTTTTGCTTTCTCTACAATGTAGAGAAAGCAAAAATATTATACAAAGAAATTAATTAATGTAGAGTCTACATTCATTAATTTCCTTGTAAAGTAGAGCGAAGATTTCATCACCAACCAGTTTTAAAAATGTCCGCACTTTGATGCTCATTATTGTTGCTCTAATAAACGTCGCTTCATAAATAACTTTTCTAAGTCTCCACTTTACATAGGCAAGCCATTTTCACATCCCTCTTTTATATACATACTTACATCAAATTCGCATGATACTCTAGAAGTTTTTTTGTGTTTTATTCATAACTTCGGAATAAATCACACCATGCACCATTGAACGTTGGTTAGCAAACTACGCCACTATGGGGTTACAGGTTTAATTCAGACTTTTTAAGTCATATTAAAAGTGCAAAGGGTGGATGTGAACGGGAAACGGTCAACGTGATCACAGGGATCTGTCCTTGGACCATTCCTGTTCCTCGTCTACATAAATGATTTACCATATCTTATAAATGATGAAAGATAATCATGATATAGTAACATTTGCAGATGCTACTTCTTTTCTTAAATTCCTTTGTCTTATTTAAATTTAAAAGACAAAGGAATTTATGACCAAATCTAAGATGTAGTAAAATGGTTTACCGTAAATAATCTACTTTTGAAAGAAAAGAATTATCTTTTAAATGGAACTGGTCAAAACTACTGTATTTTTGTGTATAGCATTAGATGGTAAATTGCAATTGGGACCTCATATAGTGAATCTATCGAGTAGACTCAGTTCAGCGGCTTTTGCAGTACACCAAATCTGTCAATTACCAAGGTTCTGCTGAAAAGGGCTATTCAAGCGATTTATAAAATGACACATATCTTGAAGATAATAATTGAAAAATTACTGCACATGTCAATATGTCTATGGAATATTATTTATGTTCACAGAAAAATATCTGATTTTTCTATAAATAGAAACAATTATAGGCTTGCAGTGCCTATTGTTGGGCATCAAATAATAAGGAATTTGTTTAGGGGGTAAGTAATTTTAATAGTGTACGATTATATAATACAATCCTAACTGGCATAACAAATATGCCTATAATGAAATTTAAGATTTGCGTTAATGATATACTTACTGCTTAAGGCTTATTACTGCTTGAAAGATTATATTAATGATGAAATTGCTTGGGATTGTATGGAATTGCTATTTCGTCTTCATTTAAAATAACAGCTTGTTAGCGCCGACACCGTTATGGGTGCCAATAATAACTACCATACCTTATCACCATTAGCAATGCTAATTGTGATAAACCAAAAGCTGCGGTCTGCAATTATCAACACACTTGCCCTGCGCTGCAGTTATGGGCAAAATTCCCCCTTTCTTGGGAAGGTCGAGCTAGCAGTGGACGTGTAATGGCGTCATGAAAATTCACTAATTGTATCTTCTTATGTGTATCAGCTCTTACTGAATCAAACTTCTACTTTCACTCTTTTTTCTTTATTTCACTAAAACTTTTATCTTATTCATTCACCCTTAATTTTTAACTTCGTCAACCACACGAGTTATCTCTCTTGGAATGTCCTTGACAGATGATGCAATTAGGATTGGATCAATAGGATACAGGTGGAAATTCAGCAGTATATCAACCATTAGTTCTCCGTAATCAGACTCTTTCAATTCGTGACTGGTATGCTGCTGTCCATACACTCCCGGTACATTTGAACTACACTGTTTTGGATGGACATACCGCCACCCGTCGGCTCCGGTACCATGCTCGTCCCTTACTACACCTGTTACAAAGGGAGGTACTATTCTTCTCTACCGGTACCCCGCGGCAGGTTTATCATTTGCGCGCTGTATATTACCACATTTAAGCGGATGATGAGGTGAGCGAAGCGGAGCATTTCCTGTCACACAGGTTGATGAATAGAAAACTTCAGTATTAATAATTTTAATACTTTACTTATATTTACTTAATGTGTAAGTTGTGAAATATACTTTTTTTTAATTTACATATACATTGAACTACCCCATTACATTTTATTAATTTATATTCATCCAAAGGTTGCCTGGACAAATAGCTCTGAGCGATAAGGCCTTATAAATTGTAAATGCATTTTTGTTCTATAATGTATTGTGGCCAATAAAGATTATTATTAATAGTTACCCTTACAAAACTATGTGGAAAATATCATAACTATATATTTGGAAAATACCTCACAGCTCTATATCTAGATCTGTAGTGTAGTAATAGAAGTTTGTAGTAATAGAAGTTTGAGACTTGGGGGAGCCTGGTGACCTGTAGTACGCGTCTAGGCACCAGTCTCCTACAGTTGACATTTAAGACTGTTTATTCACAACGTTTTAATTATTAATCGTAAAAACTTATTTGTGATGATAAATAATTTTTATTATATTTATATCATGTTGACTATCATTATGTCAGCCGTAAAGTACGAGCACAATATAATATTACCTCCCCTGTATCAGGTGTCGTAAAAGGCGACTTAGGTGCCAGAACTGACAGATGGCGGTATATCCATCTGAAACAGTATAGCTCAAACCCACAGGGTAGGATTGGGCAACGACATCGCCGTTACGAAAGCTGCGTTCTGCGATTGCCAATATGCTTGCCAAGCGCGGCAATTCCCCCTTTCTGAGGGAGGGGGAATAAGATTCAAATGGATTCTCCATAATTTAGCCACGGAACCCAAAAAAATATACCTTTAACTGTTCAATGTTTAAATTTCCGTAATTATTCACGGTACTGACGTAAATCTGCAAATAATAAATGAGTTTCCACTTAACTGCATGGAACTTTACTTTAAAGCTAATAATTTGCGAAATCGATTAAACAAACAACAAGGTGTTGTGCGAAAAATGTTCTGTGACTAAGTTTCTCTTACCGATGTTTGGTGTTATATGCGGTAATATAAAGAAAGCATTTTAGACATTTTAACAATAAATTAAATGTTTATACATATTTAACAAACATTTCAATTTTATATATTCTTTGGAAAAAGTATTAAACTTAAAAATTTAAGAGCAAGCACAATGCAAAACTGATTTGATACAGACAGATAGAACTCTTTTAACGGATAATCGACGATGAAATCTCAAATTTGTTTTGAAATACGTAAGTTTGGACCTGGTCATTATGATCTTCCAACGATGTTCTCCAACGCGTCGGTTTTGCTTAGGGTATTGACTTTGAACATCGACAGTAAATATAAAAAACGTAAGTATTGCATACTTCTTTTCTGTTTTTTAGTACTGCTACATTGACAAATGTAAGGCCAGCTGATTAATGGTAAACGAAGCAGCTTTTAACGCTTACAGTATCTTGAGATATCCAGCTGGCGTATCGTGAATTTGTTATTATCTAAGCCCCTCACTCCGTACGTCCCAAGTCAAACAATGCCAGGTGAGCTTGATGACATTTATTGACAATAACAAAGTATTTTAGAACACCTTGGAAGTATAATCTGAATAAATATTAGTGTTTCGATATATTTAAAGATTTTAGCAGCAGCCGTGAGGTACTGTCAGAAAGGAATAGTACCTCCTCCTGTACCAGGTGTCGTAAGAGGCGACTGAGGTATCAGAACCGACAGATGGTATCCATGAAAAAAGTCAGCTCAAATGTACAGGGCGGGGTTGAGCAGCAGCTTTCCCGTCGTGAAAGCTGCGCTCTGTGATTGCCAATACAGCGATTGTCCAGCGCAGCAATTATGGGCAACATGCCCCCTTTCTTAGAGAGGCCTATGTCCAACAGTGGACCTTTAATGGCTGTTATAATGATAGCCGTGTAAGACCGGCATAGTCGAATAGCACCTCCCCCAGAAACAGGTATATGGCGATATATACATATCAAGCAGTGTATCAAACGCAATAGGACGGGGAACAGGAGCATTCGTGTCACAACGCTACGCACTGTGATTGCCACCCCGCGCGGTAATTATAAGCAACTCCCCCTTTCTTGGGAAAACTTAAGTCCAGAAGTGGACAATATTATCATAATATAACTCTGCGAAACGTTAAAATGTTACTCAAAGAAACAAATGTGGAGTCACATTGAGACAGTCTATCAGTTGTTGCAACAGTTTTTTTTTATTAGACCAGGTCAACCAACACGCATACAGTTCACGTGATAGTTACCATCACCGCAGCCAAATCATCACAAGGATATTACTGGCGCGTTGCCAACCATACGACTTAAAGACATAATGTCACTTTACCCTGTAATTTCACTGCCTCTTTCAACCTTCAAACTGGAACACAGCAATCTGATCACTGCTATTTGTCGCTAAATAAGCAAAGGTTGTACGCATTGTTGCTACCAATGCCTATAACCTTTGTAAGAAGTCTACCTCATGTCTAACATAATTTGCATTGGTACCTCATCTGCTATTACTACCGCCAAAAAGTGCTCGCATCAATGTGTTACCGTTTGATGGGTAAGAGAAGTAGTGATATCACCGGATAATAAAACATTATATCTTCAGGTTAACGATGAGCTAGTGATATGTTTGTGTTGATTCTAATATCTACAGACTACAGTGACTGTGTAATATAAGGAAATGTAATGCATTTCTTAAATTAACGCTTTTCATGATTACTCTTTTAATTTACGCCGTTCATCATTCATCATCATCATGACAGCCATTGGATGTCCACTGCTGGACATAAGCCTCCCCAAGAAAGGGGGAATTTTGCCTGTAATGACCGTAATCGCAATCGCAGAGGGTAACTTTCGCGACGGGATGCTGCTGCTCATTCCCACCCTGTTTACCACATTGAAGCTACAGTGCCTCGGTTGGATATACTGGCATCTATCAGTTTTGGTACCTCAGTCGCCTCTTACGACATCTGGTACAGAGGAAAGTATTCTACTGTGTCGGTACCTCACGGCAAATTCATTTCTATTTAATTTAATTACAATTTTCTATGATTTCAGGAATACCTGTTATTTTTTTCATCATCACCATAATTACTGCCACAACATATTTCTACATATTCATGGTATCCGGGATCTGGTTCATCAACAGGTGTATTGGTGAGGGTGATGTTATCAGGGCCATCATCATGTTCTCTCTCTGTGTGTCAAGTGAGATTGGTAATGCTAAACTTCTATACGTCTTTATGTACAGGTGAGCAGGCTTAGTCTGCATGATATTATATCTACTGAATATGATTTAATGGCGCAATCGGTAGTGTTCCTATCTTGTGCGCCTTGTGCGGTAGGTCGAGGGTTCCGATCCAAAATTTTATTTGTTTTTGTACTGTATCCGGGTGTTAAAAATATGTGTATAAGTATAATATATGTTATTCCTCTATTGTCGTCCGTAATACCCAGCTTTAAGCGAGTTCAATACGATACTAAGAAAATTGAATCAATGAATGATAAGTTGGAGATGTTGAATGAATGTCCTATGAGAATTCAATGCGACCCGCGATAACAAAAAATCTTCCTAAAACTTTTTGTATAGATCATCATTCATCACAGCATCCGTAGAACGTCGACTGGACATTGAATAAAAATAATTGCTAAGTTATGCTCATATGCTCAGTGATTGCTCAGCGCATGATGACATTTTTCTTCAATAGACTACGATGACAAACACGCATGCAGTCCTCGTGACAGTAAGCGCCACCGCAACCAATAGGCGCTCGAATTATTACAAGGATATTAGCATAGGTCGAGCCTGTAGAGGCGCCCTCGAGTGATCGCCGTTTATTCCGCTCATGTCGATCCCGCTCAGATCCCCTGAGGCGCTAAACGCTCGGTTAGCAGTAGAAATAGGTGAGGTAGATGACCTTTATGATGTAGACATGATGATGAATGACTGCTTAAGTTGAAAATCATTTAAAGCAAATATTAATTTGATTTTGAGGAATTATTTATATGATGATATTTGTGATTGTTCTATGTCTGGGTTTTAAGTACATATATATGTGTATATGTATTTAAGTAGTATATTTGTGATTCCTCAGTTGTCTGGCGTCCGTAACACAAATACTTTAAGCGACTTACCCCGGAGTCAGGGATGTTATCCGATCGCATTTATTGACGAATTATATGTATATATAAAAACCATAAAATATTGACGAAACCATCTGATTTTGCAGAAACCAGATTAAAGACATGATTGATGAATGCCTCGCTTACGACGCCAGTGAAGCGCTTGGAAGCAGGATTTCTGACAATCTTTTGAAGGTCCTGAAAAACGTCAAGTTACGTGCCATAATCTTCTGGATCCTTATTATGGGGAACGGCGTGGTATACGTGTTCAAGCCTGTACTGACTCCCGGAAGGCGGTTCATGGACGGACTGTACACGATTTACGGTAAATAAAGAAGGGACTAGCATCGCCCCGCTGAGTTGTAGAGCTTCCATACTAACCACTTGCAACCATCTTTTACCCTCGTAAGGAATGGTTTTTGAAAAAAATTTTAACACGTGTTTCATGACTTTTAGTAAAGATCCTTTATAAATACTTCAAACACAAATATTAATCCAAAATTTTCACGCCGTTTTACCCCCTTAGGGGAGCCATTTTCAAAAACTTTTCCCCTGTGCAAAATTACAAATTTCTGACCCTCCTCAAATTCCTACTTTCGTGGGAAGCCATATGTCCAACAGTGAACTTCCAATGACTAAAATAATGATGACCTTTGACATGAGAAATGTCTCCCATGTGTATTGTCTTCAGAGACTTGCCGGGATCAATTCAAAGGTTGAAACTATCGATTAAACTTAATGTTTAAAACTATATAATAAGAATAAGCTTAGGAAGTTTAACGGGCCCCAGTGGCGCATATTGTAGTGTTCCTGTCTTATGCGCCTAAGGTCGTGGGTTCGATCTTCACCCAGGACAAATATTTATATGTTGATATTTGTCTTTGTTCTGTGTGTGGGTGTTAAATATATGTATTTAAGTAGTATATTTGTGATGCCTCGGTTACCCGATGTCTGTGACTTATCACGGAATCATGTCGATGTATGAGATGTTGTGGGTATTTATATATTTATTTAACAAACAGGTCTAGAGCCAATGGAAAAATCACCAAACTACGAACTTGGATACGCTCTTCTGTCCTCAAGCGTGTGGTTCCTTTGCTACGTACCTGCGACCGTAAGTGCACTTTTCATCGTGACTTCCGGGTACATAGAGGCTCAGATGACAGCGCTAAGCCTAGAACTCGGATGCGTCTGGGATGATGCCCAAAAAGATTACGACACCATAAACTTTCCGGTTCTTCTGCGAGGAACTTCCACAGAAGCAGCACACAAAGAAAAACTTATCAACGAATTCGTGACTGCAAAACTACACGTGATAATCAAGAAGCATTGCAAGAATGTGAGCTTGTTTCAGAAATTGGAAGATTCGTATCGTGGTGCTATCGCTTTGGAGTTTCTATTGCTTATCTTAGGCTTGATTGCATCTTTGTTGGGTGGTTTAAAGAACACATATCTGGGTATTCCGTATGCTTTAGTCCAAGTTGGTATGGATTGTTTTACTGGGCAGCGAGTGGCGGACGCAAGTGTAGCCTTTGAAAATGCCGTATACACTTGCAAATGGGAATACTTTAATGGAACTAACATGAAGATAGTTCTCCTCATGCTGGGTAATGCACAGAAGACTCTGAAACTGTCAGCTGGAGGGATGACCACACTTAGTTTCTCAAGTTTGATGGACATCTTTAAGTCGATCCATTCAGTTTACACGGCGTTGCAATCGTCGATAAAATAGTTAGTAGTAAAATTGTTGTATAATAATGTAAATAAACATAAATGAATTCATGTTCCAATTTTAAATAAAATGTTTTCCTTACTTTGTTTTCATTTTAAGTACTCCTATTAAATAAATGAAGAACGCGGTGTGTCACGTCGCCACTATTAGAGGTCATAAACGAACACGTCAAAGGCCATGTAATTTGAAAAGTATTTTAAAAGTTAATATAAGAAATGAAAAGCCTTAATATAATTGCAAATTGATATCAATACATATAAAAAAGAGTGTCTCTTTGTTTTACTTACAACTGCTTTTTACTAAATGCATAAGTATGTACACACGGTACATATAACAAAAGAACATTTTTTTTTTAATTTTTGTCGATCTGTTTGTTTGAGGTAATCGTACATGCACAGGAAGTACATGTTTACTATATCAACATCATTATCATTATTTCAGCTATTGGAAGTCCACTGCTGGACATAGACCTCCCCAAGTAAAAGGGAACTTTGCCCATAATTGCCGCGCTAGGCAAGCGTGTTGGCAGAACATAGCTTAGCGTCAGGGATGCGGCTGCCTAACCTCGTCCTGTGCATTTGCTGTACTACGGATACGCTATGGATAGATATACCGCCATCTGTCGACTTATTCGTGTCAAAAAAAACAATTCAAATCTGTCTCTTCAGCCTGAATTTGCACTCCTCTTTAAAACAACTTCGATCTGGAGTGATTACATAATTCAAGTTTATACTTGGGAGCATTGTTGCTCCTCTTAGTTTTCCAAACTTCAATCAAAGTCTTTTATAGCCTTAGAAGCGGCAACCTTTTAAGGCATTAATTACTGTCTAGACAATATTGATCAACTCATTCATATAGTGTACTGTAATTTGTTATTTTGTTAATTTGATGATATAGCCATAAAATTACCAGAGTTATTTTGGCAAATATTTTGATGTCGGAAGTATTAATAATTGAAATAAAAATAACACATAAATGTTGTAAATTTATTTTTATTTGTAGAATATAAAACTACTATATAAAAACATTTCTACTATCAGTTTCATCTTTTTCTGAAACGGCCAATCGTCAGCCATTAACCAAGTGAAATAACAAACATTGTGATTATTGTCATTTATATTTTATAATACATTGTATTTGAAATCAGCTATGTTTGGGATTCGCAAAAATAAAAGATGAATAAGAACTGGTCGCTCGGTGGTAAAAATTTTATACCATTTTTTTATAATTTTCATCAAATTCTTGACACTTCTTTCAGTTTAACAAAGTATCATTAGGGCAGTACTGTAAATAATTGTTATTTTAATGAATTTAATGTATTTCATTCAAAATTTATGTATTAAATAAATTACCATGTTTACTGGTCGATCACACTTACTTAATTTACCCACCAAATTGCAGTGTTTGTATTACTGTTCTGATCTGAAGGGTAAGCGACGCAGTGAAATAACTGGGTAATGTGACGTTATATCTTCAAGTCACAAAGTTGGCAGCGCACTAGTGATATCATTGTGATAACACGAGCGTCTATAGGCTGCGGTAACTCAGTGCATTTTGTTAAAAAAAAACATATCTTTATTCACTTTTTCTCCACATTAACCTTAAAATTTTACGTTCATCCGTTCACGCTATTCACGTACAAAGACTAATGTATATATATTAATATAGCTGTATAGAATTTCCTACATAATTTGTTCACTAAAATAGTGCCAGTACAAATTTCTAACATTATCTATCATCAAGCGGCTTGTGCTTCAGATTTTCTTTCGAAGACTCTGATCAAATGTCCGGACACAGGACGCATGGCTAAATCTATTTTCAGCTTCAAATGTCGGATGTCAGACGAGAACTTCAACTCCCTGATGCAGTGAGCCATAACTGTTTTCAATATAGCCATAGCGTATTTTTTACCTGCGAACAAAAATTCCAATACCACTCGTATTAATACAAGAAGTCATGATACTAAAATATCATTAAGACTCGCAGATTTGTGACGGGCCCGATGGTGCAGGTGGTAGTGATCCTACCTTGTGCGCGAAGAATCATGGGTTCGAATCCCACTCATCGAGGGCTAATATTTATATGGTGATATTTGTGTTTGTTCTATGCATGGGTAATAAATAATGTATTTAAGTAATATATTTATGATTCCTCTGTTTTCTGGCGTCCGTAACGAGATTAAGGGGTCCATGGTTCTTTTTTAAATATTTGTGTTTCTATTTCCACTCTAACAACATTTTATAGTACTTTTGGTAATGGATTAATTCACTTTGAGTATAAATATAGTATTTGTGTAACATCCAATACAATGACAATACAATTACCAAACCCATACTTGGTGTTGCGATAGTTTAAACAAGTTAAATAGGTGACACATCTGTTATGAACTGAATGCTTTGACGTCACATACATGTCGTATTTATTTATTATCTCATACTTGCTTGCCGTATTTTATAGTCTATGCTTATTAAGATATCATCTCTGCTATTGAAAGTCCACTGTTGGATATAGGCCCCCTCAAGAAAGGGGAATTTTTGTTCATAATTACGCGCTGGAGAAGCGTGTTAGCAATCGCAGAGTGTAGCGCTCGCGACGGGGATGTTGCTGCTAAGTCGCCTTGTGTATTTGAGCTGCACTGTTTCAGATGGATATACCGCCATCTGTCAGTTCTGGTACCTTTGTCACCTATTACGATACCTAATACAGAGGGAGGTACTATTCTAATCTACCGGTACCTCTCGTTATTGTAATATGATCTCTTTATATTTGTCTAGAGATGAATTGTTTCTTTTTTAAGGTAGTACTTAATTACCTTCGCCTACTTCTGGTTTATTAAAGAAAAACCTGTCATCAGCGTCATACTGTTTTTATTCAATATGATTAGCCGAGAAGTATAGGTGGAGTATAAAAGTAACTCCCTCTGTACCAGCTATTGCGACTAAGGTACAAAGACCGACAGATGGCGGTATATCCATCCGAAACAGCGCAGTTTAAATACTACAGGGTAGTGATGGGCAACAGCGTCCTCCATACACAGTTGCGCTACGATTGCCTGCACGCCTGCCCAGCGTGGCAATTACAGGCAATAATCTTGGAGAGATAAATATCACAGTGGAGTTTCCATGGCTAATATGATGATTTACTATGTATAAGTTGTTTGTAAATATGCCTTAGGTTTTTCGAAATAAATAAAATAAAGAAGTGACCAGCTGCTTCAACGGTTTGGTTAGTAACTAAACCCTAAAGCAACTGCACGGAAAATGCGCTTAGTGGTCTTTCAACTCAAAGGGTCCTCTAAAGCAGGGCATTTAAGTCGTTTAAGAGGAGGACTGAGTGACGTGTCCACGCTAGTGTGATCATGAGAGGGCTCTCTACTTCGAGATTAAGAGAATTTAAGGGACAGTAACTTTAGCCCCATTCTCAGGGTCAGGTTGATATATTTCTGGGTTTTGACGAAATTTCTGCATGTAATATATTAGAAAATAAATCTTATATAAATATCATATCAACCATTGGAAGTCCACTGCTGGACATAGGCCTCACCAAATTTACGCCACAACCCCGAAATCTTTACCAGGTAGTCCGTCCATTTGGTGGTGTTCGTCCCACACTGCGCTTTCCAATACGTGGCCGTCACTCGAGAACCACCCATTTCAGCTTGGCGTTTCGATGAGCTATGTCAAGGACTTTCGTTCTCCTACGGATCTCCTCATTTATAATTCGATCACATAGGGAAATCCCGAGTATTGCTCATTCTATCACTCACTGAGCGACCTTGAGCTTCTTTATAAAGCTTTACTAAGAACTATACATTATCTTAAAATATCATCTTCATCGTATCAGCCATAAGACGTCCACTGCTGGACATCGGCCTCCCCAAGTAATTACCAATTGGACCGGTTGCATGCGGCCTGTGTCCAGCGTGATCATGCGGTTTTAGTCAAATCGTCTAACCATCTTGCGAGTGGACGCCCTACGTTGCGCTTGCCGCTACGTGGTCTCCATTCCAAAACCTTACGACTCGATCGACCATCGATTCTGCGTACCAACAACCCCGCCCACTGCCACTTCAACTTACTAATTTGTCTTAAAATATATGCGTTCTAAAATACCTTATATTTAGTGCTTTTTAAATATCTCTGAATGCAATTCCAGTTTAGGTATCAATTTCTGAATACATTTCCAGTTAAGATAAAATAAAATTAAGATAAAATAGAATGCACCATTTTATGCCCGGTACTACAGGGAACAACTCACCTATACAAGACCGGCGGCCATAGCTGAAGGCGAGGAATGATGCAGCGTGAGTCTGATTGAGGTCAGATTCCAGCCACCGCTCCGGTCGGTACTCCAGCACGTCTGGCCCCCAAGCCCGGCGCGACCGGCCCGCCCCAAACATGTTGATGCCGCAACCAGTGCCTTGCGGTATCACAAACGATCCTGGAAACAAACATGTTGTAACGGTGAATTAAACTATTTGGGAGTAAAGTTTTTCTGCATACAGTCCGCGTGATAGTAACCGTCACTGCAGCCAATAGACGCTCGCAATATCATAAGGATATCACATTGCCAACCTTGTGTTTTAAAGATGTTATATCACATAACCCAGTAATTTAACTGCCTTACTCTATAAACAGAAACACAGCAATACAAACACTGGTATTTGGCGGTAGAAATAAGCGAGGTAAGAAAGCAGACGACCTTTCCTATGGTCTACCTCATGTATATAGCAAAGTGGAACACACCTACATCAAGCATGAGTAAAGAATAGCATCACCACTCACTGAGCTGCAATTCCTTGTCAGCAAACCTCATGACCACGGGCACGGGTGGATACAGCCTAAGGGTCTCGTAGATGACGGCCTCGCAGTACCGCATACGGGACAGATCCTCTTTTTCAACACTTCTCTTGCTGTTCCCGAAGATTTCTTCAAACCTGGATCAAATTTTTTACATGAATACCATATAGTAACACTCTAATTAAAAATAATCACCATGAGGTAGCGACAGAGTAGAATTGTACATCCCTGTGTACCAGGTGTCACGACTTAGGTACCAGAACCAACAAATAGCGGTATATCCATCCGAAACAGCTGGATAGCTCATATGCATAGGACGGGAATAAGCAGTATCATCCGCGTCGCGAAGCTGCGACCTGCGATTGCCAACACGCTTGCTCTTGCCTTGCAAGTATGGGTAATATTCCCTCTTTCTTGGAGAGGCCTATGTCCAGCGGTGGACTTCCAATGGTTGATATGAAGATGGTGAAGAAAAAACACGAGCTCATCGGTATTGTCAACGTCCAAAAATACTTTCTAATTTCATTTATTACTTCATATTTACATGCAGCATTTAATGAAATATATACCGAGAGGTACCGGCAGAACAAACTAAAGCCTGTAGTATTATAAAAGGTGACTAAAAGGGATTTTGCTACAATATGGTAGAGTAGAGTAGGCTGCAATATGCCCGTTGCAAAGTATCATGAAAGATCTACTTTTTTTATGGAGACCTGTGCCCAGCAACCTATAGTCGCTCGTAAGATCACAAGGATATGACTCTGTGATAAGTCACTCAATGCACTCGTGTTACAGACACCACACAACAGAGTAATCAAAAATATCCTACTTTAAAATATATATTTTATAATTATAATTTATGCAGAAAGAGAGCTTACGTCAACCCAGATACTATTTCTTTAACAATTTTAGTACTTAGACAACATAAAAAAAAATTATAATTCCAACGGCTCCAAAACGCGGTTAATTTAACTTTTTTCATTTTTTGTTTGACGTTTCGGTTACTTTGCGGGAATTGTTCTTAAGATACAACATAGTTTTATTATGAGAAGTGAACACGTAGATCTTAAAAAATATTATCTAGACAACATTCCTATTCTCTCCACTTACTCAGCATATAACTTATCCTGCACATCCGTCCTGTTTCCAAGAACCAGCAGCATAAAGAAGAGAGTAGAAGCCACTGTCTCCTGTCCACCCACGATGATTGTATCCACCTCTGACTTGATCAGGTCTGCCGTGAGGGTTGGGTCGCTTTCGCTAAGCTCCAATAGGATATCCAGAAACGACTTGAATTTTGTACCGGGTGAATCTAAGTGATAGATGTTAATATGTAAAATTAACCTCTCTATCAATTTAGCACGAACCATATGGGGTAGACTTCATACAACTGTCGTCTATATTAGTCCCTCAATCTAACCTATTTCTACTGCCAAATAGCAGTGTCCCCGTTGCTGTGTTTCGGTTTCAAGGATGAGAGAGGCACTAAAATTACCGGGTAATGTGACATAATATCGTCAAGTCATAAGGTTGGCAGCCATATGGGGTAGACTTCATACAAATGTCGTCTGTATTTGTATCTCATTCACCTATTTCTATCAGCAAATTGCAGTGTTTTTCTATTGCCGTGCTCAAGTTTAAAAAGTGAGAGAAACACTGAAATTACTGGGTAATGTGACATATCTTTAAGTCACAAGGTTAGCAACGCGCCAGTAATATCCTTGGGATATTACAAGCGTCCATAGGCTGCGGTCTACTAGTTTACCAATCAGGTCTAATTAAAAAAAAAAGTTTTTGTATTACCGAACGAATAACGTACTTGACCCATACCGACGCCGCCCCAAGGCCACAGATGCATCAGGCCACCACTGTGCCGCCATTTTGTGTATATTTTAAAGTACAATATTTTTATATGCAGACGTCTTGGCAATAAAATGTTCTATTTCACTGATTGATTGTAAACGTGATCGCAGCCTATAAACACTCGTGGCATGATAAAGATATCACTAGGTTTGAAGGTAAAACATATGAACTGAAGATGCTGTCACACTTTCACAATAATTTCTCTGCCTCTCACAAAGGGTGAAAAACCGGAACACAACAATGCGAACACTGCTATTTGTCGCAAAAAAAAACACTGCTATATTTTGCAATTTGTTCGTCTTCTACATTGGTACCACACCTCTTAAACCTCTTGGTCTACCTCTGGTAAAGTCGGGCTTATTACTGTTTAGAATTAACGTGTTATTAAATGAAGCAAGAAGAACTGTTTTCATGGTGATTTTGAGCCGATGTTTTAGATAATAATATATTTATTTTGTAAAAAAGAAAAGATCAAAGTTACCCGAATAGTTCAATGTTACCCAAAATAACAGTTTCACCATCTAAACCTATTTAATACGTGCCTGATGTAGAAGAATTACGGTTGCTCTCCGTTTGCTTCTCATTCCACTCCTTTTCTCTTTTTGTGATCACCTAAAATATTATAAAAAGGGCCTCGTTTAAATATTTTGTAACATGCACGAGTTCACTACTTTTTTAATGCTTTTTAATGCGGCTTTTTTTACTTTTTAGGCCTCTACATTAAAGGGGGAATTGTTCCCATAATTGCCGCGCTGGGCAAGCGTGTTGGCAATCACAGGTCGCAGCTTTCGCGACGGGGATGCTGCTGCCCATCCCCGCCCTGTGCATTTGGGCTGCTCTGTATTGGATGGATATCGCCATCTGTTGGTGCCGGTACCTTAGTCGCCTCTTACGACACCTGGTAAAGGGAGAGGTACAATTCTACTCTGCCGGTTGACAAAAAAAAATGATTGTTTGTTTGTAACGGTTTTACTCAAAAACTACTGAACCGATTTTAAAAGCTCTTTTACCATTAGAAAGCTACTTTTTTATTAAGTAATTTTATTTGGTTATATTATATTTTCGAACAAATTAAGAGACCACTGTCTAGGATAGAACAATAGAAACAGGACCTATATTTTTGTATGTTTCAAAAATTACTCATACAAAAACTCTCAAAAACGTTATATTATACCTAAAGACATAGATAACATATCCTTATATTTGAGGGGTCCGATGGCGTAGATGGTAGATCTATAGAGAGTTTGTCTGTCATAAACGTTTGTAAAATATACATACTTACAGTTTGTGACACGTTATGTATAACAGATATACACTTGTCCATCTCCGTGTGGGCAGGCATGAGCTTGTAGATGAAGTCAGGGTGCATCATCAGGTTCAACCCTCGTCTGATCAGCAGTTCCAGGGCGCGATTGAATGCTTCGTAGTATTCACTGGTGACGATACACTCAGATATCTTTGGGACTCCCAACGCCGTCTCTGAAAAGGAAAAGGAAATAAAATTAGTAGCTTCGAAACATACGCAATAAAAATGACATCCGGATTTAGACCTAATATATCCAATGCTAGAAAAACACGGGAAAGGAGGACTTTTGGCCATAGTTTTCCCATTGGCTGAACTGATGGCATAGATGGTAGTGTTCCTACCTTGTGTGCCAAAGTTGGTGGGTTCGATAAGGACACATATACATATTTATGTTGATTCTGTATCTGGGTGTTTAACGTATGTATTTAAGTACTCGTATTATATTTATGATTACTTTGTTGTCGGATATCCGTAACACAAGTGCTTTAAGCTACTTATCTCGGAGTCAGGTCAAGATAGGAGATGTTGTGTGAAATTAGACGATCGTAAAATGTAACGTCGCGAAGATGATGCCTGGGCTAAAACAAAACGGTGAGGCATTTTGTATTCGTGTCATACTAATTCTATAGCATGTGCTGCCATCTGCCAGCACTTCTAGGTATTAAAGCAAAAGCACGTATATTTTTGGTACAAGTATCTATAAAAAATCATATTATCTTTAAATATCATACAGGTATGTATATCGGGTTTCGGTCTAGGAAATTAAGAACCTTCATTGCATCAGCATGAAATAACATAATACCCGTGATTATTCTTACTACCTCCAAGGAGGTGTATAAAATTACCTTGCCTTGCGACGTTTTGGAACGATTGATTGTCTAGCGCACTTCCGAGCTATGCACCGTTGGTTCTGGCCGTATTATTTTTCATCATCTTAGCAACAATGATGACGATATATAAATATACATATACACATTTTACATGAGACTTGTTACAAAGGTAGTCTACATTGGTACCTTACTCTCACCTATATCTACCGCCAGATAGCTGTGTTCGCATTGCTGTGTTAGGGTTGAAGGGTCAGAGATGTATTGATATTACTGGGTAAATGTGACATAGTATCTTCAGTTGACAGGATTGGCGACATGATAGTAGTCCGTATTGGTTGCTGACTTAATAATATTAAAAAATACCACAGCTAGATATACCTCCCTAATTGATTATAATCTTTAGGGAGTTCTTACCATAATTGCCTGCCTGGGCAGACGGCAATCGCAGAGCATAGTTACGCGATGAGAATTTTGCAGACAACTTAGCCCTAATTTATTTGAGTTATAGTTAGGACGGATCTGTCTGTCTGACGCCATCTGTCGGGTCCGGTAGCCTACGTCGCCTCTAACAGCGACTGATACAGAAGGATCCGTTCTTTACAATCAAATGCCGATGAAAAATTTGGGGAAACATAAGACAGCTGGTGACGTCTAGTCATATATTTTTCTCTAGACAAGAGACTCGCCAGTATATTTTAAACAAGATAGTCCTATGAATACATATGCTTCTATTAAAATACCGCAAGCATTCAGATAAGATGGAGTCCGTGAAATTTCTAGAAATACTTTATTCTAAATCCGATGTATCTACCCCCAAGATCGAATTAAGTTATTCGAAAAAACTATAGCACCGTTGGTTTTCCTATCCGAGTTCCAATTTATCTGGGCGAGTTCCAAAAATCGTAACGAATATGAATGAATTAAAATCGACTCTGCGGCGGGCGACCGCGGAGAGCCCTTTTTCGACAAAACTATTGCACTAGACGCATAGCGGGAATGTTCCGAATACGAATTTTCGGATCTAGATACCAGTATCGATTACGGTTGGGAATATGAAGTTAATGCGTAGAAAATGCTTTTTTATCACACCAGGTCGACAATCAAGCATACAGTCCGCGTGATAGTAAGTGTCTGCAGCCTATAGACGCTCGTAATATCACAAGGATATCACTAACACGTTGCCAACCTTGTGACTTGAGGATATTATGCCACATTATAAATTCACTGCCACTCTCACCCTGCAGACCGGAATACAGCAATGCGAACACTGCTATTTGGCGGTAGAAATAGGTTAGAGGTACCAATGCTGACGACCTTTGTTTAGTCTACCATATTTTTTCTCTGTACCGCTTTCACTATTTTTTTACTTAAGTCTTCCTTTCTTTCATAGAAGAACTTTCATACTTCCGTTGCACTTCCCTTTTACCACCTTAAGGGTTGATTTTCTAAAAAATATTTACTACGTGTTACATGACTTCAACTTTTATATTGGATTTCATTCAAATAACTTTAAAACAGTTAAGTTTAATTCTAACTTTACACCCCCATATCTCCCCCCATAACCGATGTAGTTAGAGTCGAATAAGGTACTGTCCATCCGTGAATGTGCAGCTCAAATGCTGGGATGGGCAGCATTTATTAAAAAAAATATCAACTTTTCGCAGGTGTAAGGCGGAACTCGGACCTGCATCTTTCCCGTACCAGGAGACTGCACTACCATTGTGCCAACCAGAGACAAATAGACATTGTTCTTGTAAATATCATCTTGGATATGAAGTTATTTTTGGTTGCATCATGAAGAAATCCACTGCTAAACATGGTCCTCTCCAAGAGAGTTCATATAGGTCCTGCCTTATGCAACACGCATTCTAATCTGATTGTTTATTTTTGTGTGTGGACATTCTAGGCTGACTATTCTGGTGCGTGCCATTTTTAGGATATATCAAATACTCATCATCAGCATACCAGCCATTGGAAGACCACTGCTGGATATATTTTGTCCATTATTGTCGCGCTGGGCAAGCTTGCAGGCAATCACAGAACGCAGCTTACGCGATGGGGATACTGCTGCCTATCTCTACCCTGTGCATTTGACCTGCTCTGTTTCTGATGGATATACCGCCGAGCGGATACAGAAGGATCCGCTCTTTCGGTCGGCTGCCATCTGTCGGTTCTGGTACCTCACGACACCTGGTGCCGTGGAAAGTACTATTCTACTCTGCCAGTAACTCACGACAAATTAAATACTATGAAGCGAAAACTATCTTATTTTCTCTTCATCGAAGAGTATCTTATTTTCTCTCCGTCCTTAACCGAAATTACTTGATACTTTTATATAAGATACGCTGACCGTTTCGGATGGATTTTTATGTCGGATATCTGATAGTTTCGATTTATCCGGGCACTGTAACATCCCAGACCCTACCACAAATCGCCGCTAACGAATGTCACGCGATTTCTTTATTGGCAATCATTGTTGGCGGTCTGATGTGGTTAATTTCAGTGTGGTTACGAATAGAGTAAAAACGTATGGTATTTTTTTATATAATTTTTAACTAGCTGTGTTACCCTTAGTTTATTATTTGTTATCAAAGTCAAAGACATTACAAGCACTTTTAAATCGTCAACAATGTATAAATCATTATTACAGCCATTGGAATCTTTCGAATCTTTTGCGACGGGGACGCTGCTGCCCAACCCCAACCTATGCATTAGAGCTTCACTGTCTCGAACTGTCCTGGTAAAGAGGGAAGAAGGTAACTAAGGTGCCAGAACCGACAGATGGCGGTATATCCATCCGTAGCAGTACAAATGGACTGAACGAAGATAGGCAGCAATATCCCCGACGCAAAAGCTGCGCTCTGCGATTGCCAATACGCTTGCCCAGCTCGGCAATTACGGGCACAACTCCGCCTTTCTTAGAGAGACCTATGTCCTGTGGACTTCTGATAGCCGGTATGATGATTTACTCACGTGAGTAAATGAACTGGCGAAATTGCACGTTTATTTCAGTGCTGAGCTGACTAGAAATCAGGTTTGATGCATATTATCATCTACTATAATATCCGATTTTACAGCTTTAAGCTTTCGACGAGGATGCTATTGCCCATACCCACCCTGATACATCTGAGCTACGCCGATTCAGGTGGATATACGCCATCTGCCGGTTCCGGTATCGCACCTGATACCGGTACTATTCCACTTTGCCGGTAGATTCGATTTGATGCACTCTACTAATATTATAAACGTTTGTAAGAATGTATGTCTGTATGATTCACGCAAAAACAATGAATGGGTTTTAATAAAGCTTTACACCGTCGTGAGGCACCGGCCGAATAGTATAGTACCTCCCCCTATACCAGGTGCCGTAAAAGGCGACAAAGGTACCAGAACTGATAGATGGCAGTATATCCATCCGAGCCAATGCAGCTCAAATACAAAGGTTTCGTTCCAAAATATAACTATGACCCGTTCCAAACGCCTGCCAAATTCTATCTGCAATTCTTCTTATCATCGTCTTGTACTCTAAATGCAGGCAGGAACTTTTTTCCTTATTTAACCAAATAAGTTGTGGAACTCCGTTCGGAAATTATAGTAGCCCGTAATACAAGTTTTATTACAACGGTTGCACATGGTTAGTTCCCGACGTCATAGTTGTAAACCCGAAGAATAAAACCAGGAATAATAAAAGCCTGTTATGTAACTGTTATGAAGTAATGAAGGTATTTAACATTTAAATATTATTATATTTGTCTACAATTTGTGTTACTATGTACAAGGTTTCGGTAAAGATAGTAGATATAAAGTAGTTTTATTACGATGGAGATTATTTACAATAAGTCTCTAGTAGTTCATACACACAAACAAACCCACACAGAAACACAGTCACCATCACGCAGTAAAAAACACACACGCACGCACACAATCACGCAAGCGTGCACGCCTACGTGGCAGGGATATTAGACAACAGAAAAATCACAAATATAACAATAAATTAAATATTTGACAGAAATAAACCGAACCATTGACTTTTAAAGGAAGTTACGATCTGTTGTGTTATAAGAATTTTATATATTCTGTTTATCACTCACGGCATATAGCTTCTAGTGTAGTCTGCGCAAGGCTGTGCATGACGTCAAAGGGCTCCCGGCCCGCGTTCATCCTCAAGGAGTCGACCAGCTTGCGCGCCTGCGCGTTGAACACCGATTGGTACCCGTCCACCACGGCGCTGTTGAAGGTGCCCGCCAGCTTCTTTATACTGCGCTTCCATATCGACACTGGGAACATCCATACTAATATTATACATAGGAAAGTGTTTGTTTGTTTGTACGTCTCTCACGGCAAAACGGAGCGACGAATTGACGTGATTTTTAAGTGGAGATAGTTAAAGGTGATATAAGCTACTTTCTGTCTCTTTCTATCCCCTCATTTCCTCCAAAATAGGGGGTGGAAGAGTGCTTGGAGCATTTCGCAATTTTCAAGGTGGAATGCTAAAATTGGTTTGTAAGTAGTACTAAGTAGTACTCTTAGTCTGAAGTACACCTGTTGTAGCGACAGGAATTACCTGGAGCAGTGACGAGGCCATTTCCGAGCCAGACTCTCCCGAAGTTGTAGTAATACGGTTTCTCTACAAATGCGTTGGTCACCGCCTTCACATCTTCAGGGTTAATAAACACTGCAAAAAAATAGAGGATCTTGAATATCAATCATCATCATCAAATCATATCAGCCATTGGAAGTCGACTGCTGGAGATAGACCTCCCCAAGAAATGGGGAATTTTGCCCATAATTGCCGCGCTGGGCAAGCGTTTTGGCAATCGCAGAGTGTAGCTTACGAAGATGCTGCTGCCCATCCGTGGCTTGTGCATTTAAGCTACACTGCTTTGGATGGATACATCGCCATCTGTCGGTTCTGGTAACTTAGTAGCCTCTTACGACACCTGGTACAGGGATAGGTACTATTCTACTCCGTCGGTACTTCACGTCCGGAAGGGACCCCCTTTTTAGAAATCAGGGGGTCCCTGTTATCCGGCAGTTATTTTGCAGGCTGGTGTTTGACGAATAAACACCTATAGTCAGATTCTTTTCAAAATTAATATATAATAACCCGAAGAATTGCTTGTATAAGTAACAAACATAAATTAATAAATATTTGAAGAACTTTTCATACGTAATTGTAAGTTGTACCATGTTGGTTGACAAACCTCAAAAATTATAGCATTATTATTTCAAAGAACACTTACTTAAAACTGGACATGGTCCGATCCACAAGAGGAATGGTAAATCCGTCTGATCAGCAAGTTCTGACATCTCCTTAATTCTATGGTATAGAACTGAAAAACAATTGTCAGCAGCTTATATACCTACATACATATGTTTTTTTCTTTACTATTTAGTATAGATGAAGATTGACGTCATTATTTTACTTTAATTTTTTATTATTCTAATCAAAAATATTTAAATATTGTCGATACTTACAGCCAAAGAAGAATTTTACATATGTAAACTAAAAATGTGCAAAACATAACAACAAGATTACAATCACAGTCAAATAACAAATTAAACAAACCTGAATTATTAAAACTGTATGCCTAATATTCATAAAACAGCTTATCTATCCAACACTACTATTTTAGAACATTTATGTATTAAGCACAGAAAACAGTCCTCTCAAAGCCTATAGGGTCCTGGCTATGAATCCAGATGGATGTAAGCACAGCAAAACAACCCAAACTAGCATGCACTTAACATTAAAAAGACATTACAGACGTGACTGGTTTAATTTACAAATAATTAATCTCACCCTCTCCCCCTCCGTACAATTTGTGCAGGTTGCCAATTACCGGCAGGTATTGGTATGTGGGCAGGTGCGCCATTGCCAGTAATCTGCGCGTGCGCATCCCACGTCTCCACAGCCAAGCATAAGCGACCAGCACGCCTACCGTCAGGAGTACCACGCTTATGAACATCTGTTAAAAAAACAACGAAGTATGTAAATAAGTAAATATGTAACGGCCGTGAGGTACCGGTAGAGCAGAATAGTACCTGTACCAGGTGTCGTAAGAGGCGACTAAGGTACTAGAACCGTCAGCTGGCGATATATCCATCCAAGACAGTGTAGCTCAATTGCAGAGGGTAGGGATAGGCAGCTGCAAACGTTTCGCAAAAGTTGCGTTCTGCGATTCCAATACGTTTGCCCGGCGCGGCTATTATGGGCATAATCCTTTCTTGGGGAGGTCTATGTCCAGCAGTGGACTTCCAATGGCTGTGATGATGATGAAATATGTAACAACAATGTTATTCCAGTCAAATCTATAGTAATATAGTAGGGAAGAAGTTCTAAATCTTCGAAAAGGTGAAAGAATTTGCCCGAAATATACCATTTCTTTTTCATTTTCCGATATCTCTATTTTACTTAAACTAGCTTATGCCCGCGGCTTCGCTTGCGTTGAATTTTAGCTTCCCATTGTGAAAACTGTGAAGATCTCATACATAATTTCTCCTACTTTGTTAAAAGGTTGAGGTCAAATTACTATAATAAAATAATAAACAATTTTTTTTATACACAAATAGTACGCATACCAATTTTTTGCATTCTCCCGTTGAATCTTCCATTTTACTTCACATTTTAAGGAAATGGGTGGTTTAGAAAGAGAAAAATGTTGTCACTCTGTTTGTTACTCTGCATTCCTTTACTATCGGCATTTAAAAATCATGTCAATTCGTCTCTTCGTTTTTCCGTTCGGACACGCACATCCACTTTCCCATTTGTAATATTAAGTATGGATGATTAAAAAAACGTATGATTGTTAAAACTGTGACCTTTAACACTATTAACTGAAATTATGTAAATGAAAAGAACGGGATGTATTAATGTGAGAAATTAATAACGTTTTCAAACAAGAACAAGCGAATATGAGAAAACCCTTAAAATATTTTTTTAACTCAATAACTGTTAATTTACAAACTTTGCAAATATTTTTGACGTGCCCGATGGCGCATTTGGTAGTAATACTATCTTGTGCGCTAAAGGTCGTGGGTTCGAATCTAACCCAATTTATGTGACGATATTTGTTCTGGGTGTCAGGTGGTGTTTATTTGTGATTCCTCAGTTTTCTAATATCAATAACACAAGGGTTTTCAGCGACTTACCACGGAGTCAACTCAATGTATGAGATATTGCGGGAATTTATTAATTGTTATTATTAATTTGGAACTTCATCTCCATTTGACAGATCCGGATCAGTCTACTCTGGTCCAAGACTTGCAAGGTCGCACAGATTCAATAACTCTTGAGGAATTTCCTACTACTTGCTAGGATACCTCGTTAGGTAGTCAAGAATCAGCATATCCTGTACATTCTATCATAAGAGCGTTGATGATGATGATTTCTGGCATCATCATCATCATATCAGCCACAAGAGTCCACTGCTGGACACAGTCCTTCCCAAGTAATCTCCAATAGGACCGGGAGTATGCGGTCTGTGTCCAACGTGATCCCGCGATTTTAGTCAGATCGTCTGTCTATCTTGCGAATGGACGCCCTGGAATGGTCTCCATTCCAGAACCTAACGACTCTATCGGCCATCGGTTCTGCGTACCACATGCCCAGCCCACTGCAACTTGAACGTACTACTTTAGTTCTGTTACGAATCTTGTTTTTCATTTTTTTCTTATTCTATTCTATAGTCTTTTATTCCGCAATTTGTTTAAGCATCATCTTTTCTTCTTGCAATCTTACCCTTTCCATTTTTCTTGTCTTCAAATCCAAACAAATTAACCATGGGTTCTTTTTCTCTACTAACTTGAAGGTTCTGTAAATGACGAGCTAATATGAAATTTAATTGCTGTGTAAACGGTACAATTAGCTCATTGTAAATGTGGGTGTAGATCGTTTATAACATAGGCTTGCGTGAACGTAATCCATGTCCCAGCCATCGTCGCAGTTTAACTTTAGACTACACCCTTATGATATTAGTGAATTCCTAGGTAATACAGTTACCGTGGGGTATCGGCAGACTAGAATAGTACCTCCCTCTATGCCAGGTGTCGTAAGAGGCGACTAAGGTACTAGAACCGACAGATGGTGGTATATCCATCTGAGACATTGTAGCTCAAATGCACAAGGCTGGGAGCAGCATCCCCGTCATGAGAGTTACGTTCCGCGATTGCTATTGCTTGCCCAACAATTATGGTCAAAAGCTAGTAGGGGTCAGCCAGGTCCAGGTCCAAGATCCAGCAGTGCAATACTTTAGACATGATGATAAGGTAACAAAAAAGTGTTTGGACAAATAAACCAGCTTGGTAAGTCTAACTTCAAGAAAGAGGTCAATCGCCGAATCGAACACGGCTGGGCAGCGTTCAGAAAACTGGGTAACTTGTCGCCCGGAAGTGTCTAAAGTCGAACTTTGTGCGTTAACCTTACTCTTTGGAAGAGTGGTCACTGAGGGCTCCGTAAACCAACTCGAAGTAGTTTAACTACACGTGGAAAGAGCGCTAGGAGAGTTTCTTTGCGAATCAGGATTCGTAAAAGAACCAAAGTTACCAATATTTTTCAGCGGATTAATAACTTATAATGACAGTGAGCAGGACATTAATACAAAAACTAATATGTAACATTGATCAATTGATTATTTATCAATCATTACTATTAAAGTAGAAATGTCCACAAGACATGATAAAATTATTTGCAAGACACACACACAGTGACAGTGTCTTGATATTTATCTTGACTGTCTTTAAAATGCTTTGCTGAAAACTAATAACAGAATTGTCCATAGAACTCGCCTTAATCAATATAACTATTAGAACTTAAAATTTTGCCCAGATTTTTCTTTTGTAACGCAGAAATGAAACTTAGGTGCAATGTTAGTATGAAACTTTGTAGTTTTTATTTTATTTTTAAGTTATTCTAAAGAAATTCAGTATGAAAGAAAATCATCCTTTAATAGGGGTGCACAATTAGTATGAAAGTACTACATATGTTTAAAAAATATACAAGAAAAAGTTGATAAAAAGTTAATATATTTATTATAAACTACTTACTACAAAGCTTGTTACAAACTGCCTGAGATTTTTTCATTCTCCTCTATATATATAGTAATAACAATATCAACTTATTAAATAAATTATATTTTGTTCCTGTTAATTTTGAAGAATTTCTGTTTTATAAAAGACCCTTGTCCGATATCACAAAGCAAGGAAAATCTTGCAGTGCTAAGGTCAAAATATCCAGTTTTATGTTGCGTTATTTGATAAAATCTTAAGTCCATACTTAAGATTTTATAAAGAATTTAAAAGTACCTTTTATCATAATTTAATATATTTCTAGTAATAATAAAGCATTTATCATAATTCTAGATTATGTTAGATTTTTACAAATAATGTGTCTCCCTGTCACGAAGCTGCGCTGTGCGATTACCACCTCGCTTGCCTAGCGTGACAATAATTTTCATTTTTCCATTTCAGTTGATTTCCAATGTCTGATAAAATGTTGATGATCTCTCAAGTAGGATCAAAATGTATACAGGGAGAAAGAATTCATCGAAATTAATTAAGTTACTTAAAAGTCCATCCCAGACAAACCGTGACAAATATACACCATATTTCGTTTACTACAAAATAAATTTAACTTGTACTTTCGCCTCAACTACACACTCGATATGCTATTAAATTGTAGCATATATGACACATTTTTAGGTTTAATAAACAGCGCCATCTATTGATTACTTACTCAATCCAGTCAAGATATAACGCCATCTGTTAAAATCGTTTGGAGTTAACAGGTAATTGTGAATGTCAAATCATAGACAAATAATTTGCAATAAAATATTATTGCAGCTATGAAATAAGTTGTAAGCTATCGAATCTTTCAAGTTAGATCAAACTGATTTTTATTTAAAAAAATATTTAAAATTGGTCAAGTAGTTCAATACTCCATCGCGGACAAACAACGTGACCTGTGATTTATATATATATATATATTAAAATTATGTAAGATTATTAATTTGTGATATCTCTTTTGTTAACTTTATGATTGTCGGATTTTTATTGTGGTCTGATTTTATATTCACTATAATTACAACAATATTAAGCAAAACAACATTACTTGTTTATCTAATACATTTGTCAATGTTTATTATGCCGATGTTCAATAAATAAATAAATATAAAAGTTGAGGTGATGATGTGAATATAAATGATGAGGTTGTTAGATTTTAACAAATAATGTGATTAGGTTAACAAGGTATCGCTTAAGTCCTACAGTTGTAACTATACTTAATAAAAAAAATAAAACGCTATAACATCTGCGTATGCGTATGCGCATGCGCAGAGCCAACTGCACCGTGAACCTGTTGACCCGCTGAATTATGCCGATACGAAATAAATATTCAAAATATTGAATACTACATACCATATGCAAATCAGAACTCACTTTAGAACACGTCGGTTATTAACTTTTCACGACTGGATCTGGGCGTACGGCTATATATAACAGTGGAACAGTGAAAACTTCTTTCTAAATATATATATACATATATATATATATATATTTATATATTGCAAGACTAGCAGTGACCCGCGGTTTCCCCAGCATAAAGTTGTAGAACAAAAGTGATACCATTTTTGTTCTTATTGGTCCTAGCATGAAGTTATATAAAACCTAATCTAAACTTAGCTTTTTCGACAATTTTTCTGACCGTACAGTTTAGGTCCTGCGTTGATGTCAGTCAGTTAGTCAGTCAGCTTCCCATATATAAAGATTTGTACAAGACAATTACGCTAAGACTCCCCAGAGCAGGCAATTGTTAATAGCTCGTGATGTTTTTAACATGAAAACTCATTGTCACATGATGTCGATGGATCAAGATTAAAATTATTACAGCAATTAAGTGGAAGGAAACCATTATAATTTATTATATTTAATTCAACGCGTAATTAATGTGTTCATTGTGTAATAAGTACAACGAAGTTTACAAGGACACGCTTTTATATCTTGGCCAATGACCGGTTGGACTATTTGAAAAACCAGGCCTATCTAAATAAATGTATATTCGCGAGGATTGTCCCCGGAATGATATGATAATTTTAACATAATTTGCCGGCGGGTCAATCTTGTTGTCTACTGCATGTATACAATTATTTTATACAAGAAGTAAATTATAAAAGATACTACAATTACATATACATATATATAAACATAAAATTATGTATATGTATGTATATATTTACTTGGAAAAAAAATTTTTTTTGATTTACGATGATTTTTCTTAAGTTTGTCTTTGCCGTTTTATCTACAGGGCCACTAGATGTCACGACTGACGGTTGTGACATTTTATGGAAAAATGTAATTGTGATATGTTTCACATCAATAGGATTTTTTTGGATATAATTGTCAAAAGAGCTGAAGTAAAGGCTGTTTGTTACAGTATTACAGGTAAAGTAATATTTTGTTAAATATAAGAACTTCATGTAATAGTTTAAATGTAAAGAAAATGCAATTTGTCAATAAATAATTCATTAATACAGAGAAACGAAATTACGTCTTTATTTCATTTATTCCAATTATTGGAATAATATCATTATATATTTATATATGTTGTTATTCGATCGTGAGTGCCGTGTAGTACCCACAGAAAAGAATATACAGACAGATGGAGGTATGTCCATCCGATACAGTGCGGCTCAAATGGGGCAAGGCAAATCGGGCAACGGCTCAACAGCACAGGGCGGGGATGGGCAGCACGCTTGTCCAGCGCGGCAATTATGAACAAAACTTCCCGGTTCTTGGGGAGGCCTATGTCAGGCAGTGGACTGACATGGCTGATATGATTATGTTGATTACGACCAGATCGACAAGCAAGCCTACAGTCGAAGTGATAGTAAGCGTCACCGCAGCCTATACTAGGACGCCTAGCCTAGGACGTTGTTAACCATGTGACTTGAAGATATTGTCACATTACACAGTCAATACTGAGGTACCATTGCAGATGACCTTTGTATGAAGTCTACCTCCTGTTAATCCGTATATCGGCATAACGCGGCGAATGTTGTCCTCAAAATAGTCAATCGTTTTGTACTTATTGGCATAGACTAGCAACTCACATATCCCCACAGAAAATAGTCAAGCGGCGTAAAATCGCACGATTTTGGAGGCCAATTCACGTAAAACTATACTGTTCGCAAACGAATAATTTTATAATGATAATTGTGTTAGTTCTGTATCTGAGTGTTAAATATTAAGTACGAACTAACTATTAATATTTAAGTATTGTATTTGTGATTCCTCTGTTGTCTGATGTTCTCACTACATGTGTTTTAACGACTTATCACGGAGTCAGGTCAATGTATGAGATGTTGTGTGAATTTATTATTGTAAACAGCAAATACATATATTAAGTCATATATAACATATCTTAAGAGGCGACTGTGGTACCGGAACCGATAGATGGCGGTATTAACCAGTAACTAAGCGGGGATGGACAGCAGCATTCACGGGGATGCAAATTAGCGACGGCGCAAAGGGCCATAGTACACGGCGTTTTTAAAAACGCGCCGACGACGCGCAGGTTCCGCGCGTATGCGCGCTTCAAACGCAATTCGAACGCAACCTAGTAACCTAAGCACACGGGGCGAAGCAGCGTCCACGGCGCCGAAAACGCGCGTTTCTGAAACGCGCGTCGTCGGCGCGTTTAAAATACGCCGTGTACTATGGGCCTAAGCTACGCTCTACGCTAGCCACCACGCTTGCCCAGCGCAGCAATTATGGGCGATTACCCCCTCTCTTGGGGGCAGGCCTATGACGTTTTGCGGGTGATATGTGCATACGATAATAATGATGTGATTAGGTTAGCTGTTACCTTTACTAAAATTGTCATTAGTCGTGAATCCCGAAAGAAATACTTTTCGGGATAAAAAAAAATATCTTTTGTCTTTTTCCGTGCTCCCAACTATATGTATAGAAATGTTAAGAAGGTTAGTTGAGTGGACAAAATTTAAAGAAAAAAGATTATTGGGCTATTTCTGTAACGTTTGTTCTTTAACGCATCTCATAATTCCTGATTCAGTCGTTCAAAGACTCCGAGCATTGTCCATAACTCGTTGGGCTACTCTGGGCTATTTAGATCATTAAAAAGTTTAACATTAGATCAATCAACTAACAACTATAAAGTGAAATAGATACAAATCTGGGCTAGTCCTGTTCAGGCGTCGATCGGTCCAAACACGCCGCCCTTACATTTGCATATAATCCCAGTTAACGAAGTTTTTCGCTCAGCAAATTCAAATTTTATCCGTTTTAGGAGTTTAATACCTGTGGTATTACCATTTTATTTTAATATTTCCCGAGGAAATCTTGTTATGGATTCCTCAACTGTACTTTTGCATCTTTTATTGTTTTACTTCTTTGATTTATGTTAACTGTTGTTTTAATTACGGACCCTTGAAATGATCACGATAACTTTCTTCTTATTTCTACAATTGCTATTCAAGATATAAAACATTTATTGATTCAAGAAACAATAATAAAAAGAACAATAGAGACAATGTGCCTACTTGTCTTACAAATTAACTTTTCATTTATTGCGTCATAAATTCAGTGTGCTGATCATTGAGCCTTGTATGTATTAAATATTTGGCCAAAATAAACATCTAAATGACATCATCTCTGTATATCTGCACCGTTCCCTAATTTGTAATCGTTATTAATAACAATTAGTAAAGTTTATTTGTGTTTGAATTTTTGCCATCCGCTTTATATCTGTTGTACAAGAAACACCTTACACGCTCTAGTGTCTGAAACTAAGTTTTATTTATTTCGTCATCTCCTGAAGGAAGAAACCCTTTACTTCAGTATAATTAGGTCACTTGTGTGCAATAATAAAACAATATATGTTATATCAATAAACATTGTAATTCAAAATAATTTACTCCAACGGCTTTTACAGTTTATACCATAAACTGTAAAAGCTTTAAACTTTAGTTTCAAAGAAGAATATACACATATATATACATATATATATGCCGCGCTAAGAAAATAATAGTTTAGCGTATAATATAAAAGACTCTAATTTTATTATGTATGATGATGTTCCATTCTCTTATGTTGTCTATAAAAAGGCTTGATTTTTTATTTGTTTTTTTCACGTTAATTATTATTTACAATGACAAAACTAGTCACAAAAAATTATACTCGTGTAATCAAAATTGTGCTTATATTTTAAGAGATAAGTTTAATTTCCTTCTATATATTTTTTTATTATAAATCTATAAAATAAAGTTATTATTATTATATATTTTTGCACTTTTCTTGCCGATGTCCAGCTAATGTTATATTATGCAATTAATTAAAAGATAACGTCGGTATTCTCATTACGATCTCATCACTAAGCGTCTTCCTAAAATCGATATCAGAGTTTATCATCTAAAGATTTAAGTCAGATTATACAAAAAACACTTTGTTGCAAAAAATACGTTCCAAAGGGAACACGGGATAGCGAGGGATGGACGTCGAATCTCTTAAAAACGGTTTTTTTTCTAATACTTGCGCTTTCTCTAAATAAAACTCTTAACAAACGAAACGTAGTACCTCCCCCTGTAGACGACTAAGTTACAAAAGCCGTCAGATGGCGGTAAATCTGCAACAGTGTAGCTCAAATGCACAGGGCGGGGATGGGCAGCAGCATCCCCATCGCGAAAGCTGCGCTCTGCGATTGCCAACACGCTTGCCTGGGCCAACGGAGGCCTGTGTCTAGCAGTACACATCCAATGGGTGATACGATGAAATGAAACGTAAATAAACCGAGTTTAATAAAAAAACACAACGTAGAAAATACCGAATTTACTAACTTGTAAATTACTAACTTTCATTTTAACAACAATTATTAATACCCATTGACTATAAATTGAGATACAAAATATCACTCAATTTGGATCAAACTGTAGACAGTAAACATACTCGTATATATTCGAATGGCTTCATCACTTTAGAAGTTCATCTTCGACAAACACCGTGACATTTTTGTATCAAAAGATGTTTTATATTAATTGAATTATTTGTATAACAAATTGCGTCTGTCCCCATGTTTGCTTAGATCTTTAAAACTACGCAATGAATTTTAATGCGATTTTTTTGATAGAAGAATGATTCAAGAGGATGGTTTATATGTCGCAACGATAAGGCCTGAACTATAAGGGTTATAAATTTGAATTTTCGCTTAAGGGTTCCTTTTATAACAAGCCGTACGTTATAAAAGAACTGTAATAAGAAAAGATTTTTGAAAATTCACCCTCTTAGGGGATTAAAAGGAGGGTACAGAGTTGGTATGATTTTTCTACAATTTAACGCTACCGTCGATTTATATACTTAGAAATAACTAACATTGGTAGGACTGTATTTCACTTACATTGTGCAATTAAGTCGGACTTCAGAGTCACTGTCTATCCTGCCACCGACTATCGGCTCTATGTAGACTGCCATCGTATATACTTCACTCAAAGATGAGGCGGCCCAGGGACCCATTAAGGGCATGCGTACTTTATTACTGCTGCGAATCGTGAAATATTCTGTATTATCTATACATTTTAAATTGAAATATCTGCTTGTAACATCACTTTAATGGTAATTAATTAAATTAATCGCTGTAATGGTAATTATAGCCTGCGTAATAACTGGATATAGATGCTGTGGTGCAGTGCTGAAAGAAAAAATGTATTTACCGTGACTGATGAGTATAAAAAAAAAATCTCACAACATCTCATACATTGACCTGACTCCGTAGTAAGTCGCTTAAAGCACTTGAACGGTACTGAAGTGAAGTTACGGACGCCAGACAATAGAGCAATCGTAAATATACTACTAAAATTCGTACGTATAACATGCAGACACGGAACAAAAATAAATATCATCGTATAAATATTAACCTCAGCTGGGAAACGAACCCACAACCTTTGGCGCATAAGGCAGGATCCATAAGCTAGGTAATTTTCGAGCCGTGTCGTGTCGGTGCGCGGGCGGGCCGCGCAATGCTGCTAGTGAGTATTGGTGAGTATTAAGTATTGACGAACGCGCCGAGTAAATTTTAGTTATAAAAATATTGTATTATTAAACAATTGCAAAAAAAATCGTCATCTTAATTTTTATCGATAAAAGTAGACAGAATACCTACTTAGTAGGAACGTCAACATTATCCAGGGCCCCAGGATGGCAGCTGGCCCTCCCCTGCCCCCCACTGGTTCCGCCCATGGTGAATTTATTATTAAAAATAATGACAATGTACCCTAAGTACAGCACTGTAGTGTAAGTTAAGAAAACATCAACCATGTGGATGTCTTCTCGAGCCATACATACAAAACTGTGCGTGCTGCCAGTCCGCGCATGGCAACTACGCTCAGAGCTCAACCAGACATCGTCTTCAGTAAACATAATGATAAGTTTGCCTGAATCCGTCTGCCTTTTTTTCTCATTGTGCGCTTTCCAAAATGACATTGGCAATATGTCCCTTCCGCTAAAGATAGTTGTTACTGGTTGCCCGGCAAACGTTGTTCTGCCATATAAATTTTATAAAATGATTAAATTACTAAAACAGCTATTAAAAAATTGGTTCGTGATAGAAGGGTGAAAATTTAGTGTTGTGTGTATTTATATCCTAAATTATAGAAACACAAAAATTTAAAAAAATAAAAAAATATGTTGATGTTTGGTAACCCTTGTCAATGTGATACGAGATTTTTATACATTTGATTTATTCTTATTCTTTTGTTTAGAATGAATGTTTCTTTGTATTCACACTTCACTCGATATTTGGGCGCGATAATCAGCAGAGTAGAATGATACCTCCTTCTGTACCAGGTGTCGTAAAAGGCCACTAAGGTACCAGACCGACAAATGGTGGTATATCCATCCGAAACAGTGTAGCTCAAATACACAGTGTAGGGATCAGTACTAATAGCATCCCCGTTGTGAAAGCTGCACTCTGCGATTGCCAACACGCTTGTCCAGCGCGGCAATTATGGGCAAAATTCCTCCTTTTTAGGAAGCCTAAATTAATCAGTGAACGTTTTTAAGGCTGCTATGATGATAATAATGATGATCACGTAGATTCCGGTACGTCTATGCAAACACACAACATGTTACAATATCGTAATAGAACTAATGTATGCATGTAGCACTTAGCAATTAGACGTTTCTTCATGAACGAAGGCCCCACTTTATGCCTTCAATGCCACATGAGCAATTTCCCACGACCTTTTTAGGTCATTTGTGAACCAGATCGTTTTCAGGAAACAAAATCAGTGCTGAAACTGATTAACCTTTATTTCAATATGTCTATAAATAAGAGAAGGGGCATGAAGGCTCAAATGTGATATCTCTGTTGTCTGATGTCTGTAACTGAATGCGTTTAATCAACTTTTCTTTTTTTTAGACCAGTCCGCGTGATAGTAGATATCACTGCAGCCTGTAGACGCATGTAATGTCACAAGGATATCACTAGCGCGTTGCCAACCTTGTGACTTGATGATAGTATGTCACATTACCCAGTAATCACTGCCTTTCTCATCCTTCAAACCGGAACAGAGCTTTGCGAAAACTGTTATTTAGCGGCAGAAATAGGTGAAAGGTTCGTAAAACTACTTATATCAGAGTTAAGTTAATACATGAGATGTGCGAATAAATATTATTATATGAATTATTAGACTTACGCCCCCAACCTTATCTACAAACAAGCGCGAGGCCCTTCATTTATATTTTATCCTTCAAGAACTTTAATTATTCCAGAAAGAATTCTAAATTGCTCTCTGACAACTAAACTCTGCAAAAAGTCGTGCTGATTACATAGAGAAAAATAAAAAACCAAATTTATCTACACAGAAACACGTTTTCAGAATCAAAGTACCTTTGTTACTAATAATTCCTGTGGTAAATTTCATCCAAATCTGTTCAGTCGTTCCAACGTGAAAGAATAACAAACATATGTCTATCCATACATCACACTCACACTTACAAAACATTCCCAATTATAATATTAGAAAGGATATATACCTATATATAGCAATCGGATCCAACAGATATCCTGATAAATAATCTAGATAATAACTGCAGCGCCATCTTGCCTGTCTATCTCGCCCTTCAAACCGAAACACAGCAATGCGAACACTGCTATTTGGCGGTAGAAATAGGTGAGAATTAGGTATGAGGTCTACCTCACCTGGCAAATCAGGTCAAGTGTGTATGCCTATGAAAAAAAATACTAGTTCTTAAAGTAGTTTTCCCGGTAATGTTTAATTGCTTTTATATGTCTGTTAACACCATAGAGCTCAAGCGTGGAAGCCATTTATCAAGCCATCAACATTTATATCATAACTCAACCACAGATTCATCAGCACAATGGGGGCCATTACTTTAATATTTAAAATCGTCTATTTAATTGCGGTGTTGATCATTAAAAACAATGTAATCCAAGAAATATAAAGTACCCTCGCTCTGCTCTCAAAAAAGCCGTGAGGTACCGGCATAGTGGAATAGTATCTCCTCCTGTCCCTGCAAAAGATGACTGAGTTACCAGAACCGGCAGATGGCGGTATATTAATCGGGTATAGCTCAAATACACAGGACGGGGATGGGCAGCAGCATCCCCATTGCGAAAGCTGCGCTCTGCGATTGCCACTATTGCCACTATCTGCGATTGTCCAGCGCTAGCAATTATGGGCTAAATTCCCCCTTTTTTAAGGAGGTAGGTCTTTGTCTAGCAGTAGACTTTCGATGGCTGATATGATGATGACGATGACGAAACCGATTTAAAATACAAGTTAAAGTGATAGACTGCAATGGGGTTAAATATCGACTACGGAGTAGCAGTAAACTTAGTTTTAATACCCGTCTGGTGCCGACAAATGACATGCTTAAGTTAAAGTCATATATTAGGTGACTATCATGATCCCGCGGGTCATCAGGATCGTTTGTATTATGAATATGAATGTAATTACTTCATTCTTGGAAATATAAATTATTACATACATTATTTTATTTCTATGACGATTCGCAAGTTTTTGTAATTCGAAAGGGCCTTCTTTAATATAGTGTACTTGAGTATGAGATTAAATGAAGTCTTGAGGAAAATGGTGAGAAATTAATGTAATGTAATTCAGTCTTTATGTGAGGCACCGGCTGAATACAATAGTACCTCCCTCTATACTAATTGTCGTAAGATTTGACTACGGTACCAGAACCGACAGATGGCATATTTATCCATCTGAGACAATGTAGCTCAGATACGTAGGGTGGGGAGGGACAGCAGCATAACCGTCGCGAAAGCTGCGCTCTGCGATTGCCAAGCGCGGCAAGTATGGGCAAAATTTCTTGGGAAGGCATATGGCCAGCAAAGAACTTCCATCGGCTGCAATGATGATGAGAAATCATTTAGTGTATAACATTATTACTTTAGACCCATAAAAATTAAATAGATTTTTAGAAAAAAAATGCAATATGGCATATTTTTTGAAAATATCATCATCATCATCATTATAGCAGCCGTAAAGCGTCCATTGCTGAACATAGGCCTCCCCAAAAAAGGAGGGACTTTCCTATAATTGCCGCGCTGGGTAAGCGTGGTAGCAATCGCAGAACGAAGCTTCACGACGGGAATGCTGCTACTAATACCCGCCCTGTTCTATTTGAGCTACACCGCTTTGGATTGATATATCGCCATCTGTCGGTTCTGGTACCTCAGTCGCCTCTTACGACACCTGGTACAATGGGAGTTACTATTCTGTTCTGCCGGTACCACACGGCCGTTAGAAAATATATGCGATATTATATCACCACTAACAGAAATAAGTCTAGGCTGGCAGTTTCCACTACTCTGATTAAAAAAATATATAAGTATATACTATATAATGGAAATAGTATATATATATATATATCTTAAGAGCCCGCCCCGGCTTCGCACGGGTGGATAATTGTTTTAAATATTTGGGTTAAACATATACGGATTGGCTAAAACTGATAAAGTCTTGAAAGTCTTGTACCCATGATCCAACCCAAAAACACAAATCATACAGATAGGTCTTCTGATCTAGTGTAGATGATTGTACTAACCAAACTTGAACTTACAGTAACTTACTTTTAAAACTCGTCTGGTGCCGGCAGACTAGTTTAGGGTAGGCCTAATAAAATTACTTTTGTTAGATGACTTTTATGATCCTTTGGGTCATCAGGGTCTTCTATATTATATATAATTATGCATAAAATCACTTCCTTATTGGAAATATTAATGTTATTATTATTACTTATTGTATAATTATTTTATTGACAATTTAAAAGTGCTTGTAATGAACCCTCTTTAATAAAGTAATTTTGGCTTAAACAAAACGATACGATGGAAAAACTATACAGTGAATTCATTTGTTTTGGTGTATGATAGCTTAATTACTCTTTACTTTATATGCCAAATTATGTCAGAGTTAAATACTGGTGAAATATGTCATAAACTCATCATCGTGAGCAATATGGAATATTGTTGCACTTTATAAGTTTTATTTGTTTAGTTTATTTACTTTTTATATTTTTTGCTGTGTGGTACAGTTACAAATAGTAGTATTACTTCAAATTCTCAAAGGCTAAATTGAAGTATTTAATATTAATTAACGAGTAGACAAACTCGGCTGGTTAAGCGAATTTTTTTTTTTTAGACTTGTAAGATTTAGAAATTATAATATTTATGACGAAACTGATAAGAATTGGCTTCAACTACTACTATTAAGACAATATTTTTTATCTCAGATGCCGGTAAAGATTTAATTAACACCAACCATTAGGTCTAAATGGAACCTGGTGGCTGCTGTAAACTTTGCTTTAGTACCATACTGGTGGTAATAGTAACTATGCAGATATATATAGATACAAATCCAAACTAATATGCAGGGTACTAATATGTAGGGTATATTAACAATAATTAATTCTTGTGGTATGTACTTTCTATTAACCTGATCACGAGGGGATTACCTTCAAACTTATGAATGACAAACCTTCATATCTATTTTGTCAATTAACGTCAACTATAATTTGATGCATTCTCGTAACGCTATTACAACGAACCACCGGTTCGACTGACCAGTTGTTTGCCTTTAAATACAGTCATCAGGGTGGCAACACTGAACGCTCGCCGCCATTTAAACAGGCACGTTCTATTACGATGTACACAAATCAACAGATCAAACTACACAAATCAGTATATAGACAATTATCTTTAATGACAAATGAGTTCAAAATTGATTGTAAAATTTTAAAAAATTTCAACACCTACAGTTTGATCTGTTGATGTGTGTACACGACTATTAAACTAGGATGTTACTTGACAATAATATTACTTACTAGCTTTTGCTTATTGTTATATTCTCGGTAATACGATTCCTCTTTCCAGATTAAGAATGCAGAAGAAAACTCGGAACAGAATAATATTTTATTACGCTACTGTAGACAATATTATGTCTTTCCATTTGGGAATCTTCCAAACTTAAAAACTGCTAAAAGCTCTACAATAAATTTCAACCCCTCTTTTAAAATCTTAGGAGCAGATTTCTACAAAAAATGACGCTAGATTTTTTGTTAGTCACAAATAGTAAATTACCCAGTAATTTATCTCACATTTTAAATTAACAGAGCAATATGAACACTGCTGTTTGGCAGGAGAAATAGGTTAAAATGAGGTTACGCTTTCACCACCCGGCGAATTGATTTTAAGGTAATTTTACATGTGGATAGCTATAACCCTAGGGAAAAACGTCAAGGACATTTTTACAAGAAAATAGGGGCAAGGATTCTTCTTTTGGGAACTCTATGATCAACAGAAACGTAATTATCAAATTATTATTCAAACGAATAAATCTCAATACAAACTAAGGAGTAATATACTAATTATGCTTTAAATCTGGCAACATAGAGAACAGAGGGCTTAGCAGTCTAAAAGCGTATAACCGGCATCTTTAACCGACCACGGTGACACCACCGGCTGCTCGCCAAACCATAGACTGGAAGGCGTTCAGCTCTGCCATGCATTCGGATACCCCTACGCTACCGATTACCACCTTTGAGGACGTCGAGCAGCTCGCCAATGCACTCACCATCTGCATTCAAGATGCCGCAAAGTCATCATCGCGCACCATGCCCAGCAGCAGTAGACTTCCACCACTGACCAAGGACATCAGGGACCTACTAGCGAAAAAGCGACATCTACGAAAAAGATGGCAACAGACACGCTGCCCAACCCTCAAGCGTCAGCTCAACGCCCGCACCGATCAGGTGAGACACGAACTGAGGTCGCATGAAGCAGAAAGCTGGGATCGATATATAGAGAACGCGGGCGAAGATTGGAACAGCGTCCATCGCCTATGTCACCAGATCTCTAAGAAACCGGCTCCAATCAGACCCCTCCTCGGACCAGATGGCCATCCGAGATACCGCGCGGAGGACCGCGCTGAGATTTTCGCCGAACACCTAGAACGCCAATTCTGCCCACACCCCTGTGACAACGTAGAACACGTCGAGACGGTTACCCGGCATCTTCGAGAGTATCTCGCCGTCCCCATGGCGGCAGATGAAAACCCAGTCGTCTTCACGCCCGGACAGGTCAGCAGGACCATAAACAAACTGAAACCCAGGAAGGCGCCTGGCCTTGACAACATCACCGGCAACATGCTACGTCACTTACCACCAAAAAGCATCACAGCTCTGACTCGCCTTTTCAACGGCATCAACCGCACAGGCCACTTCCCACAAGGGTGGAAAATGGGAGGAGTAATTATGCTGCCCAAGCCCGGAAAGAACACACTCAAGCCCGAGAGTTATCGTCCGATCACACTGTTACCTACGGTATCCAAGGTGTATGAGAAGTTGCTACTTCTACACCTGGAACCGCACATAAGACCGAGGGAGGAGCAGTACGGATTTCGGACAGAGCACTCCACCTCGCTGCAACTGACGAGAGTACTGCACCACATGACGACGGCCTACAACAAAAAGGAATACACCACCACAGTACTCCTCGACATGGAGAAGGCGTTTGATAAGGTGTGGCACCAGGGTCTGCTTTATAAACTATCAATGTCACAGGCACCCCGTCGAATCACACGAGTGGTAGCTTCCTTCCTCGATAAAAGACATTTTCGAGTGAAAGTGGAAAACGCTCTATCAACAGAACGTGCCGCTGAGGCCGGTGTACCTCAGGGCAGCTGCATCTCGCCCGCGAAGTACAGCTTTTATACGGACGACATCCCGGTAGGAGAAGGCACACATCTGGCACTATACGCAGATGACGCCGCCTACTACGCATCCTCGGTCAACCTAAAACACGCAGCTAAAAAGTTACAGAACACCCTCGACCTACTGCCCGAGTGGCTAAGCAAATGGAGACTGCGGGTGAGCGTAACCAAGACACAGGCTGCAGTCATTGGCCGCCACTCCCTTCTACCGAAACCACTAATGCTAATGGGGCAAGAAGTCACGTGGTCCCGCAAGGTCAAATACCTGGGGATCACAATAGACAGACACCTGTGCATGAAGCATCACATCGAACACGTGATAAATAAGACCAGGTCGGTCGCGCATCTACTTCGCCCGGTATTCGCCTCCAAACTCCCGCTCAGAACGAAGCTGGGAATTTACAAAACATACGTTCGACCTCATCTCACATATGCAGCCCCAGCATGGTACGCACTAACCAGCCGGACCAACAGAGGCCGCCTTCAATCCCAACAATCCCGCGTTCTACGCACAATCGTCGGAGCACCGCGCATGGTACGAAACGCGACGATACACCGCGACCTGAGAACAGAATACATCGAAGATTTCATTCGCAGACTGTCGAGCGCAATGTTCGCGCGCGCCGACAAAGCCTCCTTGGCGAACCCGCACCTGCGCAACATAGCGCCGCTGCACGCCAGACCACCAGACTTCAAGGCCTACCAGCGAGAACTCACGGCCGGTGAGGTCGAACATAACTCGAGCAAGAGCCCGAGACCGCAACCCCGTGAAGGGCAACGATAAACTGTTGTTCACCGCAACCCAATGACCCGCCGATATTAATTGGCGGCGTTTGATACTGCGACAAAGGCGCAGAGCGCCGTAGTCGCCACCTCGACGACCGGCATCTTTATATAATAATTTTACAAATTCTATCACAAAGTGTTGAAAAAAGATCATCTACCTGATGATCTTTTTTCAACACTTTGTGTGTTGACATTATCAATATACAATTACTCCGCCTCTGGTATTCATAGCTTGATTGTAGGTACACAGTGGAATTGCAAGTTGTGCATGCAAATTGTATGTATTATATAATTAGCCATACTTAGTTACTGGACATCAACAGATGAAGTAATTGTGTTGTGGTGAAACGGTGAACAGCACGTGCAACTCATAATTCAAGATAATCGAGGAGTATAAACATTACTAAATAGAGTAATGATTGCAACAAGCACGATTTACTTTTGCCGAATAATTCGGCTCTAAATATTGATATATTCAATCAAATAAATTTATTTAGTAAATAGATAGTGATACAATGTTGAAAAAAGATCACGATGGAGTTCTACCTTGTAGTTTTATTCTTCTAAAATAAACTTCATTCACAACACTACTCAATTTTAAATTTAACAACGAGACTAATGCATGGCATTTAGATATTACTTCATTTTCGTACTATAGTGATTTAACATACAAATTTGCAGAAAGTTCCATCCATTTTATGATAGATGAATATTTCATTTTCAGAAATATGACTTTGCCGTGTAGTCTGTTATTTATTTCAATGTATTGTAACTCTATTGATACGCTTAACTATGGGTATATTTTAATGTATCCGTTTTAAAGTAGTTTGTAGTTAAGCATACCTGTTCTCACTCATTTAATAAGCTTATTTATATATTAGCTAAGATAAGGAAAAGGCTACCATTTCAGAAACCATATGGCTAATTACCCCGGTGCTGTTTTACGAACTTACGAGTTAAAACGTCAATTTGACAGCGCCCTTCAAATTTGTCAACAAACATCAAACGAGCGAGAACGTTCGATTATAAAATTTTTCAACAAAATGTTTAATAAATTAGAATGAATATGAAGCGTACTACGCAGCTATTTGATCTATACTGGGAAGACATCCTAGTAGCCCGAGTTATGCCGTACCTCACTATACGAGAGTGCTTCAATTTCCGATGTGTTTCTAAAACTTGCCTACAAATAATTAACATGTACTTTGCCAAGCTCAAATCTTTAAAATTGATGAACAAAGGTTTTTCACCTCACACATTTAAAGTGAGTAACAGGCTGATATTGATAAGATGCTGATGTTAGGTCGTTATGGGTTTTAAATATTTTGCACTTTCAGGTCTTTACTGTGACCTGCACAAGATTGAGCGTGTTAAATCTAAGCAGGTGCACATCGGTTACCGATGCTGATCTAATTCCCATGCTGCTTCAGAACCCTGGTTTAGTTAATCTGAACTTGAGTCAGTGCAAAAACGTGACAGCAAAGTGTTTGCAACCAGTGATACTTTATTGTAGTAACTTGAGGACTTTAAAACTCGCGCGTTGTGCTTGGCTGACGACAGGAGCCATGGAAGCTTTGGCCCTACACCAAAGTAAACTCGAAGATGTAGATTTGTCATACTGTTTGTGCATGTCAGAGAGTTGCATACTGATATTCATAAAGAAGTTCAGGTTCTTAAAGACTTTGAACTTGGAAGGTAATAAGCAGATATCTGACAAGTGCCTGTATGCTATATCCAAATATAGCACATCCTTGAAGCTACTCAACTTAGGAGGTTGTGCTGAGATTACAGACAAGGGAGTTAAGTAAGTGATTTGAAAAATAAATATATATAGAATTTTAAATGAATCTTAGTGTTTAGGTCTTTATATTGTCAATATGATTTTACAATGTATCACTATTTAGTTATTTCGCTTATCTATAAATAAAACATTAAAGTTGTGCCACATTAAAGATATGATTTGTATAGATATGATTTGCAACAGCATTTATATATTACAAGGTAACTAGAAAGATGTGGTCCTATAAACCTAAATATTTATTTTTTTCTTTTTAAAATGAAAAAAATGTGCAATAATAAATTAAGATTTAAGCTATCCCACCTTAAGTTAGATCAAACTGTACACAGCACCCAAAAATGTGTTTAAATTAGTTCAATTGTTTAGAAGTTCATTCCCGACAGACACTAACATAAAATAAAGCTGGACTAAGTACTCAGCAGTTTCCCCTGTTTATTTCCCATTCTTGTAACTACTCATTGATATAATATAATGCATGTTAATTGCTGATAATACAGTTTTATCGTGAAAGCATGCTTGAAATTGTTTGAATCGTTTTTGACTGTAAACACACAAAAATAAAAATCTTGATCATATTATAACATTTTCTTACATTTACACATTCATAACTCATTATAAACCTTCTCTTTTAACATACTTTATGGTTACCTTGCTACCATTCTCCTTTGACAAAGGACAACCAAAACAAACAAAAATTATTAAAAGTGAAATAAATACTGTGCATGCATTTTTTAATTTATTTGATCATTGAGATAATGCTCACCTTGTTTCATTTTATATAGGGATCACAATTTTTTTTTTAAATATAATATTATATTCCTTGTTACAGTGTAACAGTCTGTTATTAAAAATATTTTTTTAGTAGGTTGAGTAAATTACTACATAGATCATAACAAATAATCAAACAAAAATTCTAATCTTACCTCTTTATAATATTAGTTTTTATTTAATATATATGTAATTGAATTATCATAATGATAAAAACTATGATTATTATATATTATATTATTATTTCTTTGATATTTTTCTATTAATGCTCATCACTATTTGTGATCACTATGTTGTCTTTTTTCAGAGCACTGGCATTACACAGCCCCAAGCTAGAGGGGCTCCTGGTCCGAGGTTGCACCAAAGTGACAGAGAGCAGCCTGAAACACATGCGGAATAGAGTTAACCTGGACAGGAGGGTACCAGACCCTATTTTAGTTCAAATATGACACTTTCACCACTAAAAGAGGTGGTATTGTTCTGCCCTAAATATTATGTAAATTGTCTGTTTTTATTAACATTGTCTGTGTGTCTCTTTGATATAATGTTGACCAGAATTGTATGTTGTTTTTTAAATATTTCGAGATTATATTATGAAAAAAAGGAAAATTTATATGATGTACTTAAGTCCTTCTTTTAAATATATACCTATATAAAAAAGATGAACATTGGCATTGCTTATATTATGAAGGAATTATGATTTTTGAATTTTTGTTTGAAAATCTATTTTTGGTAATGTTTAGCCAGCCCATTTTAATGAATATAAATTGATTTTTTAGAATTTATTATGACTTAAAAGGAACTGAGGGACATTTAAGAAAAATCTAAAAAGACTGGCAAACAAACTTGTTATATTTCACTTAGCATTGTATTTGTATTTTAGTTTAGTGGACTTTAAGAAAAATGTTATTGTTACTTTCATATTATAGAACTGGTTCAAGGTAACTTTAAAACTGTGTATATATAGGCTAAGTATGCATCAATTTTAGTATTATAGGCATTTTTCACCGTCATAGTCAAAATTTCCGCCTGCCTATTTTTATTGTTGCCAAGAAAAACAATAATTATATTTAAATACATTGTAAATATTTATTTAATTTCTGCAATATAATCCTTATAAGTGTATAGTAATTCATGTTTTTGTGTAAATTAACATACAGTAGACATAGGCCACTAAGATCGACCAGTCGCAGACTTTTTTGACACCCTTGTGGTATAAAAATATGTCTGGTTAACGACTTGGTCACCATGTAAGGAGTTCTCTGCTGTAGAGCATATTTTTGTTTTACTGATATACATGTTTGTATGTACATGTTAACTAAGAAGCTAGCTTGTTGAATACTCTATTATATATCATCTAGCTATGTGTATAATATTACATTACTTCTAATAATATGTACATATTTTATTTCTGCTAACTAGAATAATGTACTTGATAAATTTAAGTTACCTGCATTCTGATTTAAATTTGAATTACTATAACATCCTAGATTGGTAATACCCAGAATTTCACCATACCCAGAATTGTGTCATAATGATCTGATCTGAAAACGTTAACGCAAACTGGGGCATGAATGTATTATTTAATTAATTGATTGTGATACCACAATTTTTATCATGAATTTTTATATAATTGGAAGTAGTACACATTTGTATAATGATATCACCAAAAAAACTAGACAGCAAACAAAATACATAGCTAGCTTTTATATTTTTGGAAACATTAGAATTTTAATGGTTCTAAGTTTTGTCTGTAACAGAATGGCTGGTGTTTTCGACGAAACTTTGATCCTATGGTAGTATAAATTAACTTTCAGAAAATAAAGTGTTCCCTGTGTTCATTCGATAGACGTTTCCCATGGTGTTGTCAATGTTAAAGCTGCTTGAATGTTTCGCTTTTCAACAGTGGAGTTGTAATCATGAGTCATAGTGCAAAATCTTGTAATAACATTTGGCGGCAATTATTTGTAATGAATTTCTCAGATTTTAATGTTATAAAAATGCAAATGTAAATATACCTAATGAACCATGATAATGGAAAAAACACGATTTACTGTGCTCTCAATGAACCCAGGAGTCATCTGATTTGTGTCCAGGCCCTTCGTCTACACCAGTCTCGCTTGTGGAGGCCAGGTCTAATCTAATTAACCAAAGTTTCTTTTGACTCGTTCATGTAAGATCACTTAAAACAGTGAAAACTTATTCTGCTCTCTTTAATTTGTACTTTAGATAATATATTTCCGAAATATAGAAGAACACCTGTTTTTGAAGTTATATACTTATATTACTGTATATTATTGCAGTTAAAATTACAATGGTATTTAAAGTAAAATGTAAGATTCTTTTTTTAAAATATAGTTTGGTAAATGTCTTAATCTTCTGACCCAACTATTTCAGAAATCTATGGTTATGTTGTGTTTATGGTCCAAGTAAAATTTGGACTAAAAACAAAGTGTTTTTTATTTTTAACATATGCAAGATGAGTTAAAGTTCATAGCTGCTGTGCGGTTTAAACTCGACTAAACTTATTTTTGTTTTTAATGTAAGGTCATCATGAGTATTATAAATGTGTTATCACTAGTTTGTTTTCATAGTGCACTTGGTGATACTTAATTTTGCGAAATTATACAATACCTCCATACAAGTGTTTAATTTGATTTTATAAAGATATTGCCAAAAAAATACTCAATCTAATATACAAAAGAATTTTATTTTTGTATTTTTAAATCCCACTGAATTAGTATCGAGTTTCCGAATTTAATGGAAAGTAGAGATGTCAAAAATAAAAAGTTTCAATTTACAGATAAGACTGATAAAGAGAGATCGAGTTACAATGTTTTTGTAGTCTGAGTCTGGCGGCTTTATGAAACGATGTATTCTGTAATTTTTAAATGTTAACCAGGAAACAAATAAATGGAAGGACACAGTTAAAATGAAACATCTAATTTTCACAAAATTATATTTTGTGTGATAACACCTGCTACATGTTTCTTACTGTTATTGTATTTACAATATTTTATATACTACACATTAGTAACAAATAACATTCATAACCTTAGAGGGGCAGATCTTACAAATAATTTTCCAATGCAACACGGCCGTAACCGCCGCACCGTCAAACCTAACTTATAAAAAGTACGCACAGAAGGCTCAACTAAACGAGTTAACCTAAAATTCTTAAAATCAATTGCGAAATCAGTGTTAATAACATTTGGCAATAAATTACTGGGATAACACGAAAATAATCCTTAAGCAAAGCGTAAAACAAAAGTAGTCTTAATATAAAAAACCTACCAGCATAAAAGGGGTACAAAATATAAAAATAACCTTCTTTTAGGCCTGCCTTCACTGTCAACGTGAATGACCACCCAGCTAGATCTCACCGATGCCACTAACAACATTCATCAAAACAAAATAGTATCGTATAAATACGCTAAAATTATTTACGAGCTCTATATTTATAAGCCTTTTGTTAATAAAAGCGTTACATTTACAATATCTTACAATGGAACACAAGCAAGACGGGACGAGAAAGAGGCACTTCGAAGAACAGACACAGATATTGGGTTCTTACAGTAAACTAAACTTAAGTAGGTAATGCTGTACAGCCTTTACATCTACGACGCACGCGTGCACAAAAAATACGAAAACGTAAACAGGATATACATATAATATACGAGTTCCAAAAGAATCTTTACATCAGAAGTACAATTTGCGATTCGAAAAGAACATAGCACTTATTTTCAACATAACCAAAGACTTAACATTATCTCTTTGGAAATTAAGTATATATTAATTTATTATGATTTAAGCACACACCTATAGACCACTGCCTAACCGTCAGATTATCACAGTACTCTCACAGAGCGGGCCGAATACGTCCACGAACGCCAATATAAAACATGCTGTCCTAGCAGAGTACATACAATTATTGCACTATATAATTATGCTACTTTTCGCTGACGACGTCATCTTTAATGTAAACGATTTAAATACAACATTATCTGCAATTTTGTACTTTATTCAGCTTCCATATGGGGTAGAGTGCTCTCTCGAAAAGAGAAATCATTACATACATATGATACACGAACGATAACAGCTGCCGTTCGTCACGGATACAACGGAAAAGTACATTCAGTCACTCGCCGGGGCGGAGGTCGAGGCGACCGGAGCGGCGTTGAACGTTCACCGCCAACAATCACCGTCGACGTCACATACAAACTACACTTATCCGAAGCGTTACTTTGTACTATGCCTAACTACTATACACTGCCGACCTCCGGCGCGGGTCGGGCGCGGGTCGGCCGCGGGACGGTCGCGGGCCGGGCGCGGGCCGGGCGCCGCCGCGGCCGCTACCGGCGCATGGGCGTGTTGAGGGTCTGCATGGCGAGCGGCGGCGGCGGGTTGATGTAGCTGTAGGCGTAGGCCACGTTGGGCTGCTGCGCGCGCGGGTCGGGCGCCGAGTACTGCATGCCGGGCTGCACGTTCATCATCTGCACGGGCAGGTTGTTGAACTGCTGCTGCGGCACGCGCGGGTACCCGTTCAGGCCGTACTGGCTGATGATGTGCGTGTTCAGGTTGGGCGACATGCGCGAGCCGGGCGCCATCTGCATGTGCTGCATCGGACTCAGGTTGCCTGGAATCGAGAGCACACATTCTTACGTAACACAAGCTCTCATCGGAGCGGCTCGGGCCTTCGTTGTAAGAGTCCACTTCATTTCCGGTGTTTTTCGAAATTAAAATACTTGAGACACGAGTTGTAGTGGAGACATTCTGACACGCGCACAAAATTGCGCTCATTTCTTTTGGGACAAAGTGTTCAAAAATACACGGCGAGTCAACAAATACTGATTTCTTGGTCTTAATTAAATATTTTTAATCACATGCGTCCAGTTATAAATTTTAATAATAAATTTCACAATAATAATTAAATAATAATCAATTTTACACAGTCAACCCCAAGTCCTGAATCCAAAGCTACAGGAAGAACGAGGAATCGACTGAGGTATGATATGGTCTGCCTCGGGCAGTTCCTCGACTTTGAACCAATGCTGGATTTGCGGTATTTGAAGCCATGAGATCCAGATTGACCTACTTCGTATTTAGCTACAAAAAATAGAGCCCTAAGTGGCCTAAATTTGTTTTATCACTTTTTGTTTAGATAGGTATATTAATCTGTGAAAAACTGATTCGGCTAAATTGTCTATTACTTAGTATAGGATAATTTGTACACTATACATTATATGTAAAAAAAAATATATTCCTATTCTGGTTCTTACGGCTTCTCATACATTTTGAGACCTGCGGGCTTCACTCCCATAATTCCCGTTACTGTGAAAATCATATAAATTTGCCAGTGCTAGTGACATAAGCTATCTGCCAGCGTAAGACCTGTTAAAATCGATAAAGCCGTTTTGGAGTTTACCTCAAATGAAAAGACAGACCAAAAAAATTAAAAAGGTTATTTTTGTTACACTTAAATAACCCTATTTTATAAAGCCGTTAGTTTGTTAGTTTAAACGGACACTTCCGTTTTATATATAAGTAAACGTATATATAAAATAAACAGCATACATATAAAATATACACGAGACAAAGCATAGGGCGATGCGTCGGGCGTGCAGCGGTAATAATTGACAGGTGACGTACAATGCATCGCGGGCACGTGCGCCAGAGGCGAGGACGAGGGCGAGGGTGTATACTGACTGGGCGCGTTCCTGCTGTTGCGCGGCGACTCCAGCTGGTTGTGCGGCGTGTAGGGCGAGTACTTGGCGGCGTGGTAGTGGCCCGCTGCTCCCACCCCGCCCACCGCGCCCACGGCACCCACCGCGCCCGCGGGCGGCGTGCCGGCCTGCTGCGCGTACTGACACACACGGCCCATTAGTTACACTCCAATGTTACTTCGGGGGAGATGACATTTTAAATTATTATTAGCAGGTTACACCCACGTAATTGGTTTCCAACAGAATTATGGCGACACAATATAGCTAGCAATATAGCTGATAATGTAAATTTTTACTGTACTAATTATTTAATGAGAATTAATTTTACTCAGAGTAATCTTTCCTATTCATATTCGGGCCACAATTTAATTATGTTCCAAGATTGTTTATCGCTTGGGAAATACGACTGACTAGCATATGGTGTGATAACTCAACTTCAACATGGCAAATAAGATTACTTATTAGTCAAATCATAGAGTAATTCTAGAGTAACATTTTAATAAAAAAAATCTATTAACTCTATCACATCCTGTGTATGATCCCATACATTAGAATGTACAAGTACCTGGTGCGTGGGTGGCGTGTGCTGCGGCGCGTCTGCCATCTGTTGCAGCTTGGCGAGACTGCACGAGGGCGCCGCCCAGCCACCGCCGTGGTACTGTTGTTGTTGTTGGAACGACAGGTAGCCGCCCTGATAGCCGCCCGAGGAGCCGCCGCCCATCGACACCCCACCTGCCAACACCAAATGTAAGTAAATACTATTCTTTTTGTTAATAGTCGTCTTTACTAAGAGAAAAATTATTTATTGACACTAAGTAAAGGATAGTTTCAATAGATTCTGATCATATTATATGTTGAAAAATTGCATTCTAATTACTTTTAAATTAACTTCTTTCTTTTTCAATTTAAATGTATCTTTGTCTTTTAGCACTAACATTAAAAAAGAAACTAACTGTTTCAGTATCAATATTTCCAATACTACTACTGCATATTGTTTATATTACTAGGAAGAGAATCGACCATTCTTCAGTGATCCTCGGGGGATTGCAAAGATACCACTAGACGTGGGAGGAATAAGCAGGACACATGACCTATTAATTTTCACAAAAATATAGATGGTGATTCACGGGTCCGAAAGCGCGTTCGGCGACGTACCTGTCTCGTGCGCCTAGCGTCGCAGGCGAGCTCCACTCTGGACAACCATTAACTATGTATATAGTAATATAAGCGACCGCAGTGTCGCGCGTTACCGTGCGGCTGGTGCGCGGGCGGCGTGGCGCGGTGGCGCGCGGGCGGCGTGTGCGCGGCGCGCATCTTGTCGGCCGCCGCGCCCGCGCCCGCGCCCCAGCCGCACGGTAACGCGCGACAC
>JACJUM010005601.1:1414595-1424942 GCA_020976665.1 Heortia vitessoides | reverse complement strand
TTTCAACTTGACCAGGAAAATTTTTTGTCACGTTTTGTGACCATGGACGAGACCTGGATCCATCATTTCGATCCTGAAACGAAACAGCAGTCAATGACGTGGAAACGAGCCTCCTCACCGACGCCGAAGAAATTCAAAGTGTCGAGTTCGGCGGGGAAGGTTATGGCCTCCGTGTTCTGGGACGCAGAAGGAATTATAATGGTGGATTATTTGGAAAAGGGAGCCACTATTACAGGCTCTTACTATGCAGACCAAATAAAAAGATTGCGGGAGGCCATCAAGGAAAAAAGACGCGGCAAGCTGCGCGCTGGAGTGCTGTTTCATCAAGACAATGCACCGGCTCACAAAGCTGCAGTTGCGATAGCTGCCATTCAAGAAATGGGATTTGATTTGGTCGAACACCCTCCCTATTCGCCAGATCTAGCTCCCAGCGACTTCTATCTCTTTCCTCGGCTCAAGGAACACCTCCGAGGCAAGAAATTTGAAGACGATAGCGAAGTGATGTCCGCTGTAGAGGCTTTTTTGGAGAGTCAAGAAAAAGATTATTTTTAAAGGGAATTTTAGGTTTAGAAAAAAGATGGACTAAATGCATTAACTTGTTAGGAGACTATGTAGAAAAATAAATTAAAAAATTTGGTATAATCATGTTTTTTAATATTCATTATCATTACTTTTGGATCACCCCTCGTATATATATGCAATGCATGACATCCATGGAAGACTGTTTGTTAAATCTGTGCATTTAATTAAAATGTGCATATGGTATACTATATTTCAAAAATGTGTATGTTCTGTACCCATATAGTATGAATTGCCTCAATTGATTGATATAGATTATCACATATGACGATGAAGATGTAAGAAACAAACGAACGTATAAACATCTCACCTATTCCTGTTGTTAATCTTCTGCTGTTTAGGCGGCTGGTTCGGCTGCGTCATGATGGACGGGATGTGCAGCGACGAGTGCGGGTACTGCGGGCTGGGCGCCGGGTGCATGTGCATCATGGAGCAGGGGGACGCCATGTCGGAGCCGATGCTAGTGGGCGACTCCAGGCCCAGCTGGCTGACGTCCAGCTCGCAGGCGGGGTACTGCACCGAGTGCACGGAGTTGCTGGTGGAGTCCGGCGTGTACACGCCCATGGACTGCAGGGCGGGGCTGACCGCCTCGCACATCTCCTCCTTGCCGGTGTCCTTGGGCGATTCCTCCTTCTTTTGCGGCCGCGACTTTTTGTCTATGTCCGTTTTGTCCTGTGCGCACGGACCGTTCTGACCGTAAGGAGTTTTGCAGCCGGGCGATGTTAAAATCTGGTGAAAAATTCGCTAAATTTACTTTTTATTATAAATGTGACTCTAAAAACGATCAATAGCATGTTGAATCCAGGAAAATGTTAACGAAGAAAATGAAATATTATATTATAAATATTAATGAAGACTATACCTGCGGACTCTGTTGGCGGTACTCAGCGCAGCTGGTGGCTACTTCCTGCTGTTTTGACCTCTGCATCATATGCTTCATGTGGTCCTGCTGCGGCTGTTTCTTGGAATCGCACGCGGTCTGACACGCCGCCGTCTTCGACTGCTTGCTCGGCTTGCAATCCCCCTTTTGCGTACACTCCGCCTTCCCTCCCTTGCTCTCTTTGAAGTGCGGCAGGCCCGCCGTCGCGTATATCCCTCCTGAAAACGCGCCGTAGGCAATGTTGTGAAAGTCCTTCTGGTCGTACTTCGGATGCAACTTCTGAGGCGACTTCTGCATCTGATCCAAGGACGGTAGGTTGAAACTCTGGAACTTGTCCAGGTAGTTCTTGTCGCTGTTTTTCATCTCGAGGAATCGGTTCGGGTCCCAAGTGCCCTGCAAGCGCGTGGGGTCCCACGGCGGCCACTGGTACTGCGCGTGCGTGGTGTGGTAGTTGGGAATCTGGTTCATGGCGTAGTCGGCCTTCGGGACGAGCTCGTTGTCGTACTTGAGCTTGGCGAGCGACTTGCCGATGTCGTTGAGTTCCATCTTGTTGATCTGCGCGGAGCAGCCCTTGTCGTGCTTGGGCGCGTTCTTGGCCTCGCACTTGGCCGCGGACTTCTCCTTCTTAAAAAAATCCTGCTTCTTCGGCGCGTCGCCGACCGGCTTGGCGTCCGTCTTGGCCGCGACCGTCGCCGAGTTGATGACGTTGATGGGGACGGCCGTCTCCGGCTTGCGCGGGTTCTGTTCGGGAAAAAACATCTTCGGCTCGGGCGTGGTCCGCGGCGCGTCGCCCTTGGCCGGCTTCTTGTCCGGCTTGTCCAGCTTGCTGTGCGCGGAGTTGACGCGCACGTCGCGCAACTTGCTCTTCTCGCGCGGCTTCAGGCTGGCGTCGTGCTTGGGGTCCTGCGCGCCCGCGCCCAGCGACGCCGCGCCCCCGCCGCCGCCGAAGCCGGGGTCGAGGTCGCCGCGGTCGCCACGGTCGCCACGGTCGCCACGATCGCCACGATCGCCACGGTCGCCACGGTCGCCACGGTCGCCGCGGTCGCCGCGGTCGCCGCGGTCGCCGCGGTCGCCGCGGTCGCCGCGGTCGACGCCGGAGACGGCCGCGTTCGCGCTCTGACAGCGAGGTAAGAAATGAACGTCGGTCCCGTGGGGCGCCTTGGGCACCGCGGCGTTGATGGCGGGGGACGTGATGGGGTGCGGGACCTCCAGCTTGGTGGCGGTCTTGCTGCCGGCGGGCGGCGCGGGCGGCGCGGCGGCGGCGCGGTGGTCGCCCGCCTTGCCGAGGAGTTTGTCGGTCTGCACGGCCTGCGACTCTTTGCCGGCGCGGTGGTTGAGGAAGGAGTGCTGCGCGGAGTTGATCTGCTGTATCGTCATGGAGTTGCTCACGGGCGGTAGTTGAAAATTATGTAAGTTTTGCTCGATCACATTTCTGGTTATGACGATTTCGTCTTTTCTAGTGTTCAGCGAGTCGTTCCGAAACGGTAGTTCGTTCTCTTTGCTCGTGATCGCAGATTGATTGAGCATCTTGTTTTTGATGTCGTTCTCGACGTAAGAGTCCACTCTGGGAGGCTCCAGTTTCTTTATGGTCATCGAGATGTCCCTCTGTGGATCTAGGTTTTGTATGATGCACTCTATTTTGTTTGGAGATCTCTTATCAGGAGTTTTGATGTCGTCCATCGTCTGATGCTGTATCACGGTCTCTTTCCTCATTTCGAATTTCTTCTGTTCGCAAAAAGATTCGAGGTTCACCTTGTCCGGCGATCTCTTCTGCTTGGGTGATTCGTTTATAACAGTCTTATCGTTTTTCTTTGGCGAAATTCCTGCCGGGGAATTGGCATTATCGGATTCGCCCTCGACGACTATAGTCTCTATTTGGTGTGTTTTAGGAACCACTTGTTCTACAGGAGTCCTTATTGTGTTGACCTCCTCTTGGACTTTGGGATCTAAAACTATGTGTGCATTTTCTGTAGAAACGACAGGTATCACCTTAGAAGGACTGTCGTTTTCCTCTACTTCTTTGGGCTTATTTTCATTATTTTGAGGCACTGGTGCTACTATATTATTAGATTTGGGTGAAGGCAATGGGCAACTTTGGCTATTATTATCATCAGATTCTGATATAATGATTGTATCTTTATCATCTACAGCAGGCTTAGTAGGTGATTTCATCTCACCGTTTCTAGGTTCAGGCACTTTCTTTTCTTCTAAGTCTTTTGCTACTGGTCTGGTTTCAGAGTTTTCACTATTTACTACTATGGAAACATTGTTTTTATTATCACTTTCAATATTATCTTTTTCAGACTTTTCATTTGTTGAAGTTTCATTGATAACTTGGTCCTTATCGGCTATAGATTTTGGAGAGTCCATGTGTATACTGTCTAACTCCATGTCGCTCGTGTGGTGGTCAGTACTATTTTCTTCCACAAGTCTCGGCGTCGCAGGTTTGCTAGGTATGCTAGTCCTGTCTTCGCCTTCTTCCACGTCCATTTCATCGTCAGCTTCTCCTGAAGAGTCTTCCGAACTAGCATCAGAGCGTTTGTCTTTATCTTCTGCTTTGTCATTAGTCTGAGCTTTGGGCGGGCTCTGTCGTCCATCAGCTGCTTGAGAAACTGGTTTATCGACTTCCTCCATAGAATCGTCGGTTTTATAATCATTCACCACTTCATTATTTTCAGCTAGTTTAGGTTTCTTCACAGGTGGCGATTTAGTCCTGCCTTTAGGAGATTTAGCAACTTTCTGTCTTTTCCTTTGTCGACCTCTCCAAGCGATTTTTCTTTTCGTCTTCGCTTTTACCGAATTTAAGACAGGAGTATTAGCGACCACACCATTACCTTCCTGACTTTCTTGACTGTCAGACGCATAGGCCGGCTCTTTAACACCACTTTGTCTTCTACCTCTGCTGTCGTCATTAACATCACTTTGGACAACTCTAGAAGATCTTCTGGAGACGCTCTTACTCCGTTGTCTTCGCGGTGTGTCTTCGTCCTTCAGATCGTCTTCCACGTTCGATTCAGATATCTTCCTATTGAGATCCCTCTTGCGTTTGCGACCACCCTCGGTTGGCGTCGGCGTCGTTTGGTACGTGGACTCGCTGTACTTCAGCGGTCTCGTACGTCTTCTACCCGACGATGTCACCTCAACCGGCACGTCAGCCGCTTCCTTGTCTATGTTATTCTCGACTTTGCTATCTGGTAGAGGAGCCGGTGTTTCCGTTTCTGTCGCAGTATCTTCGCTCTCCGTCTTCAATCCCGCTTCTTCAGTCTCGGTTTCTTGATCACCGGACCCTTCTTCGGGTGATCTGAATGGATTAATGGTGGGCGCCAATAGTGGCGTCCATCTTAGGCATTCAGGGTCGATCTCTAGCCGAGGTTTGCTATTCAACTTCTTAATGTGATTATCGACTCTATTCCAATCTACACATAGACCTAACTTGGATGTCTCATTATTTGGAATACATCTTACAAAACCTAACAACTGAAAGGTGACGGCGATATCGTTCATATGCATTCCTGTCGTGTGAGCGATGTCTTCGAACGTGAAGGGTTTATCTCTATGGTCATGAAGGTATTCGAGGATTACAGATTTCCAGTATGCGTGATACGACACTCTTCCGAGATCCGATAAAGGCTTTTCTGGGGTACCTGGTTGGCCTTCTTCTTTAGACAGTAAATAACCTGAAAACAAAAGACGCTCATTAAATAAACATACCCGTCACAAAGTCCAACATTGACTGAACAAGACTAAATAAAGTAGTCATAAAGATTCCACCACTCACTAAAATGGATGAGAAATCTCCCATATCCCTGCCTCTGGTACTGCGGCATAGTCATGATGCAGGATACGTTATACTTCTGCTGACAGTGTTTTTCCTTCGAGAAGTAGCCGACCAGGTGGCAGCCTTTGCTGTCATTTTTTGTTAACACATAGAAGAGAAACGGTTCCACGTCGTAATAGAGAGTTTTGTGGTCGAGGAACAGCTTGGCGAGGAGGCAGAGGTTCTGGCAATAAATCTTGTTGGCGTTGCCGTCGACTTCGAACACGGATATGTCGCCGCAGCGGTAGATCTCTGTGGCGGGCGGATGTCGCCATAGACATTTGTCGAGGTGCCGCATCAATACCGCCCGACTCTTCGCGTATTTGAGGCAGAACTCGCATAGGAATAGTTTCGGTAGCCTACAAAAGATTAATAACCTGAATTAAGTTATTCTATTTAATTGTTTTGGATTTAAATTATGATAGTTTGAAGTAGATCCTACCCGATTTAGCAATTTTGATTTATATAAGAGATACCGATGTAGATAAACAAGGTTGCTTTTGAAGCTTTATCTTTCAAATTAGCAGAGTCCCGCGATTTACCCACGTTAAATTGAAGAACTTTCAAAAAACTTTGCACTTTTACCCCCTTTTAGAATGATTTTGGAAAAAATAATTTACACATGTTTCATACATGACTTTCAATAAAGAACTCTTATACTGAATTTCATTAGAATAACTTTGAAAACAGCAAAGTTTCAAACAACTCTTTTTACCCCAACCCTTAACTCACTTATGTGGTAAATTTACGAAAATCCTCTACGTTAAAAAAGGAATTCTGATTTCTAACCTTGCGTCATATGATATGTCAGCCCAGTCTGGAAGTCTTCTCCTTTTATATAAACTAATTAAATCAAAAAAGGCCCACCAGATTTTGTGCTAAAATGTCATATACAATTTAGCACCAATTCTGGTGGGCCTTTTAACAAATTTAATAGATTTATACAATTAGTTTATTAGTTTTAAGTTTAATAGGGTTTTAAGTTTATTAGGGTTTAATTCATTAACTAAACACAAAATACAGTTTTTATTGTTTAATTTGATTATGTTACACGAAAATACACAATTTAGGAAAATAAAGCATTAATTAGACTATTAATTTTAAAAATCATTTATGTTTTTCTTTTTAAAGCAACTCGTCGGGGTAAGTCTTTAGTATCGTGTAGGAACTCCTCTACCTCCGTATGTACTCTCTGAGCCTATCTGGAACACTCTTAATCAAATGAGTGATGTTTTCGTCAGGTATTCATTCCCAACGAGGTTTTAGGTCGTTAATGAGGTCCTGTTGACTAATAACGTAAATGTGGGTTTCTTTGAGACTTTTTTTTAATTGATCCCATAGATGCTCAATTAGGTTGGGATCGAGACTCATCGCTGATTAAGGTAAAACTGAAATATCGGCATCAGAGAATGCCACGATGCAATGACACGAGAGGTATGCGCCGAGCGTTGTCCTGCAGAAACACAAAATTATTACCCACCATTTGTGAATATGGGATGACGTGAGGTCGGAAAACATTCTCGACGTAGCTGGCCGCAGTGATAGTCCCATCGATCAGGATCACCAGCTCTGTTTTGCCGAACAAGCTTATGCCGCCCCATATCATGACACTTGGACCTCCAAAACAACCAGTTCCATGCATGCACGGATCAGTAAAAGGTTCTCCTTCTCTTCTCCATACACTTACACCTCTGTCATCGCTTAAAAACATGGCCTTACACTCGTCTGTAAAGAGTACTGTCCTCCAACTGTCCATGGTCCAGTCCAAATGCTCACGTGCGAACATCAAACGTGCTGTCCGATGAGCCCTTATTTTAGGCGGATAGTACGTATCCTGGAACGTTGCCCATCTTCGTGAAGTCGACTCCGAATGGTCTGACCACTAACAACTGTCCCAGTAGATTGCCTTAGTCGAAATCCGGGCGGTTACTGTGCAGTCCTGACGCGCTGATAATCAGATGTAGCGGTCTTCATGTGCAGTTGTGGCACGAATTCTCCCTGATCCAAATCTTCTAGCCACACTACCTGTCTCCTGGAACCGTTTCGTATAGCTCGTCGTGAAACACCAAGGTGATCTTTGCGATTCTTTCTCCCTTTTGAAGCAAAACCACCGCCCTTGTTGCAGTTTCCACATCTATATGATAATGCCGAAATAAAACAACACAGTGACAATGTACAACGTACTGCTCTTTAACAAAGACTGAGAACACAAAGAAGAAAAAAATAACAAGAAAAGGGTCATTTAAGCTTTTTGCTTTTCCACTTAAAGAGTAATAAGTTAACTTGTAAAAAATCATGAACATGTGTGCTAGAAGTGGTAGTGCTTCATTTTGCCAATAATTATTATATAATAATAATAATTATTATTATTATATTTATTATTAATTAGTGTACGAGTTATTTATAAACACGATAAGAGACAAAGTTGCGGTGAGCCCTATTTTGTTTTAGTTTATATCGATATATTGATTTTGTCCTTATGAGATGACAACTTTATGATCTTTCTACATTACAATAAATAAAATTACCAACTCCACATCGACACTGATGTCTTATGCTATGTTCATTGAGATTTTCATCTAAATCCAACCATAGACTGCACCTGTTATGTGGACCGTTTGCCAGAAATAACGTAAAGTATAATAGGCCACTAATACAAATGGGTAGAAGTATACGTTTTTGTGAAAAAACCTTAATATATTTTATCAGAGCTTTGAATCTTTTCGAAAGTGAATACGGTGTTCCCATAATATTAGTAAGCATTATTCCAATAATTTGGATAAATGAAATAAAGACGTAATTGCGTTTCTCTTTCACATACATATACATATATAAATATTACGGGTGAGGACACCAGGATGATTCTTTCCTACAATATTGACAGCACCGGTATCAGGCTAATGGGAAGAAAAGAGAAGACATCATTTGGTGGCTTGCCAGATTCATGAAACATGACGATTTGTTCAGTTTTCCATAGTGCAGGAACATGTGAGGTTCTTATTGTGGCATTAAAAAGGATGGTTACAAAGACAACAAATTTTTTAGGCAACTCGTAACTCGGCAAGTAGCTTGGGCGTGATTAGATCAAATCCAGGTGCTTTATTGGGATCAAATTTGGATATTTCTTTGGCAATATCTCTCTTGGTGAGGCAATACTCAACGGTGGGAAAAGTTGCAGATCTTGTTGTGGAACTTTACTTATTTCTTGATCTTCAGGAATATTCAGTTTGTTGGGTTTAATGACACCAGCTAGGTATATAGCGAAGGCCTGAGATTTCACTTGGTCAGTTCGTACCTATGTGCCTTTTTCGGTTCTTATAGGTGGAGAACACCGTTGCGGTTGAGGGAGATGCTTCGTTGCCTTCCAGAGATTGTACACCCCGATAGCATTCGGAGTCATATTCACTAGTCTCCGTTTTATCGATTCGTTTACAGATTCGTACAGAAGTTGTTTGAGTTCTTTAATCGCACAGTTTAACCTATTGTTATCTGCACTTATGTGAGTCGTCTGCCAAACTCTGTGAGGCGACGTTTCAGCTCAGGAGTGCTAGACCAAGCCGCTACTTGTCTACATCTTCTTTGGTTTTGAGTAGAATTTTAAGCTTGATGTCAATTCCAGGAATTCACGAAAATATTGCCAGTTGGTGTTATGGTTGTAGCGATGGTCCCAGTACCGCTAGGTGTGCTCGCTACTGGACGATTGTTAGTAAGGCAGGTGAGTGGTCATAGCTGCCGTCAAGACAAGACTTTATGCGAGTGTTCAGATCACTGATACTCTTCGTGATAAAAATATCTAGGTCAGGTATTTTGTTGCTGTCAGTGGGCCAGTAGGTAGGTAATCCGGTTGTCATGGTTAAAAGGTGATTGGCGTCAATACTCAAAAATAACACATATTTATATAAGATTTAGATATTAGATTAAATGGTTTGCTCAGTTATCATTGAAATTTAAAACATAAAAAAGTAATAAATACATTTTTAAACTAAAACATTTAAAATCATACCCAACATTTTTTATCTAAAACAACTCACCTGGCATACTCCTGCGGGAACGGGCTAGAGTACCAGGTCTCAATCTCCCACTGGCCGAACTCTATCGCGGAGGGGCACCGTGGGGCCAGCTGCAGGGCGGGCGCGGCAGACGGCGCCGGCGCCGGCACCGGCACGGGCACCGGCGCCGGCGCCGGCGCCGCCTCGCCGTCTGCCGCCGTCGCGCTCGCCTTCGCCTGGTTGAATAACTCGGCGTCCTGCTCCGTCACGCCCGCCGGCAGCCGCTTGCTCTCTGAAAGGTACACTTTCTTCACCCTCCGATCTGTCGCAGTGCGATCGGAAAAAGGGGATCGAGTTTACTTTGCGTTTCGAGTCGATTTTCACTGAACACATAGAAACATAGGATGATTCTGCCGGTTTCATTCTTAACGAGTGACGTTGCGATCTCGAATCGCGGATGAGTGAAGAGTTGCAAAGCTAACATGAAATTCACACCGGGCCTGCCTCGAAAACGCCGCGGTAGTCTGTACTCGCCGACGGTATCTCGAGCGGTTCGGGGACGCCGCATCTTCGGAAGCAGGCCCGACGTCCGCGAGAACCCTTCGAGGGCCCGACGACTCGCCGCGCCCGCGACGACCGCCGTCGAAAGGTCCTCGCGCCGGTTAACATTCACGCCCCGACGGAAGCGCGAGCGAAAGTGCATGTGTGGATACTGACGACACCGGGTCGGCGCTGGACGACCGGCGCCGGCCTCACCCGGCCCGAACAGAGATTGGGAGAAACGGAAGCGCGAGACAGCGGAGCCGGCCAGCAATCAGAGCGGGCGGGACGGTCAGATCCACCACGACACTTTCACCGCACCTCACGAACCGTTCTTACCCGTCTGATTGGTGGCCGGTCTCGCGGCGGCCGCCTGTCGGCTCGCCAACGCTAGGCCGCGGTACAGTTTTTCGGCGTCCTCCGACGAGGCGCGCCGCTTGCCGACCGCCAAGTTCCTAACGAGCTGCGACGCGGACAGGCGCGGCGCGGCCGCCCGGCCCGGCTCCGGCGGCCGGCCCGGTTCCGGCGGCCGGCCCGGCTCC
>JACJUM010005601.1:1087902-1409595 GCA_020976665.1 Heortia vitessoides | reverse complement strand
TCCACCTCGCCCGCCGCACGCGTCGCAGAACGAACACTCACCACACGACCACCGCGTGGACTGTGATTGGAAGCGTCGAACGATTAGATTGCTGTCTGATTTCATAGCGACGACTCGACACGACCATCACTTCACCCACGTATTGCAATTCGGGAATAACTTACTCATGATGCAGGTTTTCATTAGTAAGTATATATATAATTGGTCCAGTAATTTTTAAGTACTTTCAAACATACAGAAAGAAATTAGAATATGAAAAAACTTATGAAGAACAATTTATTACTTTGAAAATAAAAGACCTGTAACATGTGACATAACAGATGTGGGTATTACTTTTTACACATTACTTCCTGGTTGTATTTTTTATAAATCACAAATTATATTATGTTTAGTACAAAAGAAAACGACTTGTAACAGAAATGTATTAAGGTTGGTAAAATTTTCCTGAATCTTGGTTAGAGGACCACAAGTGGAAATTTTTGGGCTTGGCCAAGGCTTTGGGCAAGGCTTGACCCTGTATATTCCCTAGGCACAGAAAGTTTATATAAAAAAATCAGTGATAAAATAATTTATGATTCTGTGGGTTTTTATATTTTCACTTGTCTTGAATAAAACAATCTACGGTCACAAATGTTGGTGTAAATTGTCAATGTTAGTCAAAACTGACACTGAACACTAGTAAAACAATATGTTATTGTGGAAAAATACTTACTACCGTCAAAGTCTTTATTTCAATAAGCCAATATATAGGCATTTTCAAATAATCAAAACAACAAAAAAGTCTATAAGCATAGATTTGCTTAACAAATGACAATAACTCATAATTTAAACAAATAGGTCATTTAGTACTTTAATAGTAATCTGCTGGCACCAGACAGGTCATATAACTAAGTTTAAAGTACTAGAAAAGAATCTGCAAAAACTGATTGTGATTAGAATTCCAATAACACCAAATGTAATTATTATTAGTATTTTATATATTTATTAGTTATTAGTATTATTGTAACCCATACCGGAATGGGGGCTAACAAACCATTGCCATAATGGTAAACTTAGAGCAATTCAATCACAAGCAATTTCATTATTAATATAATCTTTATACAAATTGTGAATTTTTTTATAGGTATACTTGTAATTCTACTTTCGATTTTATTATTTAATCTTAAACTATTGCCCCTGAATGAAACACTTATTTTATGGAGCCTAGCAAAGGGTACTGCAAGCTTATACTCATTTCTAGTATTAATATTATGTATGTCACTATTTTTCTAAAAATCATTTATCAAAATATTTTTGTGAACATAAATAATATTTTCATATACATATTGACAATGAACAGTCTTTTTTTTTCTTAAAATTTTTGTCTTAAATATTCTGCAGAACTTAGCATTTATGTCAGTAGCATTACAGTAGAATACCATATGACAACAGCTGAATTATACGAGCCATACAGTTCCTAGCTAATTATATTTAATGGACCTTACTATAAAATAGCCTTTATATAGATGAATAGAACAATATGATGGGCAAAATATTCTTAGCCACTTGAAAACCATAAACTGTGTTATAGATGTTTTACCTTGACTGTGGTTTGGGTAAGGTGATCCAATAAGCTAAGGCAGGTCGGATGCGCATAAGACTTGCATTGGTGACAACAAATAAGAGCTTCCACTGCCCCAAGCCTGTTCCGCGCATCTGTTCCTAGGCACTCTGCACACACTGGCAGCCCTGCTCCCTGGCTCAGAGGCTGTACCAAAGACATATTATTTTGTTACATATTTTATGTCAATATTAAATTCTATAGTTAAAAATTATTGAGTTTTAGTAGTAACCAGAGTGAGTACAAATTTACAAAAAAGGACCCCTGCCATAATACTGTAGTTATATCTAAATATATTGGCAAGAGTACTGTAGGGACAAATTCTAGACAATTTAGTAAAAAAAATACAGGTTATAAGTATGTATCAACAAGTTAAGTAATTTATGTTGCAAGTTCACAATAGTTAGCACATTTTAGATGTTTGTAATATTTATGCTTTATGTTAATGTTAATAACTAATAGTCAAGGCTAATTTTAATTATTATGAAAATTTCTCATCATACCTCTTCAATTGGATCTCCTAATTCTAATGGTTTAGTTTTTTTATGAGCACGTTCACTTGATGCTGCCTTATCAACAGGCCTATAAGCTCCTGCTTGGTGGACAAGCAACCCTCTTGCCACAGCCCTCTTGGCTGCTGACCGTAATATATTGCGGATATCCACATCTGGTGGAATTGATACTTGGTATGCTTGCCTTAAATGTTTTTCAATTGATTTGAGAGAAGATCCCTCCCTTTCACACAATTCACGTACCGCTTTTGCAACTGCTCGCGACAAATCTGTATCAGCTGTGACTCTCAAAGTCCTAGTCTGATTACCTCCCGGATCCTTATACGAACTCTGCCCTTTATTATACACCTTCAAGACAACACCCTCACGCACAGCACTCTCTAACCGTTCCGAAACAACATCCTCATGATAGTTGTGGTGCTGCCTAATAGCATGACATATTCTCTCCACACTGGGCCTTTGTTTTTGAGCCCGTATTTTGTGTATCGCTTCTAATATCCATCGCTTCCACTCTTCTTTGCCGACGTCGTCCGGCTCACTCATTTTCGTCAACAATTATTTTGTACGGCCGTCAGAGTAACGGTACGGTATGATAGTTGTGTCAACACCCATCGTATTTTGGCGCCTCGAGCGAAATTCCATTGTATGTAATGGAACCTCGCTGAAAGCGACCGGAAAGCTGGGCTACGTCTTGTGACGCCGGCTCACAGCATCTCCGCGAGGCGCTCATTCTTTGATGACACATCGGGCCCGACAACCGGGTTTTGGCGGAGCGAGCATCCTATGGCCGCCATCTTGTGGCGATCTTAATTTTACGTACAACAAAACACGCGACGTAAATAATGTTTATTCTTTAAACACTTCACTGAAATCGTCCTTGACACTCGTTGTAATCACTATTTAACTTGTTAATAAATATAATTATTTACAAAGAAAATAATAACAAGAATAAAATAAGACAGTTCTTTCCGGTTTTTTTTTTCCACAATGCTCCTTCCCCAAACAAACAACACAGCCACGCAAAGTCTATATAATTTGACTTATTATTTTAATATTAATTTGATACAACTCTTATTCACCTATTATCATTGAAATATTGCAAAAATTACATGAAAACATTCACAAAACACCAACAAAAGGCTCTTCAAAATGGCTATCAATCACATTGCCTTGTAGAAAAAATATATTTGATATCCTGTCGGTCACAAATGTATTGCCATTTTAATTACAATTACATATATTTTAATTTACCAACTGCATTGTCTATGGTTATCAAAAAATTAAAAATGTAGGATGATAAATAAACTTATTTAAAAAAAACTCGGCAATAATAAATAGAGGAAATCTATTAAGTATATCTTATGTAAAACCAGCATGTATAATAAAAATATACTTTTACTTAAAGTTATTATTATTAATTAGATTAAGTAATTGTCCGTTTAATCTTTGTCATTTTTGTTTGTAAAGAATTAATAAGTTAAAAATCAATGTATAAATTTTACTGAGAAAGCGTTTCCAGATCAGTCCAAGTCAGTGAAATATTGATTTTTATTCGATCGATATTCTTTTACTGTGATAATTTTGTTACTTCATTGTTTCTATTTACGTCTACATGACGTTGTATCTGTGATATGTGCATGAATTTAAATATTTCCAAAGTCTGAATACATCATTCAAATGAATTTATCTTATGAACAAAATGTCATAGAAGATGGCAGCACAAATAACTTTACTTTGAATCTATTTAATCATAATGTTACATGTTCTATATAAATACACTTAACAAATACATGTAACTATTGTTTAATAAAAGAAAATTATTAGTTCTTAATCAAATAAAGTCAATTTAGCAATAATCTGTACATAAAGCAACAGATCAATCTACTCCAATCTGTCACATTTTCGTAATCGACATTAACTTATAGTAGCCAGACATAAAAATTACTGTTATTTTTTATTATAAAGGTCAAACGAGCAAACACGTATTATGGTAACCCTCAACGTCGCTCTTGAACACCTGCAACACCTGCGAAATCACAGGCTTGGCATTAAGAAAATAATAGAACCTGTTCTTAAAAGTCTCGTATGACTTACATAACGATGAACGAGAATATCGCTGCAGCGAGTTTGTTCCATAGATGGAATTACATGGATTACGTCACTAAAACAGACAGAATATACATACAATAATATATAAAACAATATGTCGAATAGTTACGATAAAAAATTAATTAAGAAATAAAATACTTACTTTTCTTCGAAGGCTCATTAAAGTAAATACCATTGCATTAATATATATTTTTTTATACAAAGATTTATAGCGCGAATCATATCCGTACTTCCGTAGTATTTAAAAAAAATCTCTTAAGGAACTATGTACGGTAGGTTGTCCAACAGTGAAACAGTCGGACACAATGAAACAGCTCGATATTTCCAAAACTCGGGGTTGCGAAATAGTGTGCCATGTCTTGTCCGGACCCTTTTGTGATACACCCGCGCGGACTTGTTCGTAGAAGTTTTTAGGTTCTATTGTTTTTATATATTTTTTTATAAAATTTTTTGGTCTCCCACACAAAGTGACCAAGAGTGAGCTGATTCATTTTAGTATGGGCGACAAATTTTTTTTTACGTTATTTTGAAAAGTCGTCATAACAAAAGTTGTTCAAAATGGTAAGTAGAAAATATATTTTAAATTTTTATTAATAATGTAAATACTTAAATCACATTTAAGTATTTTAGTTATTTTCCCTTTTCCAAAGATGCCGCGCTTTAAATTGTAGATTTAGTGCGAAAGAAAAAAGGGAGACCACACGTCAAGAAACATGCTTCAAGCTATTCTAATAAATAGACATGGATAAGCGGCCAAAGAATGTGATGTAGCATATGCTACATTTTTTCGATATATTAAAAAAAATGAAAGCATCAGTACTGCATTATTACAAACTCATAGACTAACTCCCAACTATAACATCAACAAATTTTTTACCGACGCTCAAGAAGAAGCGCTTCAAATTTACGTAAAAGACTGCACTCAAATTTTATGGACAAACTAGCAGAGACGTACGCCGTGTCGCTTACCAAATGTCGAAAATAAATAATATCAAATGTCCTGACTCTTGGGAGAAAAAACAAATGGCAGGTAAAGAATGGCTTCGCTCTTACAAGTCACGGCATGTAGATCTATCACTGAAAAGACCTGAGGCGTGTAGTCTGGCTCGTGCAACAGCTTTTAATAAGGAATCCGTCAAGGATTTCTTCAGAAATCTGAAATATTTTATGGAACGTCATCCCGATTTCGGCAATGGATGTAGAGTATACAACCTTTATGAAACTGCTACCTCCACAGTGCAAAAACCACAGAAAGTCTTGGCACCAAAAGGGAGACAGAATATTGGAAAAATAACTAGCGGTCTAAGTTTACGGTCTAGTGTCCCACTAGTCAGAGCATGTTGCATCGTATGCGCATCGGGGCAAGCATTACCACCGGTTCTTGTTTTCCCAAGAAAAAAAATCAAACATCATATGCTTAATGGCGCTCCGCCAGGATATCTCGGATTAGCGGCTCCAACTGGGTGGATGAATGCGGAACTCTTTATTCAAGTAACGAAGCATTTTATTAAACACCGTCTGCAAGCCTGGAGGACCCTGCTTTATTGATCATGGACAATCATGAATCGCACCTCAGTATTAAAGCCAAACAATCTGGAGTAACGATTCTTACACTGCACCCTCATACCACTGCAAAGATGCAGCCAGTTGATTTTGGATTGTATAGTCCATTCAAAATCTATTACAAAAACGCTGTGGATTCATGGTTGACGAGGAACCCTGGAAAACCGATCAGTATCTACAATATTCCAGAGTGCGTAGGTCAAGCATATGCGAAATCCGTGACCCCAACAAATATTATATTTGCCTTCAGAAAATGCAGAATTTATCCATATGACGAAGACATATTTACGGAATCAGACTTCATGCCATCATCAGTCACAGATATATATCAACCAGGACCATCTGTATCTACTGCCACTCCTGAGGAACTACAACATAGAGAGACTTGTGAAAGTCCTTCATCGGATGTGACATGTGCCGAGAGTCCGTCTTTACTGGTAGCCTATGAGAATTTCGTAAAGCCTTTAGAGGAGCTGCACAAACCAGACTCTAAATTACTCAACAGAACTACAACATCACTAGTCCCGGAAATTCTGGCAGGTGTGAACTGAACTGGGATCTAGTTCAGTTCACACCTGCAAGTCCTGAACCAGGATCCAGTTCTCCAAATATAGCGATGACATTGCGTTCCGAAGAAATTTCTGGGAGTGAACTGAACAGAGACTCGACCCCACCACCCGTTGAAGCAAAACCTGGAAGTTCTGGTATTTAATCTAAATCTGTAACTCTTGAGGATTTTATGCCTGCTATGAATGCTGGGCCCCGGACTGGAAAGCGTAAACCAAGAAAGCTCGGTAAAAGCATGAATGCAACGGATTCTCCAGACAAAGACCAGATAGCTGAAGATCGTAAAAAGGCACAAAAAAAACCTGCGTCAAAAGCAATCAAGCGACCGGTTCTATCTGATAAAAAGGGAAAAAGGAAATCTAAAAAAGCTAAGACTGAACCGGATCCTTAAACAAGTACCGAGAAAGATGAGCCAGAAAATAAGTGCTTAAGTGAAACTGATTTGAGTGGACTAGACGATGAAGAAGAGCTTGATGAGGGTAAGTTGCCTTTGATTATAGAAAATTTAAAAAAACCTAATCGTGAACCTGTGGAAAATGATTACGTGCTGGTTTTATTAAATGCTAAAAAGCTTTATTACATCGCAAAGATAATTAAAGAGACTGAAAATTAAATGATACAATTTGGCATGCCATTGGAACCTGATCTTTCGGAAATTGATATCAAAGTTGTAAAAATGATTCTTCCGCATCCGCAAGTCAATGGTACTAAAATCCGGAACTCAACCTTTGTTTTTCCTGTCCGTGTATCACCTAGCAATGTTGCGTTAAGTGGATTCGTCGTATTTTTATACCGTAGTAATTTATCACTACTAGGCACCTACTTGGTTCTAAGTGCCATTAGTTTCATATTAATTATGATATTTGTTACTTTGAGACTAATTAATATAAAGACTATTTTCACTATTAAATGTTTATACCTAACGTAGGTCTGTGCCTACAGCTTAATATGATTTTTGTAACTGAAGACTTATAAATCTTTGTAACTAAGTATTTAAATTGTTAACTAATTATTTAAGTGTTTTTTTAACACTAGAGTCTAATAAAAGAGATTATTGTTTTGTTGTGACTAAAGGTCTAAAAATATTATGTTATTAAAGGTTCTATTTACGTGTCTTACTGTGAATAAACCTTTTCTGATTTATAATTTAAAGTTTTGTATCATTTACTTGTTCAAACATTAATTTATCAAATTAAAAAAAAAAATAGTATAAAATACTGTTTCATTGTTGAATAAAGGGTGTTTCACTGTATACACAATGAAACATTTTCCATTTTTCAAAAAATCCTTTTTGTGAGTTTTGAATATAATAATTGTGAAAACGATTTATGCAACTTTATACCTAATCAAATAAGCTATCTTCCTGTAAAAACTTAGGTCCATATCTAAAGAAATGAAATTTATGTGTAACTTTGAGTTTTTGCTTGTAGGACACTTCACCCTACTGAATGTAAGAAAATATTTGTTTACTGTTTTTTACTTTCTTCGGTACCTATTTTACTCCTTTAAGTTATCGTTATCTAATTTAGTTAAACTTTCGTCAGTTTTAGACTCATCGACGACGAACCTACATCTTTCCCATACCAGTACATTGTGACTATGTTCATTTTGAAAAAAATATTGTGAATTTAAATAGCGATATAAACTATCCTACCGCACATGTTGATCACACTGCACAGCAAGATAAAATGGTTTGATCGGTTCTGTAGTTTAGTTCATACAGAAAAAAAAATTATACATATTTTATAAATAAAGAAGATACGTAAATGTGGACGTCGCAATGGCTGAACAGATCTAGATGAAATTTGGCACACAGATTATTAATAGTCTGATGCACTAACACATAGGTTTCTTTTTATAGCGAATAGATTTTCCCGAGGGATAGATCTGGATATCGCATATCGGAATAACACAAGTTCTTTAGTCTAGCTAGACTTTAGCCGCTTTCAGATGTAGTTATAAAGAGTATAATTAAATAAATGACATACTTAAAAAACTTTATTTCGTAACAAGTAAGTACATTTATATTTTTAAAACATCTCTTACAGGTATACAAAAGAAAAACTTAACAAGGCCTGTGTCATTTGTATACGAAACACTTGATATTATTATAAAATTCTGAAAATAAGTCTGGATTACCGGACAGGGTTACCAGATCTATCTAAGCAGATGAACATTAAGAACAATTCTGGTATTTTTAAATTTATTTGTATTGCATCCTTCATTAGGAAATTATGTATATTAGTGTTTATTAACAATAGTTAAGATTTCGAGACTGCCTTTTTTACACTGACATATATAATATATTAACTTTGATTTTATCATTTTAAATTTTTATTAATGACAGTTTACTATTTTTTTATACTGTTTTGTATAACATTGACTTAAACATATTTAGGGATGTAGCATATATAAATTTGTATCTAACTACAGTATTTTAGCTATGTGCTAGCTATACACCAAATAATTCCTCCACGATTTTGTATGTTAAAATAAAATGTAATAATTTATACTGACTTGGAAAAGTTACATGACAATTAGTAGAATATTAAACTAAATATTTGTCTGTACAATCCGAATGTTGCATTTACTAACAAAAAACTACTATTAGCCACCATATATGCACTTAAGACATATCAGGGTTGTAAAGAGAGTATCTTTAACAGTTTTCAATATTGTTCAATAAGGACATGAAATGTAGGCTTTTCAATATTAATGATTGAATACACTTCCTCATTATGCAAATCAGATCTTTAATAATACTATTGACAATGTAAAAAACAGTTCATCTTGTATATTTTATACCTAATATTCGATTGAAAAGAGACCATTATAATAAAACATCATAAACAACCCTGATTATAAAAGTATAAGCGCACCAATAAAAACACTCAGTATATCTCTGTACTAGGTATCGTAAGAGGCGACCAAGGTTAGTTCTGGTAAAGCTCAAATGCACAGGGTGGACATGGGCAGCATCTCCTTCGCGAAAGCTGCATTGTCAAAATTCACCCTTTTTGGGTAAGCCTATATATAGTCCAGCAGTGGACTTCCAATTGCTGGTATGATGATGTTTATTGTTTCCTTTTATTTACACAACATTAAATCTAATAATGACACATCATAGCTTGGCATCCTAAGATATTGCACTAAGACCACTGCAAGCTGTACCGCATGTAAATTCACAAAAAGACCGTTACAATGCCACATTTCAGGTGTTTCTTATAACCAATAAATCATTAGCATTATTAATTTGTGAGATATTGTCTGTTCTTTCTGACTTTACATGTTGTACTAATACATGTTTCAGAATTGCCAACCAATAACGGGTGAGTTGTTTTTTTCTTTAAGTAGGTATTCTTTCTTACTCTATACCTTTTTGGAACTTATTATTTATCATGTAACAAACTCACTTTAACATTGACTCTAGGGCTTTTACTTATATTAAGGTTTTTTGTTATGAACAGAGAACAACATACATTTGAGCGGTTCCAACTTAATTACAGGAATTATTGCTGTGCGATATTGCTCACTACACAATTAAAACGATTAATATTGACATACCGTCGTTCGGAAGCGGCAGGTTCCGATCCAATTGAATATTGTTTTAATTTAAACGGGAGACTAATTGAAGTTGATGGTAATTTCACAAAACTCGATGCTACTACTCGATTTGCTTTCCTTAAAATCATAAACACATTATTGTACACAAAACAACGGGCCGCATGCATCGTCTCTAACTGTCTCTGAAGTCGCTGACGCCACTGAAGGTGCAGCCCGAATGCTGGATGACATGCGTGGCCGTGTACACTCCGCACTTCACGCACGTTTGGTACGACGCTCCGAGTACCATCTGCGCGAGGAAGCCTCCCGTAAACGCGTCCCCGGCGCCGTTGGTGTCCACGATTTGCTCCCGCGAGAGAACGTTGACTGGGATGAGTGAGATTTCCTCGTTCTCCACCAGGATGACCGGGTCGCAGCCCTGCGTGATGACGACCACCCGCCGCCTGGCTTCGTTGATCTTCGGCATGGTTGCGATTTTGAGTGCAATCTCTTTAAGGTCTGTTGAATCGATGTTGAACGCTTTCGCGAACGCATCTGCTTCCTGTAAACGGGACGTTTTTAAAATTTGGATACAAATTTTATTGGTGCTCCGCGGTTGCACCCGCTCAGTTCCCGTTCCCTTGGGAATAATTAATAATGAAATTAGCTTTAGTTACTCCTTATAACTTATGTATCTGTTAGTAAAGATCCCGTTAAAATCGGTCCAGTCGTTTCAAAGATTAGCCGTCGTTTTAGAGAACAAAGAAACAGACAGACGGACAAACATTTTAAAAGTTGATTTTACCGTTGTACTAGTATACTGTCATTTAGTGAATAGTTAATAATTTGGACTTACAGACACTTAAAATTTTACTTCACGAAAGACGAGAACACCTTCACGAAAGCTGCACTAAGCAATTGCCAAAACGCTTACGCAGCGCGGCAATTATGGGCCAAATTCCCCCATCTTGGGGAGGCCTATGTCCAGCAGTGGACTCCAATGGCTGTAATGATGATCATGACTTCCAATTGCCATCTCTTACCGCCTCATTGCCGAACAGAACGTCGACGTAGGGCAGCATCTTCTCCAGCGGCTCCTTGTAGAACTGCGACACGAATGGCGCCGACAGGTTCATCACAAACGTGTGCTTGTGCTCGTGTGCGTGGGTCGCCAGCTGCATTATCGACTCCGGCGACACGGCGACAAAGAAACCCTACAATGATAAAATATACATTTTTAAAAGTACAGTAGCGTACTTTCAGTTCTAATGGAACTCTCGCATCTCATTAATTAACGAGGACCTTTTTTTCATGATCTTTATTTCCTATCAGCTGCGCCCGCGCCTTCGGCTGTGTGCAATAGTGACTTTGGGCAGTATATTTCCTTCAAACCATAAACTTCCATATTCGCAACAAATTTTTTTGCTACTCCGCTCCTATTAGTCATAGCGTGATGTTATATAGCTCAAGTTACTTCTTGTTATATCTATCAGTGAAAGTCTCTAAATCGGTACAGCCATTTCAGAGATCACCTCAAACATAAAAAAAACTGACATTTTGTTTTATGTACCGTATTAGACATCCATGTACATTAAGTAATAAGCAGTTATTTTAGTATTACAAACCGACACTACAATTTTGTTTATATGTAATTGACTAGCTTTCCGTCGGTTGCTTCCATTCCGTTCCTTTTACCGTTCGTTTAGTATCCCTGAGGATTTATTATTTCGGGATAACAAGTGCCAATTCCATAGAAAAAATGTTCTACCCTACGGGAACATAAATTCCGTATAATATGTAGCCTATGTGCTACTTCAGACTATAAACAATCTCTTTGGCACATTTTATCCGGATCTGCTCCGCCGTTCCGGCGTGGAAGAGTATCAGACATACATCCATTCTTATACGATGACAAACTTTCATATTATTATGCCAGTAAGGATAAGGATAAACTTCACAACTTTGCGGTTATATATTATTCTTAAACTGAAGTTTAATATTCTATATAAATAAATAAATTTCTACAACTAAATATACAAAACAATTATCATCATTTAAATATTTGCCCTGGGTGTGGGATCGAACCCACGACCTTTGGCACACAAGATTAGAAGCACTACCACCACCTGCACCATATCCGTCAAACTTAACTAATATTATATGATAACAACAGTAAAACTAATTTATTTAACTCAGAAAAATTGCTTTTTGTTATCGATCTTTTTTTTACAATTCACTGGTGGAGTCGAGGTAGACAGATCTTTTTATTATATTTTTTAATTTAAAGAATAATACAACGCAATTTATTCGGCTGCGGATTTGTTAAAGATTACAATACGATAGCTTTCTGCCTTGCGTACAATGGTCACGCACATTAAGCAACTCGCGATAAGATTGGGTACGTTTAATTGCCTAACGCGTGTGCTTACATTTGAAAATTACAAGAGATATGTGCGGCGGTCTAACCTAAGTTCACACTATCATCATCATATATGTCGCTGAACGTCCACTGTTAGACATAGGTCTCCTCAAGAAAGGGGGATTTTTTACAATACTAGCCTCTGATTGGAAACGCAACGGTCAGGTTATTGTAGAGGGTTGACAAAAAAACATTTTGTATGTTTGAAATCACGCATACGGTCCGCTTGATAAACCGGACTGCAGCCTATAGACACTCGTGGCATCACAAAGATATCACTGGCGCGTCGCCAATCGCGCGCACTGAAAATACAACGTCACATTTAACTAGTAATTTCACTGCCCCTCTCACCATTCCGACCGGGACACGGCGACCGAACGCTGCCATTTTGCGGTAGATGGGACATCGTACCTTCGATTCTCAGACAAGCGGACCTGGAGTCGGTAAAAAAAAGGCCTCACGGAAGCGTAGAACAGCTTGGCGGCTTGCAGGCTGCGGCGGCAGTCGGCGCGCGCGAGGTGGTCGGGCGTGAACCGCTGCGCGGCGGCGAGGTGCGCGCACAAGCTGCGGCGCGCGCCCGTCAGCAGCACGGCGCAGCGGCCCGTGGGCGCCGCGCTCGACACCTGGTAGCGCACCGTCACGCCCTCCGCGCTGCGGGCACATCCAGCCGTTGGGGCCGCTGCTCCCCGGGGAAGGGGCACTTTTGCCCGTCATTACCGCGCTGGGCGAGCGAGTCGGCACTAGCAGAGCTCAACTCTCGCCACGGGGATGCTGCTGCCCATCCCCGCCCAGTGCATTTGAGCTACACCGTTTCGGATGAATATACCGCCGTCTATCGGTTCCGGTACCTCGGTCGCCTCTTACGTTTCGACACCTGGCGCAAGGGGAGACACTATTCTTCTCTGCTGGTATGTCCCGACTTAGCCGGTACCTCACGAAATGACGATGATCGCCTTAGGCCGATCCGAGTCCACGTTTCGCGAAGTGTAATCTATACTAATATTATCGCCGGAAGGTGACGGCTGAGTAGAATGGTACCTTCCTCTGTACCAGGTATCGTAAGATGCGATTGAGAAACTTACAGATGACTGTATATAAGTTATTTTATGTGTATATATACTTATATATATGTATGTATATATATATTTTTTAATATCATATGCATTTATTGCGTTTATTTATACAAATATGTATGCCACATTTATCTATTTTGTATATGTATTGCCTGCACCACTATATTTATATTTTTTTTCTGTTTTGTGTAATGGTTGACTGGGAGATAATGCCATCTGGCATTAAATCCGCCATTTGTACATTTTGTAACATTTAGTACAATAAAGTTAAATAAAACAAAATATATATCTATCTGTGTATGTATGTGTCTTAAAATTTATAATTGTTGTTAAATACGCGTTCGAAGCCGAGGCGCGCCGCTAGTATTACATAACGCAAATAAGCCTCGGTAACCGCGTTGTCAATGGGGTATTCGTTACATCCTCAGCATATCAATTATTCATATCACGCTAACCTTGTGTTCAAAGTATCTCTGAGGATGAAAAACTATGGCACAATAACTATTTTATTGCTGCGAATCTGCTCGTGTGGAATGGCGGAAGATTTCCGAAGACTATCAGAGATTCGCAATCTTTTAAGAGTGTATAACCTTCTTCGTCACCGGTGGAGTGGGTGAAAAACATCTAATTCATTCGGCTTTAGTGGCCATTGTTTGAGTGTTGAAAAAAATGAAGGACGGAGCGCACACGATGGCACTATTAAGCGTATGTTGAAGAAACAGGCACTGTATGCACTTGTCGGGTGAGTGCAGTGTGCTGTTCTACGTCTAGTGACAATAAGAGGGCGGTGTGGTTGAAGGAGGCATTTAAAAAACTGATGCTAGTAGGCAATTGGATCTTGTGTGTAATGTAGTTTTGAATCATTCATAAAATATGACCAATTTTCAACAAGAGAAAAGAAATCAAATAAAAAAAGAGACGAAACGAGAATATACTTCTTTTTTTTAAATCGTAGAAGCTATTTTTAAGTCTGCTTATGACAAATAAAAATTGTGCCTCGCAAAATCGCAGTAAATTATGCCTGCTCTACAAATCGGAACACAGCGAAGACTTCTATGCAACATCACATATTACAGTGGCGCTGGAATTGACGTTTGAGTAGTCCAGCATTAAATTAAAGTTCATCCGAAAAAATTGGTTGAGAATTTAACAGATTTATATATTTACTAGCTGTGCCCGCGACTTCGTCCGCTTCGAATAATTTTTTTGGGTACCATACCTCTTTACCTTAACTTATATAAACTTTGAATGTCTCGTTTGCTTATATCGAATCAATGACCTGGAAAGTAAGTTTCAAGTTTCTAGCTCTAAAAATAGCGATACTTCCATACTACTTTTCATACCTCTTTTCGCCTATGTTCTTTCTCAGGGTCTAAAGATTGTCTGTGCCAAATTTTAAGCGGGAAAACGTAACAGACAGAGTTACTTTCGCATTAATAATATTAGTAGGGATATTTGTAGTAAAGTTCATCGTACACACGGATGCTGAAAGTCTCTGTAATTCTTCTTCCTTACTTTTTAACTGGAATAAGGAATGCTAATTATGAATGTAACTCGACTACATTAAAACTTACAATATAATTCGATCATAAAGTATGAACACTTGTTCAAGCCAAAAGCATACTTTTATCGCTAAGATGTTTAAGAACACCGTAAATCAAACAAGGTCATTTTATTTATATAACAACGTTGTGCCATGACGGCGGTGCCAATATTGAAATGGCTTTAGAATCGAATCGCATCAAGAACAGAACAAGTGAGAGTCGGTATCGCGCAACGAGGGTTCCATACAAAATTAAGATTAAATCGTAAATTTAATGGCCGAAGGATGTCCATTGCTAGTACATAGTCTTCGCAAGAAAGGAAGAATGGTGACATAATTATGCCCGTACTGGGCTAACGTGGTGGCAAATTGTTATTTCGCGATGGGGATGCTGCTCATCCCCGCCCGTGCATTTGAGCCGTTTCGGATGGATATACCTTGATTTGACAGTTCCAGTATCCAGTTTCCAGTAAAGAAACTATGGTTAATTCAAATATACCTTTCGAGGTACGGAACTCAAAATGGTAGACAGTTCACTCGTTTGACTTATCGAGGTCGCGAGTGTTTCAGATAGCGTCGAAATACTTAGAATGTTTGAGGCGGGCTCGGTGTACGAGATCAAATGCTATCTGTAACATCACTGTCAGTAAGCTATCTCTTAGGTAATGCTGCTGTTATCTTGCTTAAACATAATGTTCGTCGGTTACATCATTTACTTTTAAATAACAATACATTTAAAAGTTATTAGCTAGAAAATAACAAACGTGTGACGTTGTAATGTCCAACGTTGACGTTGTGAAACGGACTACCCGATTCCGCGACTGCGCTCGCGTAAGCTCTACCATACAACATGTATTTTACTTTTATAAAATTTATAATAAATAAAATTTTCGTGTCACAGTGTTAGTTACCATACTCCTCCGAAACGGCATGACCGATTCCTATGAAATTTTATATGCAAATGCTGTAGGTCTGGGAATCGGAGTTTCATAACCCTAACACTTATTTTTATTTTTTGGACATTTTTTTTATAGTGTGGTATTAAAAATACATACAAGCCGTAAATTTTCACCCTTCTAGCACCAACCCTTGTTGTTAATAGTTATTTTAGTAATCAAATAATTTTATATAACTTATATGGCAGTACAACGTTTGCCGGGACTGCTAATTTATAATAAAAGTAGCCTAAGTGACCTCAAAATAGGTCTACCCATTTCGGAGATAACAACATTTAGTAAAAAATCAGGTCACACTTCAAATGTATGTAATAATATAGCGTGGTATAGGAATGCGCATAATTGCCACGCTGGGCAGAAATGGTGGCAATCGTGGAATATTGCTTCGCAACAGGCCGCTACCCATCTTTTGACGGGCCCGATGGCGCAGATGGTGGTGATCTTGTTTTCTGAGCCAAAGGTCGTGGGTTCGATCCAGACTCAGGACAAATATTAATATGATGATATTTGTTCGTTCTGAGTCTGGGTGTTAAATATATGTATGTATTCAAGCAGTATATTTGTGATCCCTATGCTGTCTGATATCAATAACACAAGTGCTTTAAGCGACTTTTTACGGAATTCGAGCAATGTATGATATGTTATGGAAATTTATTTATTATTATTTATTTATTTATTTATCTCCATTCCCTGTTACATTCGAGCACATATTTTAGGTGAACAAACCTCTGCCTATCGGTACCTCAATCGCCTGGTTTGGGAGAGATACTATTCGACGCTGCCGCTACCCCAGTAATATTTATACGAAAGCAAAAATAATAGGTCGTTTGGCAATCCGCCTAACTTGAAAACTATAATTTGTTTTACGTTGTACTTTCTCAACTTTTTTTAACCGCTTTTGTCCCTTTTGCAATGCTCTATGGTTGACTGGTGGATATTGTCACTTGGCATTAAGTCCGGCATAATTAAATAAAATAGTTGACGTTTCTTGGTCAGTTTACTAGCACTAAACAGGTTGATTATTTGACATTGCTTCGCTTTTATCTAGGCACATACATTGTTCAATCAATCACTGTTACAAATGTTTACAAAATAGTAAGTCTCATTGTTAATATTTCCCGCTACGAACCCGTTCCCACTTTGACGTGACGACAAATAATCATGTAGTTTTAAGTGCCGTGCCTTATATGCTTAAATAATAATAATAATAATATAATAATTTAATATAATAATAATATTATTATTATTATTATATGCTTAAATGGATGGTGTTCACATATAGAACGACACGATTTAATGTCGTCCACATTTTTTGCAGTGACAACAGATTGTCATGACAATGGGAACAGTAACACGACAGTCGTAAAACAATAAAATATCGTTACGCCTAAATCGTGACGAGACGATAATAATATCGTCTCGTCGTTTCCTTCTTCATCCTTCTTTTCAATAAGTAATACATTAATAATAATAAATTCCCACAACATCTCATACATTGACTAGACTCCGTGGTAAGTCGCTTAAAGCACTTGTATTACGAATACCAGACAACAGAGGAATCACAAATATACTACTTGAATACGCAGACGCAGAACAAACACAATTATCATCATATAAATATTTGCTCTGGATGGGAGTCGAACCCACGACCCCTGGTGCACAAGACAGGATCACTACCATCTGCGCCATCGGGCCCGTCATTATTAGAATAACGTCTTCGTCTATTCGGCACTACTGATCTACAAGAAAACGTAGAGGCGACTGTGAATTTCTAGCTTGTTTATGATGTGTAAACAACAAAGCGGCTACCTTGAAACGATAAAATGTCGCCGCGATCCAACGGGAACCGCTACACACAATAGTCGCTAAACAATATGTGATACAATTTGACGACATACAACGTATTAATGGGAACAGCCTAAGACGACAGTCGTCCAACGATAAATTAATTGTTATGACATAATGGAAATGCGCCCTGATCAACCGACACCTCGGGCCAAGAATGGGAGACCACGTCTATCTCTCCGGTTCTGAAGAAAACATCCAATATATTATAACAGACGTTTGGCAAAATGAGGCAGGGAATACACACACTTGCCGGGCACGACTAGAACGTGCATTAATAGAATGATATCGGGAGAATTAAAATAAGGTCATTATCAATCATCAACATCACACCAGCCATGGGAGTCCACTGATATACATAGGCCTCTCCAAGGAGGAATTTTCACCATAATTGCCGAGCAGGGCAAGCGTTATGGCAAATGACGGGAATGCAGCTATCCCCGCCTTGTTGAAATTGAACAACGCTCTTTCAGATGGGTATACCGCTAAGTCGGTTCCGGTACCTCAGTACAGGGAAGGTACTATTCTACGCTACCGGTACCAAAAGGCTACAGGATATTGTAATAAATAAATTAGAACTTTATTTAAGATACACATCAAGTAGATCTCATACAGAGGTCATCTGTATTGGTACCTCAATGTCAACTATTTCTAACACTAAATAGAGGTGTTCACATTGCTGTGAGAGATTGAATGATCAGTGAGGTAGTGAAATTACGGGGTGATGTGACATAATATCTTGAAGTCACAAGGTTGGCAATGTGCTAGTGATATCCTTTTAAAATTATGAACATCTATAGGCTATGGTAATGCTTAATATCCAACAGTCTGTATGCTTGCTTGTCAACTAATATAAAAAGTTTTATATAGACACTTACACAGCCCTTTCCTTAAGGATATTGGCGTATTCGTCGTCTCCGACGCACCCAAAGTATGTGCAAATGTTCGGTTTTTTAAGTATCCATTGGGCGACGCGCAGGGAGTTTTGTACACTTCCACCAGCTATAAACTCTGTCTTGTACCTTGAACATATAAAATCTCATATTTAACCTTTTTAAAAGCAAATTTAAAGTTAGAATTTGTTTGCAACTTGATCAACATTATACCAATCTTAAAATCTTTTAAATTCTGACATCACAAATATGACCCCAATTGGGAATAGAGCAGAAGCCTTGTCTAGTACACCAATGGGTTCAATCCTAACCATGTCAAACATATATATAATTTATATTTGGTGTAAAATATTTATTCAAGTATCATACTTATGATTCCTCAGTAGTCTGACATCTGTAACTCAGAGTCAAGTTAAGTTAAATTTATTGTAAAAAAAAAGGAAATATAAATTCGTTATATTATCAAAGTTCGATTCAAGGCCTTATTTTATCACTATAACAATAATCATTTATCTAAAGACCTACAATCCGAATACAAAATGAAAAAATATGTATAAATTGTTTTTTGTGTGAAAATAATGTTAGACTATGTCCATATAGTGTATGTATTAGCTACTAGATATGTTAACTATTTTTGTTCATTCATATTAACGACAAAATTTTTTGACTATTACTGTTGCATTTTAGATCCATAAAGATGTTTATAATTAGAAGAATTGCTGTTCAAAGTTAATAATTAAATAATAGAATTCCAAATCATGAATAAAAGATTTGTAAAATATTATAATAATAGTATATGCAGATCCTAAGCAATAAAATGCTTTGTATTATATAAAATTTATTTATCCATCTTAAAATTACTTTAGGCAACTATTCAAAGTTATTTATATGGTTAATAATGAAAACTTGGTACAAACTTGTCCATAAGCTCCTGATAAAGCGGCATATGTTTCTCCTCTGCCATAATTGCACCATCAGGCTGCAGATCATATTTCTTCAATAATTCTTCGTCTACTGTCGCAGAAATATCCAGAAGAGGATTCCCAATGCCGACCAACATGCCTTCCTCCAAACTATCATAAAAATTATTAATAAAGGTAGATAAGAAATATTTTTAAAATAAAATACATTTATCAAAGCAGCTAAATAAATAAGTGCAATGAAAATATTTAAAAATAATCTTAGTACTTTAAAAAGAAGGTATTGCTATACACTACGTTTAAATTTTCCGTGATGTCTAGTTATACGGCTCTAACCAATTAACAAATTATGCCCATTCTTCAAAGGAAGTGTATAATAAGAGCAAAAAATTAACTCACCTCGAATTATCCATTATGTAATATTTATTTATTGAAACTTTGGTCTAGTAAGATTTTACTATTCGTAGGTAAAATTTCTGAAACGCTGTAATAATATTTATAGTCCTACTGTTGATCACCACATGCCTTTACAAGCGGTAGAAAGATGAAAACGTGTTTCAAACTCAAAGCCGCAAAATAGATATAAGAATATGACATTCACTGTCAAGCAGCAAGTCATAGAATATTGTTTTTTTCATTTATTGTTGCCATAAGTTAAAATTACTATAGAGAAACGTAGCTTTAGAATAGACAAGTTGTAACGTTCCATTACAAGCATTTCGCAAAGAGTAAGAAAACTGTAGTTTATTAGCTATCTCGCTTTTATCTACAAAGAGAATAAGAGATAACGATTACTGAAAAAGTAAACGGAACGTTTTAAAACTAGTGATGCACCTTTGGACCTATACGCCATTCCATTCGTTCAGATTGTTCTTGCGCGCCTGCTCGATATAACCTACAACCGGCTGAAGATCACGTTTTACGATCCCGGTCAGAAACTTCGAGAAATAGAGGTTTGGAACTTATTGGAACACCGTAATTGTCAATCAATATTATTTCAAAATGTTGCGTTTGCCTCGAGTTATTCGCCAAACTGTTTCACTTCATAAAACTCATCAACTAACCAGATATTATGCCAAGGATGTGAGATTCGGTGCTGATGTAAGAGCACTCATGCTCCAGGGCGTAGACGTCCTGGCTGACGCCGTCGCCGTCACAATGGGTCCGAAAGGCAGAAATGTCATTTTAGAACAATCATGGGGCTCTCCGAAGATTACAAAAGATGGTGTCACAGTTGCCAAAGGAGTAGAATTGAAAGACAAATTCCAGAACATCGGTGCCAAACTAGTACAAAATGTGGCCAATAACACCAACGAAGAAGCCGGTGATGGTACTACGACTGCCACGGTCTTAGCCAGGGCGATCGCAAAGGAGGGCTTCGAAAAAATCTCGAAAGGTGCTAACCCTATTGAGATCCGAAGAGGCGTCATGCTTGCCGTGGATGCCGTCAAAGACAAGCTTAAAAGCATGTCGAAGCCGGTAACGACACCCGAAGAGATTGCGCAGGTTGCTACTATCTCTGCCAATGGAGACGCCGCCATTGGGCAACTCATTTCTGACGCCATGAAGAGAGTTGGTAGAGACGGTGTTATCACCGTCAAGGATGGTAAGACTCTTACAGATGAACTGGAAGTCATTGAAGGTATGAAATTCGATAGAGGTTATATTTCACCATATTTCATCAACTCATCAAAGGGTGCCAAAGTTGAATTCCAAGATGCTTTAGTCTTGTTCTCTGAGAAAAAGATTAGCAATGTCCAGACTATTATTCCTGCTTTGGAACTGGCTAACCAACAGAGAAAGGCATTGCTCATCATTGCTGAAGATGTCGATGGGGAGGCTCTTTCAACATTGGTGGTCAACAGGTTAAAGATTGGCCTTATGGTCGCCGCTGTGAAAGCACCAGGTTTTGGTGATAACCGCAAGGCCACCCTTAGTGATATGGCTATTGCTACAGGTGGAGTTGTATTTGGAGATGATGCTAATCTTATTAAGTTAGAGGATGTCCAGCCATCAGACCTTGGCCAGATTGGAGAGGTTGTAATTACAAAAGATGACACTCTTTTACTGAAAGGTAAGGGCAAAAAGACCGACATTGACAGGAGAGCAGAACAAATTCGTGATCAGATCAAGGAAACCACCTCAGAGTATGAAAAGGAAAAACTTCAGGAACGTCTAGCTAGATTAGCTTCAGGTGTTGCTGTTTTGCATGTTGGAGGCTCCAGTGAGGTAGAGGTTAACGAGAAAAAGGACCGTGTTGATGATGCCCTAAATGCTACAAGGGCAGCTGTAGAAGAAGGTATTGTCCCCGGAGGTGGCTCAGCTCTTCTCAGGTGCATTCCGGATCTTGAACAACTGAAGACAGCTAACACTGACCAAGCTACTGGAGTGGAAATTGTAAAGAAAGCCCTCAGAATGCCCTGCATGACCATTGCTAAGAACGCAGGCATTGATGGGTCAGTGGTTGTTGCCAAGGTTGAAGATCTAGGGCCTGAATTTGGATATGATGCAATGAACAATGAGTATGTGAACATGATTGAGAAGGGAATAATTGATCCTACTAAGGTAGTAAGAACAGCACTTACTGATGCCAGTGGAGTTGCATCACTATTAACAACAGCGGAGGCTGTTATTTGTGATATTCCTCAGGAGAAGGAACCCAACCCAATGGCTGGTATGGGAGGTATGGGTGGCATGGGTGGTATGGGTGGTATGATGTAAGCACCCTACAGACTATTGTTGCATTTAATGAGTAAATTAAAGAACTATTAGTGTAATTACATCACCTGTTGTAGGTTATTGCTATGTATTTGAAATGATTTGACTTTAAATTGTGGTGTGAATGTCTATTAGTTTCTGTTTATTAATGAGTCTGATTGTGTTACAAATGTAGTAGATTTATTTAGTTTTAAAGTTTGCTTGATGCAGGCAACTGTTATTCTTAATGATAATAAATAATGTTTTTCTATATTTGATTTTTTTTTATCTAAAGAAACTATTTAATAATATATTTATATATATTTTAGATTAGCTGAAGGGCACCATGTAAGCAGTATTTGAATTAGTGTGAACTGACTGCATTATGTGGATTGGCATTTCAAAGTAAGATTTAATACCTATTAAAACCAATTTTGTTTAGAATTATACTCATTAACATATAAAATAATTTTTCTTTTCGTTAGAAACTGTTTCTTAAAGTTCACTATCTTACCTTACAGATTTGTCCTACCTTAACTTTATACCTACTTATGTCATGAAAAAATATTGCAACTAAATCGTGATATGAACTATCCTATCTCTCAAATTTGATTAAACATAGTAAGCAGAATTTGATTAAGTAGTTTAAAAGTTCATCCCAAACAAATGCCGTGACACGAAATTTGTATATAAGTAGATATAATGATATATTACTTATTTATAAATTACAAAGAGGACAATTCATTGTACCGACTAAGGGGGCGTCCATTATTTTAAAAAAACCAAGTAATTTATGGACGCCCCCAATCTCTATAAATATTATAACTATTAATATATTATTATGTGCGTGCTAGTACCTACTGGATCATTTTGTTTTAATAAATGAAATTGAAAGTAGATAAGTTACAGAGAAAATGAAATTGGTGTGAGTGGGAATCTACAACAATAACATCCCGCGCTATTCTGTAGTACCTTTTGTACTATTTTTCACACAATCACTTTTGTTACGTAATAAGGCATTAACATTTTACGCTCAAGTCATTAACAGATAAGAAATACAAATAGAATATTTTATAGTAGATACAGATTATAGCTGCCTTGTACTAATTTTATGGACACATAAAATATAGAAACGGTTACATAAGCATACCTCTTAACCTATAGACGAATATACTTTTCCAAGTAATTATTTTTTAAGGAGTTTTAAATTAGGAATGCCAGAATATACATTCATCTTAAAAAGTGCAAATATAATATGTATGTATAAATACAGTTATAGATTATATAGGTCATTCATGAACAAAGTAGGAATAATGTGCTATTTTAATTACCCGATAGCAACTACATTAATGGAGGTGAGGTCGATAGCTAATCAAATCGAAAAGTAGTTCAATTTTATCCCAGAGATTATGGTTATCTATTATTTAAGAGTTGCATCTACGGATGTAGTATTAATACCTACTTATCTGGTTGTAGACGTTTCGTTTCCACAGCTAGCTGGAGTTGCATGTCAGCAACATTATTGATATTGCCCAATCTGTTTTTATCAGATTTGGAGATCAGCAGGAACAAACAGACAAACCAACAAAAAATATTATGTAAATGGCGTTTTCTGAAATTTTCGGAAAGCGTAACAGACAGTTACTTCGCATTTATAATATTAGTAGGGATTAATATCTACCATAATCAGATGCAAAGAGAATCCCGATGACAAAATCGTCCCTGACTTAAGCGCCAAATGTAGTGGTTTTAATCCCCACCCAGGACAAACAGTTATAGGATGAATATTTCTACCTTCCTCTGTTGTCTGATATCCGCAACACAAGGGCTTTAAGCAACTTATTTGGTTTTAGGCTAATGTATAAAATGTGTGAGTTAATAGTTTATATAAAATTCATTCACTAGTTTAGGGTAAGCTAGAGTTATCCATACAAGTTTTCGTGTTTAAGATATTAGTAGAAGGTAGTGCAGGGTAAATAAAGTAGAAAAAGGAGAGAAATATTAAAATATGAGAATTTTGGAATATTGTTTATTTACAATATTTATTAATACTCAAGTTAAATATTATTCTTATTTACAAATTATTTACAAAAATAATAAAAATTGTAAATACTTATTAAAATATATCTTATGGAAACTAAAATATAAATGTTAATAACATAAAATATTTGTTGCTTATAAAAATATCTGATCCTCGTCCGAATCTCCAGCACCATAAACAAAATGTCTCCTAACTATATTATCGTCGATTGCACTAGATTCGGTGGGGACATTACTGTTCTTGCAAGGTGTTACCGGATACCTCACAGGGCCCAACCACCTCCTACTCAGTCCAAAATTCCTTGGCAAAGCCACTGTTTTCGATGACGAACTCTTGACTGACTTGTCCAAACTATTTAATGACGATTGAATTGATTTAAGAGACGTCTTTTTCATTAAGTCGCCGCCGTCCAAGTAATCGTCAGGCAAGTCTATATCGGTGGGTATGCTCAAACTCAGTGGTCGTCGTTTCGGTCTATTATTTCCCAAATGACACCGCCATGTATTGAATTTCCCAGTATTTCTCTTTTGCGGCGTATTCTCTTGGGACGAGTAGTTCCCAAAATCGGATTCATCATTAACTTTGTTCTCTGAGTAGCATTTTTGGAGATTACTCTTCACAGAAGGGGACTGCCTAATCGATTTGTCTTTCATTCTGCTAATAACTTTATCTTTTGTTAATTTAATTAGAGCGTATATTGTTTTTAAAGCTTCTTCGTTTAAGAGTTCGTCGTCCGTAATCTCAACATCTAAGGCACTAGCGACACTAACGCTTTTATGATTTATCAATTTGGTATGAGCCACAAGCTCTTCGCTGTTCGATGTATCGCGATACTCAACTGTGGACGATTTATTTGTGTTTTGTAGTACTATAAGTTCCACTTTCAGCGGCGCAGTTTGCAACATCCCTAAAGCCTTTTCGTACTTAATATTTAAAAGAGTTTTTCCGTTTACTGATATAATTTGATCACCAGGCAATAGTTTGTTACATAGGTCGGCTGGGCTGTCTGGTGTTATGGATTTTATATACACATTCCCATCGGAACCCTCTGCTACTTGTAATCCTAAAGCATTCATGTCATCTCTTTCTAAAGAGGCTGTAACAAATATTCTCTCACCTTGCACACAACCCATGTTATCTAACTTCTCAAAGAGAGAAGAGTTCAAACATGACTCATTACTAACTCCATTGTAATTGAAAGCTTCTGAGTAAACTTTAGGCGATTCTAGGACATAGGCAGTAGGAGCACTAGACACATTTTGATTGTAATGTCGCTCTGGTAATAGTTTCATGCTGTTAATATTACAATGTTGTTTTTGCTCTGAACTGAGGTCATCAGAATCACTCTGTGTTGTTGCTAAGTCACATTCAGATCTATAACATTGGTTACCAACAGGTGACCTTTGATATCTCTTGTCTAAGGTTGTCTTCACACCATTAAATACTCTGGTACCCATTTTGACACCGTGCCTCCTTGGCAAGCTACAACTTTCAGATGAGGACAAACCATCATTAGAAGAGTTGCCATGTGTACTTGGAGAATTTAATGTATTGTTACTACTATCATCTGGCTGTGGGGATGAAAGTATTTGCCTAAGTAATTCTTCAGTGTTGGGTTTTTCATTTTCCTTATTTTGTGCTTTCCTGTCTCCAAAGATGTCCATTTTAAATCGTCTCCGAATGGGCCTCCTGATCCTTACAGGATTTCTAACTGCTAGATTGTAGCTATCCTGGTAATTACTACAATCATTTTTATTTGATGCCAGCTCTGAGTTTATTGGGCAACTAAGTTCGTCTGATAGATATGTAATAAAATCTTCTTTTGCATATAATTTTAAATACAACCTATGATGCAATGAAGCCAACCAGTAACTAAAATAACTTTTATTTTCAGTCATTCTCAATTTGTACTTTATACCTATTTTAGAAAGTCCTGAGTATGAATTAGGCATAATATACAAGCTTTTCTTATTGTAGTAGAATGTGTGTATATGATGCCATGGCAAACTTTGAAGTACTATCCGATTACTATTTGTACCAGATTCTTCCGATATATGATTGTTTCTTGAATATAATGTAACGCCTCGTGGACCAATGGACAGCCAGACATCTCTACAAAACCCATCTCTAGTGGCCCAAATTGCAGAATAGAAATGAGTGCCATAATCACGAAAAGTTTGAGCAAGAGTTATGTAATTTATTATTGCTTTATTCTTCTCTAAGCCATGTCGGGATTCATGTGCCCTCTTCATCCTCAGCTTTATGTCAGCCATGTCGTTAGTGATTGCACTTTCTGGCAAATAATGTTCAAGAAGAAAGTAGTCAGCGCTGCCATGTTCTCTATATAAAAATTCACCAAATTCAATATGTAAAGCATACCCAGCCAACAAAATGAGATTCTGAATAGTAGATGTCATTTGACCTTCCACTGTAGCCCTCCTAAGTTGTAAATATACCCTGTATCTCCAATCCCCTCCCTGTATATTACTTGAAATATTTTTAGGCAAGAAAAACTTGATCCTTAAAAATACTGTTAATAAAATATCCCCATCGTTATTCTTACCCTTTTTATTGCCAACTTTGTGCCAACCTTCTGGTGCAACCTTCTTAATTTTGTAATCATCTGGCAAAAATACAAAATCACCTCCAATCAAAACAGCAATTCCAAGCATAAAATTATGTTCATACTTTTCACTGTGAACTAAAGCTTTAAATAGTTGTCCTGCTGTTATTATATTAGGATCACAGACAACCTCAACCTTCTGACCATTTAATAATACAACAGTTATTTTTTTCCTGTCTGATATTCCACATAGAGTTAAGTCCATCTGTTTGGCAGGCTGAGAAGCCCTCACAATAAACTCAGGTCCTATACAGCCCTCTTTTCCTTTGAAACCACATTCTGCCTTATACAGTCTCGAGGCAGCTCTCTGAACTGGTTTACCTCTTCGAAAATTTGCATTTAAATGATTTTTAGTTTTTATCATATTATTATTAATGATGGAGGTCATAGAAAGAGCATTGTTTTGGTTCTTAGGTTCCTCTATCTGAGTACTACAAGCAATTTCTAATGTAGAATGAGCATTGCTGAGTCCACCCATTCTTGAGGTGTCAAACATATTGAATATAACATTTCTTCGTCTATTTGGCAGCCTGCAGCTTGGAAATGGATCTCTCTCTTCTGGGGACTTTAAAAGGGATATACAACTTCTTGGACGAGTGCTAACTTTGAGATCTGTATTTGTGCTTGCTTCCTGTGTTTTGGAAATGTGTCTTCTTTTCAGTTGATGGTGAGCACTTGGTTTCTCATGGTAATCTGTTGATGGACTGATGCCAATAGATGCAGCAGAGCAGGAACTGCGGCCAGAATCTTCTTCACAACTGCTGCGGATCATTTTTCTGTCTGTAACACATAATTTCAGTTTGTAATAAAATCTGAACTTTAGTTATATATTAATATAAAATGTGGGTGATTCCTGATTATTAAATCAAGATGGTACAAAACCTTTTCCAGGCTTTTCTATGAAGAATCTTTTAAATATAATCCAAACAGGGGCTATGTCAGCACTTAAACTATAACATCTTGAGCATTGCATGCAACTTGCAACTTGCTATGAGTAATAAAAAGACACAACACAGCAAAAACATACAATTATGCAGGAGGTCAATGAATCATACATAGAGCAGGTTACTAAGAAACGAAAAATGCTGACATACATGCATACAACGACTTACATTATTTTACAATTGATAACGACTATAATGGAATAAAGTTCTCATACATATTACTTAAAATAAGTACAAACGGACAATAGTATTCAAATATGATTATCCGAGATCACATTTACGAAAGAAAGTATAATAACTAATTGCTTTGAAAGTCGTATAAGTTGTAAGTAAGGGATTATTATAATGGATTTAATTAGTAAAATCTTAGGTAAATATTCAATATTTTTATTTGATATGTAGAAATGAAAACATTCGTCGTACTTACTTCACGTTTCTAGTTAGTCTGGACAACTTTTTCCTTACGGCGATTAATATACAAGGTATATTATTAACGATGATTGTACATTTGTGCCGTATAAGGCCATAGTCCGGAGCATTTTCATAAAAATCAAAATTTAAATTCCAAGGTCTCGTGAACTCGAAAGCATCACACACACAACTTTTTTTGTCGCGGGCTGCGCACAAACTTTGAACGAGTTCGTTTGTCAAAGTCGGTCTAGTGTCAGGTGTGCCATAGACTATTTTTTATGAACAAAACAACTTAACTTCGTTCCCTCAATGAAACTAAACGCTTTATGTCAAATGTTAAGTGAGTGAAAAGTCAAACAATTTCCCGATATAATTTCTTACGTGTGATGAAATGATACATTATCTTGTATTATTGGATATATTAATGGGTTTTGTATTGTGTTAAGTTTGAAGATCCTCTAAATTATAATGGCTACATTAATACAGTCATATGAACAACAATATTCAGTGCTAACAGCCGACGTTACAGCAAAAATTGGCCGACTGAAGTCTAGCAATGAAGGTAAGTTAAGTAAAAGTTTAATAAACTAGATCAACAATTTTTACATCGAATTACCTCTACAAGAGTAATATAAACAAACTACCTTATTTTCAGAAAACCGAGAACAGTTGTCACGGGAAATTCAAGCAAATTTTGACGAAGCAATAGATTTGGTAAGTCGATTTGCCTTAGAAAAAGTTTAGTAGTTGCGGTGTGATCAAATTAACAACATTAGTAAACCTTCGCTGAACTTGTTATTGTTCTTCAATTCATTGATTGTATGTTTTACTGTGAGCATTAGCCTCTGTGCCAGCCAAATTGTGTGTGTTGCATTGTAGGCATTAATTAGTAGTTATATATTCATTTCCACCAATTTTTCTATCGGATATAAGTTGTTGAACTTATTTCTACAAAAATGTCACATTTTATTGTACAATGATCATGTAGGTAGTATTGAACTACTTTTGCTATAAAAAAATGTTTTTACATTTTTTTTATTTTTAATGTAACATGCAAAACATAAAAATATTTTTATTAAAGCTAGAGCAATTGGAGTTGGAATCCCGGACTGCTGGGTCTGGTTCACGAGTGGCTGCTTATAGAGCTGAATTGCAGCGGGTGCGAGAAGAATATCTATCTGTTGTTAACAATTCTGCTACTTGTGAGTTCTTCATTTGATAATTTAGTATATAATTGCTAAAAGTTTGTTATAATAACATAAACAAGCCCAAATTACTGTACTAATTAAATTATAAAATATTATCTATATAAAAACAAGTGTTCCTCCCAGATTTCACATTAGAAAACACTAAATTATCATTGTTTTTCTAAAATATTATGCATCTATTATAAACTTTCATAATTGCTTTCTAGACAACATTGACACCGACGAAGTGTATGATGACTGGAGCGGCGCCCACGAACAGCACCGCAAGCTGCTAGATAACTCCGAGCGCTTAGAAAGAACTGGCAAGTCCCTCACTGAGGGATACCGCGTCGTTCTGGAGACGGAACAAATTGGCGCCGCCGTGCTACAAGACTTAAGTGGGCAGAGGGAGGCCATTCAACGGTCTCGGGGTCGAGTGAGTGACGACATTATATTTTAGTATCGGCAGAAAATGTGTTGAAATTACCTTGATATACAGCAATACAAACAACATAGATTAATCTTCGAATCTAATATATTAAAATATATTAGATTTGTGGTACTTGCGAAGGCTACCATTGTAGAGCCCTACTTGATATAAAAACTGAACCATTCATTTCAGCTCCGCGAGACAGATGAGCAGCTGAACCGCTCATCTCGACTGATGAACACGATGGTGACCCGTGCTATGCAGGACCGCGTAATCTTGGCGGCCGTGTGCCTAGTGCTGGGCGCGCTGGCGTGCGTCGGCCTGTACTTGTACGCCACCTAGTGGCGCGCCCGGTGCGTGTACCACTTGTACGTGGGCTGTACCCGGGCCCTGACGCTCGGCCTGCGTGTGTACGTGGTCAAGCGTTGTCTGACTGTGTTCGTGACCAAGTATAGAGAGGTGTTCCGGTGTAAATAATGTTTCAGTGATTGCTCTGTGGTGTGAATTGTTTCGTAATGTCAGAGGAATAGACGGCCTGTAGAAAGTTAGAATCTGCATTTGCCTCTTTTGAAACAACATTATAAGCTATTTATTGTTTAGAACATACCTTTAAGTATTCATAACGTTTCATTAAAATTAAGTGTTTCGAACAATCATTTTACAATTTGTATTGCCTCATTGAGTCAATTCACCGACCACTTCATGAATCACCATTGTAGATTGTTAATTGATGAAGAAGTTGCATCATGTCATATTTGTCATTTGTCTACCACATACAATGGATTAGATTTTCTCTGTCCTTAATACATTGGATATAAAGAGTTTTCATATGTTTACTGCAGTTAATATATAACACACATGTTCATATGCACTAGAATAATTGTGAGGGGAGATAGTCTAATCACATGTTTAAAATTATATCAGTTTTTAGTAGCATTTATTTATATTTAAATGTATATCTCAAAAATGTAATGTGCTTCATCTGTATTTTATCTATATAGATGTATTACCAGTGCATTAATATGCTGTTCACTCTGTTACAATATAAACAACATGTTCAATATTGCAAATTATATATCTAATCCTATTTGCTGTTAATATTGATTGTTTTTAGAGTGTCTAGCATTCCTTAAGTGTTGTCTAATATTACATATTTTATGTGAACTTGGGATACTTCCTATCTGGTAAACTCCTAAATAATGTTTAAATAATATATATTATGAATATTTATGTTTGTTATGTATCTGGGTGTTAAATATGTGTTCAACTTGTTATTCTTCTGTTGTTGAATATCTGTAACAAGTAATTTATAAGACGCATAAATTCATAAATCTCAATTCACAAATATATGAGATGTTGTGGGAATTTATGAATTCAGCTATTTTAAGATTACCTTGTCCATGTTAACTTATGTATTGCATCCTACTGGACTTTTCCGGGATCAATGATCAATATTAGCCAATGCTCTAGAGATCAAGTCCTCCTTCACAAAGGCTCTAGTATGAACTCAATAAACATTACAGATTAAAAATAAATAGTTATTATGATAGAATATTCTTTTTAGATGTGTTTATGCAGTTTGAAGATCTCAGAAGTTCATAGACGATATGTAACTATATGTATAGATATATGTAAATGATATACTCCAATCACTAGAATAAGTTTAAGAATCATCAATGTTAACACCTTTTGTATATAATTTTTTTGTGTTCATACTTCATTTATGTAAATTCATATCCTTATAAATTAGCTTTTCTTTTTGTACAAATTTATAGAGTAATCTATATTCATTTTTTAACTATAATGGACCTGGGTTAATCCCGACAACCTATTAGAGGCGTTAATTAATGATTACAGAGAACAAAAATCAGAACCTTTTGCATATGGAAGTTACAACCTTTTCAATTATTTATTTATATAGATTTACCGAATTGTATGTAATTTTCAGAGTGTTATGAGTTATTAGGTATATTTATACATAAAATACAGAATTCAACAGGGGCCAGAGTGCCGAGGTCCATGGAATTTAATTTCAAAAATATTGTGATAATTTTGTTGTCATTATTAGATTCAGTACAATCACAAATTGTATATTGTGTAAAGTTATTTATGATTGTTTTTATTATGTAGTGTATTTATGTGAGATTGTTATGCAGGTAAATTAATTTAGTTAGGTAAAATATATAATCTCCTGTGCACTAAATAAGGGGAATAATAAAGTGTGGTTTAAAACTTATCTAAGATATTTTATTGTTTCAACGTCTATATTATCTATATACATAAAAGGAGAAGCTGATTGTCATATCAACACAGAGCCTAAACTTGAAATTGTTGGTTGAGTGTGTGAGATCGAGTAATTTAATTAAACTTAATTCAATATTACACCACCATCATTGAATACAGAGAAGGACATGGGTATATTTGTTTACCTTAAATTAAGTGTTTATTTTAGTGCATCTCATGCATTGTCCTAACTCCCAGGAAAGTCGCTTTCAGCACTTGTGTTACAAACAACAGAAGAATCACAAATATAATACTAAATACATATATTTAACACCCAGACACAGAACAAACACAAATATAATTCTACAAATATTTGTCCTGGGTGGGGTTCGAACCTTTGGCGCACAAAATAGATCACCATCTGCGCCATCAGGCTCGTCACAGTGTGATGCGACGCGAAGAAATGCTAAAAATAAAACTCTAAAATACTACATTACATATTTTATTTAATATATTACTTAATATCCTTTTTTATTTTCATCAAACATAATAACAAAAACAAAGTGCCATATTTAGCATAAAAATACATGGAAGGCACAAAACATCCATTTGCTATATTCATCTTTTACAAATTACTTAGCCTATGGTATATTGATATACAAACAAGCACTCTCGTCTAAGGTTTTATAACAATAGAGAAACATAATGTATTTCTATGAGAAAAAATAAAAATATAATGGTCGGTTTTATATAATAATTATTGTGTAGTATTGGCCTAAAAATAGGCGTTACATGTTAGTATGCTGAGGCAAAACAATATAAAGACTAATCCTAACACAATCACATTATCAATGGAAATAAAGATTGAACCGGAGGCTTGTCCTTTTTATTATAAGTAAAACTTGAATTAAATATATCATTACAAGTAGTTAGACCATGGAATATTTAACTTAACATCAAAAGTGTATATAAACAAAAACTAACCAACAGATTTCAATTAGAATTTACTATAATATTACTTATATAACAGAATAACAAATAGATTATCATTCATAAAATTATGTACGCAAACAAAATCGCGGGCTATGATAGTCGATTTTTAAATTCACACGTGGAAGAATTTGTAATTATAAGAGAAGAACAATACACAAATTGAATGAAGTTAAATTTTAATTCAATATATTACAGTAGGTATTTACTGAAAATAAATCTATGTGTCTCAGGGTTCAGTCGATTTAATTTCTCAGCACAAAACAGGCACCAGTAAAAATTCGACATATATATGGTCTCGGTAGAAAAACGGCAGTGCATCCCCTGGCAAGTGTGTGATGCAGGTTCAAGTACGGCCTGAAGCCTGAGACGAGTTGCATTTTCTGAGTAATTTTTAGCTTTCATATAAAACTCAGTTCCAATTAAAAAATTGGAACCTCTAAAGTAATTAATTCAATTATTTATTGTATATTTCGCATTTTTGGCGACTATGACGCTGTTTCACTTGAACTACTGACGTTAGACCAATTGATAGTCACCTCGCGGTAGGGTTCCCAACTTTTTGGACCAGAAAAGAAGTTAATTTACCTATATCAAAGAAATAAGTGGCGGGGTACCGGCAGAGTGGAATAGCACCTCCCCCTACACAAGATTTCGTAAGAGGCGACTGCGGTTCCTGAACCGACATATAGCGGTATATCCATCCGAAACAGAGTAGCATAAAAGTATATGGCGCTCTGGCGATTGCCAACACGCTTGCCCAGCGCGGCAATTATGGGCAAAATTCCTCTTCTCTTGGGGTGGCACATGTCCAACAGTGGACTTCCAATGGCTGATATGATTATGATCAGGTGTATTTTACAATAATAAACAGTACCTATTTTTCGGAGTTTCTTGCACGTTTTAACAAAGTTTTCATTGTTTTTTAAATATTTATATTTAAAAAACAATAAATACATACATTGGATCAAAACATCGGATATAAAAACTGTGAGATTAACTTACACTGAACGATAAAACATCTGTTAACGTACTTCCGGCATGGTTGGGAATCCCGCCTCACAGGCACCACGAAATGTTAATATCCTATATAAAACTAATTGGTAAGTTTGTCTTTACGTCAGGTTCTCTTCCGGAGGCGCTTCATCGACGGTCTGCCCCAGCGAGATTAATCGCATCTTGTGTTCATTTAATTTTACATCCTGTAAAATAAAAAATAAAATAATGTTAGTCAACCACTATAGAAGATCATACTCTATATTATTAGTAATCATAATATTATATATATAACGCCACGAGGTAACGACAGAGTAGTATAGTACCTCCTCTTGTACCAGGTGTCGTAAGAGGCGACTAAGGTACCAGAACCGACAGATGCCGGTATATCCATCTAAAATAGTTATATTGGTTCTCATTATATGTATATACTACACAAAGCCAAAACTATAAGGGTTAAAACTTTGAAATTTTGCACAGGGGTTTTCAGGTCATCCCTTAAGGGGGTAAAAGTTGGTATAGTTGGTATGAAAGTTTAACAACTTAACGCGGGTGAAATAGCGGGGGGTTGCTAGTATGAAATAATATCTTCATGTCACAAGGTTGGCAACGCGCTAGTGATATCACAAACGTCTATATATTGCGGTGATAGTAATATCACACGGACCGTATGCTTGTTTGTCGGCTTAGTCATACAAAAACAGTCAGATGGTCTGTCCACCTTGTTGGTGGATGTGCTACGCTGGGTGGTTTCCATTATTTAAGTATAATATTTTCCCTTCCTCTGTTGTCTGGCGTTACACAAGTCGTTTAAGCGACTTACCACGGAGTCAGGTCAATGTATAGGATATGTGTAATTTATTATTTATTTAATCTCATGCAACAAATGTGATTAATCTCCCACTTTCTTGTTCAATATTAGAAACGGCAACAGTTAGACGCTTGAAATATCCATAGAATATATAGTTGTACTCCTCCGAAACGGCTTGGCCGATTTTATCCCGATAGACCCGAGGCCGATAGATCGATTGTTATCTATTTTTTATTGTTGGTCCAACCAATAATCAAAAAGGAGCTCTTATCACCAAAATTTTTATTTAAAACAAATATAAACACATCACCGTAATTTTATTCTTTTCTACTACCAACCCTGATAGTGATATAAATAACTTTATTGTTTATAGCAGAACAACATTTGCCGGGTCAGCAAGAAAATAGTAAGTAATTTCCTCAACGTTTGCGGGCCAACTGCCTAACGACGAATTAAACGATTCTTCTATCGCACATTAAGTCGATAATTTGTAGACTATTGACGTGCCCCACGGTTTTATTTTAGTCTAGTCTATACATATGTTTACAATTCCCACGACTGTATTTATTTTATTATTTTTTGGTTTTTATTACATTTATCTTAAACTTACATCTGACCAAGTGTTATAAACCAAACTTATTTATTTATTTTATAATAGGCGACTCACCTGATCAGCTAGCAGCTCCAATAGGTCATCCTGATCCTTCCTCAACCTCTCCAACTCCTCGTTTGCGAGTTTCTGCGCCTCCTGCGACATCCTAAGCTCGTTGTTCAGCCGAGTCACCTCCGACGTCAGCTCCTGGACCCTGGCCTCGTGCTGCTGGATTCGAAGGTCTTCGTGAGGCGGTGGTTGAACGTTGGGCAGGGAATTGGCAGCGGACACTTGCGCTTTGAGCAGAGTGTTCTCGTCTTTCAAATGTGAATTGGATGCGATCGAGTCGTTTAGGGCGCTCTGTAATCAAATAAATATACTGTTCCGGCAAACGAGGTTCTGCCATATAAATGATATAAAAATATTAAATTTTTAAAAACAATTATTCACGACGAAAATGCATTTGCACTGCACTGCCAATCCCCGCCCCGTTACATTTAAGCTACACTGCTTTGGTTGGATATACCGCGGCCTATCGGTTCCGATACCTCAGTCACATCTTACGACACCTGGTACAGGGGAGGTACTATTCTACTATGCCGGTACCACAGGGCCAGTCGAAAAGATAAAAGGCACAAACAAAGAGAAATTCTAAAAAACAATAAAGCGGCCTGCCTTCATCCCCCGCAAACACAGAACGTAAGCATTAGCTCGTCAACAGAAGTACCTGCAGCGACTGGTTCTGCTGCAGCAGCCCGTCCAGTTGCGCCATGAGCTCCTGCAGGCGCGCGTCCTGCTGCCTGATCAGGCTCTTGTACTGATCTAGGTTGCCGCTTTCTGGCGACAAGCGGTCGACCGCCTGTTCGCCGATGCCGTTCTCTTGCTTCACTATAAGGCTTTGAGTCAGAACACCTGCAATGTGAAAGGTAAAGAGGAACATTAGTTTTTATATGTTTTTCTCTAGGTTTTTTTTATCAAGTCAGCAAGCAAACATACGGTCCGTTTGATGGTAAACGTGACCGCAGCCTGTACACACTAATTTCAGCATAAGGATATCACTAGCATGTAACCCACATTTACCAGTAATGCGAACACTATTGTTTGACTGTAGAAACAGGTGAGAGTGAGGTACCGATGCAGACGGCCTATAAGGTCTACCATTAATCAAATTTTGTAAATTTTATGTACATATTGTTTTTTTGTCGGTATCACCTTCAACTAGAGTTCAAGTTTATCAAAAGTGTATCAGAAAACAGATGCTCAAATATGTTTATATAACACGTATATTCATTTGAAAGTAACGCAGCACCAGGTCATAAGTACCAAGAATAAACGAGCGTGTATGCAAGGACTAATGCGAGTAGTAAAGGGAAGCGCGAGAGCTATGCCAAGATCGTAACAAGTGGAGATCTATAGTCTCTGCCTACCCCGATGGAGCACAGGCGTCATGTGTGTGAGTGTGTGTGTGAGAGTAATTTTAATTAAAGTTATTTACTTTAGAATATATCGTATGAAATATACATTATATTTATTCAGCTATTGGAAATCCACTGCTGGACAGAGGCCTCTCCAAAAAAGGAGGTTTTTTGCCCATAATTGCCATGCTGGTCAAGCGTGTTGGCAATCGTAGAGCGCAGCATTCGCGACGGGGACGCGACTGCTGCCCATTCCCGCCCTGTACATTAAAGCTGCACTGTTTCGGATGGATATACCTCCATCTGTCGGTTCTGGTACCTCAGTTGTCTCTTACGACACCTGGTACAGTGGGAGGTGCTATTCTACTCTGCCGGTACCTCACAGCAATTATATATTCTTGAAACAATTGTACTACTAAAACCACTGACCATAGTATATCATGATTTATCTTTGTTGGCGTATTTAAATGCATTTTTGGCTAATACTGGTGTTAATATGACCGAAGACATGTTCCCCCGCCAAAACAAATCAGCCCCGTAACTGTACTGTAACGATGACGTATTTTCTAACACGGAACCAATTAAGTATCCGATATTTACTTTATTGAAAACGGTCAATCGGCATTTTAATAGCGTTGATTTTAAAAAATATGGCAAATAATACTAATTGCCATATTTTTTAAAATAACCATAAAATTATATTATCAATCATTTGATACCGAAATACGTCTGACAGATTTCCAGAAAAACTTTTTGCTTTAGTCAACTTCCTTTTTTTATTGCACCAGGTAGATAAACAGGCATACAATCAGCGTGATAGCAAGCGTCTTCGCAAACTGTAGACGCTTATATTATCGCAAGGGTATGCGCGGTATACAAGCGCGTGGCCATCCTTATGACTTGAAGATATTATTACCCAGGAATTGCACTGCATCTCTCACTCTTCAAACCGGAGGACGGTAATGCAAACAGTGCTATTTGACGGTAGAAATAGGTGAGAATGAGGCATATTATACATTATCTTACTGTTAATATCACCAGAGACCCACTTAGATTCCACGAGGTTTGACATACAAGACTGGCTTTTTTTACTTATTCTGTACATTTATATTATACTTTTTGAGGTAATAAAAAACAAACTTACTCTCCAAAGACTTAAACAGCCTGCAGAACTCATAATCGATCAAGATCTCCGCGGCAGTCTTGACTCGAAGCTGGGGATGTTTCGCCGCTCGATTGTAGGACTCGTGCTTCGTCACTTCGCTCAGCTTCGCCGTGAACGTTTCCATGCCTATCCGCTTCAGCAGCAGCTGCTTGAGCGAGTCCTTGGAGTAGTTCTCGACGGAGTCGTCGTTAAAGTGTATGCAGATGGCGAGCAGGAAGGCGCAGAGCCCTTGCAGGAGGTACTCGTTCTCGTCGTGTTCGTTGGCGCAGGTCTGCGTGACCAGGTAGCCCACGCCGCCCGGGACCTGCAGGAAGGCGCTCACGGCCGCCGGGCAGTAGCTCATCCACTGCGACAGCAGCATCAAGAGCGCTACCTGGACGACGGCACTCGCAGGTGAGTTGTTCGAGGTTAACATTTATCACATTTATTTATGTAAATAGTTCCAAATATAACATGGGTATATCATATAATAACAATCGTTTATTTGCTGCATGAATCCATTCGATGTCTCAGCTTAGTGTATATCAGATAATGATTAAATAAATTAACAAGAACATTAATGTCACCTCCGACTGCTGCAGCAGCTGCGTGCACAGGTGCAGCAGCGACACGGGCGAGCTGCCGATGTTGCTGGCCAGCAGCACGCGCAGCAGGCGCTCCTTCTGCGCGGCGACCTACCTTGACCTGCAGCTTGGTGGACTGCTGCAGCAGCTGCGTGCACAGGTGCAGCAGCGACACGGGCGAGCTGCCGATGTTGCTGGCCAGCAGCACGCGCAGCAGGCGCTCCTTCTGCGCGGCGCTGTCGGCGAGGGCGTGCGTGAGCGCGGCGGCCGCGAACCAGTTGGACGCCACGTCGGCGGAGAACAGGCCGCCGCACAACAGCTGACCGCTGGTCAGCGTCGGGACGTCGGCCGACGACGGCAACAACGTCTGCACCAGTTTCGCTTGACTCGCCTCGTTGTGGTAGAGGTAGCATTGGAAGCAGTACAAGACTGCACATCTAGAATTGGACGAGTGGCCTTTGTAGTGTTGTTACTGCTAAATAGAAATATCTATTTATGCTGTCTTCTTGTCAGACCACGACCTGCTGCCAGGTTGTAGAAATTAGACTGGATTGTACTTTACAAAGCTCAAATGACAAGTACCAGCTATCAAACACGATTGAAGACTCAAATAACTCAAAATCATCATATAAAAAATATTACTAGTTACATACTATAAATAATACAAGTTAATACTGTAGAAATCTAAAACTGCCTATGAATGTAAAATATGTATTATTACTTTGAAGGTATAATCTTAAATGTGAAACAGTAACTCTAACCTTAATGCAAATGGCTGCTTTTCATTCACCATAGACATAAGAAGCACAACTATAGCTGGACGTGGAGGATTTGAGGGAGCTGTCACATTTCCCAAGAAGTCTTGATTTATTGTGTCCCCCCTCACAACCTCTCCTACTGTGTTTATAGTCTCAGTTAAAATATCGGCTGGTACACCACTAGCCATAAGAATATTGCATAGTGATTCCAATAGGCCAGCATACTTCATAATTTTTTGACAAGTTGATATCAACTGAGCTGAATTACTGGGGGACACCAATGTCCTCACAATTTGAAGCATACAGTGAACATTGGAAACTTTTTGTGGTGACCAAACTACTTCATCAGTCTCATCAGTAACATTGAACATTGGCAGCATCTTCTGAATGTAATTCCCTTCCTTGAAGAAGTGGATGTTACTGCTATTATTCTTTAGCAAGTTCAACATCAGCAGCAAACAATCCTCCACAATGATGCCACCCTCTGAATAACCTTCTGAGGACACAATTTCAAATAGTCTATCAAAAGCATTTTCAAATGCTACAATTTTCTGTATATTTGCATTTCCTTTTGTTAATTTAATCAGTAGCAAAAGGGTTTCATTTCTAATCACTTCTCTTGTATCAGCAAGTAAGTCCATCATTTTAGAGACACCCATTGGTTTGACAAGGATTATTTCCTGGATATCTTTTGTTCGATTTGTTAGCAGAGATATGAGCAGTTGCACTGCTGAGAGGCGACATCTGAAGTCATACTCATCCAGCAGATCCAGCACAAGTTGAATATTGTTATGGTCTTTTATGAACATTTCAGTGAATTGTTCTCCTATGTTCATAGGGACATTAGGGTTATCTTCCTCTTCTTCAAATTGTGATGGTGACATGATGTTGTTTAAGGTGTCTAAAGCATAACTTATTGTTTCATTATCAGCTCTATCTAGCTCCAGCACCTAGAAATAAAAAAAAATTAAAATAACAATAACACAATTGTATCTCTTATTAAAGATGATAAGAGTCTATTAAATTTTAAAACTATAATGCACATCTTTATAAAGAGTACTTGTTTTAAATGTCAAGACTACCTGTCTCAAGGTGCCCATGCCTTGAGCACCAACTTCAACCCTGTACTTCCTTGACATAGCCTTAAGTGCACGGCAGGCATCTCTGCGATCTTCTAGCAAAGTGGAATGTTCTACACGGTCTACAAGTCGCTCCACCTGAAATTATATATTATTATTAATAGTGAGAGGTGCTTTGTATTCTAGAGTCATTACCACACCTCAATGAAATAATGTCGATTAGTGAGAATCAGACATGCATAAATACTTATTATACAATTTTTAACGCTTTAATATGCACATTAAATAAAATACGAGAGCTGAAATCGTACATTAACTTCACGAATTATGTTAGACCCAGGTCAATTTTTGAGAACACATCATATATAGGTCAAGTATCAATAAACACGTCATGGAATAAATGGGACAAGCATTAATAAATTCAGAAAATATGTGGATACTCGCCGTTTCAGCAGCCGATGGCAATTGGCCGGCCTCCGGAGCCCCCAGCACGGTTTTCAAGCCACTTTTAAGGAAGTCCATTTTGCACAGCACCCTTGGCCTATTTATATCTCACCCTAGTTCTAATAATATGAAACCATGATATAAAATAACTAAACCTCACAGAAATCGGAATTTTTACAAACACGACACGTCAAAGCGTTTTTTGACGTATCTGACAGAAAGTCATACTGACATAAACTATCTTGTAGCGTTTTGTTTTGATTGAATGTTAAACTGTTGAATAGTCAAATTAAAAAGCAACTAACATTTACCGGTAGTCTTGAAAACTTCATCATTTAAATCACTTTAGGAAAAATATTGTACTGGGAACTTTTAGTATTGATGAATAATTAAAAACTTTTATGCATGTTAAATTTTTATGCTCGCATCTTGACGTTGCCTGACAGAATGTAATTTTACGAATGTTTTGATTATAAAGTTTTCCAAATTAACCAATAAGCAAGAATAAATTGAATTTTTATTTAATCATTCATCAATATTATTTCAAACAGCTCTCTAGCCATGTCTTACAAAACGCCCATTTAAGTCCCTTTCAAACCGGTTTTCGTACAGGACATAGCACTACAACAGCTCTTCTAAATATCCTGGATGATGTAAGAGTTGGAATGGAATACTTCTGCCTTACGGTCTTGATTCTGATTGATTTCTCCAACGCCTTCAACTCTATCAATCACGAAGTTCTCCTCTCTATTCTCCCTTACGTCGTGGTCTCTGATTCGGTTCGGGAATGGTTCGCATCCTACCTTCTAGAACGCCAGCAAACGGTGCGCCTGGGTGATGATTTGTCCCAGTGGGTGACAATTGATGCTGGGGTGCCGCAAAGTGGCATTCTCTCTCCGTTATTATTTTCCCTTTTCAAAAACCTTGTCACCAAATCTATTGGCTGCTTTTACCATCTATACGCTGATGACCTGCAACTACACCCAGGCAGAGTACAATGACCTGGATATTGCTAGGATTAATGCTGATTTGACCAACATCACAAACTGGTCACAAAAGTTTGGTGTCTCTGTGAACCCGTCCAAGACTCAAGCCATTATCTTGGGCAACAAACGGCAATTATCCAGTTTAAAAAATGTACCTGTAATTATTTTTAATAACGTGGTAGTGCCCTACAGCACATGCGTTAAGAATCTTGGCCTATTTATCGACTCTTCCTTAACCTGGGATACACATGTTAATGAAATCAGCAGTAAGGTTACTGGAACGCTTCGTGCACTCTATCGATTAAAATATTTTCTTCCTACTAAAACCAAAACCCTTCTTATTCAATCCTTGATATACCCATAATTGACTATGGTGACGTGTGCTGCACTAATATCTCTCAAGAACTCCTTAATAAATTGTATCGTCTATTAAACAACTGTCTTCGTTTCATTTTCGGTTTGCGTGAATACGATCATTTTTCCCATTACCGTTCTCTTCTCGGCTGGCTTCCTATTCGAGAACGTCGCAAAATTCGAGTTTTACCCATACTATTTTCAATACTTTTTGATCCGTACGCACCAATTTACTTAAAGGACAGGTTCCGATTCCTATCTTCCTCTCACGAACGTAATCTCCGTTCTTCTAATACTCTCTCGCTCTTAACTCCTTCTCATCACTCTAGTTTTTTGACAAACTCTTTTACAGTGACAGCTATACGACTCTGGAACGAGCTTCCGTTGAATATTAAGCAATCCCCAAACAAATTTATCCTGAAACGCTGTCTCCGTACTTTATTTACTGACGCTGCTTCTCTAACTGTATAACCCTATTTCTGATGTACGTTATTTTATGTATATATATATATATATATATATACATGCGTTTATTGCGTTTATTTATACAAATATGCCACGTTTATCTATTTTGTATATATATGGCCTGCACCACTATATACATATATTTTTTTTCTGTTTTGTGTAATGGTTGACTGGGAGATAATGCCATCTGGCATTAAGTCCGCCATTTGTACATTTTGTGCAATAAAGTTAAATAAATAAAATATTAAGGCCAAATTAAGGCATCATGACGGATCATACGTTTAATTAAAAACACAAACATGTAAAATCAGTGAAAACGCCTAGGTATAACGTGAACAATGTCTTGTTGATCGGTTCTTCTGAGAACGCTCCGTTTGGTCTGCAATAATCTAAGTGAAATTTCCACCTTATTCCAACACCACTACATTTTTTAATAAAAAAAAAAACTCATAACAACTTGTTGTGAAGGAATACTAGTAGCATCGCATATTATTGATTACATTACTTAATAACTATGCCCTTTTTGTTTATTTTTAGCGGCTGATCAACACGCACTCATGTGAAAACTGTTTAATTAATTTAAATAGAATTTATCACGGTCTGCATAAAATAATCAAAATGTCAACTGATTTAACTGCAAGTTTCAATGAGAAATACATGCACATAAACTCAAAGCTAAAGAAGTGAGTATACCTATTATTATCGTTTTAAGAAACGTATTAAGTAATAAATTCTAAGAGGTAATTTTAACAATATTTATTAATAATATAACTATGAAAATCCTTCTAAAGATTTAACTATATTTGTAAATATTACAGAAGATTTATGCGTAAACCCAACCTTACGGAGGCCACATCTGAGTTTGTAGCTTTGGCACATGAATGTTCAAATGCAGAGCAACCACAATTTGCCGCCCAAGCATATGTGGGAGCTGCAAAGTGTGAAGCAGCGGGGGGCTGCTTTATTTCAGAGGCTCATTTCTATGTGACTGCTGCCAGGCATTACATGCAGGCTGAGAAGAAGTTGGTCAGTCTTAAATTTGACAGACCTGTTAGGGAGAACTTGGAGGTAAAGATTTATTCTTCAATTTATAGATAAATTGGCTATTAATTGTACATCAATTATTTAAAATTACCAATATTGCTAATAAAGCTGCATGTATTTTTTAATGTCACATGATAATAAAAATAAAAGATTACAACCAATTATCCACTATACCACTGAGGTTTACTATTGACATCTTTATTGTTATTGGTTTCTAAATAAAATTTTATTTTTTAAATCAGAACAATTGTTGTAATTTTTGTTATTTATATTTTTCCAGGCTGCAATTGGGTGTTATTTGTATGCCACCTCTAAGTATAATAGTAATTCTCTTCGTCTCTCCCTATTTTCGGAGCTGGGAAAGGACCTCATCTTCCTTGGTCACAAAGCAGAAGCACTAATATACTTTGAGAAGGCACTGGATTTGATTGAAAATGAATCTATGAAGATCATGTCTCAAGTGGACCTACTTGAATTGCAAATTGACTGCGGTGAGAATGTTAATTTGTTACTTAATGTCTTTGCCATCATGAGTTAAATGTATTATTCCTAATAAATAATGTAAAATAAATATTATCAATTAAGTCATTTAGTACCAGCAGCGGTGAATAGTAGTACCACCCTTCTGGCTAAAGTATATCCATCAGAAATGGAGTAGCTCATATACTAGGCTGAGATAGGTAGCTGCACTCCGCTCTGCAATTCCCACCACTCCTGCCCAGTGTGTCAATAGTAGTCAAATATCCCTCCTTTATGGTAAATCTACGTGTGGCAGCAGTGGATATTCTACAGTTGATGATAATTAAGCATTTGAAAAAATATAATGGTTTGAATTTTTTATCAATCATATCAGCATAATAAATATATAATCATAGTAGGGTAGATATATTTTGAACAAACATAAACTTAATTCAAGAGGTTTCATGTATGTATAGACAATGCAGGATTATATTTAGGACAATATTTTTAGATTTTCTTTATTGATTGCTCCAAACTAGTAACAGTTTGACATTTGAGTGTTTGTAACTACAATATTGATACGTTTTTTTTTCTATTAATATTGTCTTAAACATAAAATTGATTGTGTTTTTATTTTTATTGTTTGTATAGATGACAAATAATTAAAAATATCTTAACATAGTTATATTTGTATACTTGTTAAGTGTTTTTAAAGAATTTTTAATGGACCCTCATTTACATTATTTTTCAGATAGGTTTGATGTCGCTCTGAATAATGCTAACAAGATTTGTGATTCCGGTTTGAAAATTCCAGAAGATATAATCATAGAGTGAGTGATATTTTTGTATGATATATTTTGAAGTATACTTTTACAGAAAGATTGTTGTGATTGATAAAAATATAATTCTCAGGGTGCAGGTGACAAGGATTCTCCTAACACTACTGCTGGAGCCCTCTGAGGAGGACAGGCCTAATTCACTGAAGGAGTTGTTGGCAGAGCTGATGAGCGACAATGAGTATGAAAGTGAGAACACATAATTTATACACATAGATCATAGACATTTGCATAAGTTCTGCAAATGTCTATGTCAAAATTAACAACTCTTCCAAATAATATTACACGGTATTCTAACATAATTGAGTTAAACAAATATTTAATATATTTTTTTAAGAGACTAAGTACGCTATGGCACATTATAAGTATTTAAAACAAAATCTAGCTGCCATTACCCAAATCAAAGGAATAAGCCGTGGTTGGCCTGGTGGCGCATTCGGTAGTGTTCTTATTTGTGCGCCAAAGGTCGTGGGTTCGACCCCCACCCAGGAAAAATATTTATATGAATATTTTTATGTTTGTTCTGTGTCTGGATGTTAAAAATATGTTTTTAAGTAGCATATTTGTGATTCCTATGTTGTCTGATGAAGTGGTTTAAGGGTATTATCACGGTAGAAGGTCAATGTATGAGGTGTTGTGGTAATTTATTTATTTTATTATTATTATTGTGTTTATAATGTGTCTGAGTTTAAAATATGTAGTTCAGTAGTAGTATCAGTAGTCTATCTGTCAGATGTCGGTAACACAAGCAATAAGCGCCGTAACTCTGAGTAAGGTCAGTTTATAGGATATTGCAGGAATTTATTATTATAAAATACCATAAGGAAGAATGTTCACATACCTTGTAGATATTTTGCATAAAGCATATAGTGATTCTATAATAAAACTACTTTTATGATGTATTTAAAAAGCGGTTTATTTAACTGTATGCAATTATAGTTCAACGTTTCGGTTTTATTGCAGCATCCGTGCCCAATATTGACAAAAGATGTTTCAGAATTTGATGGTTACAATTATACTACCTACATATTTATTTATTTATTTTGGTTTTAATTTTGTACGTTCGCGTTCACATCCACGCAGTAGGTGCTGACAGTATCTTGTAAACTGGCAGTGCTGTTGTTGGTCTTGGTTGATCAAATGTATGATAGGATTTCAGGCAGGTGGAATTTTCCAACCATATTTTCAATAGATTTTTTTTAATAGCTTCGCGAAGCATCCATGGCATCTATAATACGGTGGTTTTATTATGAGTAGTGAACGCATACATTTAACAAAATTTATGTGATTATGTGACTGATCAATATTGAGAGGATATACAATTAGAGTATTTAATTCCAAATTTAAATTCGAGTTTAGATAAATTACAAATAAATATTTGCGTCGAGTGTTCGGTCGCGTTAACAAATGGAAATCTGGTAACCGGGACCGGGACAACGCTGGACGTTGCTCGGTCCAAATACGAGTGAAGGTATAGCACTGAAGCAAGCGCGCGGGCGCGTGCCGCAGGGTTCCCGGTGTGCCGCGACGTGCGGCTGAAGCTGCAGTCGCTGAGCCTGTCGCTGCGCGGCGCCGACGTGGCCGCCTCGCTGCGCGTCGCCGCCGACCTGCGCTACCAGGTGCGTGCCCGCTCCACGCTTTTTAGGGCTCTCCCTCCTCCCGCGCTCTCTCTGGCACTTCCCGATCACGACACTCCACACTAGGGATGATGCAACATTGATGGTTTGCACTGCTAATTTGATAACAAAATAAAACACATTAAATTGGTTCGAACTTTATTGAGCGCATGAAAACATGAGATAGAGCGAGCCGGACGACATAGTACAAACGAAGGTTGATCTTCACTGTGGGTACATCAACACAACCCCGCTCCTAAAAGCAGGGATTTCTCTGCGATAGTTATTTGACATTATTCTTATTTTAAAATCCGAAATTTTGGTTCATTACACTCTGTATGTGTTTATTAAAGAAAAAATAAATGAATAATATAAAAACATTACCAGTCGATATCTGGCTAATTAGTCCAGCAATAGGTTCGTTTAAAAAAAAAGATATGGCTAATATTGTCTATTGCTACTGGCAGGTGACCGTTCGGCAGGCGCGGCTGCTTGACGCGATCAGCGAGAAGATGAGAGACACGTATCTTATTGTCGCTTGAAAACCGCCATATTTCACATATGTAGAGAATACATTGACCTTTTTTATACCTGATTGTTTTGCATGAAGGAATTAATTCATACTTAGGTAGTATTCTATATTGTGGACCTCCGGTAATCCGATAAGCAGCTCACCAAACCGACTGCGTTGTTTGAGGTAGACCGTATATTGAGGTCGACTGCATTGATACTTCCCTTTTACATGAAGGGTGGGAGAGGCAATGAAATGTATGGGAATGTGATATAATATCACAAAGTTGGCAACGCGCTAGTGATGTCCTTATGACGATACGATCTTTAAGCTACGATCCCGCGGACGTTATACCTGTTATACCTGTCTGTCGACTTAGCTATAAAAAATGTCTAGCTATATCCGAAGATTAATTTTACGGGACGTTTAGTATATATAACTTTGTAATACCTGTTTGCATACATTAATTATGATTAATGTAGTAAAGTAAAGTAGATAATGCATTTAATTTATCAATTAAATGCATTATCTACCTACTTGAGCTGTTATATGAGTTATTTACATGTCGACTTATAAGAGGCCCGGATCATCGGGGGTCGACTGTATTGTGACTGTAGATTTGGAATCATATGTAGACGCAACAGAACTATTAGTTATAAATTATAAAAAAGAAATAAACCAATCATGCCCTAGTTCTAGTAGTTTGGGGCCAATGTTTATTCCAAAAAAGTTTCATCCCGTTTTTCGACTTGAACCCTTTTATTTTTTTAATTCCGTGTACAATATTCAATATCATGTCTACATCGAGCTTAAATATATCATTCATTTAATAGATCAATTGTAATTATTCCTAGTAACTGTAATTGTCGAGATGTTACAGGAATGTGTGATATTGAGACTGTACTGTCGCCTAGTCCAGGTAAGGCCTATTTTACGATGTTATAATTACCTATTGGTAAAATGGTACGGAATTATGCATGTTGAATATAATCTCACTGTTGACTATAGTATACCTAACAGATCACATTTGTATTATGGACGTACACAAGGCAACATATCAATGTACACAGAGTTCAGAATTTCTTAATCGACATTAACCGTTGAATGCGTGGGGTTACTGCAGACTAAAACAGTACCTCCCCTGTACCAGGTGACCGAGGTACCGGAACCGATATATGGCGGTATTGCCACCCAAAACATTGAGGGTGGGCAGCAAAATTTACTGTAAAATTTTGAGATTTGTGTATCTTGATCTTTTGCTGTATGTAAGTACATTATTTTATTTTATCAGTTTTAACAAGAGCTAATATTTCTAAGAGCTCAGCAAATCTATGAAATATGTAGTTCCCAAGTATTATTTTGGATTATTCAGGCTAGTTTCTTTTCTGAAAAGTATTATGTTGTATGGTAGACTGTTTATTTAAAAAGATCTTGGGTTATTATATAATTAGATTGCAGTCTAAATATTTTAGCGTTTACAAAAAAAACATACAACATAATATATTTATTTACCTATTTAAAAAAATATATGTTTGTTAATTTATATCTTTAATCTAATCATGTCATTAATTATTTTCATCACCAGTGCACACTCTGGTCATCTCTCGTCGGTTATAATTATAAGTATGATATGATTTATAATATTATTGTGTAACACATGAAAATTATTTAGGTCTCATTTTATCTAATGGATACTATTTAAGAATCATACTTCAGAACTGAGTTCTCAACATAATTTACGTGTTACTTATAAATGTATGCTCGGATGATTTAATGTAAGTATTACAAATTATATTTTTGATCTCAATGTAACATTAACCATGATATATGCTTGTAAAAAGGTCAAAAATCATTATAACTTTAGAGGTTTTATACATTGACAAATGCTATCTTTAAATCACAGATAATAATTACTGAAAAAAAAATGTCTTAGACTTGAGGCGGGACTACACTACTGAACCCATGGCGCTGATATATCAACACAAAAGAACACTACGAAATATTCGACGTTCTAAACTGCATTTTTCCCTTGCCGGAGGTCTGCACTACCATTGTACTACCGAGACCTGAGTACACACAGTAACAAATCAACCTACCTAAATCTGTAAAACTTTTCTAGTAAATTTTAAACTCAAGATCTCGCTTTTATAGATTAATATCGATTGTTAAGTTTTGACAGATTTGGGGAGGTTGATATGTGCTGTGTGTACTCAGGTCTCGGTAGCATAATGGTAGTATAGTGCTCTTGCAAGGGAAAAATGCAGGTTCGAATCCCGTCCGAAGTTGTGACAAGGTAATTGTTCTAGTAAATATTATCTTTGATTTTAAAGAATTAGTTAATGAACCATATTAATTGTTTATTGTATTCTACGTACTATTTCGATAGTTTAATTTAATGTACGTTATAAAAATAATTCTATATGTACTTCAGTAGTTGTAACTTTACTGATATTAGTCAAATGATTATGAATTATATATGCTGTATAAATGAAATGTCAAATGCAAAATATAATAGGTACACAATAGCTCCAGATCAACCTACCCAAATATGTAAAATTTCGCAATCGATGTTAATCTCTAGAAGTGTGCCATTGAGTTCAAAATTGACAGTAAAAATTTGAGATTTAGGTTGATCTGTTCCTTACCGTACATAACCGTGTGTAAATTACACGGTTATATACGTAATTTATATGTACTGATAAGTGACCTTCGTAATACAATTCACCAAACAAGCCAGTTCGAAATTTGATGAGAATAATTTCCAGATTTGTATAGGTTTATTTGTAGCCGAATGTGCTTAAGTAATAACCAATGAATATACTATTTAGACCACTTTTTTTTATAACTGCATATATATGTATAAATGTTTAATTTATGTTAAAGAAAGAAGATTTTTTCATATGTGTCTAATTTCTCAATTGATAATGAACTGTTCGTTGGGAATTATATTCCAAATTAGTTGACACATATTGAGTCAGGGATTTGCATACTTAGTTGATTCGAAATAGAGTGTACATACCAACCTGTACAAGTTGTTAATATTTCCCAAACAGATTTGAACTCAAAGATTTTGAGTTTAATATTGATTAAGAAACTTTTTCATGTCTATATTTTGTTGTTTGTGCACTAAACAAACACATCAATGTACACAAGTCTGACAAAACTTCAGTCTATTTTTAACTAGGATGTTAGCTAATGGATAGCCTTTAAAGATTAACACCGATTGCGAATTTTGTAGGGTGACGTTGCTTTGTTTTGCTTCCCGTTATTAAAATTGTTAGTAGAAAATGCTTCGTCATCCTGCCGTAAATCACTGTTATAAATATTATATTTTTGTAGCATTCTGCAACTGTTTACTTATTAAATTTAACACTTTAGTTATACTTGTATTTTCATTTTCATTTTTAAACACCAGAATAATACAATCCTATCAGACTTTGAAGCACTCATCTCCCACTGAAGCACTCAATTTATATGTAAAATTTTACACTGGGTTGGCTTGGATATTTTTTTTTTAATAATATGTTGTGTGCACTGGCACTCTATACATAAATTTAGCAACAATGGTTTAATCCATCTTAATTACATTCAGCACAATGTGTCCCCATGAATTTATAAATTACTTCTTCATTTTCAAAACAAAATTGATTTATCACCATTACCAGAACAATAGTCACATTAAGACTTTTTATCAACACTGTTACTATGTATGCCTCCTTCTATGGGCACTGTCACACCCAACTCTTTTGTGAAATCAGCTTTTTCATTGTCAACTTTTCTACTGTTGCTAGCAACGTTTGCAGCCGTATCCACAACCTTATTCTGAATAGAATGAGTCCACATTTCTTCAAACTTGTCTTCACTATCATCATCTGCGTCTTTGTTACTTTTGACCTGTTTCCCTTCGCTGATTTTTTGCCAGCAGTACTCAAAGGGGAAGCTGATATTCCTATTATCATCTGGAGCAATCTTAAAGCGTGTAGAGAAGGAGTTGTTGACATCTACATCTTCAAAGTAGATGCCAACGATTGATTTGAAAAGTTCATTGCCAGATTTCACATCTTGTACTCCTTTCTTCTCAAAGAACTGTAAAAAAGAAAAATCTTATTGTGATAAACACACACTGATAACAAAGTTACAACTTGATATTAAAATTAAATAATAATAACAGCAGAAAGACAATTTGGTATAATTAGCACAAATATAATAGTAGTAATATTATATCATAATAATATTACAAAGCGGAAGAGTTTGTTTGTTTGTTTAGACGGGCTAATCTTAGAATCTACTAGTCCGATTTGAATAATAATTTTTTTGTTGGATAGTCCATTTATAGAGGAAGGCCTTAGGCTATATAACATTACGCTGAGATCAATAGGAGCGAAGCGTCAGTGAGAAATGTTGCAAAAACGGGCAAATTATTCACATTTGAGGTTTTACGTCGCATGCACTGCATAAACGGTTTAAGTTATTCAAAAACTATGTATGAAAGAATTATTCCTTTTTAATAATAAAAAAAAAAGTTGGCGACAGTATATGTCTATCTCTCAAGATTTACTCATAATAACATTATTTGTTGAAGAAGGATTGCTACCATTATAATGTGCAAGCGGGCCGCGGGGCGGCGGGTGAGGGGGAGGTGGGCCTAGCCCCACCGCCGTGCTTGCCACTACAACTCGCGAGTGTATCTTTGCGAGGTACCATGCCGCGCGGCTTAGCCGCGTGGCCGGCTCTCTACGGAACGGTTGAATACAGCGCGCTTTATTTTAAACAAAGTAAAAATACAATTTATGCCGAAGTACTTTGACCCATTATTTTAAAAACATTATTTATTTACATATTATTAAAAAAAAATTCATTCACGATTATACAATAACATAAACCAATGTGAGCATTCAAAAAATAATCTCGATAGAGTTTACCACGCGAACGAAGTCGCGAGCACAGCTAGTCATCAAATACATATATTCTGTTTCAATCAAATTATGTGATTCATAATTTTTCAATCTTCATAAATAATAATATTACATAATTATTATGCAATCTAATTGATTTCACAATCAACTGTAATATGAAAAGAGTGTTATAAAACTAGTTTATTAATAGGTTTCAAAAGTTTATTTAATTTTACTTTTGCAAATGGTTGTTGGAAGGTAACCAAAACATCAAACAAAGAACGGAAATATTTTAAACATTTATACTTACATGACTAATGTTCCGACAATCTCTAAGCAAGAACTCTAACCCATTGGGATGGTCAGGTTGCATAGACTGTGATAAATCAATGAACCAACACTTATGATCCCACCACAAAATGTTGTACTCTGACAAATCAGCATGTATCATTTGCCCAACATTGTACATTTTGTGCATCCCTTCAATTACTTCATTGTAAACACTTTGCCATTTCTCTGGCTCGAGAATCACATCCTTCAATTTTGGAGCTGGTTTATTATCCTTTCCAATAAAAGACATGACCAATATATGTTTTTTCAAAATCACCATTTCAGGACAGTTTAAGCCAATCTTCTGAAGACGCATCATGTTGTGCATTTCTTTTTCGGCCCACATGTGCACCATCTTCCTCGGGTTTTGTTTAGAAAAGCGATCTTTGAACCTGTAATCAGCTTCAATATACTTTTCCCTGGTTTTAAACTCATTCAGAGTAGTCTTAAACACCTTGATTGCACATTCTTTTGGAATGACAAGATCTGAATTTGAAGTATTTCCATTGGCGTGGAGAACCACAGACTCTTTCCCAGTTGAGATGACCCCATTAATGTCTTCCAATATACCATTGATCACCAGTTTAAATAAAAGCAGCCTGGTAGCATCATCAAGACCCATTTCAGCAGTAGCCTGGCTCTCTTTTCTGTCTAACATTTTGTGCTTGCGTGCTTGATGATGTCTTGTTTGCTCTTTTAAATGGTTGTACACAGAGTTTGATAGTTTCATATCAAACCCGGCGCCATCGCCTGTGCATACCTCGGGAGGGAAAGCCATCACTCTGCAAGCATTTCGTCTGCCATTAATAACACTATTATGCTTTGTCACCATCTCTCCATCTTTCATGATAAACCCTCGTTTTGGAAGACTAGCAAATTCTTTCTCGTTTGTTTCAAAACGATCCCAATCCTTCTTGTCCGACTTTTCAATGTCCTCGTCTTCTAACTCTGAATCATACAATAGGTGCTCAGGAACATGACGATAGTTGTCCAAAGACACTGATACCTTAGCTTCTCCATTCCGCTTCTTCTCTACTTTCTTTATTTCATAGTCATGTTCTCTATCAAACTGACATTGCAAAACTTTTGCAATAATAGCGTCAGAGTCACAAAAGTCCTTGACATTTGAATCTTCAATTTGTTTTAATATCTCTGGCGATATATCTGTAGCAAATGTATCTGCTGAAGCTGTATCTTGTTGAAAATTAGAGCCAATCACCTCAGCAAATTTAATTTCTTCTCTAATTTGAAGACATTTTGCGTATTCCTCTGACATTATGTCAGAAAGGATTTTCACATCTGGGGGTACTGTAACTTTCTTCCACGGATTCGACATTTTTAAATTAAATAGAATATACCTTTAAAATATCACATATTTTTACTAATACTATGTTATAAGGAAACTTATTAATTATTTTACAACAGTAAATGTTTCCTCAACGCTCAATGAAAGTAGAATGGTAGATGTATGAAAATCATGGTGGTTGTCAATTTGACATTGGGTAATATACTATGTACTTCGTTCAGAAATCCTATTCTTTATATAGACCTCACAAACACAAAAATGAATACCGGTAATCATTTTTTTGTTCAACCTAGTTCATTCAATATGTTGTAAAATTGTACCAGTTGTAAAATGTCTACTCGTCCCGTTGTCTACTAATACTGCTTATGCAGTACAACCAACTAAAATTAAATTAATAAAGGCTCTGCGGAACTGACATTACTAATTATTATTTGGATGAAAGCCCCCTTCCATTTCAACTTACTAATCCGCCGGACAATATCGGTTCTGTTAGGAATCTCTTCATTGCTGATCCGATCGTTGAGCTATTCTCAATTGGCTTAGAAGGCCAATAGTAAGAGACCACCTTTCGCTGCCATAAGTAATCGCTGGTAACAGTGGGATATGTCGGACAAGAAGATGTTTTGCAGTATTCCGAACGCTGCCCAGCCGAGTTGGATTTGGCGATTGACCTCTTTTTTGAAGTTGACTCACTTAACTGAATTATTAGTCCTAGGTATACATACGAGTCAACAACTTTAAGAAACGAGCTCTTAACTAAAACTGGGTTAGGTACAACATGGGCATTACACATTACTTTAGTCTTCTCCATGTTTATTCTGAGACTAACCTGTTGAGACACTCGATTAATGTCTTTGAGCATCGTGCTTAAATCTTCCATCGATTCTGCTATGACCACAATGTCGTCGTTGAAATCGAAGGTAAGTGATGTGTTCGCCGTTAATGTTGATGCCAAATCCTTGCATTCCAGGAACTTGAAGGTGTTTTCCAAAGTGGAATTAAACAGTTTCAGAGGTATGACATCTCCCGGTCTAACACCCTTTTTAAGAGGAATAACCTTCGAACTCTGCTCCTGTGCTTGGACCGACATAGTGGCGTTGTCATACAAAAATTTGAACACATCGATGTACCGATAGTCAATATGGCACCGCTAAAGAGATTCATGCACAGCCCATGTCTCAACCGAATCGAAGGCTATCTCATAGTCGACAAACGCCAAACATAATGGCCTGTTATACTCTCCAGTCTTCTATATAACTTGCCGCAGCAAAAATATGTGGTCTATGGTAGCCTTTTCGGAAACTGGTTTGTTCGAAACATTGGAAGTCATCAAATCTGCATTCGAGACGGTTCGTAATGACCCAAGAAAACAGCTTATATACATGGCTCAGGAGCGAAATGGGGCGGTAATTTTTAACAAAGTGTTGTCACCTTCCTTAAAGAACAGCACCTCTACGCTCCTGTTGAATGCTTCTGGCGTTATGCCGAAGACGACAGTGGTAAAGAGCTTCTTGACTAAAAGTGTTGCACCCGCCTTCAGAAGCTCAGATGTGATTTCGTCATATCCCGGCGCCTTGTTGTTATGAAGTTGATTCAGGGCCATTCTAATCTTGCTCAGGCTAATGTCCAGGATATCCTGGGAGTAGTGTCGAATTACCTCGGCATTTGTTTCTTTTGCCGAACTGCTAACAGGCTCAGACACTGAAGCGTAGAACTCTCCATAGAATTAGTGGAGGCTAAACTTCCGTCTTCTCTCTTCAGCTTTGTCCAATAGACATATCTCTTGCGAACACTTTGATGCCCTTATTCCGCTTAATCCGCGTCTCATTAATATGTTCAGTATTAAAGAGACGGATGTTGTGTCGCATAGATTTTGAAATATGTCTATTGAGCCGTCTACCTGACTTCGCGTTACCCGAAGACTGTAGCTTCATCGAGCATCGTTCGGCCATGAGGATGACAGTATAGTCGGAGAGTTTCTGAGGTCTATTTGAACGACGGGGTCCACTGAACTTAGAATCCACCGTCCCCTACGAGCCGTCGTTAATCTCGTCCACCGACGCAAGGTTCTTCATGCAATAAAAACGGTCTGAGAGCTCAAGCTGAAAGCTCTCAGAGTTTTGGATATGGGCGCGAGTAGTTTGGAGCGTAGACTTCAACAGGCGGGACGTTTCATCTTTCAAATAATTATTTTACACGCTTTTTAACTTAGGTTTTACTTAAGAATGTCATTGGTATTTTCTTAATATATATAAATCATGTGACACGTTGTTTGTCCGCGATTCACTCCTAAACCATTTTAAATTATTGGCGCTGCCTGCAGTCAAACCTACCTACTAGTTTTTTCTAATATTTAAACAATTTAATTATTTTCAGTCAAATGCCACCGAAAAGTCTAACCTCAATAATGCGAGGAGCAAAGGTACGACGCAAACGTGTTGAAAGAGCTCATCAGTTAACAGAACCAATCGCTACAAAAATACAGCTCTATCAGTATCTAATATCATTAGTCATTGAAATTTCGGAATGAAGCAACCCGCATATGCTGTGCATCAGGAATAGATATGCTGTCTCCTCTACCCACTCCACTGGAACCGTTATTATTCCATCATGCTAGAAATCCAGATGATTCAAAAATATTTTTGCGTAAGAATTGCAAATCGTCCACCCCAGCGAAGCCAAGACAAGCCCCACTCATATAAATAATATATTTATATTATTTTAAGGATACTTATAAATAATATTAAAAGAACCATTAGATGTTTACTTATTTATTACCCTAGCATTTACTTGGTGGTCTTCTTGCCTCCCTTGCCACTAGCTTGCTGCGCCTTCAGGAATTTCACAATCTTCTGTTCCTCAATGAGGAAGGCCCTAACAATGCGCTGCTTTACACACTTGTGGCAGAGGACACCTCCATATACACGCTTTACGGTCTTTTTGCGGTAGCACAGGCGGGAACGCTCAGCAGGCCTTGCGGGCTCAATACCACGCAGTTTGCTTTTGCACTGACCACATCTTGGGATTTTCTTAGCCTTTTTCACATATTGATATACAAGACGGCCACCAGGTGTCCTTACTCTGTAAAAGAAGTATTGTTATTTGAATATTAAAAGTGTATTTAGAACAGAGGTAAGATAAATTAGTGATGGATTGTGTCTACACAGACAACCCTTTGGTATTTATCTTTAAATTGGTCAATTCAATTTAATTTTCAAATTGAATTTAATTCAATATGTTGACGTAAAACAAAACTTTTTAGGTAGCAAAAAATTATTTACCCATATAATGACCAGATATTTATTACAATTATTGAATATACCTCATCCTTGAATATATAAAAAATAGTGTAGGATTGAGTAAATTGACATCATACATACTCTTATTGACATCCTTCTACACTCCTAGTGTACAAAACAGAAATAAAAAGAATTTTTTGTATTAAGGTTAACTTATAAAGGCTACTTTTGCTTGTTTACCTACTCAAAAATTTCAGAGTTGAAATTTATAAAAAAATATAAAAACTTGAAATGTACACTATTGCTATTAGAAAATTGCTGCATTATTTGGTTTCATACGAAAAATTTGGCCATGCAAAGGCACGTATAAATATGTCATTAGAGGTTATAGTAATGAAATGTTTTGATAATTGGACAAGGTAATTAAAAATATTTTAACTTAAAGATTTTAAATAGGTGATATTAATAACATAGCTATTCACACTCACATTCTTCTTTGATTAGACTTGGTATTGTACGACAATCGTCGCCTGAATGTAAGCCGCTGAACCATTTTGGAACTGAAATATGAAACAAATTATGAATAACAGGCGTATCACACTTATATTCACTTATGAAACATAACTTTAGATCGAGTTTTACTAGGATTAAATAAGATTTTCTAATATAAATTCACAAAACACATATTTCGCCAACCTTTTTGACAGCAGTTGACAGAAAAAGACAAACAGTTGTTATGTATGGCAACACTTTGGTTGAAATTGTTTTTTTTATGTATGTATTGTATAAGAAAAGTATTTTAAGGCATGCACATTTTCAGTCAACGAAAATCTATGTACAGGTTGAAAATGTAAGTTCAATTTTTGTTAGGAGTTTTTAAATAGCTGCTGGTAAATTAGTATTCCGCATGAAACTCCAAAAGAGCGGTTTTGATTTCACACATATCTTAGGAAATGGTACAACCTTCACCACACAACCTTCAAAAATTGTAAGACATACCTAACGTTAAAACATTTAACGTTTTAGTTATATCTATTGTAAGTGAATTACAAATCATTACAATATAAACATTCGACATGTTGTATTTATGTTACTTCAAGTATAAACAATACGTGTTCATTATCTTTATGATTTACATATACTATTTTTTTTTATATCCATAATAAAAATAGTCCTTTAATTCAGGAGCAACAGATCAAACTACCCAAATCTGCCAGAACTTCGGCATCGATATTAATCTATAATTACAAATTCATCGAGTTCAAATTGTCTGTCAGAATTTGATCTGTTGCCCACCGTTCAAGAGCATATATATGTATTTTAAGAGCTTATGTATGACACTAAAGCTTTAATGTACAATATTTTTTCCGGCATCTTTGTTATATTTTAGTTTATTATCATAAAATCAGCCGCAGCACTTCCATTGCTGACATAGGCCACTCCCAGTGATTTTCAATAAGACTGATTGTAAGCGGCCTATGCCCAACGCAATCTTGCGGTTTTAGTCAGATCGTCTCTTCACCTTGTCATCTTATATTCCCTTAATTATACAAATCATATAATGAATAATACACCCAAGGCAAGTAAAAAATTAAATTCTCTGCAGTAGTTATTAAATTCAATGTGCTCGACCAGTCTGACATACTTCAGGGAAGTATGTTTTATAATATATAGTCATTATTGTTTTATTATTTTGTTCATAATTTCACCACTATAAATGAATTAATTTTATCTTTATCATATTGTACATGTATGTCTATGTCATATCATAGCTGTAGAAAATCTGTAGCTGGACATGAGCCTCAAGTGATTTCAAATACGGGTTTTAAGTGGTTTACATCAACTATGCAAAGATAAAAAATATAAGATTATTTTTATTATATTTAATCTTTATTTTATTATGGACATGATTTTTGTATATAAAAAACAAAATGCATAATCTGAAATTATCTGTCTTGCTAACAAAATAATTAATTTGGCTATGTTTGTAATAATCATTGCCTTAAAACGCTTATAAACAATCTGTACGAAAACATTTTTTCGCACTGGTAATAAAAGCAAAATTAAGATGGCTGCTATGTAATATGTTTGTGGTGATGTTTTTCTGTGGAAAAAATAGTTTTTTGTTCTATACTGTGAATTTATTCGTGTAATGGGTAAGTAGTTTGTATCTACAACTCTATATCAAATTTCCAATCATATCAAATCAATGTTTTGCTGTAGTTTTGCTATATTATTTCGTTGGTTTATTGAATTAGTCGGGACTGTCAGGGTATGAATTTTGTTGTTTTGCTTCTGGATTGAATTTGATGTCTCGTATGATTTACTGAAATCAGTGCTATAAGTCTACTTAGTTAGAACTAGTACATTAATTCAATTAATTTCTGTGTAACCTCGTTCCTAATACAAAGGAGATTATTTTTGTTGTCATTGATTATCTGCACAAGATGATTATATGACACTATTTTGGGTAGATCTTATGGCATGGCTATGATAATAGAGTAAAATGTAGTATTTGTTGATCGTGCTATTGCATTCACAATAATGCTATTGTTATGTAGGATTATAAGTCTTCCTTATTAACTTGTACACACACTAATCAGCTGTTTAGGTTATTATGTGGACTCTAATGTGTAACTGTAGTATTGTTTAAATCCACTTCATTAATCACGTTTATATAGTTGTATTGAACATAGACTGCTTGATTTTATACAGCATACTCAGATACACTCCTGGCAGAAGGCACCATTGTTTAATTCTGTTACATGTTAGCCATAGAAGCTCTTATTAAAAATTTTATATAGATAACTATAAATACAGAGAACTATTAGTATATTATTTTAAAAAACATGCAATACAATATATATTCTATTGTGTATAATTTGGATGTGAGAGTTGGGCTATTAATCAAATTTGTTGTTTTGGATTTACAGTCTCATATATATTATAAGGCAACTAAAATTCAAACTTACAAGCAGTATATTGGTTTATAATATCAGATTTATTGGTAGGACCATCTTTTGTAAATATACAGATAAAATCTTATAGATAAGGCATTACCTACCTACCAACCTAGATTAGCTTATAAGATCTATTCTATCACAAATTTAATTTGATCAATCCTTGGCTAAGTAAAAGATTTTGTTCACATGGATATTATTCCTGAATGGAGCAATTATTGTCCGCAGATTATTTTTCTGGATGTAGGAATATATATAGGCTACAAACAGGTGATATAGGTCCTATATAATTTTCTGACGCAAAATATTGACTGTTATAAATTCAGTTTACAGGAAGAAGAAAAAAAAATAAAAACAATTAATTTGTTGTAACTTCAGACATTAACAAATACCAATATTGTTGCAGGTTGAATTTCTGACTGAGGACATAACACTGCTAAAAGCATATTGGTTTCTTGTCCATTCAAAAATTTCACTGAACTATAATCTAGAATTATACTTTATACCAAATTTACAATTTGTCATTCTGGTGTTAAGGTCAAACATCTTTCATGTTTATAGTATTAAGAAGATTAATGTGATGGAGGATCATTCATCTGCTCTGACCTGAATTTAGTCAATCTCGAAATTTAAAGTAGTTTAGAAAAATAAAGTAACTGACAAACTCGGACTGCTAACAAAATAATGTAATCTACATATTTAGAAAATTGTAGGGCACAATGGCTCATTTGGCAATGACTGTATTGTGCGTGCTAAGAATCTAGGACTCATTCCTCACCTAAGACAGATATTTCAACTATAAATTTTTGTGTATTTTCTGGTTCTGAATGTTAAATATGTATTTAAATTGTTTTATCTGTAACACAAGTGCTTTGAGGAACTTATCATAGAGTCAGATCAATGATGAGATAATTTTAGTGTGTCATGTTTTATGTTATTTTTTTTAATTTCCATTTGGTACACCTCATGTACCACTACCACATGTGTTTAAATATGTTTACCAAAAGTTTACCAAAAAATAACATCCTTTTCAATCTAATTGAAAAGTAAATTCATAAAAAGTGTTTTTTTTATGAATACTGAATCTTGTGTAGATGATAATTTACAGTATTTTCAAAAGGAATAATTTAATGTTACCTGAGTTGATAACCTTGTTAGCAATCAAGTACTTGCTAGAATTTTCTCTGGTCTAAATGCTGCTTTTACTCATAGCCAACCTACACAAATCTCACAATTTCTCCACTTTTAATAATTTCCGTTATAGTCCACAAAAAATTTGCTACACTATTGCCTAAATATATGTAGCTTAAATTATTATTTTTGTCAGCTCCAAAATTAATTGGCACTTGTGAACAGTGCAGCTGCTGAATGTTTGTTTCTATAATCTCTAAGCAGATTTTAGTGATTAATGGATGTTAAAATCTTGACATAGATATTATTTTCTAGTAGGTTTTTTTTCCATTTGAATTGCACATTGTTAGTGTGAAGTTGGATTTTTTGATATAATTTAATTTTGTATATAATTGCATTATTGTGTATAAACCAAAAATTGACTGTTAAAGAAGGGGATGTAATTTTCTTTTGATACAATTTTAAGGAAAATACTTTATTGACAAATATGTATAAGTGTTTTGTTTGTCCAGACAAAAACATGTTAGTGTCAATGTAATTTTATACATATATATACACACATATATAATACATACGGTACATAATTACGATTACTTACAAGTATAACATTAAGTTAATTCTCTGTCATATACAAATCGTCGGATCCAATTCGGAATCCCATTTCGTGGGTGCCCCTTTATGGGCAGTTTACGACGATGCGCGCGCGCATTCGTTATGCGCCATGTTTCATCCGAGGTGTCAGAAATAAGCCTTTATAGAACGCCCAAAGGCGCTTACGTGCGTATATACAACTTGGCCGAACAGTTCGGGGAACTGTTCGACATTGAGATGGGTCGTTTTGTTATAACAACGCTGGGGCTTGCGTTAGGGTTGGCGTTTCATCGTTCATTTGTTTAATTACTATGGCTTTTCCTCATTAAGTGTAGGTACATACATGAGGTACGCATGAGATTTACATTAGGTAGACCTCAAACAAAAGGTCGTCTGCATCGGCACTCACTCTCAACTATTTCGAAAAATCTTCACGTTGCTGTCCATTGTGCATTTGTTTGTCGGTGATTCGAACGAAAATATGGTGGATAACAATATTGTGGTTTTCCCCTTAAATAATTAGTGGTTCAACTAACTAGTATGTAGTGTTATGCGTGCAAGCTTAATCAATGAATGGAAAATTATTTTGTAATGCGAGTCGGACGCTAATTAAAAAGTCGAGTGTCAAAGTTCACAGGCGTACGATACCCTTTGTGAATATTTCGGTGTTAATGATGGCGGATTGGCTGTATGTAATGTCTTATCGTGCGAGTTTAATGAGGTCATGACTAATATATATAACATGTTCATAATTAATGTAAGCTTTCTAATGAATGATAATAATTCATATGAGGCAGACTTCGTACAAAAGATCGTCGGCATCGGTACCTCACTCTCACATATTGCTATCGCCAAATATCAGTGGTCGCATTGCTGTGTTCCGGTTTGAAGGGTGAGTGAGGCAGTGAAATTATTGTGTAATTCATCATCGTCATATCAGCTATTGGTACTTCACTACTGGACATATGCCTCCCCAAGAAAGGAGGAATATTGCCTATATTTGTCACGCTGGGCAAGAGTATTGGCAATCGCACAGCGGAGCTTTCGTGACGGGGGTGCTGCAGCCTATGCATTTGAGCTACTACTATGTTTCGGCTGGATACACCGCCATCTGTCGTATTCTGGTATCTTAATCCCCTTTTACCACAACTGTTACAGGGAGAGTTACTATTGTATGGTATTTACTAACATAAAATCTACAAGTCACTAGGTTGGCAACGCGCTAGTGATATCCTTGTGATATTCCGAGCGTCTGTAGGCTATGGTAACACTTACTAACACGCTTGCTTGTCGACCAAATCAAACAAAAAAAAATTAAGCACACAGGCATTAAGTTAACAAAATAGAGGATCAACCTCATTACTGAACTACTTACTAAAATAATATTTAACGCGACGTCGTAGCTTCGATACCATTCTAACGCCTACTAATTTAAACTACACATTTTTAAAAGTTCAAAGGTTTTGGCGATTCGAGGTAAAAGAAATAAAAATATATTTGTTATAAATCTAGTTTAAATTGTTAACAGCAATTATAAACACCAGTAGTTAGTGGTCAATATCATAATTAATAAAAATTTTGAATTAAAACTTTCGAACGTTATCAGCTTTTGGCAATATTTTGATATTGTAAGACCAAAGAGAATATAGAGTAGAATAGTACCTCCACCCTACACCAGGTGTCTTTATGAGGTGACTAAGGTGTCAGAACCGACAGATGGTGGTTTTTGTATCTAAAACAGTGTAGCTCAAATGCAAAAGGGCGGGATGAGCGGCAGCATCCCCGTCGCGAAAGTTGCGCTCTGCGATTGCCAACACGCCTGCCCAGTGCGGCAACTATGGGTGAAATTCCCCCTTTCTTGGTAAGGCCTATGTCCAGCAGTGGACTTCCACTATAGTGTGGGACACAGTGGACTTCCGCTAGTATAATGATAATGAAAGAGAATACAATAACTAGCCTGTAGACAATTAATGTTTACTTTATTTATGTATGTTGTGTGCCATTTAAACGAAGGATTGCGTAATTTTATTAAAAAAAATAGCTCTATGCCCTTGTACTCCAATTAACCTTTGAGTTTAATCATTCATCCATTTGCGCGATTTCCTTGAAAATGGGTACTCAGTTTTGGCTTTACATATTGATATATATATAGATAAGGTTATTTTCACTTTAACATCGGACAGTTCAAAATTATTTATTACATCTATCAATGTTTGAAAAAATAACGCGCGTCAGCCCTAGAGTTCCTCTGCGAGTATTAAACTAAAGCGTTTCTTTTACCTTTTGCCCCATCGCGCTAAGAAGGGCTCCCGTCCGCGACAATAGGGCTCCACGCAGACGCGGCCGACAATCCAATGCCTCCATTGTGAGCCCTAACATTTACTACAGTCTTACATTTGCATAAGTATTATTATGTCACTCCCATTCACCTATGAACTTTGTATTGTTTTGACAGTTCTAGTTGTTATTTGCTTCGTGTTTTTGTGTTACAAGTGTATAGTTACAAGTCTTCTTCTTTCGAGAAAATACTTATAATAGAATAAAGATAACACAAATATTTAATATTATTTATATATATGGCTTCAACATACCGGCTGCATACAACCGGTCCTATTGGAAATTACTTGGGGAGGCCTATGTAACCCAGCAGTAGACGTATTATGTTTAATATGATGATATTTAAAATACAAAGTGGGCTGTGTAATACCGGCAGAGTAAAATAGTACCGCCTGTACCAGGTATCATAAGAGGCGACTAAGGTACCGCAACTGACCAATGGCGGTATATCTACCCGACGCAGAGCTTAAATTCTACAGGGCAGTAATGAGCAGCAGCATTCTTGTCGCAAACCTACGCTCTGCGATTACCATCACTCTTGCCCTGCGCGGCAATTATGGGTAAAAATCCTCCGTTCTTGGAGAGGCTTATGTCCAGCTGAGGACTCCCAATGGCTAGGATGATGGAAGTACAACTTGCGGCGTTATCGGACTATTGTAATCTCTTCCAAGCAACTTTAAAGTGGACATAAATAACTGGTATGCAACAGTTACGAATAGTTGGAGAAGTACTAAAAGTTGTTTAAAAAATAGAATGAGACAAAAAAATATATAATGTTATGTTTTTTCCAATCATTGTGGTCTCACGTAGGTACGTGTGATGGGAAACTGCTCGGAGTTGGCACATTAATATTCAGTCACACTAAGTTGAGAACCAGCCGTGAGGTACTGACAGAGTAATATATATAGTACCTCTTCCTGTTGTGGGCAAATTGGGCCCTTTCTTGGGGAGGCCTATGTCCAGCAGTGGGTTTCCAATGGCTCGAATGATGATGAATGCTATAGTTGAGATAACAGCGTGTTTTCATTACCTTTCATTATAGGTTTGATATGTAACGAGTCTGGGATAATAATAAATAAAATATAAAGTTATTTGCTATCAAAATAAAATGTTATTTGCTATCAAAATAACTGTTTTTTTTTAGTATGATACAATATTTACGTAAGGCAAAGCTACTTTTAGATTTCTGTTATTAGTAAGGATTTGCTATTACAGCACTAACTCTGAGAAACTATATAGTCCGTCCTGTTATTTTCTCTTCCACTAAAGATATCTCGCTTGCATTCATAATATAACAATATAAGTCTATGAATTATTCTCAATGAGCGTTAAGTCGACATCTTATCTGCATCTAAAAGAAATTCGATTTACATTGTAATGTCATAGAATACGCATGCATCGAATGCGTCCTTGGGCTTACAATATAATAGGCTAGGCCCTCCTACGCGCGGGGCCTCGTCCGCAGTCACGGTGACAATCATGCACACCTGACGGTTATGTACTGCACGCCCATTTCAGGACTGGTTCTAATTGTGTTTGGTAGCTTGAATTATTCTAATTATTTAGCCTTGCATTCTATGTGGTAGTTGGATATTATACGAGTAGATACATGACACAGAAAAAAAATAAGAAGACTTATAATAACAATATAATTGGCGCGAAGACATATTTACAATGAGACAGAGACAGAAATTAGGTTTAATCAGGACAATGCGTGACGTGTGACTAATATATGTTGGGTCCGAGGGCCAGATGCTAATGATCCTGTTTGGTCAAAAGGTCATAGGTTCGATACTAACCCAGGTCAAACATTTATATGATGATATTTGTTTGTTCTGTGTCTGGGTGTTAAATATATGTATTTAGGTTGTATATGCTTTAAGCGACTTATTACGGAATCATATAAATGTATATGTTGTGGGATTTTATTTTATGTTATTACAGCACTGTATTAAAGAGTTTTGTTTGCAAAAAAACAGGGTCATACCCTGTTTTTTTGCCAGAGCCTGCAAATCGGACTACGCACAGAAATAAAAACAGTAAATATGAACAGAAAACCGCTGATGTATTTGGTAGTGTCTCTTCCAAAATCGCTTAGTACGATGGGTGGGTTCGTTCCCCCCCCCCCCTCCAAAATAAATATTTATATGAGAAATAGGTATTTATAATTCTTCTATACCTGGGTGTTTTTATATGTATTTAAATATTATATTTGTGATTTCTTTGTAGCCTGATCAACGTAAAAGAAGTTCTTGAAGCGACTTATTACGGAGTCAGTATATTAAATTATTATTGATTAAAATCATTTTTTTCTGAAATAACTATTATTAATAAAATACTTTTAATGATAAATCCGTCTAGTTTAATTTTATAATAATAAAAAGTAAATAATCTACGCGATAAAAACAAGAAAGAATTTTAATAAACTATCTGCTCTCCATTATTTTGGTGTGGTTTGCGTGATCACAAGTTTTTCCTTGAAACGTAAAATGTCCAACAAAACATCCAACCACTTGGTTATTATCCCGCTTAATGTCTCTTAGCCGTGTCGAAACGAAAATTCGTCGTAATACGTCCACGTCCTATCTGATTCCCTCTCCAGCCGCCGGTGATATCGCGCTATCCTGGGAACACTTTAACCACAATGCTGTTCGATTAAAATCAGTTTCGATCGATTGTGCATCTCGGATTGATTCGATTGACAATGGTCTTTTGAGGACGTAAAAGCACAGGCGAGTCTGGTACCGCTTAGATCACAATCTCCATAATGTTCAGTGTTTTTTGGCCTATTACGCCTGTATAGGCCGTATGTGGTATGTGTATATACGTATAATTAAAAGCGGATCCGACTGATGGCGGTGTATCTATCAAAAACAACACATTTTTTATCTGTACATAGAATATTTTTTATCTGTACTAATATGAAATTGTTTGTTTGTTTGGTACGATTTAATTCAAAATCTGCTCGACCAATTCAAATAATTATTTCACCATTAGGAACCTACATCTTCACCGAGTAACATATGCTGTATTATATTTCATAAAATTAAACCTTAGTCGCCTCTTACAACACCTAGTACAGGGGGAGGTACTATTCTAATCTGCCGGTACCTTACGGCTAGTATACATACTTATGATGAAAAGTAAAGTTTATTACCAAGTTTTTAAATACAGACAAGTACTGCGTGCATCTAATGTTTAGAGGAAGTGCATTCCATAAACGAATGGTCTGGCCTGTAAAGGATTTACTGAAAAACGTTGTGGAACGCGCGGGTATTTTATGTTATAGGTTTTCTGAACACCCGCGGTCATACTTTGAGGTCGAATGAAGATTCTAAAGATAAAAAAAGTGTAGCCCATATATTGTGAGGCGTATTAAAAGAATTTATCTCGAGACACATCACGTTTCACGTCGCTGTAAAGTATTTCAGTGTAAGGCACATATGTTTACAAGCCGTTGACCCGAGCCGACGTTAGTGTTTCACGTATTGTTACAAATACGATTCAGTTTACAATCTAGGGCATTACCCCGCTGAAATGAGTTATTTGTTTAACAACAAAATTCTTGTTTAGGTTTGAACATTGTATCGCGTTGAACATATCCTTATAATAACTTTTATGTGGATCAGCCGATAGCTGGAGGCGTTATTTAAATCAAAATATTCTTTATTCAAGTACTTTCTAATCGTCAAAAATAATGAATACAAACATTTTAATTCAGCACTATGAAGTACTTAATTATATTCATAATACTGATTGTCCTTGATAATCCGACGGGGTCATACCGGTCATCTAACATTTTAATTCGGCCTACCTTATACTAGTATACCGGCACCAGATGGGTCTTAAAACTAAGTTAAATGCAGGTTCACTACACGAGCCACCAGGAAAGGAACATACAAGAAAGACTGGTGTTGATAAAGGTTCGTTATTTAGGTTAGTTAATTTTTTAACGTCCAATTATTTTTTGGTTGGTTGAAATTTTATGAAGTATGTATTTTTAGTTGTAGTATGGTACCTACCAGAGCCGCCAGATGGCGGTATATCCATCCGAAATAGTGTATCTCAAATATACAGCCGGGCAGCAGCATAGCATCCCCTATATATTGCCGGGCAGCAGCATCGAAGCGAAGATCCTCCTTTCTTGGAGAGGCCTATGTCCAGCTGTGTACTTTCAGTGGCTGATATGACGATGATGATGTGTTTTTATATGAAAGATATTTACTTTCAGATTATTCTCATAGATATTTCATTAAATTCGGCTACTTAGTTATGTCACTTAAGTAAATTAATTTTAATATTTTGCTAGTCTGTGATGCCGTGGTGCATGACTTCTATACAAAGAGACCGTCGTTTGTAACGGTCTCTTTGTATAGAAGTAATAATATAATAATAATAATAATAAATTCCCACAACATCTCATACATTGACCTGACTCCGTGGTAAGTCGCTTAAAGCACTTGTGTTACGGACGCCAGACAACAGAGGAATCACAAATATACTACTTAAATACATATATTTTACACCCATACACAGAGCAAACACAAATATCATCATATAAATATTTGCTCTGGGTGGGAATCGAACCCACGACCCCTGGTGCACAAACAGGATCACTACCATCTACGCCATCGGGCCCGTCATAGTAAAGTAAATTTAATGGCGTTGCTTTTTTCTTTTTTAAATGAATATCATTTATCGAACATCGATATATATATGTTATGAATTCCCTCTATCTTGAATCAAATAACTGTATTGGCCCTTTATAGCTTGTGCTAAATATATATGTATATTTGTCACTTATATAGTGACAAATATACATATATATTTAGTATAACACAAAGTCACTGTGTCCCTATATCCCTATGTATGCTCAGATCTTTAAAACTATGGAACTGATTTTGATGGGGTTTTTAATAGATACAGTGTTTCGTGAGGTTTTAAGGTACATGCATAATATAGCAGAGAAACACTGATAATTTTAGAAGTTTTTTAATGCGATGACGTGAATGAACATCATTTTTTGCGATTACATTGCAAACGCTGGCTGAACCCGGCTAGATAGATCATAAAAGTGTACTACACCTTAAAAAGTCCGCGATGGTATATGTCTATCTCTTAGTGATAACTGACAATAACTATGAAATAAAAGCCGGATGCATTGCACTTCGTACACAACGAAGTATCAATTACATTAAGCATACAAGTGACACGGCGATGTTAAGATACACCATCCGGCACTTAAGATGTTCCTGGCACGAAACAATCAGGTACTGAGGTAATCACGGGGCGTCTCGAGCACGTATGCTGCTGATGTGTGGATATTGCCATGGCTCTCGACTTAACGATTATTATATATGTAGATTATTTTGTGGGACAGCCGCAGTTCTGTATTATGCACGCCCGAATGGGCATCCTTGTGAAATTATGACTCTATTAAGTCTAGTCGCTGTTTTATCATTTCAGTGCTCATTTACAACCTGTTTTCATTTGTGTTTGTGCATACAGCTTGAAGCCTCATCAAGCTAATGCCATTACTTTTGGATGTCGTGACATAAAGAACCCAACTGCTTCGTTTAAGTGCCCCAGTGTTCACATTCCGTTGAGGACGGCCGGATCACGTGTAAGATGGGACGATAATCCTCTTATTTATTTTTCCTTCAAATTTAATTAAATGAAGGTTTAACCCGAGACTTCCACTAATCAGGTACGTTATTTTGGGCCCCGTAACTTATTTCTTGATTTACAGCTGTAATTAACTATCTGTTTCCTGTGCGAAGGGTTTATGAGAGTTTACTATGTCTATCGGCTCATATGTATATGCAAAAGACAAGTCTAGCCGTCTAGTCAGTTCAGTTGTTTAGATAATCTTTACTGCAGGTACAATGCGAAACTACAGTTGGCTATCAGATAGGAAAGATAGTGGAGAATTAAGTATAACAGTGTAGGTGCAGTGTATGATTACTGCACTTAGAGATACGGCGGAGCACCGGAGCGTCACTGAGGTGGAATTGCAGAGTGCGTGTTGGGAGCGCGGCACTTTTTGCGGTCGGCTGCCCCACGACTATCGCGCGCAATTTGTTCGTACGTGCGAAAAGGGATTGCCATCCCTAATTGCAGTGCGTTCTGCGCCGACCATTTTATTTGCCATCATTACCATTAACTCTCGTGTCGAATTCATTTCGCGGAAGCAATTTTGATATTCGCATACGTATCGCAAAATGAGATTTAATTGCCTCACTCGAAGATAGATTCGTAACGATGCGATAAAAGCGTTTAGATAGGTCGCATTTTCTGATACGGGAAGTTAATTGGAATTCCTTATAGATCCCGTTTTCCACTTAACGTGCTTTCCCGTGATATGTGTTCGAATCTTGATAAATCTGTCCCTATTAGGCAGTCGGTTTGAGCCGCCAGCGGGAGCAAGGGCCCCTCTATAAGGCCGCAGAATGGGCGCCGACAGGCGTCGCAGATTGACTCTGAATGGTGAAGGTTGTTGGAGTACCTGGTCGTGGTTAACTCTTGGATACACGTTGTTTTTTGTTCTGGCCTCGCGAACGAAATTACTCGTCGTACGGCGCCGCGCGGCCGCTTCCATTCCTCTTTTTAACTTGCTCCGCGTCGAATTTTATTATTTTTATTTAACACCTGCGCCCAGTAATCTGTATTCGACGATCTCCCGAACGCTTAACTCTTTTTGGGCGTGTTTTTGTGTCGGGATCGGCCGATTTATAACGTTGGAGTTTTGTCCGCCGAAAAGTGTCGTTTAATTTTCGTTGTTGCTTCGCTGACAATCGATTATCTCCGGCCGTGATTAAATCCCTCTTCTTGTTTCTTTTTTCTTTATTTTCATCTACGTCCTTGCGTAGGTGTCGGCTTTAATGAGCAGATCAGTCACGCAGACGATTGGTGAGATTCGAATATGAAGGATTTAATAATACAATGGACCCGATGTACAAGAGATGATTCTTTATACAATGTTTTGACAAAAGTTTTATATATGTTAACAAACTAATATATGTATATATTTGGCTACTAAACTATTATCTACATTCGAAATTGATCTTTTCTATAAGCCCAGGTCGACAAACAAGCATACAATCTGCGTGATAGTAAGCGTCATCGCAGCCTACAGACGCTCGTAATACCAAAAGTATTTTACTAAATTTTGTACAAGAATATTAGGAAGGATTTGGCGGTAAAAATAGGTAGAGTGAGGTACGAGTAATAGTAAACGATCATGTCAATAGGCTATTTTCATCTATCAACAAAAAAATATAACATTATGTTACTTGAATAAATAATAACGTGAGGAATTGAAAAAAAATGTCGTTATTCCATAAAAACCTAAGATTAATTTTATATTTCAAAATTAAAATCCGAGTTTTATTATCTGTAAGTCACGTGACCGAAAACACCGTCCACCATGTTTTTTTCCAGAATGACGTCACAAGCACTAAAATATCTAAATGTAAACAATTGACTGTGTTCCTTAATTTTTTACTTTTTTTGTGTATAATTCCTTTTATTTTAGAGATTTTGTATTTTATTACGCTACTTTTGCATAATTAAACATGGACGTCGGATTTGTAAAAGCCGAAAGTACTAATTTACCGAAGATAGATGCGGTAATGATTACAAACTTCTTTGCGTGTAATACAGATTTCTTTTCTGCCGAATGCAGAAATATAAAAACAGCTATGTAAGTAAATCTTTCTATTACTTTATCACAACAATATCATTTGTGTGATTCATAGGTGTAATTCAATGAAATTTTCTTATTTTGAGGTTAACAACATCGTTCGGAATAGTAATAAATAACTTTTCTGGAGTCTTCAATGTCGAATTCTTACAATTTAACGCAACACACCAACGATACGGGTTATAGAAACTCATCTTTTTATATAAATAAAAACAACTCAACAAAGCCGACAAACTCAATATCGTGTCAATGACAAATGTCAATTTGAGGTTACAATATTTTAGTACTATTGACGTCACCAAAATGGCGGATGGTATTTTGGCGCGTATATTTTACGACAAATTTTTAATATTTTTTTTTCGGCATAAATCGGTCATATTTTGCTGAAATAAAAATTATAATGAATTATCAGATATATACGAACATTTAAAAAAAAAATGAAGAAATTGGAGAATAGCCTATTGTACCACTCGAAAGCTAAATAATTGAATAATATCACGAAAGCTGTGCTCTGCGATTGCCAACACGCTTGCCCAGCGCGGCAATTCTGGGCAAAATTCTCCCTTTCTTCGGGAAGCATATCTCCAGCAGCGAGCTTCCCATGGCTGTATTAATGATGATGATGACCGTATCATTGTTGTTAACTTTTGTTTTCTAGAATGCATTCTACATTCATCATAGGTTCTACACGATATCCCACTAAAATGCAATGATGTCAGCATTTTTGTAGATTCGGTATCAATAGCGCGTATGTTTTGAGCAACCTCTGATTGCCGGGTGGTGGTGGTGGCAATAAGAAGAGAGGCAGTAATGGGTGCTTTTAGAGGTAAACGCTAATTGCTACCGGCACGCGGCTGCGCCGGCGCCGCGCCCCGACCTGTTATTATCTAACTGCCACAGGCCTTGCGGACACGCTTAAAAACCCAGCGGGAGCGGTTTTGGGGATTTCGATTTGTACAAATTATTCAAGGAGAAGTATTGTTATGATAACCTCTCTTAAACTGCGTAGGTCTCTATTCTACATTTGTTTTATTTTCTACTTATTCTATTATGTTCTAATATTTTAGACCTTTGAAACAGAATTTTGTTGGAAGCCATTCTTTCTCTAACCATACGAAACGTATGTTCTATGTTATTTAATTATAGAAGAAGGAAATTTAATGCTTTTTTCATTGGTTTAATTTCAATTGTCTCTCTCTCTCTCTCTTTTGTTGTAAGTTTGTATCTGTATCATTAATGATTCGTAATTATATTTATGTGATAACTTTGTATAATATGTAACTTTGTTTGTTACTTTTTCGCTTCATGTGTAATCATACCCTATATTAAAATTACTTTTTTTCCGCCTACAAAGCGAGATTGATTTAACTTTTAAATTTTTTTTTACAGTTACGTTGCAGCAAGCGTTTTAAGATCAGAGAACCTCGTTTTAAAGTCGTTAAAAAGAATTTTCCTTGGCATTGTCCGATAATATGAATTAAATTTTAATTAAACACCGCCGCTTTAAATCTTATCGCACTAATTAATACAAACTAATTTAAATCAAACGAGAATTTCAGGCTATGTCAATGTAGAATTTATTCTTACAGAATGTGAATAAACTATGTGGATTTATTATGGAAATCTTTGATTGAAATTCTTATTAAAGATAATGTATGTATACAATTGTATGTGACCCCGGCGATAAAATAGTTGGGGCTTTAATATGTAACTATAAAAAGTTCTAGCGTCTGCCAACGTGAATACTTTATGCTCCTATATTTTATCTTGGCCGTATTATACCTGTATTCATAAACCCATCGGTATTCGGGGCCCAACTCGAATTATAAAATAAAATCCCCGCTTGAAAAAACGCGGCCCCGTGGCGCCTGCGCAAGCCTGCGACCAATCTTGGCATACCGACTTGCCGCGACTCTATCCTCCAAGTGATAAAGTCTACTTTCCATTGTGCAATCGTATGGTAGAGCTTCGCGTTCCTATAAATCATATTCGCTTCTTTATGCCCTATGAGCGCGTGTTTTTACACAAATATACATCAACAAAACGAATAAAATATATAATTTTTGTTTTTGTTTCAACGGCTGACGTTCAAATGTATTGATCCTAATTTTTATCTTTAGATATTCTTGGGGTGTTATTATGTGTTAAAATATTTGTTCGGTGTATTCTGATACAAAGATCTTGTATAAGGTCTGATTTGATCCCATACAAAGGTCGTATGCAGTGGTACCTCACTCCCACCTATTTCTGCTACCTAGGGGCAGTTTTCGCATTGCTGTTTTCTGATTTGATGGGTAAGAGTGGTAGTTAAATTATTTGGTAATGTGACACAATCTTTAGGTTTGGTAACGCGCTAGATAGATTTCGTTGTTCGAGCGTGTATGCTTGCTTACATATGCTTGCTTTTCTACTTGTGTAATAAAAAAAGTGTTGAAAATTCAACCATTTCATTTACCTGATGCAATTTTTTTGGTTAACAGCAATTTTCTGATGGTATGATATCAAAATTGAGATGCCTTAATCGCGTGATGTTACGAGAAAAATCAATCTTGCACAGCTAAATTGCAATTTAACGGCATTTAACACTGAAGTTAATTTAAAAGTTAATTTTAAAATGTTGGCTCTTTTCTGTCGTAAAATATTTTAGTGAAGTTTGCCAATATAATCCGTAGGGTATCGGCGAAGTACCTCACCACCTCCCCCTGTACCAGGTGTCGTTAGAAGAGACTGAGGTCCCGAAACTGACAGATGGCTGTATATCCATCCGAAATAGTGCAACTTAAATACCACAGCACTGCGATCCCACTATTTTGAGGAGAGCTATGTCCAGCAGTGGACTTTTAATTTCTGATATGATGATGATGATAGTATGATTAATGTTGATTTGATAAATTAAGTCGTGAAGAGTACTTAAATTCAGTAAAAATAATGTATTAGTTATATACAGCTAGGTTTGTAGAGCAACAGATGCTATTGCATCTCATATGAAAATAGATAAATACCGAGCATATTTTATAGTAAATATCTCGGTGATAATTTAACAGGCTGCGGGAGTTATTTATACGTATAACTGAGACGCATTTGTTTGTCTGCTGTACGCTGTTTGATGTGCCATCGGAATTAGGGCACCGTCGGGACACGCCGTGTCGTACCGGCCTTACATTCTCTAAATATTTCATTCCAATATACATATATTGACGGGCCCGATGGCGCAGATGGTATTGATCCTGTCTTATGCACCAGGGGGTTCGATTCCCACCCGGAGCAAATATTTATATGATGATATTTGTATTTGTTCTGTATCTGGGTGTTTAATATATGTATTTAAGTAGTATATTTGTGATTCCTCTGTTGTCTGGCATTCGTAACACGCGTGCTTTAAGCGACTTACCACGGAGTCAGGTCAATGTATGAGATGTTGTGGGAATTAATTATTATTATATATAAATAAATATATGGGAACTTTAAAGAATATATATATCACCGAAAAGATTTGTTGGGTTGTAATTACATAAAGTGCCTTTGGAATATTTTTGGGTCACCCATCCTTATTGCGAATTTTGCCTAACTCCGGTGTGAGCATCTTGGAAAGTTACACTAATATTATAGAAGTGAAATTCCATGAAAATTCCACGGGAAAATCCATGAAAATGAACATCTCGCTTGTAAAAATGAGAATAGTATTTATATTTTACTGTTGTAATACAATTTATTTTGCCTCGTAAAACGCGGGTAATACCGCGTCGCGGGCATAGCTAGTTAAAATATATAGCTTGACTATAATGTTCGTGATGATGAGTCTTGTCGTCACAAAATCAATAAATTAAATAATCAGGCTTCACGGGTACTTCCTGTCATCCTATATCACGGGATCAAAGTATATATGAGCTTGTATTAAATGTAGACTAAAAGCTATGTTAAGTCTTTAGGTATTTTCGTAAATGTCTTTTTGATAGATTCAAATAGTTTTTCAATGCAATATTATATTACTATAAAAGTCCTAAAACCTTTGTATGGACAACTAGTCAACTTGATGGACCTTGTCTGGTCCAAAATTTTTATATTTATCATAAAAAATATATTGGAATATGATCTATCCTTATCTCTCGAGTTAGATCAAACTGTACACAGCAAGCAAACATTTTTTGTTATGAGTAGTAAATATGTTAAAATTTTACCTCCTTTGAATGTTTTTTTTTAATTGGAATTAATTACAGTACATCTGGTAGTTACCAATCTCTCGTTTTTGATGAACAAATTAATAGAATCAAATTAATAGCTATGAGGCTATCAAACACTTGCGCTAACAGCCGTGGCGCGGTCGGCCACATCAAACGCGCCTGCGTCTACTCGTCTCAGGGTTTTTTTTTGCCCAAAGCTATCCATTATGCAAAACGTTTAAAAATTGTAATTATCCGAACCGCCAGTCAGCCATGAATTTATAGCATTTGTCCGGAAATGCCACTGAGTATTGTAATCGTATGGGATTGGAGTTTATGGGAATAATAATAAAAATGCTCCTGCATATGTGATTTTATCTTGTTTTCTATATATAAAAAATAGAGGTCACGATGTTTGTCCGGGTCGAACTTGTAAACTACTGAACAGATTTTTTTTGCTGACTGTGTCATTTTGGTCAAACTTGAGAGCTAGGAGTTTGTCTCAATTTAAGACTGGACGACGTCTGTCAGGTCAGCTACTTTTCTATATAAAAATATATGTATTGACGGAACGTGTATGTACGCGCATAATACTATAACGACGAACGCATTAAATATTATTTTCTTGTTGTGTCTGTAACTGTCAGGACCACGTTTCATCAGCCTCCTCAAGAAAGAGGACAAAGTCCAAATTAGATCATAAACTAGTAATAGTAAAAGTCGTGGATAGATTGACGGAGAGTTATGGGCGTCTAATTTTCTTTTTTGATTTGAAAACTTATTATAAGAAAGTTTAATAACATCTTTGATTTTCTTTTTATTGGCAGTGAACAACTTTTATGGCTACTTACTGGTTTAACTGGACCGTTCACAAAGTTCGTCAATATGGGTACCTCATGCAGAATGAGTTGTGAAATTACTGCGTAAATCAACACAATATGGCCGTGTGGTACCAGCGTAGTATCAAAGTACCTTCCCCTGCAGCATATATAGTAAGAGGCGACTGAGGTATCGGAGCAGATTATCTGCACTAGCTACACTTATAATATTATAAAGAGGAAAGATTTTTGTATTTTTGTATGTAGCGTATAAACTTAAAAAGTACTGGACCGGTTTTAATAATTCTTTTTTATTAGAAAGCTACACTATCATTGAGTAACATAGGCTATATTTAGTACTAGATTACTTTAGAAATTCCTATTAAAACCAACCAAAGGTGTAAAAAAATGAGCCATAAAATGTCTTTCATCGTATACGCTGCGAAGAATATTAGTGATAGGACAAAAATTGTTTGACAATATTATAGAATATATCAATATCTACAAAAAACTTCGCGAGACCATATGTCTAACTATTGTAGTTACGTCACTTTAACTACTTTTTTACATTTTATAAATTGATAGAAATGACAATCAAACTCAAACCGTGTTATCCATACCATTTGTATTTTTTTATCCAAATAAATTTAATATTCAAAACTGTCTTAATACCTGATGATTACATTTTGAATTATTGAAATCGGACATTCCATTCAAAAGATATCATGAAATTAAAATAAAAATACATGCGGCGGCCGCCACGCATCGCATCGAGTAACTAACTCGACGAGATCAATTGTATTTGACACTTTCTCGAGGCTTTGTTGCCACCTACAAATACCACAGCTAACGTAATGTACAGGAAAGCTTTAAGATAAACATACTTATTTTTCAAAATAGGGATCGGTCGTTTTAATTAGCATGCTTATTACTCAAATATATATACCTATTTATGTCTACCCGTGCGAAGCCGGAATGGGCCGTAATACTATAAAATTGTTATAAAGTGAACGTCCTCGGTACCCTTCATTAAATTAAAAGATATATGAAAAATAGTTTTTCAGCTGACATCGTACCCGCGCCGTATTGATGGTCCGATAAGCAACAATACAGATGAAGTATTGTGTGGATGACGCCTATGATAGACGTTTGATTCGTTAGGCCTCTTATTTTACTGTGAGATAGACTTCAAATGCCTCCATTACTAAGCTTCACGACCAACATGCTATACTACAAATAATAATACAGAAAAAAATAATGATATCTTTCTATGTGTTGTGCAGAAAGACATCATTTTCAGCTAAGTTTATCGGGCGGAAAGGGACTTATAAAAGCCCGTTATTATATTTTATATTCGTTGTATAATCAATTTATTCATAAATCCAACTTATGTAGTTTATGCTTTCAAATTGATTGCTTTTAATGATTTTATGTGATTAAGTTTGATTTTTTTTTAAATAAAAAAGTTATGTAGCAATATATAAAAGTATTTTATTTGTCACATTGCAGTATCTTTATAATATAATTCATTGATTGTTTATTAAACCTAACCTAACGTAACCTAACCTAAAATAAAATACACCGCAGTTTGCATCAACTGTAGACAAAAAAGTTAAATGTATTTAATGTTACAAGCAAAAGTACATTAATAAAGATATACTAGTTGGTCGACCGCCTTTAAAAAGCAACCATTGGATTTAAAAAAATGTGTCTGGTTTTTTTAAATCTAAAGGTTGAATCCTTTTGCATGTTTTATATCATTATGGATAAAAGACGTAAAAGTTACTAGTAAAAATTAATAATGCCATAAATAAGTCAAGTTGGCTCCACCCCCATTTTTAATAATCCAACACCTCTTGACTCATCCTATAAGTTATTATTAAAAATTGTATGGGCTTTGTAGTATTTATTTCTGTTTAGCTTCATGCAGTGCAGACGCTATCGGCTTAGCCGCTGTATTTTTAGTGTATAAAGCTTCCCCTATTCATCGATACTGTCCTATTGATGAGTTCTTCAAATTAAGTGTTTACGATTTTGATATTTAAAACAAAAATTGCAGCAAACACTAACGCTGGTAAATAAGCCTATGTTTATTCTGTATTTACGTTGATTATACTAATTTGTTAATGAATGTAAGGTAACCCCAATTTGTCTTATAATGTCTGTTCGTTGAATAATAATAGGAAAATCATATATATTCTTTTACATAGAAAATAACTTAATTAACCATAATTAGTTTTTTTATAAATTATAATAGAATAGGCGGTCTTATCGCTCAGAGCGATCTTTTCCAGACAACCTTTGGATGGACATAAACGAAGATAATGTGATAGTACAGTTCGTTGTGTTCTAATATTTTATAAAATATGAAGTAAATTAATACTAATACTATGTATGTCCATATAATAATAACAATATACTAATAATATACACAAATAAAAATACAGCTTATTTTTTTTCAAAATAAACACATATTGAACACGCACAGATGGTTTAATAGACCGGCCAGAAATGATATGCGCCTGTCAGATTGATTGACACGAGGCGCCTGCTTCGTTAGAGATTGAACATTGTACAGAATCTTTTCATACAACTATTTCGGGGAGTTTCCACCCGGTCCGACCTGGCAACTGTTTATAAATATTTTAATTAATTCTATGCATCTTTATAGTTTGAGATTACTATAAAAATCAAGGCGTTTATTAAAAACAAACCTCTGACACAATATAATAAAAAAAATGAACTTTAGTCACGCTTAAATAAATGATTTCCGTCGTCTTACGGCTGCGCAGGCGTCTCACAAAGGGGTCTCATTAACTATATCCGACACCGAACCTAATCCTTTCGTTAGACCTCCATTGTGACCGCACGATGGTATAACCTCTTCACAAAGGTTAAAAAAAGTTATTTATTGACATAATACATCATCAAGCTTCATTTTAGGGCACGGACAAACCGAATGCCGTTCCCTAGGAGGGATGAACCAAATATGTTAAGGTAATAATAATAATTAATGATAATGCCCACAAAATCTCATACATTGAAATGACTCCGTGGTAAGCCTCTTAAAGCACTTGTATTACGGACACCAGACAACAGAAAAATCACAAACATACCACTTGAATACATATATCTAACACCCAGGCACAGAACAAACACAAATATGTTGTGTTACGGACGTCACGCAACAGAGCAATCACAAATCAAATCACGAGTTCCAAGAGGTAGATTTCTTACAAAGGTCGTCTGCGTTGGTACCACACTCACATCTATTTCTACCGCCAGATAATGGTGTACGCATTGCTGTGTGCCGGTTTGAAGAGTGAGAGAGGCAGTGAAATTACTGGTTAATGTGACATAATACTCCAAATCACAAAGTTAGCGACACGCTAGTGACATCTTTGTTATCATGACATGAGCGTCTATGGGCTGCGGAGACGTTTACCATCAAGCGGACTGTACACTTGTTTGCTGACTTCTTAAACACATATTTTTAACACATAGACACGGGACAAACACGAATATCATCATATAAATTAATAATGGGTGGGGATCGAACTTACGACCCTTGGCGCACAATATAGGATCAACTGCCCTATCAGGCCCCATCATACAATATAAACACGCGAAGCGATCACCTGCCATAATTTGTAACGTAACGTGGATACATTGAAATTGATGGCCATTGATATGTGCTCTGTACGTACAGTTATTTGATATGTTAACTCCGTATTACGACCGCAAATAGTGCTGCACTATGAATTCAAACGAGCCACAATTGAGACGAATGCTGACTCTAATCAAAGCATGGCACACATTGACGCCAAATATTTGCGTTACAATTGTTATTGTTGGATTGATGGTGATATCACGATCTGGCTCTCGACAGCGGCTGTCACGGAATTTTATCACCTATTTGTTTACAATTACGACGGCCTTCCATTTGTCGGCTCCGGACGCGGTGCCTTCTTACATTGTGTCGCTGAATGACTCGCAGACGCGTGCATCTAAAGCGCACAAGTCTCGGATTAAAGCTGGCCACAGCTTTGAAGTTTTAATGATGATTTTAGATTTATATATAAGTCTCAAACTGGTCGTAAGCGGCACCGTCAAAGGTATCTTTATCTTGATTTGACAGGTTACAAAATCCTTTTAATTAACCGGGTGCCTGGCCGCCGGACCCGAGGTGACGCCGTCCTTCTCCCACGCTCACGAACCTCGCACCTTTTTATTAAGACATCGCCAATGATCAGATAACAATTCCATATTCTCTGAAATTATTTATGTGCAATTAATCGGCTATCATCACTGCTGTGCTTCACAGACGATTTGTCTTGGCTGTCTGACTTGACACATTTAGTGTCAACTAATTTTAACTTTTATGAGGACTGATTGGCGGAAGCCAAGCTGTCAGGTACCGGCAGAGTTGTCGTAAGAGGCGACTAAGGTACCGAAACTAACAGGTGGCGGTAAATCCATCTGAAATAATATAGCTCAAATGCACAGGGTGGGGGTGAGCAGCAGCATTCCCGCCGCGAAAGCTGCGCTTTGCGATTGCCAACACGCTAGCCCAGCGTGGCAATTATCGGCAAAATTTCCCCTTATCTTGGGTAAAACTATGTTTCGCAGTGGACTTCCAATGGCTGATATGATGCTGATGATTGGCGACACTGACACTGGTAAAATTACGTATAAGTTGTAAGTACAATATGTGCATATTGGATAACTGAGATGATATCTTTTCGCAGGTTTCCCTCGGTGAACATAATTTATAAGATTTACACAGCTCGTCCGGTAGGGCTTAGCTGTAGTTCAGCACAAAATGGTGCTCGTTGGTTGAATGAGCGTAATCGGTGCACTCGTAATGGACGGCCTTATCGCCTCTCCCGTCGTAAAAGTCCGCATAAAGTTTACGCTGTCGGCCGTATGAAAACGCGGGCTATTTATACGTTTGTGGATTTAGTGCCGAGGAAGCCTATGGGCATCCGCCGGACCGAAATACACGTGGCTAGATTCCGCGACGTCTCGATGGGTTAACGAACTCATCATGGAGCACTCCACCTCCTTGATAACATTCGTGTGACGATCTCGTATTCGACTGTTTCGAGGCCACATCAGACTTCTGTGGGCGCGACGCCCCCATGATTATCATAAACAGAATTACCATGATTATAAAATCTGTTAAAAAATAAAATAAATAAATATTATAATATTATAAAATGTGACAGTTTCTAAATGAAATCTAACCTTTTGTGTTTTGATTAGATCAAATTTTTAATCTGTCACCCGCCTAAAACGTGAGGCATAATTTATTTTTATAAATTAAGTCTGCCGTCTCTGAATTCCAATACTGTAACATTTATAATGTCGATTTAAATTCTCGTTACTGGCCATCAAGTGCTTGAAATAAATTTATGATCGAGGCAGGGATTCCTTTATTGATATTGTCGTCCCTCTCGGTCGAGGTATGTCAGAGAGTGTGGGGTGTCTGAGTAAGAGTAGTTGGCGCGCGGGATGGTGTGAAGTCCCGTGGTGCCCAATTATTCTGCTGGCGGTGGTCGGCGGCGAGGCGCCGCGCCCCGTATCGCGGCTCGCCATCGACGATACTAACCGGTTCGTTTTTCGGTTATGGGTCGGCCCATCTTGATACTCGGCACGGCCTCATCCGATCTTCTAATCTGGATTCTGATTCCTTTCATTACAAAAATGTTTATCTCCCCGAATACTATTCCGCCTGTGTACTCAGTATTAACGTTAATGCTTATATCAAATTCAAGTTCGCCTTATCTCCCTTGTGGGTCTACTGGGTATGTGTGGTTTTTTCTAATCATTAGTTGCTTACGACGAATTAATTACGTATTTGTTAAAGCTCACATTACTGACTTGTTTTTGTGTCGCGCCACGGCCGAGGTGATTTCTTGTCCATGAAGTATTTTCATTAGTCGGCCGCGCCACGTCAGGTATCTAGTATTTATTATTTTCATTCAACAAGGATTTTCCACGTATGGTCATACAAGTGCACTTGTCTCATACTTGTTTAGGTGACTCGCTTGCTTACAATTAAATGACTAATTAGTGTTGCGGGAACAAAGTTAAGGCTTTATTAAACATATAATGTTATTACAATGAATACCCACTGCGTCCGCAGTTATACAACTTGTTTGAATGTGGACTTGTTCAATGTTTGGTGTTAATAAGCTTATATTTCGCGTTGCCGTGCTTGTTCCGCTCGCGGCTTTGTTCGCGTGCAATCACGTTTATTTCAATGTTCCTTTTTTTATATTTTTGTATTCTTTACATGCTCGGATAAAAACTTTACTGTGCCTGCGCACGCTTTGCTAGGTAAAGTTATTATACAAGTATTGAATATCATACACCTCCAATCAACCGGAACTATTTAATTGGCCGCCGCTGCCAGTACTTAGTACTTAGCACTAAAGTAGCATGGTGCGAATTTCGTTAGTCATATTGTTTAAGGTTGTATCCGTAAAAACGTGATTTTCCTTATTTGTTGTTAGATTTTCGATAGCATTATTATGCAAGATAATCTATGAATTTTAATGAAACGACCCAATTAATCACAAGTAACTGGCAGACATAGTTAGCGCTAATTACCCTGTTCACGGCCTCGCTGCGTAATTTGTCTGGGCCGTGTGTAATTGCAACTGTTAAGGGACAAACGTTCCCTTTATTGAGTAGTAACTGGTTCCTCACTCGGCGGCTATAAAAATGATCGCCATCCCGGAATTCCGTTCCTTTGAAAGTATCGCGGATCTTTATCGTTCCCATCAGACACGAGTGCGGATGCCGTGACTGCAGCGCTGGTTATTTATTTTAAAACTAGTTATTAAGTCCAGAAGCAGCAATTTGGTTCCCACATGACCCCGTTGCACGGGCCGTGAGATAATCGCAAACGGTAGTGTCCGACCACGTACTAGCTCCTTATTAGGCGAGCGAGATTTTTTTTCTGTCGCCGGCGAACGCGACGCGACATGGGATTGAGCGCGCATGCATGATTCTACTCACAACGACGACCATATTGAGCTTGATTATTTCTATGTTTTGCTTTCACCTTATCCCAAGTAAAAAGGCACCGTGGCCGCGTTCTAAAATAAAATCCGTTCACGAACGCTACCCAATTTCTATAAATCTCATTAGCTTCATCTCATAAAAGTCAAAGATGAGTGTTACAGTGATATATGATAATTTTTCCCGTCACTTGTTCGGGCGAACAATAAAACGATCGGCGCCGGCGCCAGCGGTCCTGCCCCCGTCAGGTTTTAAACGACCTCAGTTTTTATTCCAATCCAATATGGACCATAAAAATGGGCAGATTTTCAACCTCAATCCGCAGTCCGAGCACAGGCCGGCTGCTTATTATTGTCCTGTTTGTGCAATTATTCTGCTCCATGGGAACGTTCTCACAAACTCCAAACTCGGTGCCTGTCTATCGTAACGGTAACAATAACATGTAATGGTGCAATAGGCAGTCGTTAATCTATGCTGATAGAAGTGAGCTTTGTTAGTCCTAGAAGGCTGCCTCGTGGTATAAGGTCTTATTAAGCTGCCATTTTAGGTGGGTTATGGTATCGTATAAGGCGACCCGGAAGTGTGGTTCCCTCACAAATGGGTCCGCGTGGACGGCGACTCGTGCCCTTATGAATTATCCAAACGCACTCGCTCGCCGTCTCCGTGGCGCCTGCGTCCGCGCACACTTGGTACCAGTAACGCACTTGGAACAAGCTTTTGATACCTTGATTGGCGTTTGAAATATACGTATTTTGTTGGCGCGTAAGGAATAAATATTTGGCTTGTCTTGTAAATGGGGCAATGGGGAATGATGAAATGGATTTTTTTATTGTACTGTGCGGATATTGTATTCTGTTTTTCAATATATATCCAGAAATTGTTTCTTATGGATAGTGAATAACAAAATCATCTTATTCTAGAACAATTGCATTTTTTACAGTATTAAATTATTTTCGATCGATGTCGGTGTAATGATAGCGATGTATCAGATTTTATTTTAGCAATTGAAAGGTAATTTTTGCGTGATACCATTTATTTTTTAAAGTATAGTAATTTAAATTCTATTATGATTTCAACAAAAAAAAAATCCCTCCACTCTATTATGTATTAAAAAAAAAATTAAATGACAAAATTTATTTGTGTAATCTCGGCCTGTGAAGATAAACGAGCGTGCATTTCCTTTGTGCAAATCTCGTCTATTAATTGAAGCATCAGTTAACTCTGTTGTTGTCGAAGTATGTGCGCATATATAAGGATTCTGGTCACATATGTGCTAGCAGAGTTAATTACCTACGTAATGTAACCATCGAACACGGAAATATGACGCCTCCCCTTCCTGCGTTTATTTAATTCATTAGCAGATAAATGAAGATGTCTAGTTCACATGACTACATGTGATTTGAAATAAGGGAAATGTTTCATGTTTACAGTGTTAGTAACCACACCCCGCCAAAACGGCTTGACCGATTCTTATGAAATTTTATATGCATATTTTGTAGATCTGAGAATCGGATATCTACTATTTATTTTTCATACCCCTAAGTGATAGAGTTATGTATATATTTTTATATAATATGGTATTAAAAATACATGTAACTCAAAATTTTCATCCTTCTTTCACAAACTCCTATTTGTTATTAGTTATTCTACAATAAATATACAAATACAAATCAACACATACAAACCAAAACTTTATAACTACTTATTATTAAATTTGCAATACAACCGAGCACGCACACCATTTCAATGTAATATCAACGTCTTAAGGATATGTTATTTTAATCTAATTACTAAGAATTATGTGGGAAGCAAATAAATGTTACCGGCATACACTTTCGAAAAGATTCAAAGTTTCTCTTTTTTTATTTATTTTTATAATGTGACATCGTGTATCACAAGGTTGGCGATGTGCTAGCTGATATCTACGCGATAACACGAACGTGTACAGGCTACGGTAGTCTGACCATCATACCGGTCATTTGCTTGCTGTCTATCCTAATATGTAGGAAACTTCTTTTAAGAGGTCTCCTGATTGTGGTTTAGTATGTTTCAAGGTAAGCTTTAAGTGACCTGAAGTGGGCTTTTGTTCATATTCATCACTGTTTCTTTTTACATAAGTACTCTGTCTGATTGTATAATACATACTTCCTTTTTTTGCCCAGGGGTGATGCATATATGTATTTAAGTATTGTATTTGTGATTCTCTGTTGGCCGATGTCCGTTACACAAGTGCTTTAAGCTACTAAAACGGAGTCAGGTTAATGTATGAGATGTTGTGTGAATTTAGAAATTTATTCAAATGAAAAATATTGATTTTGAAGTGTTATAAAAATATAAGTGCTATAAAATATAATTATTTAAACTGTATTTTTTAAAATTTTGTCATTAGTCATTTTTCACTTGACCAACTAGTGTCGAGACTTCGTCATCTATGTTGTAGCAAAGACAAGCATTTCTTTTGTATGCTAATCAATGTTGTGGAAATACGGAAATCTTATATTTTAAATTATTAAAGAGAAACAGAAGTTAAAATATTTTTATTTGTCACTCTGAATGTTTGCTCATGTAAAATATATTTACGTAATAAAGGTGTCTCTTCAAAAATGCGAAAGTATGTCTGTCTGTTACGTTTTCTCGGCACAATTAGCGAATTGATTGTGTTCAAATTTGGCGTGTGACTATCTTGAATCCCAGTGATGGACAATCAAGTATTAGGCTCTCTGTAATGATGGCTTGTGTATGAATAAAGGTGAAACTTCCATTCTGCACAGCGTCTGTGCTTCTCGTACGGGGAAATCTGTCCAGGTTTCCTTTTATGGTTCCGTTTATGTTCTCACGATGTGAAGTCGTGCCGCGCGCATGTGTCCGCGGCCGCAGTGCACTTTTATTCCTGCCGGTAACTGTGCCCACTATCGGGCAAATAATTTGTTTTCCTGCCGGTAACTGTGCCTTATTTATTTAGTATAGGTACACTTACAGATACTGTCATACACACTAATATTTATATTAATAATAATATTATTTGGACGGTAATCTAGGATATGTGTAACAAACATGTTTTGTTTTGCTTAATTTTTTCTTTTTTTAAATATTTTTTGATTTAAAAACATCGTTTGAGACGCGTGGCTCACACTGAGTCACGCCGGACCGCCTGCACAGATCTGGGCGTTATTTTGCACAGATATAGATTTTTGTCTAGAAGCATAGACACATAGGTTACATTACCTAACAAAAGATACTTTGTACGGCGATGACGACATAATAATATTAATAGTAAATACTTTATTGTACACCAAACATAAAAATATATGAAATACAAAACAGTAATCATATCAAATAAGTACAATGTGCGGCTTTATCGCAAGTACCGCAGTTTCTTCAAGACAACCTTTGAATGGAAAGAGTGAATTAAACTAAGACATACATCATATAAAGTATGAAACTAAGACAACTTTTATGAGATAAACCTCTCAAAGGTCGTCTGCATTAGTATCTCACTCTCACCACTCCCACCAAATAGCAGCGTTCGCATTGCTGTGTTCCGGTTTGAAGGGTGAGAGAGGCAGTGAAATTACTGGGTAAATTAGGATACTATGGCACATAGACATAGTATCTTCATTTCTCAGGGTTGATGACACGCTAGTGATATCCTTGAGAAGCTAGCGCCTTTAGGCTGCGGTCACGTTTGCCATCAAGCGGACCGTATGCTTATTTGGTGACTTCATAACATAAAAAAAGAAAAAAACAATTAAGCTAAGTGGTCACCCTACAGATAATACTTTATCTTTGACGTTACAGACGTAGCCAATAGCTTACTATACATGATTGATACTAAATTTGTATGTTCATCAGTGGTCACGTTGTTAATGTCCATTTAACAGAGGCCAAGTTCTCCACTATGGCCATAAATCTTGCGGGCCGTAACGGATATGCGCACGCGACGCTTTCCCTTTACTACTAGATAAGGCATTCGGATCGATAAATGCACTTTTATCTATTTTTTTGTTGACAATTAGTTACAGCAGAGGTATTTAAGAAGGGCCAGGTCAGAAGTACCAAGAATAAACGAGCGAGTATGTAAGGACTAATGCGAGTAAGGGAAGCGAGTGAGGTATGCCAAGGCCGTAACAAGTGGAGATCTATAGTCTCTGCTGGCCCTAAAGGGGACATAGGCGTGATTTATGTAGGTACAATTAGTTATCTTATTACAGGTGTTAGGCGGGACGTGTCTACTAAGCTCGGTAGCACAATGGTAGTGCTGTCCCCAGGAAAGAAAAGATGCAGCTTCAAGTCCTGCCTGGCATCTATAATTAGTATCTCTTAATTACAATAATTAGTAACCTCTCATATATCATCACCATTATCATAGCAGCCATAAACGTCAACAGCTGGACAGGTTTAGCCTGCCGAAAAAAAGGGAAACTTGCCCATAATTGCCGCTCTGGACTAGCTTGGTAGCAACCGCAGAGTGTAGCTTGGTGGCGGGAATGCTGCTGCCTGCCCCTCTCCGCCCTGTTGCACTTGAACTACTCCGTTTTGGTTGGATATACCGCCTCTTACTACGCCTGGTACAAGGAGAGGTTCTTTTTTATGTTGCCGGTAACACACAGCTAAAAATATTCCGCAGTATTAAAACAATTAGTTATCTTTCTCATATAAACTGCAGTATGCCTTCGTATCGTTAAACTTTTCGACCGGAAAGGTAGATTGACTATTTACATGCAGAATCATGTTATTTTTATTATTCCCGCAATTGAAATAATATACGTGGGTCCCTTGATTTGTGCGGCAATACCGCGAACCAGATGTTTGTTTATGTTTCATTACGCCGAGCGACGCCGGCCATGTTTATACGATAAATAATATTTAAAGACTTGATACGCGGCTCATGCATGTTTGCTGTCACTCAGATTTTAAGTCTCAGATATATTGCTATGGACTTATTCTGCATCAAAGACTTGTTCGTAACATCGTGTTACGTGATGTAGGCCTTTCTTAGACCAGTTGACCACAGATCAATCAATCAGATAAGTATCAAAACTTATTAATCGCCATTATTAAGTAAGTAGTGTCACGAATTTATCCTTACGTGGTTGAGTTAGGGGTCGCGACAATTGTTACATATTATTATATTTCAAAATCTTAAATACGTCATCACCATTATATCAGTCATTGGAGGACCATTGTTGGACATAGGCTTTCCTAAGAAAGGAGGAATTTTGTCCATAATTGCCGCGCTGGGCAGTCGTGGCAATCGCCGAACGCAACTTAGCGACGGGAATGCTGCAGTAGTATTTAAACCGTGCTGTTTCGGATAAATATACCGCCATCTGTTGGTTTCGGTACTTTATTCGTCTCTTACGACACCTGGTACAGAGGGAGCTACTATTCTACTCTGCCGGTACCCCACGGCAAAAATAAAAATTATATATTAATTAAGAAACATGACTTTTTATTAACACACACTTTAATAACACACACTTTAACGATTACTTCAGATATTTATTTATCTTATTATAACACGGTCGAACGCTACAAAATATAGCCAACAAAGTGACAGCACACAAGAGGTATTATTATAGACCCAATTACCTATTTGACATAAGCGTTTTTAAGTCAAGTATGCAGTGATACTTGTGCAAGACCCAATTTAACTAATTATTCTTAGATGTTGTTTATACAACTAATGGAGCAGTGGTTAAAAAATCAACAAAATATATTATTAATACACTTATTGGAAAACACCTAAATTTAAAGAAAACATGTCACAAAATTTTGTCATTAACTTTATTATTTTTTCTCTACGCAATTAAAATGTTTTGCGGATCCATTAAAGTTGTGGTTTATTGTCTATTAATATCTTTAATTGGTTAACAGATGAAACTTTTCTTATTGGCCAAAGGCCATAAAATTTGCATATTATGTTTGTTATTAATGTAAATTGGTGTTCCTAAATCAATTCATATTAACGGTTTGGCGTTTGACTGTGTCTTAAATGATGTTACGGAACAGGTTATTTTAATGCTGAATGAATGAGACGGTTGGAAAATTGTTAGTTCTTAATTAACTATCTATACGGCATTTAAGTTATTAATGAACTCGTATACTTTCTTGTCGTTAGCGATTTGCTTTATGAGTATTATTTTTGTTCATTGAAATTCTTTATATTATAATGATATTTAAGCATATATATACTGGTTATATTATAGGTACCAGAACCGACAGATGACGGTATATCAATCCGAATCAGTGTAGCTCAAATGCACAGAGCGGGGATGGGCAGCAGCTTTCCCTATGCAAAAGTTGCTCTCTACGATTGCCAACGCGCTTGGCCAGCGCGGCAATTATGGGCAAAATTTCCCCTTTCTTTGGGAGGCCTATGTCCAGCAGTGGACTTCTAATGGCTGATATAATGATGATAAAATGATGATATTATATATATCAATACATATAAAATTGGAGTGTTTGTTTGTAATTTTAAATTACTGTTTCTTTTTTTCTAAATTCCGATGTACACGGTACATATAACAAAATTTCATTTTTTAAATCCTTGTCTGTTTCTTTAGGGTAAACTTTGAAACGGTCGGACCGATTTTGATGGGTCTTTTACTGGCAAATAGCTAATAAATAGAATAGGGCATAACTTAAGCTATATAACATGACGCTACGACTAATAAAAGTGGAGCAAAACAATCAAAACTGTGGCAAACGGAAGAAAAATAATGTAAGAAATGCCAGTTTGAAAGAAAAAATGCTGCTCTACAAATCACTTTGCCACGCGGACGAAGTCGTGAGCACAGCTAACTAGAAAAAATATTTTCTTTGTATATTAAGTTACAAACACATACAATCCGCGCTATGGTAAACGTAACTAGTGCCAGTATTTCTATATATGATTCACCAAATAATACCACTGCACCTCTAACCCTTAATACTCAGTTTGGAAATAGAAATAGGCGAGGGATATACCGATGTAAAATATTTGTCTCAAGTTATCTGTATATACGAATGGATTTTAGTACAGTTTTGTTTATTTGAAAAGTAAAAAAAAAACAATTAAGAAAAGGAAGTCTTAAATCTTCTTTAAAAAACCCAAAGCGAAGCCAAGGTTCTCCAGATAAAATAACAAAATGGTTGTGACAGCCAAGGAATCTGTTACGCAATGCCACCAATCTAATCGTGTGCTGGCAATTAGTGCAGTGTATGTGCCTGCAAGTGATTAGCAGTGGAAACCAGGACGCGTCGTGGCCACCGCGGGTGATTGTTTGTTAACCAGCCACTGCGGGGCTGCATACGTAATAATCCTTCCGCTCATGGAAGGTTCTTTAGTGATTTATGTGATAGGATACTGTTGGATGGCTCGCCGTGAATTATTATACAATTCACCTTTGCCCAAATTTGTTGAGGCACATTGTTATGAAAAGCGGTGTATAGCGTCGTAATTGTTTTTAAATGTTTCATTATCGGTTGGGCTTTCTCGATGTATGTTCTTATATTTTTTGTAAATATATTACTAGAAGTAGACCTTTTACAAAGGTCGTCTGCAATTATGAAGGGTGAAAGCGGCATTGAAATTACTGGGTATATATGACATTGTATGTTTAGCTCACTAGGTTGGCGACACGCTAGTGATTTCTCTGTGATGACACGAGTGTCTATTGGCTGCAGTCACGTTTGTTATCAAGCGAACCGTATGCTTGTTCGCTGACTACATAATATGAAATAAACACGCAAGATCTAAAATATTGACCTAATTCCGCGATAAGTAGCTTGAAACATTTGTGTCAGGGATATCAGACCACATAGAAATTACAAATGTAATACTTAAATACATATATTTAACACACTTAAAAATCACAAATAGTCATTGCATTAATATTTGTCTTGGGTGGGGATGGAACCCACGGCCTTCGCACAAGATGAGCGCCCAACTCGAATGCGCCATCGAGCCAGTCAAAGTTGTGTATAATATTGATTATCTTGTCTTTCCCTCCGAACCTCCCTCTGTCCCAGTTGTTGTAAGAGACGACTAAGGTACCAAAACCGACAGATGGCGCTATATTTATCCGACACAGTGAAGCTCAAATGCATTGGACGAGGATGAGCAGCGTATTTCTCATCTAATCTCATCTCATTCGTTGAGACGCATCCAGCTGTGGACTCCCAATGAATTATATGATGTTATTTTTTTATCTTGGGCATAATCTTTATGAGTTTACAGTGGTATACACGGCTTCAGATTAATCTATACAAATCAGTTCAAAAATTGTAACCAATTTTGAACTTAATGTCTCATGTTTATAGTTGACTGCCAATTGATACTCGGCCGAGTGTATTTTTACGCCTTAAACGATTGTATCCGGGCATTTATCCAGTCTGAATGATATTATTAGCATCTTCATATGAATATAAAGTGCGTATCTCGAGACGTGTGCATTTCTTTGTTATATCATGAATGCGAAAATAAATATCGTGCTATTTTCTCATCAATGCCGCTAGTTACGAAGCTTTCTAACCGAATTACCAATAACCACTAGTCTTTGAGTGGCCGACGGGTTCCAATGCTCGGTTGTGTCGTTTGGTACTTCGTCGCCCGCCTATAAAGCTGTCTGCGATTTGCAAATTGCATACCTGGTCTAAATGCAATCGGACTGCGGACAGGCTGCGGCAGTGCCTGCGGTTGATTAGAGATTTGACACGGCGGGAGTGGTAGCGCGCCGGTGATGTAGGCGTTCCGGAATTCTCGCCGGCCAGTGCACGCCGGCCCGTGTCACCCCAAACGAGTACTGGCAAATCGTGGCACCGACATTTGCAATTCAATCGGAATTGCTTTGTCGCCACTGATTTTGTCACTTAAAACGTTCTATGATTATTGACTGTTGTGTATTCTAATGCTACTATTAATATTCATACAATAAACTGAAACGGTGTGGCAAAAACAGAGATGTTTTTAATAATAAATTACTTTTACGAGGTAAATTTCAAAAATTCTATCTTGCGCGTCATACTTCGTCTCCACATAAAATATAATCGGCTAAAGAATACAAAAATAATCCATCCTACAAATGTTTCTTTGGTTTTATTCTTAATCATCATTTACGTCTTGTTTAATAAAAAATATATATAAATAAAACTTGTCGTGTTCACATATCCTAGGTTAACGTCTGGTTAATATTATATTTAATTATAAATATTAGTATGCATGACAGTGGTCTTTAAGTGTACCTATACTTATTAAATAAATTAAAATATTTGTGTAGGCAGTCAGTGTGTTAAGCAGTCTCGTCAGCTAATTTCTAAGTTTACAACTCGGTTATACACATCAAATAGAAATGTCTGATCAAGTCTAGCTTTAGTACAATTATATTTATTGGTTGGACTGTTGATTGTATCTTATTTTCTAATCAACTTTCGTTTTGTTAGTACTAGCAACCCGCGCCGGCTTCGCACTGGTGCAACGAGGATAAAGAAATAGTTATTGTTGGTTATCCCTAAGTGATATATACAACCGCGGACTTGTAGACTTTTTTAAGGTGTAGGACAGGACGTTCAGGTTCAGCCAGCGTATGCTATGTAATGGCAAAAAGTGGACATCACACGGGAAACCTCTAAAATTATCAGTGTTTCTTTATACTATGCATGTTTTATACATATAATCCTTCCTCTTGAATCATTCTGTCTAATAAAAAAGTGTATCAAAATACGTTGCGTAGTTTTATAGATCTAAGCATGCATAGGGACAGACAGCGGAATGCAACTTAGGTTTATAATATCTATGTAGTGATTACAAAAAAAAATGAATGGTGAAGTCGTCCATTTATAGCAATGCTATGTTTATTTTAGAGAGTGTGTTCTGCTAGGCCGACTGTTTATTTACTTTGATCTGTATGCGTATTCACAACATTGTAAGCATTCTCAGACTCAAGTAAATAATATAAATGTTGCCAATTCAACTGCCTTATGACACGGGGTATGGAGTGCCGACGGATCTCATAAAATACATAGTATGTCTAGTTCTCTGATACTACGTTCGCGGGAGTTAATAATTTAAATAGTCAGTCGACGTTGTAAATTCTGGTTACTGCCTATAAATGTTCAGTTTCCTATTAGTGACTGTAATATAAATGTTTTGTGTTCGCTTGTCTTTAATTATGTTTCGCAAACCTGTCGTAAGAAGGTTGCAATAATGATGAAAATGAGATAAATAGGTGTGCATGTTGTTTGCGATTGTTGATGGGGAATTGCAAATGGCCGTCACCTGTAAGAATACTATTTGGTGATGATTATAGATGGCACTTTAACAGTTTAACTGACAGCCTCGATGAAATAAAGTTGTGGTGGATGTATCGGTAAACAACTCGCGGTGTGTGTGGCCTATTTGATGATTGATTTCGTCCGATCTTCTGTCTTTTTTGTGAAAAATGCTAAATGTTATGAAAAAAAGAAATATTGCTTAGAAAATATTTAACTTGTGCCTGTATTTAAATGACAGGATAGACATGTTAAATTTTTTCTAGCGCTCCCTTTTTTGCTGAGAAGTCATCGTCATCTCTTTAATGTTGTACTTACAAACATTCGAATTTCATTTTTATACATGTCTACTAAGATTTCGGTAGCACAACGGTAGTGCGGTCCTCCGAATTAGAGAAGGTTGCAGGTTCGAGTCCTGTCTGATAGCTGAGATCAGCAAAATGTTTTTGATTATCTTTATTCACTGCAATATACATTTATACTGCTCTATTCGTTTTGTCACGACCACCAACCACAAATGCTGCCGTTTGAAATGATTACGGCATCGACATGCAATTATGTCGGTTTTGATCGCTTTATTAACATGGAATTCCACGGCGCAGCAATGTATGGATTCCTTTTAAGGCATGGCATAGTTGTTGCCGATCGGGGACTGCATCGTGTTTAAATCATGCAAATACGGTGGCGATAGTATCGAGTTACATGCCGTTATATGCAGTTGCGTGGAAAATTAAATACCCTGAGGTAACACCACCTACAAGCAAACCGCATACAAAGGTCGTCTGCATTAGCACCTCACTCTCAACTAGCAGTGGCAGTGTCCGCTGTGTTCCGGTTTGGAGGGTGAGAGAGACAGTAAAATTACTTGGTAATGTGACTCATAGGCACGAGCACCTATAGGCTGCGGTCACGTTTACCATCAAGCGGACTTTATGCTTGTTTGTTGACTTTGTAATTTATACCTTTTGTATTGCATCTTCGAGACAAAGATCCTTGTGGTATTACGAGCGTCTATTGCTTACAGTGACGCTTACTATTACGCAGACTATATGCTTGTTTGTCAACCCGGTCTAATAAAAATTCAAGCATACTGACCAATATTAGTAGTAGCTACTGGACGTTCTAACCACCGCTGCTGGACACAGGTATGCTTAAGAAAGGAATTCTGCCTACAATTGCCGCGCTTAGCAGTCGTAGTGACAATCGGTGCGTAGCTACGCAACTAAATGCCGGTGTCCATTCCCGCTCTGCGCATTTCATCACTATCATCATCATCATGGCAGCCTTAAAAACGTTCACTGCTTAGATAGGTCTCCAAAAAAAGGGGTAATTTGTCCATAATTGCCGCGCTGGGCAAGCGTGGTGGCAATCGCAAAGCGTAGCTTCGTGACGGGAATCTTGCTGCCCATCTCCGCCCTGTGCATTTGAGCTACACTGTTGCGGGTGGATATTCCGCCATCTGTTGTTTCTGGTACCTTAGTCGCCTCTTATGACACCTGGTACGGGGGGAGGTAATGTTCTACTCTGCCGGTACCATGCAGCCAAATGACTTAATATCTAGTCACATTTGTAACAAATTAACAATGAAGGACTAAAATTTAATTAATGATAAATTCAGTTGCCTTTGTAACTTCGACCGTGTAAGTCGAGTTGGCCGTTAATCACGACTAGCGACGCTGTCTGCTTTATCTGTATGTTTTATTTAATCGATACCAATTGAATAACATATCGCATCGTGTAATTCTATATCGTAATCTATCGGAGCGTACGCAGCATGATCAACTGTCTGTGGAGTGGTGAAGGGGGAGGGGGCGACTGGTTGTGGCGGATGTAGTGGTTTATATGTCACGTTGTGTTGGAACTGGACGATCGCTTTCCGGTGACTCGTTGCTCTTTCTTCCTCAGATTGATAAGCAATTGGGCGTGAGAAATGTTCCGGATTGTTGGTGCAACCGTTAGGAAAGTTTGCGGTTTTTTTGGTTATGGTTACACTTTAGGGTTTGATTTCCGATGCATTGTATCTCAGTGGATGTGCCTCGTGGTTTTATTGGCGCTAGTCTAATTTTTACTCAACTAACTACATACATACATCTACTGATTAAGGTAGAGGATTTTTGCATTTTTAACCGCTTTCGAAGCCGTTAAGTTTTTTCTTCCGATAGTCCATTAGATAACTTCTGAGACTAGCTCATTCAAGCAAATGAACTCTTTAACTAAAATTAATGCGTATTTCAGCGATGATTTAATCGAGTGCTGAATGATATACAAGACAAAAACATAACTCTCTCCAATTGTTTTAGTTGAAAGTGTGCTGTGTAAAGTTTGAGCAACACAAATGCAACATGTCTGACGTTAATTGACAGCAGAAGTGGTGCTCCGGTCTGTCGGGTAGATAAATTGATGGGTGTTAATACTGGTGGAGGAATGGCGCCATTTCCTTGTTCAGAATGACTTTCAAACACAGTTAGTTAACTTATTAAGAATTCAATATCATAGACTCGATGGCGCAGATAGTTGTGATCCTAGATCCTGCGCGATCCTAGATCCTAGGGTCGTGGATTTGATCACCGCCCGGTATAATATTCGTACTCTTTCTGTTTCTGGTTGTTAAATATTTTAGCGATATATTTTTGATGCCTTTGTTGCCTTATGTTCGCAAACAAGACGACTTATCTTGGAATCCGGTCAAATGTATGACATGTTGTGGGAATTTATTTATTTGTCTTCTCAGTATCTAAACTCTTTACCATTAGAATGCTACATTATTCTTAATTAACGTAAGCTATATTATTTACTAGAAAAAAAATAGGAATCCCTACTGAAAATACAATAATGTAAACTATTTCACCGGGTAGTTTTTCGTTCTTATTATTTCGTCAGGTTGGTACCATCATCTACCCTAGAACAGAAGACATTTCTCTATGTAAATTTTTGGATTCTGGGTTGGATCGTGGGTACAAGATTTTTAAGGCTACGATATGTTTAAGCAAATCCATTTATCATTATCATCCTTTAGAAGTACACTGCTGGACATAGACCTCCCCAAGAGAGAGTAAATTTCGCCCTTAAAGTTGGCAATCGCAGACCGCAGTTTTCACGACAGGTATGCCATCTGCCCATCCCGCCCTGTGCATTGTAGCTGCACTGTTTTGGGTGGAGATACCACTATCTATCTGTTGGTTCTAACATTTTAGTCGCCTCTTACGACACCTGGTTCAGGGGGAGGTACTATTCTACTCTGCCGGTAGCTCACGGCCAAATCCATATATATACGAGTATTTAACTGGAAACGGTTGTTAGTTAGTTATATTATAAAGAGGAAATGTTTGTCTTTTAATAATAATATAATAATAATACAATAATAATACTTTAACTTTTCTGTTTGTTTGTTTTTGTATGTTGTTCAAAACAAACTCGGACTGATTCAATAAATTCCTCACAGAGCTCCTTACAATAAAGCTTTATTTTATAAAAAAAATAGACGTCTACAAACTGGAAAATTAAGAATTTCATTTTACATTTGTTAGCCAGTGCATCTTGTTATTGTTTACGTGTAATGAGCACCGACATTCAGTAAAGATAGTATGTCATTCAAGCTGTCAAAACCCAAGCGGCGCGTCAGAGGCACGCCGTGTGCCGACTAATTTGTGGTCGAGCACCCGATACCCGTGGAAACGTCAAATCTGCGCGAGCCCGCGTCATTGATCGTAACACGACACCGCGCGCTCGAGTCTAGATCTAGCTATGTGTTCTGGGTACGTTCTGTCATTTGCGTACTATTTGGGTTAGTTTGATATTTAATGGTGTCACTCGATCTATCACCATTCATATTTCTTGCCGGTCCTTTTCTGGTACGTGGTTTTTGTATCCTGCAAAATAATTTTAAAACACGTCTGGTGTCTGCAGAATCATCATATCAGCCATTGGCTTAAAATGGGGGATTTTTGACTATAATTGCCGCGCTGGGCAAACGTGTTGGCAATCGCAGACCACAACGTTCGCGATTAGGGTACAGCTGCCCATCCCCGCTCTGGGCATTTGAGTTACATTGTTTCGAGTGGATATACTGCCGTATGTCGGTTCCGGTGCCTCAGTAGTCTCTTACGACGCCTGAAATAGGGGGAGGTACTATTATACTCTGCCGGCACCTCACGCCTAACCTGCAGAATAATAAGTAAATTAATAAGATGTTTAAAGTAATTTAATTACTTTCCCTTTTCAGATCATTAGGATCGGCACCGCTAATAGATTTTTTGATAGAATATTTTCCAACTTTACGAGTTCAGTACTCTTAACAAAATTACTCTTAAACGGCTTTAAAACGCGGTTTCTTTGATTTATATTCTTTGCTATACGTTTCAGTTGTCTTCTGGCAATCGTTTTCAAGAATATTTGCTCTTTATCCCATGAGAGCAAAAACCGCGGTCAACATCTGGTCACAAACAAAAACGACAAGTTTACAAGCAATTTCCTGTATGCGACTTTATTCTCTATCAAGTATACTATAATGTTTTTTATGATGACGTTGATTATTCACCGCACTAGAAATTCTCGTAAAAGCCAAAGCTAATTATAGCATTGAAATTTTATGACTTCACAATTAAAGTAATTCTTTAGTGGTATACTATTTGCGAAGAGAATTACGTGTCCATTGCATCTGAATGATTCTATTTACATATCTATTGCTTAAGTTAATGGAAATGAGCTGATGCAAGTATAAATATTTGTGACTATCTTTCCGTTTACGACTTCGTCTGTTCGAATTTCACTGGTATATAATCCCTGGGGACCTCTAGTTTTCCAGGTACAGGAGTCGCCTATGTCGATCCGGGACCGCTAATCCGGCACTGTGCGTAGAATGTTGATATGAAAAAATTACTTTTTGTATAGGTTGGCACATACTCAAAAAAAAAAAAAAAAATTGTAAATATATAAATATGAGTTCAATTCCGGTCCTTTGTGAAAACAACTAATTTTACCCCGCATGTGTTAATCTACGCTAGGATCTATCGCAGTGTCAAATTTGATACAGATCCGTCGAGCCGTTCCGGCGTGAAAGAGTCACAAACACACAATCCATTCAAACCTTAGTGTTTATACGAGTAATGTACGTAGAAGGATGTTGTTACCAGATAAGAATCCGCGGACGGATAAAATTGGGTGCTAACGACTGCACCCATGTTGCGTATTCCTTTTATGGCTGTACATAATTTTATGCTTTAGGTTATTTTTGGCAATGGCTTACGAGCCGGCCGAGGTTTAATGTAGTAATTACCGACTTCCATAAAAGACCAGCGGCCGCTTCATAGCACCAACGCGGCTATGTGGCGGATTAGTTGGTGCCCGTGACTTGGTCCGCGTGAAAGTTGTTATTGATAATTAACTTTTACTAAATTCAATATTATTCTGTACTTTAATTCAGTCAAGTCATCTTGTGGAACCTAGTTCAATAAGATAGACCTTGTTCAAAGGTCACCTGTAGTACCCCACTCTCGCCGCCTATTTATTTTTGCTAAATAGCAGTGTTCGCATTACTGTCTTGTCTTTATGGTATAGAGGTGTAGAGAGACAGTGACATTAGATTGTAATAAGAAATCATATCTTCAGGTTGGCAACGTGCTAGTGATATTACGAGCGTCTCTAGGCTGCTGAGACGCTTACTATCAAGCAGTCTTAATTTTATTATGTTTTCGTTTGTCGACCTGGGCAAATAAAAACATGTTTTGTTATATTTACTTATTCATTATAATAACTAACAAACAAATAGCACTAAGACACAGAACAAACACAAATTTGCATCATATGGCGATGGAGCAGATGTTAGTTATCCTGTCTTGTGCCCTAAAGGTCGTGGGTTCGATAATATGTTCGTTCCGTTTGTTTATGTATATTGTAAGTATATTTGTGATTCATCTGTTGTCTGATATTCGTAACACAAGTGTTTTAAGCGACGTATCACGGAATCAGGTCAATGTTTGAGATGAGGAAATTTATTATTATTAATATGTATTAACATGTGTTAGTTCTGAATGGGGTTCAACCCACACCTCTACCGATTTCACCGTCAATATAAATATATTTTAATGTTAAATAACATTAACTTTAGTGTTCTTGTGGTTCCCGGAAATACTTATATATATCACTCCATCCGAGCCGAACAGGCCGGGCCTCGGTGATTTCACTTGCACGTGCTTCAAGCTGAGGCAATTCACTTCGCAATTAAACTGACAAAACACAAATTTATGCTGACCATTCCGCATCGAATTCGCATTCCCGCTCAGCATAAATCACATTATCAACTAGTCCATGTAAATCAGTAGACGGTGGGATTGAATCTGTCTGTCGCGTCGTCGCCAATTGAGGCGATCAATTTATTCTGTCGGACAGATGATGATCGATGCACCCACCCCGGCGGACTGTATCCGGCCATCTTTCTATTACCAATAAGTTTGATTGTTAAATGCGGGCAGTCCCCAGCGGTGTTGGTATGCTATTGGTCGAGAGGTTGCCGGCGGTTAAGGCGGCTGTGATTTGTCATTTGTATTATGTTACAGGTCATTCACATTGCTCGGAGCAATATAGGTATATTATTGATTACAATACTTATGCTATGGAGTACCGGCTGAGTGGAATGGTACTTACCCCTGTATTAGGTGTCCTAAGAGGTGACTAAGGTACCGGAACCGACAGATGGTAGTGTTTTCACCTGAATTAGTGTAGCTCAAATTAGGGTAGGGATGAGAAGCAGCATTTTCGTTGGATAGTTTGAGCAAATTATGGGCAAAATTACCCCTTAGTCCAGCAGCGTTAAGTATATGTACTGCCGAAGCAAGTTTCCAAGTTTTAGTTTTTTTTACCGGCTTCTAAGATGATGGTGTTGCATGAAACACAATTTCTCATACATTGACCTGAGTTCGTGATAAATCGCATAAAGCACTTGTGTTACGGATATTAGACAAAAGATTATTACAAATATTATACGTACTTTATTTATTTATTTAGTTAGATCAACCAACTTCTGTTTTCAAGACAACGTTAAACTTGTATACAATCGCTTCCTTAGATAATTACAATAAAAAGAAGAAAGAAAGAACTTAATATAAACACTGAAGACACATAAAACATTTTTGCTATACGTTGAATAATTTTAAAACATATTTTCTGAATTCCGTGTACGAGTCAAAGTTTAAATCCATCAACTCACTGCACGAGTTCACATGGGAATTTACACCCAACACTTTTCTTCTCAGAGAAAGATCAATGGGAGGCTGGAAGGCAAGTTTTTTTACGAGGAATGTGAAATCTCAAATTGCTCAGTTGCATAGGATAGTCCACTTTTCAAAAACATAATTTCAAAAAAGTCTACTTAGTTCTACTGATTTCATCCTAATATTTTGTAGCTTTGATTGGACTTATATGCATATATACACATAAACATAAATGCTTATTCTGAACGCTTGGTGAGGGCCGAGCCCTTAAGGTACGAGGTAGGGACACAAATGATTTTTATTATGTCAGGTCAACAATCAAGCATGCCGTGGGGTACCGACGAAGAAGAAAATAGTACATCTCTATGTAACAGGTGTCGTAAGAGGCGACTAAGGTACCGGAAACGTCAGATGGTGGTATATCCATCCAAACCAGCGTAGCTTAAATACTACAGGGTGGGAATGGGCAGCAGCGTCCACATCGCGAAGTTGCATTCTATGATTGCCACCACGCCTGCCAGCCTCGGCAACTATGAACAAATATCCCCTTAACTTAGGAGGCCTATGTGCACCGTAGATTTCAGATGGCTGATATGTGATGATGAATCTAGCATACAGTTCGCTGAAGCATCGCAGTAGACTATAGATGCTCATAATATCTTAAGGATATCACTATCCACAACTGACTTTGTTTTATACTATGTAGTTGTAATATTATTATAGAAGAATAGATTGATTGATAGGTGACAGTAACAGCGGTACAGGTGAGCGTGATCAGTGCGGCGTTGGCACTGGCCGGCTCATTACGAGCGAAGGTAATGACAAACAGCCCGCGGGCGGCCCGCGCGCACTTGATTTATGCGGCGGCCAGGAAACGACGTCCAGCGGAAAGCGAGAATTACGATGAGCCGCCATTACACTTGCTCGTATTAATTTCATAAATACGAAACCGTCGGCTAACCACTGGCCACTCGTTGATACACCGCCCATTTACAATATAACGAATTGGTGTAATCATGTTTAATGACAGAACGACACTGTTCCATTATTTATGTCGCTTATTTCTCTGTTCGTGTTTTCAACCCATTTTGTAATAAATACGTTGGGTTGGTGATTTATGTGTAGCGGATTTTAGTATGTCTTCCACATCGTCAACGTTTTCCTTCTTAATATATATAACTAGCTGTGTGTAGTTTCTTTGGGCACCATACCTTTTTACTTTAACTCATATAAACTTTGAATGTAATATTTATTTATATATACAAAACAATAGCCTAAATAATAAGTGTTAAGCTTCTAGCTTTAACAAGAGTTATACTTTCATACAACTTTTCATCCCCCCTTTCGACCCCTTACAACTTTTGTCTAATTAAAAAGTAGCACTTTAGACTACCAAATTTTATATAAATCGGTTCAGTAGTTTAAGCTAGATTGCGTAACAGACAGAGAGACATAATTACTATCGGATTTATAATATTAGTAATGATTTTATTATTAGACCAGGTCGACAAACAAGCATACAGTCCGCGTGATAGTAAGCGTCACTGCAGATAGGCTGCACGCTCGTAATATCACAAGAATATCACTAACGCGTTGCCAACCTTGACTTGACGATGTTATGCCACATTACCCAGTAAATTCACTGCCACTCTCACCCTTCAGACCGGATCACAGCATTCCGAACACTGCTATTTGGCGATAAAAATATGTGAAAGTTATAAGTTATTAGTCTAATAAGAGTACACAATCTAAGTTAATCAGAGAATACCTGAATTTTAGCATCCAACGCCATTCCCCGTAACTTGTCAGGAGTGAGGTACCAATGCAGACCATCTTTTGTATGAGGTCTACCTCGTGAAAATACACTAGTCCCGCGGGAGATATTGTTTCCCCGGCTTTAGAAGAGCCTTTGTACGTCTTTAGTGTTCCGGCTTCTTCAATCATGATATTTTCGTACATTTACGTGTTCACTTCCAATAAAACTACTTTTTTAACGGATTTAAAACGCGGTTTATTTACCGTTTTATATTTTTAGTTTGATGTTTCGTTTTCAAGATTGATAAAAGATGTTGCGATCTCTTCTCATATTAAAACACGGCTTTCTTACCAAACATTGCTTACACTTAATACATGGACGAGCTATAATCCCTACTAATATTATAAATGCAAAAGTAACTTGTATCTATCTATCTGTCTGTCTGTCTGTCTGTTACGCTTTCCCGCTTAGAACGTCTAAACCGATTTTGATGAATTTTGGCACAGGCAATCTTTAGAACCCGAGACAGGACATAGGCTATTTTTAATTCGAGAAAAGGGTTGTGAGGCATATAAGTTAAGGTAAAAACGTATGGTACCAAAAAAAATCTATTCTACGCGGATGAAGTCACGGGCACAGCTAGTTGTAAATAATCTGATACAAGATAAATGACAGAATTCTAGCTGCTTAAAAGTAAATCCATACGATATCTCATATATTGACCTGAGTCCGAGAAAAGTAGCCTAAAAGTACTTGTTTTACGGTTAGACAATAGAGGAATCACGAGTATAATACTTATATACATTTAAATAACACCCAGATGCAGAACTAATACAGATATTCATCCATTCAAATATTCATTTATAAATATTTGAACTGGGTGAGGAACTGAGGATCGAACCTACGATCTTGGCGCACAAGATAGGATCACAACCATTTGCGCCAAAGGGGCCGGCAAATACTCAGCCTTGGCGCAATCACAACGTAATTATTCCGCGAGCCGCAAGGAGTAGGGTCTCCGGTCGCATGCTTTCCAACGGTCTTGTTTCTATCCCCACCGAGAACAAACATTTATATGATGAATATTTCTGGTTTTTTTGTGACTGGTACATGTGGTTGTACGCATCGCGCAGAGGCAAAAGTCTATTAAAGCGGAGTCTATTAAAAAGACATACTGTTACGATATGTAGAAACTTCACGTATTAATACTGCCAAAAAGCTTTGTTAGCATTGCTGTTTTCCGGTTTGAAGGGTAGAGAGGCAGTGCAATTACTGTGTAATGTGACATAATATCTTCAAGTCACAAGTTTGGCCAACGCGCGATATTGCGAACGTCTATAAGTTGCAGTGACGCTTAGAGCTTACTATCACGCGGACTGGCTTGCTGTCAACTTGGTCTAATTAAATAAAATAAAAATGGAAAAAACATAATGCTGTTAAAAAATGAACACGAAAGAGGCGACGTAGGTGCCGTCGCATAATTGGCTGTGTTCACACTTTGCGGTTCCCGTCAGGCGGATTCTTGAAAACAAAACAAGTTCTGCATGTATGTGTGTTGCGTGCAAGCAAGCGCCGCCGCGCTTCGGGACATGTATAAATCCAATTCTCCCATTGTTCTGTCGCGACACGGGGATGGCACTTTTATTTGGAATCGTGTTGGAATACGCGTTCCATGGAGACAAGTGAACCTCACAAAAGTAATTTTTGACACCAATTATAACGATGTTTTAAATTATTTTTATTGTAATCTTAAGGCAAGCAAATAAACCTCATGCAAGTTTGAAGTTGAAGTTAAAGTTTGAAGTCGCATCAATATGTCTGAATGCAAAATATTTTAAAACCAATCAGCTGATTTTCATACGGTTTTAACATACAGATTGAGAGAGTCAAGAGAAAATCGGTTAACTAATTTTTGGAATAATTAAATCGTGAAGCTGATGATCGGAAAACGTTATGGTCGCTGCAAAAACCTATGGATAATACATAAAAAAATAATAAACTGAAAATATTTATTTCTAAATATCAATGCACTGTGTCTGTTGTTGATGCGAAGTGGAAGTTAATAATCTTGTTAACGTTGACGTGTGAAAACTTTGGCTGATGGATGTTTGTCACCAAATCACGCCGGAATGAATATGAATTTCAATGAAATTAGCACACAGATGGATTATAGGCTAGAATAACACTTAGGCTATTTATCTTGGAATAAATGACGATTCCTGAAGGTATGTTTTTTATCACAAGGCAAGGGATCTATATGATTTTTTTTATAGTAGTAGTCATCAATCAAGTTCCCGAACTCAACCCCTGGGTCAGGTCAAGATTTAAAGTAATCGCTCACGATTGTACGATGTATCAGGCCGTTATGGAAATTGAAACGTATAGTAGCAAGTAACTGCTAGTAAATAACAGTAGTAGTCTCAACTGAAGAAATCTTAGTAGCATAACATACTTTGTTTTATGTATTAATGTACGTTATTTTATGTATATATCATGCATTTATTGCATTTATTTATACAAAAATGTATGCCACGTTTATCTATTTTGTACATATATTGCCTGCACCACTATATATATATATATATTTTTTTTTTCTGTTTTGTGTAATGGTTGACTGGGAAATAATGCCATCTGGCATTAAGTCCGCCATTTGTACATTTTGTGCAATAAAGTTAAATAAATAAATAATATAAAGATCGTCTCGTGAACGACAGCCGCGTATACAGAAAGCTCGTCGGTTTCGTGTCCCGCCGCAGCACGGATCTCCACCACACATTATAGCCGAACGTTTTACAATTCCACAACTGGATTCTTGCTCGTTTTCGTGGCGGGAAGTGCGAAATTCGTGCCACTTAGCGGAACAAAAAATAACGACTTACATGGAAACTCGTGTATTTCTCAGGAACGATAAAACCAGAACAGATTGTAACTTGAGAACTATTTTGAGGTGTATATAATCGCACAATAAAATTCGATAATGCTCAAATAATCCGACTTGAGACATGACTTGGTCGTAAAATATTATAAGCGTTCTTCACTGGGTGGACGGAGCAATCATGCATCTCATTCGGTTTATTGCGGCTTTCTTAAATCTTTATTGATCCTCGCCTATAAATCTTGCATCGCCTTTTAGATATAAGGTGCAATGTATCACACTCGGAGTTTTTAAACCATAAATCATGGCCACGATGAATACTGGCTTATTAAAAATCCTCCTCGCATAAGGTGCCTTCTACTTCAATGATCTTGATAGTGAAGCGTTGGTACCTCTTTTTTATTTTTGATTGTGTCCCAGGATGGTATTAAAAATATTAAAGAGTTGCCCCCGGGACTTAAAAAGGAGCTTTATAGTTGGTACAAGTAATTTATAGCAGTCGACGAGTGCAAGAAGGAAATGCCATGTTTACTTTGATTCCGTTTTCGGACAGTTCCTTTTAAGCCGCTCGTTTATTGCACCCCGTGTACCGACTGCGGATAACAAGGGGTTTTGTAACTTAGCTATTTCTGGTACACAATGAAATAGTATCTCCGCGTGTTCGGTGGGTGGGAGTTGGTTTGAGCCGACGTTTGTGAATTTCGAAATATTGCTCGATATGGTCGGTTGATATACATATTTGCCAATGCTTCCTGAGTGGTCTCGGTGAATGGTAGCCGACTAGATGCCGACTCCCAAAATAGTATGGCACAACAGCTTGCAAACGTTAATTTGTTTTATATGGTAATGAGGCGCGCGGCGGTGCAGGTACAAAAGAGAGCACTCAATAAGGAGTTGTCCCCTCAATTCCGGCCGGTGCGATCGGCGACATTCTTACAAAGGTTTGCTCTCCACATTTTTGTGTGTTCGGGTCTCGTTTTTCTCGTCCACCATTTCCCACCTCGGTTTTGTGCTCGGGAATTTAAACGAGCCGACTGCTGGTCGTCGCGCTCCGTGTGCCGCTTTTGTTGGAGTTGCACGCGAGAAAAATTGGCAACCTTTCGACTATTTTAGTAAGAAATATTTTCTGTCGTTGAGATGCACATTTTTTGCACTGTAAATATTCCTGTTTAACATAGTGACGAGAATACTGAATGTTACCCACATTGTTTTAGTTCCTAAATTGCATTATTTTGCTTATAAGAAACGAAGCATTTACTTCAAGACCTTAAATGTCTCCCGTGACTGAGCTGAACGGCCGTGCAGTCTTATTTGTAACACGCGGTCGTGTAGCAGTTTTGTTTTTTGAGACGTTGTCCGATCGGCTGGGGATTAACAAAAGTGTCGGCGCCAGGGTATACGACTATTGCGGCGTCTGAATAGCAAATGTGGCTCGGTGTGTGGTAGTCCTATCTAGATGGCGGGAGGACGCGCGTGCGCAGCGGCCTGCTCCTGTCGATGCGCGCGATTGGCCGCATTAACATAGTGCCTTTGCCTGTTTTTAGTATGAATGCATTGTTAATGGGATTATTTTGTAATTCATATTTCATACGAGCCCGCTCACACGTAGTCGGTTTGTTTGTACTAGCGTATAGCTTACTCTGACTCTGCATGGCCAACTAATTGACACACGCTCGGCGCTGTACCTTCAAATTGTGTTCCAATATTTGTGTAGCGAGCCCATAAAGTCGGGGTAAACACGCTGTCCGTCCGTCTGTTTGTCCGGCGCGATGAGCTCGGCTCTGTTTGCCTTCGTTATCAGTACGTGATCTCGGAGGTTTACTCTGCTCCGTGGCTATTCTTTGTCTTCAATCTGCGGCTGTAATTTTTTATCGGATAAATCTTTACGTTTACACGTATTTGGCATTAAAGTTTTTTTGTGTGTCTTTTTTATGTTTAATGTTTATTTTCTTGTTACAGGTATGTATCCTAGTTTGCGTTTGAAATATTCCACGCTACACTGAGAAAGCAACAACTGATATGTAGTATAATAAAAAATAATGCGGTGAGTAGATTGCGGAGACCCCCAACTTACACTGTACTGTTATGTACCATCAATTAAGTATACGTATTTAGTTATAATTGCTATTAATTAATATTCAAGTTTAATAAGTTAAAATTAAATATCACTTTGATATGTTCCTGCAATTATGGTGTCATGTTCGCAGCTCCCGACTCGTTAGTTATACTGGCAATTATCATTTCTTTGTGTAATTTAATATATAAGATTGTTAGTTAGTCTTATTATTAATAGGGCGAACTATTATTTTTAATTGGATTTGCTTTTATATGATATATATAAAACCAACCGTGTAATAACATCGGTTCTGCCGTAGAGTATCCATAGCTGCTGGTCAGGAATTAGGTCTCTTTAAGAGATTTCCAATAGGACCGATTTTATGGCTTGCTTCCAACAGGATCTTACTGTTCTAGCCAGAGCGCTTGGCGGCGCTTTTTTCATCATATTAGCCGTAAACTACTCATAATAGCCGAGCTGGGTAGGCGTGGTGGCATCCCATCCCCATCCAATCCCCGCCCTGTTGTTGAACTGCGCAGTTTTGGATTGATATACCGCCATCTGTCGGTTCCTCTACCTCAGTCGACGAGACCTGGTACAGAGGGTACGCTTGCTTCCCGTTCTAAAACTACGATTTGCGACGTGCCCACTGCCACTTAAACTTGTTTTTCTACTAAGGCGATTGAAATGTAAAAAGTGCCTATTGATCATGCGATAATGATCTCAACTTATTCAAAACATTCTAATCATGGACGCTTGAGCTTATTATCAAGTAGGTATTTAATACATTCCTAGAAGATCGCAAATCGGCGGCGCCGTGGTATTTTAATGTAAGAATTGTGCAGTCTCAATGTTATGCCTTAATTGTGGTTAATTGGACGAGTGAGTTGGTTTAAAGCTCTACGGTGGCCATGTTTGCTATCATTCATTTTATAATTTTATTCCCATTGTTGCTTTTTTGTTATCTTTTTCAATAACATAGATTTATGTTTACTTCGTCTTGTTTGACCGATTCATAGAATTTTATTATTTCAATCTGTCAGTTTTAATTAGTAAGCGCTTCCAGTTGTTTTTATAATCGTTCGTCTTTAAGTAGGTATACTATTCTGCAGTCTAATTATTCTGACTTATTGAAGTCATGTCAAAGCATGTTCCAGAAGCGAAGGGACCTGTTTGACCCTGTCTGTTTGTGTCGATTTATCCAAAAAGGTTAAGTTCTTGCGCTGGCAGATATCTGAGATTCTAACAATCTTTTTTGGATAGGGTAGTGTCAGTCAAACCTTTGTTCACTCGGACGAAGTTCCATGCACACTAGCTTTAATAATTATTATCATATCAGCCCAATTTTTCCCATAATTTCCGCGCTGGGAAGCGTGTTGTCAATCGCGCAGCTTTCGCGAAGGGGACGCTGCTGCCCATCCCCGCCCTGTGCATTTACTACACATCTACACATTTCCGGATGGATATACCGCCATCTGTCGGTTGTGGTACCTTAGTCGCCTCTTACGACACATGGTACAGAGGTTTAGTAATAACTGGCTTGATTAGATTAATCCTACATGCCTCATGCATTTGCTCTAGAAGTGTCACGTTAATTATTGACAAGCAATCGGAGCACCGCAACGGCGACAATGGGTCGTGATCGTGCCTAGGTTAGCCAACGGTTCAGGAATGGAAAGGTATGCCCTATAGAAACAAGTAGGTCGCGAGGCGCGCCCGTACGGGAATTTGGCCTTCGATTCCTAGTTGACAGGACACTCGGTTATTAATTGTCGTTATCGTCGATCGGATCGGTTCCATTCAAACGATTTGCATGTTTTATGTAACACGGTCGATGTTGGTGGGACACGGTCACTGTGTGTAGGTTTTTGATAAATAGGGAATAAAGTGATGAACCCGATGGCGCAGATGGTAGTGATTCTATCTTATGCGCCAGGGGTCGTGGGTTCGATCCCCACCCAGGACAAATATTTATATGATGATATTTGTGATTTTGACGTGAGGTACCGGCAGAGTACAGTACTATCCCCTATACCAGGTGTCGTATGAGGTGACTGAGGTACCAGAACCGATGACTTTGTCCAGCAGTGGACTTCTAGTATGTATATATGTACGTATTTAAGTATTATATTTGTGATGCTTCTGTCTGTGACATGATGTGCTTTAAGCGACGTACCACGGAGTCAGGTCACAATGTATGAGATGTTGTGTGAATACTTTTTTTATCTCAGGATAAACTACTTTTTAAACGGCTTTAAAACACGGCTTCTTTCACTTTTTACAGTTTATTATAATATTCACTCAATAGCATAGGTACATTGACCTGACTCAGTGCTAAGTCTATTAAAACAGTTGTATTCCGTATACTTGACTACATAGGAATCACAAAATAATATTTAAATACATATTTCAAGACAGAACAAACACAAATATAAACATATAAATATTGGTCCTGGTTCTGGGTCGAACCCACTATCCTCGGCGCACAAGATAAGAAAACTACCATCTGCTCCATCGGGCCGGCCATCTCGCCCAATTTTAAATGATAAAAACATAAATATAATCCTGTTTGTATTTTTGGATTGTTCTTATCAACGAATCGTAATTCATGATACCTAATCAGAAGTACATATTTCTACGTCCAAGTTACTCTTATCTTTACTATCAGTCTGAACGTATAAAGTTAAACAAACTTAAGCGAATGTCGGGTACACTGATCGCGTCCTGTACCTCAAGTAGAATACCTCAATATCATTACAGCTATTGGAAGTCCACTGTTGGACATAGGCGTCTCTAAGATAGGGGAATCTTGCTCGTAATTGCCGCGCTGGGCAAGCGTGTTGGTAATCGCAGAGCGCAGCTATCACGATAGGGATGCTGCTCCCCATCCCCTCATTCTGTCCATTCGAGCTTCGCCGTTTCGGATGGGTATACCGCCATCAGTCGGTTCCGGTACCTTATTATAGTAATGTTTCAAATATATTATAATGTTTTCTTAGTCCATATGGAAGCAGGGCAGTTATATAGCTTATTTAACTAGCTGATAATGTTACATAACATTAGTGAAATTACCAGTACACAAAGTACTCGTAATTTTGTGTCCTTTGCTGTGTGGTCTTGAGTGGTCGTATGATATGTAAAGGAACAGTATTGTTATTAAAATCGTATGGTTGACGTGACATCTCCGTGTGGTATATCCAGAACGAAATTCAATGGCTGGGACAAAGTGCTTGGAGATTTTGTAAGATGATTTTAAATAATAAAGTTATCTTAGAGCATCTCCCTTCAGATTTTAAAAAAGAAAGCTCAGGTGATTGATGAACGGACATAGATGTAGTGCCTACTGCAGTTTAGAAAAGATTTGGTACTTTCTATCAAAGCCAAGAGAAGAAGGCCATTATGTTCGAATCGATGCAAATAGACACGTATTGGATTAGCTTATCTCGTTGAGTGAGGCGTGAGCTTTTATATATATATGTATATAATACGTGGCTTGACTTAAAGATAAGTAACCTAAAGCACTTGTGTTACGATGTCAGACAACAGAGGTATCACAAATATGGTACTTTATTATATATACCTATATATATAATAAAGTACGCCGTGGGGCACCCCTTTCTTAGTATATGTCCAGTAGACTTGAATGGCTGATATGATGATGATATATATATATAAATGTTTGGCCTGGGTGCTGATCAAACCCACGACCTTTGACGCACAAGTATGTAATATCCACTTTTATAAGTAATACTTAACCCGCCTCTATGGTCATTTATTTTTTCTTTTTAATTTCATAACGTTCAAGGCATATGGTCTCTGCGTTCGTGACATTCCTATAAAACGAGCCGACCACCGCGTCGCTCCATTACGATTCCACTGCATGGTAACTGCCTCCGGTCCGCCGCTGTTGCGAGGCGAGACTAACGTCATTGACATTTTATTGCATTACCGACTAACTAGACCCGAGAACCATGCTTCACTGGCTACACTGATGCGAGCAACGAAGTATGTACATCATCATCATCATAACACCCATACGAATTCCACTGTTAAACATTGACCTGGCACAAATTGACCCTCTCAAAAAGGGGAGAGGCGTAGTGGCAGTCGCAGAGCGTAGCCTCGCGGCGGGAATGCTGCTGCCCAGCTACACCTTTTTTGTATTTGTGATGCCCTGTTCCGGATGGTTATAGCGCCATCTGGCGGTTCTCAGTCGCCTCTGATTCTTTGAAAAATATTACTTATTCTATCTCAGCGGTTTACGGGACGAGTATTATCTGATGGTTGAGTTTCTTATACTATTTTTTTAATATATACCACAATGTATCAGCTTAACTAGCGGAAACAAATGTCTCAGATTTTATTAAAATTTATTGTTCAATCGGACAGACAGGCAGACGTGGTAAATGTATCTGACTTACGATGATTATGTTGTGTGTAGATATTTGCAACAACTCTTTAGTTTTATAATAGTAGTATACATTATAATACAAAAAATAATTAATAAATTAATATGTTTTTTTTTTTCGGACGAACCTAGTGCTGGACTACTCAGACGTCAATTCCAGCGCCACCGAAAAAGAGGGCGGGGCCTCTCATAGATGAGAGGACCGAAGCCCGTAATAATCCTGCGTGCCCCGCGGCCACGACCGCGCGTTTAGCGCGGTCGCGCCCGCAATGGCTCGCGAGATTTGAGCGGGACCGACGGCGAGACCGAGGGCGCCTCTAGAGGCTCGACCTAGGCTCGGTCGCCGTCGTTGGGGTTGAATTTACTATGAATGAATTAAATTAAAAACAAGAGAGGACGGACAGATTGAGCCCGACAGCCCTAGGGCTGTCGGTTATCGCTCGTAGGGGCAGGGACTTCACGCGTTCGCCGGCGAACGCGGTGTACTGCTCTGTTATACGAGTGCATGTGGAGTGTCAATGGTTGAGTTGTGCCAGTGAGAGGGCGAGAAAGGGCTGCGAGTTTCACGGTTATTTTGTCGGGAGGGATTAATATGATAAATGCGAAAGCTTGTATGGACGTTTGTTCTGTTTCAAGCCGCAACGCCTGAAAAGATTTGGATTAAATTTGGCACAGAGATTATAAATAGTCTGAATTATTTACACATGCTACTTTTTATCCCGATAACATTTTCCTGTGCAATAGATATTGCTCTTTGTTTTTGTGTCAGGAATCGGCACAATTTTATTTTTTGCACAGTTTAGCTGTGTGAGAACGACATAGACTTCTCCTCAGAATAAGAGAAAGTCCTGACGGATGAGATATATATGTAGTAGTCTGTCCTTCATTCTCCTACTTGTACATTGAACACAAAATAGGTAAAGATTTTTATGACTTTGCATAGATTAATCTACAGCCTATTTTACTTGAGGAAGACCTACAAAGGTCGTCTCCATTGGTACCTTACTTTCACCTATTTCTACTGCCAAATTGCAGTGTTCGAACGGATCTGTTTCGGTTTGAAGGGTGAGAGAAGCAGTGAAATTACTGGGTAATGTGACATAATATTTCAGTCACAAGGTTGGTGACGCGCAAGAGCGTCGATAGGCCGCTTACTATCACGCAGACTCTATGCTTGTTTGTCGACCTTGTCTAATAACAAAGAAAATAAAAAAGTACAGCCGTATGTAGACAGTTGAAGATGTGCAATCTTATTACTTATCGGTAATGGCTGTGGTCAACGCAAATAACACGTCCGGGCGCGGGCAATTTAACTTTCACGTGAAAAAATAATTGTTTACGGTAAACGTGGTTATTACTAACCATGCTTGTGGTCAACTGAACAAGTTGTGCATTTAAGTAGTAGTAAGCTAGTATAAATAAAAAAATAATCTAATACTTGTATAAAACTTTATTCTTATAAAATTTATATGCATATACTGTAGGTCTGAGAATCGGCTACCGGCTATTTTTCATACTCCTAAGTGATAAGGGTTATCCAGTTACATTATTTTAAAACTATTTGAATTTTTTTTTTATTTCATTTTAATGTGGCATTAAAAATACATGCAACACTAATCCACATTTTGTAATAGTTGTTTAAGTAATTTAATCATTTTATAGCATTTATATGGCAGAACACATATTTACCGGGAGAGCTAGTGATATGTGAATTCCTGCAACATCTCATACATAGACTTAATTCCTGATAAGTCGCTTAAAGAACATGTGTTACGGACATCAGACAAGAGTAATCACAAATATACTACTATAATACATATATTTAACATAACATAAATGTTCGTCCTGATTGGGGATCAAACCCATGACCCTTGGTGCAGTAGACAGGATCACTTCCAACTGCGTCTCTTTTCATAAGTCTTTTTTAAATGGCGACGAGGTATTAATTAAAGTAGGTTTGAAAATCGATTGTAAGTGATTAAAATGTTAAAATAAACTGCTGAAATTATACTGTTGTAAAATTACTAGCAGCGTTCCGCGGGTTTTCCCGCGTTTTTCGCGTTCCTGTGAGAATAATAGATACTAGAAGTAAGTACCTAAGTTACTTGTTGTAACATGGACTCTGTGTTAGTGAATTTTGTTAGAATCGGTCCAACTGTTTCAGAGATTACATACAGACTGATAGACAGTTACAATTATAATCTAGGTATTAAATATAGATTGAATCGATTATTCTATACGTTACAGTGTATCATAATATTTTCTAACAATTACGCGTTCGCTACTCATAATAAAACTACTCTTTGAAGACAACTTCTTTTGGATGAACGGTCGCCGCAAGAAACGTCTAATAAAAACGTCGTTAGAGTAGTTTTATAACGCTATAGTGTAGATCTATACGTTTTAAGCCGTGAGGTCCCGGCGAGTAGAATAGTTCCTTTCCCCCTGCACCAAGTGTTGTAAGAGGCGCCTAAGGTACCAAACCCGACAGATGGTGGTATATCCATCCGAAACAGAGTAGCTCAAATGCAACAGAGCGTGTAAGGGCAGCAGCATTCTCGTCGCGAAGCTACGCACAGCGATTGCCAACACGCTTGCCCAGGTGAATTATCCCCTTTTTTGGTTAGGTCTTTGTGTGGACTTCCAATGTTTAATATAATGACGATAAGTTTTAAAGAAATTGTTTTATATGTCTGATGTTTCACATGTTGCAACGTTGCATTCAATAACATCAATCAACAATCGCCTCCGGCTAACTAAGTTAACTGCAGTTTAATGTGTAATCATTATTGCCAGCCTTTAGTAAACCAGCGCGATAATGTGGAATGAGAGCGCGCGCGGTCCCGGTAGTTGCGGCCACTTTATCACCGGGGCGGCGATCTGGCGGGGGGCGGCCATCTTGTGGTGATTCAATCAACGATGCACCGATGACGGGCCCGATGGCGCAAATGTTAGTGTTCCTGTCTTATGCGGCAATGGTCGTAGGTCGTAGGTTCGATCCCAAACAGAGCAAACTGTTTTTTATATTATGAAGAAGATAGCAAACAAGCATGCGGTCCGCTTGATGATAAACGTGACCGTAGCCTATAGACCCTCGTAACATCTGCTAGAACTAAATAAACCCGACCCCGATAAAGCAAATAAAAAGAAAATTTCTTCTTTTCAAGGTGGCCCATTACAAGCAGTTTCGAATCCTCAAAAATAATAAATTAAACAATTTTAATTCGGCAATATGAAGTGCTAAGTGTTATTATATTCATAATACTGGTGACTTTGATGACTCCAAGGTATCATAAGAGTCATCTAACATATTACTTAGACCTACCTTACATTAGTCCGCCGGCATCAGACGGGTCTTAAAACTAACCAGAAAGGAATCTGCAAGAAAAACTGGTGGTGCTAAAGGTATTTTGTGGTGGTGCTCATATATAAAATGAAAAATAAATTTTCATCACAAAACTTGTTTGGTGTTGTGGATCAAATTTATGGGCCTTGGCGTATAAGATCTCAGACAAATTTAATATGTCGGTGCATTATTTACTCAAAGTAAATCGATAATTGGTTATATTACACTATTATAAAAGATAAATTATTACTTCAGCATTAGGACGGTCCACCCTTGGACACAGGTCTTATTAAAAGAGTTCCAATAGGATCAATTTATTAGCGGTAAGGTCATTTGGGGCGTATAAAGTAGTTGATCTCTCTAAGAAATATTCGAAATATTCCATCTTTTGTACGCGCTGCTCTCACGGCCTACAAATACTCATATTACGATCCGCTAATATGTAGTTGACGTGCTTTATTATAGGTCCGATGTGGGCCCCCTTTTATTCAAAGTAACTTAAGCAGATTATTAGGCAATGGGAGATTGTACGACGTGTATCAACTTTAAACTGTATTGTGTCAAGATTATTGTAATAAAATTTTTTTACTTATTAGAGTACATGGTTACGGTCAAATATTTATAAAAATATAAGTTGGGCAGCTAGCGATGATATTAATATTATGATATAAAAGTTTGTTTGTGATGAGTCGGCTTAAGCACTTGTGTTAAGGACATCAGACAACAGATGAATCACAAATTTATTACTTACCAACATATATTTAACACCCAAACACAGAACAAACATAAATATCATCATATAAATTTTTGTCCTGGTGGGGATCGAACGACGATCTTTGGCGCATAAGTCAGGATCACTACCATCTGCGCCATCGGGCCGGTCAACTTGATTGTTGCCTGTTCATTTGTTTTGATTTTGCGAATTGGTCAACAATATGTGGACTGTATGAACCCTAAGGAAAACTTATGACTACTTGTGTTCGCGTAAAAGTTCCCGCTGGGCACGATAGAGACGAAATCCGCGCGTATGAATTCGTAGCCCCCACCCCCAGTAACTTCATAAATACCTCCCTCAGTTGCGTTCTCGCTGGTACTACTCACATATTTTACACTACCGAACGCCGCGTGCAGTCGCTGCCCCTCGAACGAAATCCGACCGCAATTGTGCGGCCTGATTTACTCAGTCTTCCATTTTGTCCAAACAATACGTAATTGTGTCTAACGATGTCCAATCGAGCCGAGGTCCGACCTCAGAAGCGTCCTCGAGTAATAGACGTCAATTTTACAGGGCTCCGCTCATCGATGGACGCTCTCGCCTACCCCTCCTGTGGTGCTGGAATTAAATTTAGTCTATTAGGTCGAAAAGAAAAGTAAACGAACATGAAAGAAAATAATTAAACCGACTATAATGGCACTTATCGCGAACCGTATGATTAACTATGATCCTCTAGCACTAGTCTCCAAGATCATCGTCATACCAGCCAGTGCGTCCACTGCTGGACATAGGCATTTTCAAGAAAGGAGGTTTTTTGCCCATATTTACCACGCTGGGTGAGCTTGTTGAGCGCGTTTGAGCTGCACTGTTTCGAATTGATATACTTATCCGTCGGTTCTGGTACATTAGTCGCCTATTACGTCTCCTAATACAGCGGGAGGTACTATTATAGTTATACCTCTATATTATAGTAGTACCACTACTGGTACCTCACGGCAAGTCTCCAAGATACATATACCTATTTATCAAGACAGTGACAAATTATAATAGAATTATTATAAGCCTATAACATATTAGATCATCCACACCTATTTAAATTACATATGGAAAACATGTTTTTATTTTGATTTGAATCTTTAATTTAAGTTTGAACTGTGTATAGATATAATTTGCTTTGCGGCTTACTATGCAATCTTCAATATTATCATATCAACCGATGTCCACAAGTGGCTACTAGGACAAAGACCGATCAGCATGATTCTGCGGATCTTGTCAGATTGCCTGTCCATTGTGTGGATCTCCATTCCAAAACTATGCGGCATTGGTTTTGCGTGGTATGCGTCCTGCAGTATGCATTTGTGTTTAAATATTTCATGTTCATATACTGCATTTTTCTAGTGGTTTTAATTTTATGCCAGAGTCGGACCTCCTCGTTATTTAATAACCTCTGACAAAGAATGTCATATTTAATTTAGAATTCAAGAAGCTGCCGGGCAAATGTCTCAGCGGTTACTGCGTTTATTTACTTGATATATGTATTCATATTGTCTTCATTATGCGCATAATTTTATTCCCATATCTAGTTTTCTAGTGCTACTGGTTTCCCTTTGCGCAGACTTGCTTAATAAATAAGCACCTAGAAAGCGTTCATCGTAATTTATGTCCAATTCAATGCTAGCGTGTGTATGCAAACTATGTATGACTTAGGTGGTAGAGATTTTTTGTAGACATGTAATGTTTTTAGATTCCTTGCGATAGCTCAAAACTACTTTTAGGTCCTACTTTTGAGAGAAATTTCGGAGATTGTTAGTTTTTTTTGTAGATACATTAATGTTTCCCACCCCGCTCCGTCTTCTTTTGTGGAAGTTCTTTTGTGGAAGAAATTAATTCTAAGTGATAGACATATACCATCGCGGCCTTTTTTGTAGACCTTTTTAAGGTGCAAAATACTTGTAGTACATTATTTTGCAATGTAAGCAGTAAAAATGTGTTAGTTTACGACATCGCATTAGTAAACTCTAAAATTTTCAGTGTTTTTCTTCTACATTAGCTTGTATTATATATAAAAACTTCCTCTTGAATCGGTCTGTCTGCATCAACACCCGTTGCAACGTTTTTTAGATAGCATACTAGGGACAGGCTGACAGCGGACAAAAGTTACTATCTTTATTGTATACTATGCAGTGATATTGGTTCTTGGTCAAGATAATATATAATTTAAATAAACACGTATATTAATTTGCATACACTCAATAATTTATTGCGTCAGCACTTAAAAGAATATATCTTCTATTTTTTTATTGCTTTTATAATTATATCGATGCAAAATGTATACTTAGTTGGTGTAAAATATACGGTAGAATTAATTATGGAAGGTTAGTTGGTGGCGATCAGTGAAACTGGCTCCGTCGCTCGTGTGTTGTCCCTGATTCACTCGCCATCAATCATCCGAGGGGTCGATCACGTGGAAAATCATTGCATTAAAGACTAATTGGCAGTTGAAAGCTAGCCGGCCCGGCGCCAGTTATTTCCATAAATAGTCAATTATAATTTTAATTAGAACCTCTCTTAAGACAGTTTGCTAAATGGGGAGAGTTTATAATTGGTATAATTGAATATAATCAATTAATAAGATTTCTCGTATCTCAGACAATCAGGAAATGATTTAATTGTACAAATAACATCAGAAATAATTACGAAGGTTGATTCAAATCGCTTCGCTTTCTAATAATGTCCTCCAAACAGTCGTTCGTAAGAAACGAACAGGATACACAAGACTCGGTCCACTTTTGTACCTTTTATGACCAAACAAATCCTAATTCCCGAAAGCCTGTCTGGTGTGAGGGCGCGTTTTACAAATAAACGCGCGCGGCACGAATTGACACTTGGATTTACGTCCCCTACACACGCTCGCGTTCAAGGAACCGGCCGTGTGATGCACAATGGAACGCCAAGGATGCCTCGAGATTGAACAACCAATGGCTGACCTTAAATCTTATTCATATTTATAACAAGTTAACATGTAAAATAATTATATATAGTCGCAGACGGGCTGAATAATCTTATCTTTTGCCATGAATTCATTAGGATTGCGACTTAGATATGAGCGAAACATATTAATATTTAATATTTAGTTTATTATTAAAATGCTCAGAAATAAAATGGCTGCATAGTTTTTAAATAACTATTGCGGTCTAAAAGGCGGTCATCCTTTGATCAGAGTACTGCTACACAAGCAATTACATTTTACAGAACAGTTGTACTGGATGGCGATCTCGGACGGTCTACATTCTTGTTTGCCGCGACCTCCTAAACATTTGTGTGATCTGGCTCGCTCGTGCTCGCTCCTCCACTTTTTGCTCGTCGCTCGCCGCCTCTGTTCCGAGAACTGTCGCATTTGAAAAAAACTAAAAAGACAGGCCGTCCAAACGCTCAGTTGCGGTCGACAAAGGTGTGAATATAATTAATGGTTTATCAAAAGCCCCGCCTACCGACGCAATCACGACGCATTTGGACATGCACCCGCAGCTCGATACTCATTTTTGATTTCCGATTTCATACTTTTTGCCGTGCCTGACCGACTTCGGTGGATTAATCATTGAATGCGCTCATCATGTTCCTCATTATATCCACCCGGCCGCATCAATCAAGATCATCAACATGGATATTTTAATTAGGCGACCAATAAATCTTGGCTATGATTCCGCTTCTAATTTAATCTTACCTCTGGCCGTGCCACAGTTCGTCATTAGTCGACACCTCGCCCGCATAATTTTAACCCGTCAAATTTGTCGTACGTCACTTATCCTCATATTTCTAAATACAGCGACCATTTATATTCTCAGTACAGTCTATCTCGCTGCTTCTATCTAGTTACCCGTTACTTCATATCTTTATCTAACCACATAAACGTCGAGCGACCAACTAAAAAACAGACAGAACCAACTTTGACGGCAAATGGCATCTTATATCATCTGAAATTGGTGTACATTAAAAATATACAGCGCAGAACATTTGATCTTATAGAATGGACAGCGATAAATTCTCGTTTATTGGCCTAAGTTGACAGTGTTACGCAAAATTTATTGTATGAATTATTTTCTTCTAACTCTAGCTTCGACTATTTCAAATGTATCGTAAAGTGCTAGTAGTTCCAAGCGTGCGCGTTGCTGGTAATATCGCTGGTGACGTGTGAATGGTCCATTGTGTACGCAGTTGTCGTCTGCAGGTTCGGCTTAAACCTGGAAGGCGGGTCAACGGCTCGACCTCTAATCACCACGAACATTATGTATATAATATTATATACACCGCAATTACGAGCCAGCTAACTCGATACAGAATGTCCCGTTACTTTTATTGCCCTAGCCTCGGGTATATTGCATATGTGTGCTGCTCTTTTTTACCTAATCACTTGTTTTATCTACCAAAACGTAATTGTCTTGAAGTTTAGCAATAGCCGTGATATACTAGCAGAGTAGAATAGTACCTGTCACCGTATCAGGTGTCGTAAGAGGCCACTAAGATGCCAGAACCGACAGATGGCGGTATAACCATCCGAAACAGTGTAGCTCAAATGCACAGGGCGGGGATAGGCAGCAGCATTACCGTCGCGAAATCTGCACTCTGCGATTGCCAACATGTTTGCCTAGCGTGATAATTATGGGCAATAATTCCCCTTTCTTGTGGAGGCCTATGTCCAACAGTGGACTTGTAATGTGATGTAATGATAAGTTTAACAATTGGAGTCGAACGTTCGACGTACATTAATATGGTGTTGTCATGTTTCGTCCTCGTAAACTTGTGATATTTTATTGCCAAAAGGTTTTAGTCTGTATCGGATTCCAATTTAATGTATTTTTGTCATTAACACTATTAAAGTTGGGTATGGGTTTTTGTGTAAATCATCGGGAACTCAATATATTTTATGAAAACTTAACCCATGTTAACTATACAATTGATTTTGTGATCCGTACCTTCCACCTGACTTAAATCATTCCATTTGTTATAAAACTTGCAACGTCAAGGTATGGCGCAGGTAGCTTTGCTGAGGGAGGTGTATTTGGAAGGTTGGGATTATTATTGGATTCCCTCATCGACGACACTGTGTCTGACAGATGCAAGGATACCTTTGTGTTTTTATGTTCGTACGAGGTCGTTTCTGGAACCCGCGATTCGATGCACATGTGTATTGGAGGACCGTTTTATACCTGTTCCGTCGTAAACCATCCCCAACAATAGTAAGGTACTCTGATATACGGCCATTCGCTATTGCGTCTTGCTATAGAAACGCTTGCATTCGCTTCGCTACAAGTGATTTTGGATTCGATTGTTTGCTCTCAATAGCGTTAGTGTTAGTGTTCTTTCATATCCGATCGCGTATTGTCTGCAGCGGAAGCCGCATTGTTGGCTCTCGAACATTAACGTCTATATAATTTGTCTTGTATTCAGTGCATTGGAATTCCTATCCGTGAAAGAGCTGAGTTTGCTGGTCATTTCCTCATAAGCGCTAGCGTTACTACCTATCTCGTTTATCACCGTTTAACGGTGATCAACGAGATATACGCTATATTTCCTAGTTTTAAGATTTCCTTTAAACCAAACGAAACGGCCTCCGCTGATGGTTTGAAACAAAGTAAGGCGAAACTGCTTTTATTAAATGTTATATCGTAATGAACATTTGCGGGTAATGGAAAGGGAGATAAATGGCGGACGGTTTAATGGGACCGAGCTACCGCTTGTAAAATTGTCCACTACTTGTTTGTGCCGTTTATCTTTAATGCTATTATTAAAATAAATTAAATGTCTCGTTATATTATGAGAGTATCTATAAAGTATATCTGTTTCATATTTATCATGATAATAAACATATACGGATATTTACGGGTCCAATGGCGCAGATGGTAGTGGTTCTATCTTGAGCGCCAAGGGTCGTGGTTTCGGTACCCACCTAGAGCAAATATTGATATAATGATATTTGTGTTTGTCCTGTTGTCTGGCGTCTGTAACACAAATGCTTTATGCGATTTACCACGGAGTCAGGTCAATGTCTAAGATGTGGGAATTTATGGAGTACTTGAAAGCTTGTCAATATTCAGCAGGTGATCGTGGTCTGTGGTTTTGTTTTCAATAGATCTTAATTACATTGGTTATAGGTAAAGGAAAATTTAATTCGCACTCGGTGCGGTCACGTTTTTGCATCATGCCTGGTCATTAATTCTTCTCGATGAATCGCAATGACGCATGGTGGATCATCAATGACCAATTCGCAGGACTTGGTGAGATTTTTTTTTAATTAGTGTGTATCAATTTAATATTGTATAATTGGAATAACATGAATAATAACTATATAACGTATTTTTGGTATTAAATGAATTGAACATATTATGTTTATAAACCTCTGTTTTCCTATTATGTTATGCTCCTACTACTATCAAAGGATATTTGCTTGTTTTAGATAGGTTGACCGTTTATGACAAAAAAACATACTACATATTATTTATAATAGTAATAATAAATTCCACTACAACTCATACATAGACCTGACTCCGTAAGTCATTAAAGCATTTGTTACGGGTGACAGACGACGGAGTATCACCAATATACTACTTAAACACATATATTTAACACCCAGACACAGAACAAACACAAATATCATTATATAAATATTTGCCTCGCGTGAGCCTCGAACCCACGACCCTTGGCCCACAAGATAGGATTACTAACATCTGCGCCATCGGGCCTGTCGGGCCAAAGTAGAAAACTATAATTGCATTTTTTAAATGATCTAGGTAATATTGAAAGTGCAATTAATTAAACGTGTATTTATTATATTTAATGACAGTTGAGTTAATAATAATTTCATATTAATTATGTTGGACAAGCTACCTTCATTAATATGTCAGCACAATACGCAAGTGATTAAGTACTCGTTCTAAAGTTCTGCGGGCCGAATGGCGCATTCATTGGTATTCCTATCTTATGCAACTAAGGTCGTGGGTTCAATCCCCACTCAGGACAAATGTTTATATATAATAAGAATATTTTTTCTGTGTTAAGTATGTTACACATGATATCCATAATACTAGCGCTATAAGCGAATTATCTCGGAGTCATATCAAGTACATACATCACTCCAGTGTTCTATCAGGGTAGGCAGAGACTACGGATCTCCACTCGCTACGATCTTGGCATACCTCTCTCGCTTCCCTTACTGGAATTAGCCCTTTCATACACACTCGTTTACTCTTTGTTCTTCTGACCTGGCCCTTAGTTAATACTTCTTTTACCTGCTTAAGTTATGTTCGTCTAAGTCGTCCTATACCAACTCTTCCATTCACTTCCGCTCTAATATAATACACTCATTTGCAAAAAAAAACGGGCACCTAAGCAATGAACCATTTTAAATGTAACTGTTGGTTACTGTATGTAGTTTTACTTTTACAATTTCGTAAATTAATAAGCAAATAATCGTTTTCGTCAGTATTATCCTAAAATTTTGATAAAATTTATGGGTTTTAATGCTAAAGTTTACTAGTAGTGTATGCTCGCTAGTAGTGCATATGCTCGTGAAGTAAAATTTAACAAAGATTTTGTTTGTTTTTTCTATAATAAAGTAAAAGCAGATAAATGTTTAGTATCGAGTGTGACCCCCTCTAGCAGAAATCACAGCTTGAATTCGTCTGGGTATGCTAGCGAGGATATCCTGATACTAGCTTGCGGAATACGTTCCCACTCCGCGATAATCACATTCTTCAGGTCTCTGATGGTCTGTGGAGATGGTTGTACTGATCTCACGTGTCGTTTCAGAACGTCCCAGACATGCTCTATATGATTGAGGTCGGGACTTCAAGCTGGCCAATCCAAACGACGAATGCCGATCTCTTGCACATACGCTTCCACATCACCAGACCAGTGGCCGCGAGCGTTGTCGTCCATAAAAATTGAGTCTTCGCCTAAAGCGGCTAATGCGGGTTGTGCATGAGGAATTAGAACTGCCGTTATGTATCGATGTCAAGTCAGTGAGCCGTTTTCAATGAAGACTAACTCCGTACGATCCATTTAATTGATTCCTGCCCTAAACATAACAGAGCCCCCACCATAAGGAGTGATTTCTTCGTAACAAGCCTCTGCAAAGCGTTCTCCTCTTCTTCGTAGCACTCGCCGACGTCGATCTTCACCGAACAGAGATATCCTAGCTTCATCGGAGAACAATACCCTATTCCAGTCTTCTTGAGTCCATAACTCACCTAAGCCTAGCAACTCTGTGATCACGGAGTATCTTAGGGCCGCGGCCCGGGCGATGACTGCTTATATTGACCGCGAGAAGCCTCCTGACCGTCGATTCGAGGTTGTTCTTAAGGTCCACATACGAAGAGTTGCGATTTCTCAATGCGCGACTCACAAGAAAACGATCATCCCGTGGTTGGGTACATGGTTTCCTTCCAGAACCAGGTCTTCTCTCGACGGAACCGGTGTCTTGATACCGCTGACAGGTCTTTTAAACCGTCGAGCGACTCACACTTAGCCTCCGACCCACAAAGCATTGGCTGCAACCCTCTTCGAGCAGCGCAATATTTTTGGTAGCTTTTCCCACATTCTCTAACATCATTGAGATAGCTAAACAGCAATAAATGATTGGTTTTTTTGCTAATGAGTGTGTTTGTGCAGTCATTCTACTATCATCCATCCTTTCCACAAACCATCTCAACATTCCTTTCTCTATTGTCACAACATCATCTTTTACACAACATCAATCTCATCTTATAGATGTGTGAATTAATTAGATCCCTGAAGTTCCGGTAGCTATGAATGGGAGTCCCGACGTTTCTTGATATGAGATCGCGACGTCACGCGCTTGCGCACCGCAAATTGCATCAGCGGCTCGCATGTCGCCGGGAGTTAGTCACACGTATTGCGTTACACGCGCCATGTGCAGCGCGACACCGACCGAGTGACTGGACCAGCGCACCACCGCGGCTAGACCGCACGGCGCTGGCTGCAAATACGCCCAGTACTCGGTCCACGACACTGGCTACTTTTGGCACGGACTTTTCACACCACTACGGCGGTATCGTGGGGCGATTTATCGCTTAACAATACTAAAATATACATTAAACTTGAATCATCATAATCGGCTCATGAGCATATCATTTTTTTCTTGTATTTTATTTACGTCTTGTTTGATGAAAAAATTAATAATTATAAATTATCATAGGTTACCGACTAGTTAATATTATATTTAATTATCAGTATTAGTATGTATGACAGTAATCTGTAAGTGTACCGGTGCTAAATAAATAAATACTCTGAATGTAAATAGCATTATCGTACATTGTCTTGTCGCTGTAATCAATATGTAACGTTCGTAATGGACATATTATAGAGATGCGTCTGCATTGGTACCTGACTCTTACATGTTTCTACCGCCAAACAGCAGTATTTGTATTGCTGTGTTCCGGTGTGAAGGGTGAATAAAATTAATAATAATATGTGTAGAGTACACTTATCATCTTCAAAAAGCCAATAGACTATCTTCTTCAAAAAGCTACTACATATACTAAACCCTACTGCATCACAGTAGTTTATTTTCCTCTTGCAGTGTCTTCGGTATATTTTTCATTAATAAAATTATTTTCTTCTTCTATCGCTTGGTCATGGCCACCCGCTTTAGTTGCCAACGGCACCCTTTAGATGATAAAATCAAATGATAATAAATACTTTCTTATACCTACACCAAACAAAAAAAATATATGAAATATATAACAGTAATCATAAAGTACAATGGGCGGCCTTATAGCATATAGTAATTTCTTTCAGGCAAACTTTAAATTGCTTGGTAATGTGACGTCATATACTCAAGTCACCAGTTTGGCAACGCGCTAGTGATATCTTTGTGATATCACGAGCTTCTGTAGACTGCGGTGATGCTTACCTACTATTACGCGACTGTATGCTGGTTTGTCGACCTGGTCTTATAAAAAAAAAGAGTTGTAAATATTTCTCGCGATGTCGCTATCCGTTGCGTATTTTAGCACCGGCATTTATGGTTTATTGGTGGCAGAATTATTTGTGCTACTGACTGGTTGTATAGATTGAGGTAGGTACAAGCGGACCACCCTAGACGTCCTTTGTTATGTACCTATATTAATAATATAAAGTTGAAAAGTTTGATTGTTTAAACGCACTAATTAATATCAGGATCTACTGGACCAATTTGAAAAAATATTGTTTCGCTAGATAGATCAGTTATTGAGAAAGGCTATACAAACACACTATGCAGATGAGAGCGGAGTAGATATGAATGAAATGTGTTGCAAGGACTTTTTGAATTTTAAGTGGTTTCGGAGCGTGCGCGCGTAAACCGTTAAAGTTTTGAAAAAATTATGTGTTCTGCTTAAAAGTTCCCAAAAATGTCCGCGATGCATGTGTGTTCATCTTCGGATTATATTTTCAGTAATTTATTTGGTGTGTCAGCATAATTATATACTAATATAATTTCATACACCCTAGAAAATGAATGCCATTGGCGTAGGTAGTGATATCCTTTACATGCATAATATATATAATGCAGAAAAGTTAGGATATCAAGCCAAAATTCATATCAAATATTAAGGTCTATTGTCCCAAGAGCTGTAAAAAAATAAAACTTCTGAGCCGACGCAATCAAATGATACAGCCGTTTATGACGCAAATTGTCGATACGCAGAGAAATCAAAACTTACAATCTTAAAATTTGGTACGACACAACGTGTTATAGCATCGAAAAATAAATAAATGTAACGCATTCATTTTTAGTTTCATGATATATTTTTTTATTAGACCAGGTCGACAAATAAGCACACAGTCCGTGTAAACGCAAGTAGTAAGCGTCACTGCAGCTTGTAGACGCTCGTAATATCACAAGGATATCACTAACGCGTTGCCAACGTTGTGATTTGATGATATTATGTCATATTATTCAGTAATTTCACTGCCTCTCTCACCCTATAAACCGGACTGCTGTATGGCGGTAGAAATAGGTTAGAGTGAGGTTCCAATGCAGACCTTTGTATGAAGTCTACCTTATGTAACGGTATCAACAGGATACAATTTTACAATATACCCGGACGAAGTCGGGGCGGGCGGCTAGTTTTTTTTATTTATCATACGGTAAATTAGCAATGGGCGGCGAAGTATAAATAAAAAAAAGTCAGACATCAATGTACTGCTGTATATCTACCGATCTCGATTCTTCAACCGATACATCTTGGCAGTATCTCTCGCATCAGCATCATATTATTTAAAAAAAACGCTGGCGAAGTGCGAGCTGGACTAGTTCACCAAGAGTTCCGGAGGTATGTAAGACCATAATCTTAATTACACATAACTAACTGATTTTCATATTTCTTTTCATGATGAATTTTATTATGATTGCAATGCAAGTAGTAGTAGTGTTTGGATTTGTTTCAGCATCAGCAATACAAGACTTTCAGATTTATTGCCAAATTTCAATTCCTAGACCTAGGTCTAGAAATATGAATTTTGTTTGATTTGGGCATGTCGAAACTACTCGAAACGTGTTAATTACCCGGCATATTCGTTCGTATCTTTTTTTTGTTAACATGAAATAATAAAAATATTCTTTTATCAGCTTTAAATCTCGGTTTATTTATTTTTCTGATTACTTTTTTATATTCTTGATAACGGTTGCCGTTAGGTAACCAAAAACTCTAGTAAAAAAAACAGTTAAATAAACCGTGCCTATAAGTCGTTATTAGAGTAGTTTTATTATTCTAAGTTAACATGAAAAAATGTACGAAGATAACATTAGTATTAAACGCGTATATTAGAAAAAAAATGTTTGTTTCCATTATTAAAGGAGGCTGCAAATTTGGTTTCAACTGGATTCTCAAAAGTCAAAAGGCCGGATGAAGTTCTTGCTACAAAGGGTCTTGACAGAAAGTCCTCAAGGTGACTCTATAAGGGTTCCGTTATTTCTCTAATTGAGGTATGGAACCATAAAACCGATATTGAAAGTCATGAGAACGGCAAAACTGGAGCGGTCCCAATTCGACCGGCAGACAGATAGCATCGCGACCGGTCGGCCATGTTTACTCTGTATGTATGGTACAGTTCGCGTGCGCGCGCCTGATGTCATCCCCCCATCGGATATCGGCGGATACGCCTCGAGTAATTGATGGTGTGCGATCCAGGGCTTTGAACTATTTGCGGCGTTTGAATCTAGCTCAAAGTAATAACTCATCTCGACTCTGGTGAAATTCGAATTCGTGTCGGGCGCTTCCTTCCCGTCTGCTCGTTTAACGGTGCTCGGAAGAGGTACGATTTTATAGCTTCCTCTCTCTCCGTCGATTTTATGTTCTCCTGGTATCATTTAATGGGATTTGCAGATTTAATTGCGTCTCTAAAAAGTTCTCGGTGTTGTCTTCCTGTGTGATATTAATTATGGTATATACTTTTGGTTATCAACCAACCTAGTAGGAATATATTCACACGCATCTCATTGACTTGACTCCGTGGTGAGTCGCTTAAATCATTTGGGTTACGGCTATCAGACAATAAAAGTATCGCATTTATAATACCTACTTAAATAGATATATCTAGACATAGAACAAACACAAATATTCATCATATACATGTTTATCCTGTGTGGGATCGAACTCAGAACCTTTGGCGCACAACATAAGATCCCTAGCATTTGCACCATCGGTCCCGTCCTACATAGGATCAGCTTTCTTTAGAGATTTCATGTGAAATAGATAGACAAACACTGTATTTGAAATGTAACATTACAGTTGATGGGAAATGGGAAAATGTTGATGGTCGTGGTTTATAGTTTTCTTGCACTTAATTCCTTACAAACCAAACTTTACCAACCAATTTTTAGCATTCGGCATAAGTTCTTTATTGTGACGAGGCCAATGGTTCGATACAACTACCCACTCAGCGCAAATATTTACATGAAAATTTTGATATTTGTTCTGTGGGTGTTATTTATATGTATCTAAGTATATAATTGTAATGAAAATAGCCGACGCAGACAAAGGCGCGGATGGAAAGTGAGTGTTTGCGAGATAGAGCGGTCGCCGCAAGGGGAACGAAGCGTCGAAAAAAATGTAAACAGTCAAACTAAACCGCGTTTGAACGCCGTTCGATGAATCAATATATTATGAGTGTTTATTAACTATTTGCTAACAAAACTCAACGGTGGGTTGAGCATAATTAATCGGCCAAGCATTATTTATTAGCTAGACATCAAGTTAAATACAACTGCGAAGCTGTAAACAAGTCGCTCGAAGGTTTCAACAGCTCGGTTCGGCCACTTAAAATATATATTATTTAAATATATATGTATGCAATTGTGGCGGGCGTTGTCTGTTTGTAATATTAAAATATCTGCTTTTTACTAAATTCAAATGGATGTATATACGGCACATATACCCAAATAACATTCAAAACATTTTGTCTGTTTGTTTGTTTGTTTGAGGTAATATCTGAAACGGCTTGATCGATTTTGTTCTGTCATTTACCGGCTGATAGCTGATATAATAAGGAGCAACTTAGGCTATATAACATAACGCTAAGACTAATCGGAGCGAACAGTTAATTGAAATAGTGGCAAAAATGGGCGAAAAATTTACGTTTTGAGGGCTTACGTTGCGTGTACTGTGTGGAAGTTTGTCGTTTAAAAGAGAATATGCTGCCCAAAGTCAGTGTTCCACGCGGACGATGTCGCGGGCACAGCTAGTTGAAGTAAGCCCGGTGTTTGTATCGATAAATCTCGATCGTATATCATTTACACGATTAAAGAGCGGTAATTATAACGCGTTCACAAACACTATTCTCGTTTGAAATATGACGTCCATTAAGATGTCTTAGTACTGCACCTAAATTGATTGTTATTATTACAATAATAGTTGAGGTAAATTCTGTATGCAGTATTATCCTTATATCAGTTCGTTAATACTTTTTACTCTAATACTTTTTTCTCTAAAATTGTATACGCTGGTATACGTGTATATACTAACTTTATTTCAGTTTATTGATCAGAAATTGTTCAATTGTTGTTATGATGGGTCCTGATTTGAAAGGTTGCGGGTTCTATTCCCACCCAAGACAAATATTTATATGATAAATATTTGTTTGGTCTGTGTCTGGGTGTTAAATATATATTTATGAATTTATTCTATTTTTATGCCTTTGGTGTTCGTAATACAAGTGCTTTAAGCGACTTTTCTGGAAGTTAGATCAATGTATGGGATGTTGTGTGAAATTATTTATTACTATTTTAGTTTGTTATAATGCTAACACTAATGCGAGCAAAAGAGGTATGCCAAGATCGTAACAAAGTGTTAGAAAAGGATACTAATACATACCATACCAATTTCCAACAATTTAATATGGCTATGAACTTCTATAAAATTGAAGTGTAGTTAATATTAAATGTATTATTTTTTTGTATAATTTATTATATTTAAGTTAGTTTAGCTTATTTTTTTTCGTTTTATTATTATTTCAGCCGTTGGACGTCCACTGTTGGACAAAGGCTCCAAGTGACTTCCAATAGGACCGCTTGCATGCGGCTTGCATCTTACTCTGCACTTTTACTGCACGCGCACGAAGTCGCGGGCATAGCTAGTTCATTAGAAAATGTTAAAATTACTTAAATATCAATCACTCTATGAATAATAAATTCGACCTATGAACTATAATGATTCTTATACTCCATTGTATCTGTTCACATCAATGCAATGTATAATAGCCTTTTACCAACACGGGCGCATTGCAGGTCACGCATTTGTCTTTCCGCAAAGCTTACAAACTGTCTATATTTATCGCACCGCTGTCGATCGTTTGAAACAATAGTGCGCTGGCACCGCCCACTGTATAGGTGGAAATTGAAGCTTAATGGATGACGTAACAGCGCTCCGAAATGATCGACAAGCCAGCATGGTAGTAAACATGCGTACGCGTCATTCAGATCGCAGACTAGTCCGGAAGATGCGGCTGTGTGCGCAGTCCCCTCCCCCACGGCGCTTCCCCGCGACTCGACCGCGCTGCACGTGTTCTGTGGGAAATTATGAAGTCATTTCTATAGTAAAGTTGCCAGCACTTCCAGGTGCCGTTGAAGACGTTGTGTTTTGACGCGTAGCTATTGTTTGGTCTACGTCTTCCATTGTCATGTTATTTTTCTTCTTTGTGTAATCTAACAGATGGCAGCGCCATGTTGAGGTGAATAAAAGAAAGTCAGTTAAACCATGCCATGTTCCGCGATAATATGAGAGGTCACGACTATCAATCGGAAACGAGTTTGTGTTGTTGGTCGAGATTGAGCGGTTTATATGACGTAATGGCTTTGTTTCCTTTGATATTTTATGTCTTTTTAAGATTTGAGAAATTAAATTACCAAGGGGTAACTTGTTTTTAATATTTCGTTTTTTACGGTGCATTTGTAACGTGTTTTACAATGACGGGGTAATGACCTGACCTAACCTGACTCCGAGATAAGTCGCTAAAACTTGTGTTACAGACATATTCATCATATGAACATTTGTTCTGGGTGCGATCGAACCCACGACCTTTAGCGTGCAGATGGTAGCGATCTCCGCCATCGGCCCGTCAATAAATCAATAAATCAATAAATATAATAAAAGATAATTACTGTTACCTATTAGCCTCATAATAATCTATTTTGGCCTATAAAACAATTTGGCATACAAATTGTGTTAACGCACTAAATCCTATAGTATTGGTAATGTTGCCAATACCGTTGGTATTGATACAAGATCACATTAGCGTTTGCATGCAAAATGGAATAACAAGACGAATGCCTATCCATAAACAAGCACACCTGTTCGGCCGACAAATAAAAATGTCCGTCGCAGATACGAAATGAGAAACGGTAATAGCCGAACACATTCTAACTGGAAATTAAATTTTATGAAGCCGGCGGAACACTGGCTGATGGAATACTTTCATCCATTGGGCGCAGACGGAGTGTGGGGACGACAGACCTGTCTGGCGGCCCGTTACCGGACTATCAATGGCCTCTCTCAATGGATCCACATGTATTTGCATAAACGATCTCTCGTAGCGTAATTATATTTACTAAGCCCCATTCATTTATGCCACCGAACTTTCATTATATGTGATTTTATTGCATTTAATGCATCCAAAGGAGATTCTTACTGGATAGGCCCGATGGCCCAGGTGGTGGTGATACTATCTTGTGCGTGAAAGGTCGTTGTTTTAGTCAATATTGACCTGAAATCTCCACCCAGGTGAATATTGTGACACCTCTGTTGTCTGATGTCTGTAACACAAGTATTTTAAGCGACTTATCTCGGGAGTCAGGTCAATGTATGAGTTGTGTAAATTAATTATTATTTATGCTAAAACTTTTTTAAAACTATTGTTTCCCTCTTGTAAAAGAATGGAGACGTGGAGTAGAATAGTACCTTGACCTTTACCGGGTATAGTAAGAGGCGCCTGAGGTACCGGAGCCGACAGATGGCGGTATATATCTCGGAAATAGTGTATCCCAAATGCACACGATTGGGATGGACCGGTAGCATTCCCTTCGCAAAGCTACGCGCTGTGGTGACAACTACGCATGAGTAATTATGGGCTGCTCATCATCATCATTACATCCATTGTAAGTCCACTGCTGAACATAGAGCTTCCCAAGAAAGAACGAATTTCGCCCATAATAACTGGGCAAGCGTATTGGCAATCGCAGAGCGCAGCTTTCACGACGATGCTGCTGCCAATTGCCTCCCTATGCATTTGGGCTGAGCTACACTGGCTTGAGCTACACTGTCTCATGGGCTGATAATGATGATAAAAAAGGGAAGAGATGGTAGTTAATCTCAGCATAAAAAGAATACTGAAAATTCGAAGGTTGTCAGTACATTACTTTAGTAATAAATGGGTTTGAGTCCATATCTGCGGGAACATGAATTATTTCATCAACTACTATGACATTCTATAGATTGTCCAGAAAATCTAAACGCCCCGAGTATCAGCCTTGTCAAATGTATCGTCAGCAACAGGTTTAAATTGCCGTGTCTGTATGTGTCAATGTTCCTCATTTCAATAAACAGGTGTCGGGTGACACGGAATTCGTCAAGAACAACCAATTATCATAATTGTTCGTTATAATGGAGTTTAGCGAACGTTTTGGAATAATAAAGCCGTGTTTATTAGTATTTTTATTCGTATATTAGCAGTGCCCGCGACTTAGTCCCCGTGGAATACTGACATTTGGTATATAGTAGCCTTCCTCGATAAATGGACTATCCAACCGATCGATATTTTTAAATCGGACAGCGGTTCCTGAGATTAGCGCGTTTAAAAAAAAACTATACAGATTTATAATATTAGTGAATGTTTGTTCATATTTCATTTACTGACGTTCAGTTTCGATCAAGGTGGGTTCCCGTTGCGAGCTTTGACTTAAGTTCAAACAATGCTTTGCGCTCAGGAATGACGATCTACGGCCGAGATTGCTTTGAGAATGTAATGCCTAAGCGACTCTATCGTCGCAAGTATTTATTGCTGTCTGGTGAGAGTATTCAATATGCAAGACTTGCATATTATAATAAAAGTACTCCTTAAACGACTTTAAAACGCGGGTTACGACATTTCGATTACCTGGCGGCAGACGTTCACAAGATTGACAAAAAATGTGTGTTGATACTGTTAAAACAGTAGTTTTTTTATATGCAGTAATTATACTTACAAGATAGCCTGTCTATAGCATTCTCTGTTCAACTTATTTATAACCAGAACAAAGATATCCATTAATGACGGTTTACATTTTTATTCCGCCTTCCCAATAAAGCACAGGCGCTGTTTGTTTTATGAATCGTTATATTTTTTATTTCTTGACGGACTTTGGCCTGCATTGCGATACAGCGATCTAATTGGACATCGGCTATTATTCACCTCATACGGGTTAAATACGTGTTTAACCTCGACTTATCTGGCCGTTTGCTATGAATAGACTTAATTTGCACATGGAAGGTTGCATACACTACTTAAATCTGTGTTTAAACTTTTTTTTTTCTTGTATGTCAGATTTTTTTTGTTTAGGATATCGATAAATGATAGTGCCTTAGTACCGGTAAAATAGCATTTTCAAATAAAATTTTACTTCAATTAATCAAACACTTTCGAATCGTCAATAGTAATAAATAGAACAATTTTAATTTAGAAAAATGAAATACTAATTTGTATTAAATTGATAATACCGATGACCCTGATGACCCGACGAGAGCATACGAGTCATCTAACATTTAAATTAAGCCTAGATTATAATTATTATTATTTATATACTAAAATCGTAAGTTTAATGCAGGTTCATTACACGAGCCACCAGAAAAAGACCTACAAGAAAAAATAGTTTTGATAAATGTTCCACCTATACTAAATAGTATTAATGGAACTCCAACCATCGTCGGCTCTTACAAACCGTTGTCTTAAAGCTAGGGTAGGCTAATTCTATCCCTTCCTTGTACCAGATGTCGTAGGAGGTAACTGAGGTACCAGAACCGTCGCTAACTCAAATGAATCCTGGAATAGCAGTAACATTCCTGTAGCGATGCCACGCCTGTCCAGCGCAGCAATTATGAGCAAAGTTCTACTTCTTTCTCGGAGAGGCTAACGTCCAGTAGTGGATGTCCAACGGCTGATATGTTGATGAAAGATGATCGATCCGAAATTTTAAATGTTCATAAAATTTTAGGAGGTATTTTTATAGCTTATGCTAATGATGCTTCAAATTACTAAGAATATTCGTTACATCCTCAATCGTAAAGGAACTTTTATTTTGGGTTAATCATCTCTCGAGATAAAGATGAGCGCCCACCCGTGACCCGGCGCGTGCCTCGCAAACCTTATCGCCGTGTACGTCGGAACATTTATCGTGAATGAAATTATTGTCCGTTTCTTCTGTTGTTATTTCATCTTTATGGCCACCGATAAAAATGTTGAACATTTGTTTGTTTCTTTTTTTCAAATTGTAAGAGTAACGCGGATGATAAGGGAATACTTTACAAGCGTCGTTTAGAAAAGTATTAACTAAAATCTAGTGGATCGTTGATGTATCAAGCTTTTAACCCGCAGTTTTATTATTCGGGATATTTTATCGCCTATTGCTTTCTCTATGGCTAGAACTATGAGCAAGCCAAATTTTATAAATATCAGTTCACTGTTAAAGAAGTGATAACGTAACAAACAGACGAACATGTTTTCGCATTGTCTCATATTTGCATAAATGAATGTTTCACCACGAACGTCGAGAGAGTGCATTCGAGTCGATTTGCCATTAAAATCGATAACGATTTTGTTGATGGCGTATTTGAAACCGCAGATTTCAAATTATCTCGTCGTAAATAATATTGATGACAGAGTTTCCAGGGTCCGTCTGTTTTGAAACTTGATGAGCTGTCGCGGCTCAGCCCCACCCATTGCACCGCTAATGGACTGCGCTTAAAACATGGAACCACCTCCGCATCATTTGGCAATAATCATCAATTACACCGGTAATTGCTCGGCGAGCACCTTCACTCTCGTATTTCTCAATAGTGTAATCGTCTGGGGTGCGTGGGCGTGTTTGACCTCTCGCCACGCGTGGGCCAGGCTTTCTACCGCAATCTGCTGATCTGCCATGGCTCATCTGAATAGCCTCTCAGGTGTCGCGTTGGCGTATGAGTGGCTTGATATCCAAACGTTTCCTCCTCGGGGAGAACAAAGGAGTTTAAGTTGGGCACTTAGTGCTGGCATCATGTTAATTGTTATTATGAAGTCAAAATATTTGTATATTTATAATATTTGCATCGAATAGGTTAAAAAACAACTGAACCTTGGAAATTCCTTCACTAATAGAAAGTTACATAGAGATCGCCCAGAGCTATAACGCCGAAATACTGTACGATTTTATTCAGCAATGATAATAATTAATGTATCATATAAATGTAAGTGTACAAATAAATAATGTTTTGTTAATATTGGAGGTTTATTAGCTATATTATACTCGCACTTTAAAAAAAAATTAGATCACAACCCTAAATAGAAAACATAAAAAAGGCCGCTAGCCTTTTTTTATTTTTGAGAGGCCTATGTCCAGCAATGGACTTTCAAAGACTAGTGTGATGATGATGAAAGAAGTGATGAAAGAAGTATGATGATGATATAAGATCATCAGCGAATAACTTAGGCTATATTTGATTCCTATATTTTTACGGGAGAGGGAACCATGCAGAGGGAACCGCGGGGTATTGCTAGTACTGAATATAACGTGAAGTGTTGATTACAAACAAGTTCAAGCAAGGTTGTCCGGACCACAGCTGTCAACTGGCAATCTCAGGTTACACTAAATAAAAAATAAATGAATATTCGTTGTCGAGGCGCGACAAATGTTTGTGTGTCGCCATGTTTTTGTGCTTTAAGCTGGATTGCTTGGATCTTTCGTTGGGAGTATCACCTTACGGTTTTGCTTATTGAAGTGTGTTTTTTCGTATAGCTCGTATTATTTTACACGTTTATATCGGCTTACATTGGCTATTAAAAAAATCTAGTATCTTTTTAATTCATTAAATTAAAATAATTAGAAGATAATATTTACAAAAAATAACTTTTTTTTAGTAAATGTTTACTTAAATGTTTTATGATTAAATTCTCACAACATTTCATACACTGACATGATTCCGTGGTAAGTCGCTTGGAGCACTTGTGTTGCGAATATCAGGTAATAGAAAAATCACAAATATACTACTTATATACATGTAATTAACATCCAGAAAGAGCAAATATAAATATCATCATTTAAATATTTGTCATTGGCTTATTTTCTATGTATAAAACCTCTCAAGTAATTAACGACAATTAACGACATTAGATCACACGTCCGCGTCCGCGGTTGACCATAAATTTCCCCATAAAAATCATATTATTATAGAGAATTTTTGTCCAGGATTGCTCGTTTAGGCAGGCAGAGCATACCTTCGACCCGGTATGGTAACCTATCATTAGATTCTCCTATATAGATTTAGATCTATCAACCCATTGCATTTTGATATTACTATCTATGTCTACTACGTTCAGCCTTACATAGCTTAATTGACAATTTTGATTGTACCTTTAGATAGACGTGTGATATATATACCGGCCGAGTAGAATAAAACCTCCTCCTGTACCAGGTGTCGTATGAATAAGGTACCAGCCGACAAATGGCGGTACACCCATCCGCAACAGCGTAACTCAAATACACAGAGCGAAAGCTGCGCTTAGCGATTGCCAACAGTTGGCAGTGGACTTCCAATGGCTGTTATGATTTATAATAGTATATATTAGTAGAAAGTTGAACTGTTTAAAATACTGTGTCATAAAGGATTTTTACTATTATAAATTGTTTAATAAAACAAACGATAAGCTTCATTAAAAACGCGTGTCGTGCCCACGCAATATACATATCTTTCCATTTATAATTCTATCTATAATACGGACCCGATGTCGCAGATAGTCCAATTTATGCGTCAAAGGTCGTGACTTCAATCTCCAGGACAATAATATAATGATATTTGTATTTGTTCTGGTCTGGGTGTTGAATATGTATTCAAGTATTGCATATGTGATTCATCAGCTGTCTGATGTCATTAACACAAGTGCTTTAAGCGACTTATCTCAGAGTTAGGTCAATGTATGAGATGTTGTGAGAATTTGTGGTTATAATATCACTGTTCACCTATTTGCTTTGATGTTCCGCCGAGATTTCTTCAGTTTCTCCGTATAATTTAGTGTGTCGGGTCATTACGAAAAATTGTAATGGAAACGGTGATCGTGTAGGTCGCTGATGCTGTGTCACCCGTTGCCGTCGTCGCGCGAGTTTGGGAGTTCATTCTGGTTTCGATTCCGTTATAGTTGTAGGAATATGTGTGCGGATTATTCATTGTTACTCTCGCTATTCTATGCAGGTGAAGAAGGTGTATATAAATATATATATTTTTACAAAATGCATTAGACTTATACTATTAAAATCATTCATCATGTTAATAAAAAAAATATCTAGTAAGGAACTACTTTATTAAACGGCTTTAAAACTTTTAAAGCCGTTTACTAACTTTGTCGTTTTCGGAAACCATTCTCAATTTCAAGATTGAGTTGAGACGACTTTGAGAAGTTACAATGTTAGAAAATATTATCTGGTGTTGTCTGAAATCCGCAACCGAAGTGTGTTAAGCTACCTCGGAGTCAGGTTAACGTATGAGATGTCGAACTTATTTATTATTTATAATAGGTTTTTGTAATATTAGGTAGTCGGTGGCGACCGCTATGTGAAGATTGGACATGAGGCATATCGAGTGTCCCGCCGGTTTAATGGCGGGGAAGTCGCCTACGCCACGTTTTATAATAAGCAAAAGTTTTATAATAAGCCCGCGTGATCACTATATCATTCTTAATGGGATGGGCATGTTTAAGTTGTTTGCATATGGATTTTGCTATTTTTATTTTAATGGAAAATGAATGGATGCGATATCGCGAATGGTCGGTGATAACTGTCCCATTACATATGCGTAGTATAATTGATTTATACATATACCAATTAAGCTCTAGTAATATTCTGGCTCTCTTAGTTTATGCGATTAAACAGAGAACTTCATCTTTTTGATTATTACTCTTTTACAGCTTATGCAGAGGATCAATCATTATTTTTCATTATAAAGTCAGCAGACGAGCATACGGTTCGCTTGATGGTAATCGTGACTGCAGCTTACAGACAATCGTGTCATCACAAAGGTATCACAAGCGGGTCGCCAATCTTGTAAACTGAAAACGCAATGTCACATTTACTCTGTAATTTCACTGCCTCGTTTATCCTTCAGACTGCAACACACTAATGCGAACACTGCTATTTGGCGGTAGAAATAGGTGAGAGTGAGGTACCAATGCAGGCGATCTTTATAAGAGGTCTGTCTACCTCTGTTAACGAGGTCTAAAAACAAGCAAACGGTCCGCATGATAGTAAGCGTCACCAGAGCCTATAGACGCTCGTAATATCACATCGATGTCACTAACGCGTTGCCAACCCTGTGACTTAGGTTATTATGCCACATTATCCAGCAAATTCAATGCTTCTCTCACCCTTCAGAGTGTCACTGTGTTCTGGACACAGCAATGCGAACACTGCTATTTGGCGGTAGAAATAGAAGAGAGTAAGGTACCGATGCAGACGACATTTTGTATGTTGTCTACCTTATGTAAATGATACCGACTAATCTATTTTATGAGGCTCGTTGTAACGTGGGCCCGTCATAATATTTAATGATTTAGTGTGTGTTCCGTCGGCGTCTGCGGTTTCACCGTTACTGTGCCCACACGTCGCGGTCAAAAGTTCGCCGACGGGACGGGACGCCCACACGTACCTGCGACGTGAGATATTAACTGCCGCGTTTGCGTAACGTTTGCACATCAAAACTTGACTCTGTACGTCGCAAATAGGTGTTCAGAGAAAATTTATTGCTCATCCTGGTATAAGTCGGCGGCGCCATAGGGAACGCGGCTTCGTATATAACCGTGAGGTTTGTGATGAGTGAACGCTGAAACAAAACATGTAGTGCACCCAATGGGAAAATAGTATCATGGCAGCAGCCGTAGAAAGTTTTATATTTGCCCTTAATTGCCTTCTTTGGCAGGCGTGATGGCCATCGCAGAGCGCAGCTTCGCGACGGAAATGCTGCTGTTGCATTTGAACTGCGCTCTTTTGGGCGATTATACCGCCATCTGTCGATTCTTTCAACACCTAGTACAGGGGACTACCTTACGGCGATTTATTTAAAATTAGAATTAAGTTATTCTGAAACGTCCAGTCCTTATTCATGATTCAGGATATAATACAGCCAAATTAAATCTGACACACTACATAGAAAATCACTTTAAATAATAACAGCTAGATCCACGAATCCAACGACAAACAACGGATTAGCCCCGCCGACAATAAAATCGGTTACACAAATGGAATAATAAACCGCAAATGGACAGTTCACGGCGAAACTGGCCATCTGATTAATGATCATGGATTATGACAACGGAATATTTGATAGGCTGCGAATGGCAGCGGAATTAACACAGAATTCTATATATCTCATTTAGAAACTCCATGTAGCATTTATACTGGCCAGCGCTGGGTGGAGCACGTGTTAAAGCAAATTGATACGTATGTATGTGGTTTAAATGTTATATTTGTAGTCGGGTCGGTTTGCGACCGGTCGACTCCGCGCTTACGCGGACGGCCGCGCCCGGCTTACACCGGCTGCGCTTGGAATTTGAAGCTTAAGTTATTGGGTGGACGATTCAATTTCTTATGTTGTAAATAATTCGTACATTATACATTATTGTCTTTAACACGTAAGTATTTAATGAAGTCCGGATGTAGTGCCGCAAAGTTTATAACATAGTATCGAAGTCCATTGCTGGTCATAGGCCTCCAATAAAGGGGGAATTTTGCCCATAATTGCCGCGCTAGGCAAACGTGTTGGCAAACGCAGAACGCAGCTTTCGCGACGGAAATACTGCTGCCCATCCCTACCCTGTACCTTAGTCGCCTGTTACTATACCTAGTACAGATGTAGGTATTATGCCGTGAGGTACCGGCAGTAGTAGTCTACTACTGCCGATACCTCACGGCATAATATGTTGATTCCGGGACCCCTTGAAGGGTTTCGTAACAGCAAGTGACATAATATAAAAGATCTTGTATTAAAATCGCGGTTTACTATTTACGACATATTAAAAAAATACTTTCTAGATCTTGTTCAAATCAGTTATCGCCGGGTATTTGCATGGCACACCATAATTTTTTTTTTATCGTTCTCTTATTTTAGAAGTTACAGGGGACGACGACACGTGTTTAACCACTTGAAAAGTGTCATTTGCGCAAACTATTGAATTTAAAAATAAATGTTATTAGAAATCTCAATATAATTTTTGAAGACCTATCCATAGATACTCAACGGATACATTTTTACAAAGGAAACGCTTAATTTACTAATTAATAAAAAATCTTAAGTGATTGACGCACTCGACTCACTAAAATCTTATTAGACCTTTTTAGAATTAGGGAGAATTTAGTCTCCTTAATATTTCATATGTATTTGCGTAACTTTTAACGTTTACGAAGCAAACGCAAGAGAAGCTCTCAGAAGGAATATTGCTTCCCGTTCTATTAACGTTTTATATCGATGCTTCATACTTAATGGCCGTAGCGTGCTATCCTTGTTCAACAAATATACTATACTTATTATTAAAATAATTATATTTAATTCAATCTCATTATTTAATTCAACCTCTAGTCCATTATATAAACGTATTAATGATTATAACTTTTCAGCTTTATAATCAACACTTAATATTATAAATATAAAAGTAACTCTTATCTGTATGTTTGTTCCGCAATAACGCCTCAACTACCTAACCGATTTAAATGAAATTTGGTACACAGGTACAGTCTAAGAAAGTACATATGAAAGGACTAAAGAAAACATTGAGGAAAGAAACATAAGCTTGAAACTTGTTTTTTAGGCTATTGATTCGATATAAATACATATGACATTTAAATTATATACAATTTAAGGTAAATATGTTTGGTACCCAAAGATACTATTCCACGCGGACGAAGTCGCCGGCAAAGCTTCTATTAGTTTAAGATATGCGCGAAATGTTCGTCATGCCGAGTCTCATCAATTTATATGATAAAAAAGATAGAATTCAATTTTTTGTTTGTTTGTTAAGATTTAACTCATAAACTACTCCATCGATTTTAAATATTCTTTCACCATTTGAAAGCTCACCCTGTGACATAAACCTTTTAATTTGAAAATAACAGTAGAGGGCCCTTATCTTCAATCGATTATAAATGGGCGAGATTTATTAGAATAGTAACTATGTACCGGGTGCCGTACGAGGCGACTGAGGTACAGGATTCGATATTCACCCGAAACAGCGAAGCTAACATGAAACAGGGCGGGAGAGGGCAGCAGCGGTTGCCAAGCTACACTCTGCCGTTGTAACCACGCCTGCCAGTGGCCCAGTTATACCGTTGCGATGGTGATGACGACGACGATGATGATAATGATGATGATGCCGATTGTTTTTTATCCCTGTTTTCTCACGGGAATAGGAACTACGCAGCTGAAACAGAAGCGCTGCTAGTGTTTCATACAATAATTAGTGCACATTTTTCAGAACATTATGTGTGCGTCGAGTCACTGGATTACATAATCTGTGTTGCTAATTGTATCTGAAATGTTTCTAGTCATTAGTCGCGATTCTGGCAGAACTCTGCGCCGCTTATAGCTACAGTAAATTGCAAGCAGGCAATTTAGTTTGTTTTTTTTTGACGGACCCGATGGTGCAGATGGTAGTGATCATATATAGTGCGCCAAGGGTCGTGGGTTCAATCCCCACCCAGGACAAACATCTATATGAAGATATTTGTGTTTGTTTTGTGTCTGGGTGTAAAAAATATGTGTTTAGGTATTATATTTGTGATTCCACTGTTGTCTGATGTCCATAACACAAGTGTTTTAAGCGACTTACATCACAGTCGGGTCAATGTTTGAGATGCTGTGTAAATATTATTTTATTAAAATGTAAAGTGTACCTTCATTAGCCTATGACCTCTGCTGTTGCGGAGATGGTGGTACATTAACTCACCTGCCCCGAGGCCTGTGTACGACTTTCTCGCGGCGGAGTCGTGGGCGTCCCCTGACGTGTCGTGCCTTACTGGTCAACACGCAAACATTGCCCGAATTCCCCTACATTGTGCATCGACCTTATTATTTTCGCCATAAGGACTTGGTCTTTCGCAAATGTAGATATTTCCTCGCACACCGCTCACTGGTCCCAAAGTCCAGCGTCTGGCGTAGTCACTAACTAATCTGAATGTGCATTTTCTAAACTTTCCAATTTTGTGACTTGAATTGTGTACATTGCAATTTGTCTGTTGTTCTATCAAATGGATCGTTGTGTTGAATTATAACAAAATAGCAATACCCCGCGGTTTCACCCGCGTCAAATTGTAGACCTTTCATACTAACTTTATACCTTATACCCCCTTAAGGAATGATTTTCGAAAAAGCATTTTACATGTGTTTTATGACTTTCAATGAAAAACCTTTATACTGAATTTCATTCGAATAAATTCAAAAACAGCAAAGTATTATACTAACATTGCACCCCTTTTTAACCTTTTAGAGGGTAAATTTTAAATTTTTTTTCTTCTTGCTCCCCTACGTTATGAACGAACCCTATGTGAAAAATTTCAAGTTGCTAACCCTTATAGCAAAAGCCCTTTATATACACATATTTATATATATGTATATGAAGGGGAATAATACATAAATTCAGGGTTGACCTGAGACAAAGATAAGTAGATCGGACAATTAAGGAATTATAAATAAAAAATTTGAAAACATACAACACATATTCACTCGTTCACTCAGAACGAACATACATTTTTGTGTCATGACACCGACTCTACCAAATGCACCATCGTATCTGTCAATCCTTCAGAGGTGTACGAGGGACACGTCAAATTCGTGTTATCTTTGAGTCCTTGGCAAGGAATGTTATCTTGTGGATAACTTGTTTCAAAGGATCTTTGTTGTAGTATATGTATACGTGTTATGGTTTCCTGGTAGAATAGAATAGTACCTCTCCGGTACTTGTAAGCCGTGAGATACCGGCAGAGTAGAATAGTACCTCCCACTGCACCAGGTATCTTAAAAGGCGATTAAGGTACTAGAACCGACAGATGGCGGTATATCCATCAGCGGATAGGCAGCAGTATCCCCGTCGCGAAAGCAGCGCTCTGCGCTTGCCAACACGCTTGCCCACCGCGGCAATTATGGGCAAAAAACCTTTCTTGGAGATGCCTATGTCCCGCAGTGGGCTTTTAATGGCTGGTGTGATGATGATGATGATGTACCAAGTGAGACGCGAATGAGGTACCGGATAGATGACATAGATGGCATATCCACCTGACATCGTTCTCGTCTAAATTGCTGTCTGCCCAGCGTGTAATTATGGGCAGGCTTATGTCCAGCAGTGGACTTTCTACGGCAGCTCTGATCACGATGATGACGTAATATTTTTATTTTTATATATTTTATAACCTCACTCATAGAGTTCGCAATATCGTATGTTATATTACCCAGTAATTTCACTGAATCTGCGAACACTACTATTTGGCAGTAGAAGTAGGTGAAAGTGAGGTACCAATACTAATTTTGGATGAGGTCTATCTCATGTCGTTTTAGTTTCTGTAATCCGCAAAAATTACATTTCAACGAACTACCTCCCCACCCACTCCTCAATTAAGTATGCCGAGCTGCCCATTTAGGGTTAACCGCGACACCGCAATGCTCTGCAGATTAGCAAAATTAATGTGCTATGTAAACCGGTGAATGGCACCGCCTCGCCTACATTCCACTACCGCCGCCATTAAAGTATGAATGTCAATTGTCAATCCAGCTGACAAACATTGTAATCTTTGACACCTATACTGTCTTGAATGACAGACGGTGTTTGTTCTTTTCTACATTCAATAATCGACCTCTATTGAATTTGTATCTATGCGTCCGCTATCTCTTTTTATCTATCTAGGATTGTTCGACAGATCATTAATTGTGTACGCTTTTTGCTGCATGACTCTATGCTGGATGTGTGTTATGTATGCGAGCAATCATGAGGCTATGTTTATTATAAGCCTCATAAAGTTGTTTTGTTGCATTGGCAATTGAGATAGGCTGCTTTTGATAACTGTTATTCGTATTTAAAAAATTTCGAACAAAAATACGTACCTACCTAGTTCTCTCGCCGCATAATCCGCCGCATCTTTTTGTTCGAACGCGGTAAACTCGAAAACGACATAGCGGATTATCATACGGATTATACCAATAGACGTGTTGATTAATGAGAAAAGTTTTTGGTGTCTAAATATATTATTCTTTATTGTGATATTTATGATTAAATCAATCAGAATTAGTAGGTCACTACGTAATCTACGTACAAATATTATGAACATGAGGCACCGAAGCCAGCAGCATTAGCATATCAGTCATTGCTAGTCCACTGCAGGACATAGGCTTTCCCAAGAAAAAGGGAATTGTGCCCACGATTGCCGCGCTGGGCAAGCGTGTGAGCACGTATCCTGCTGCCCACCCCCACCCTGAGCTATACTTTTGCGGGTGGATATACCGCCATCTGTTGGTTCTAGTACCTTAATGGTCCCTTACGATACCTGATACTGTGGGAGGTACTATTCTAATATTGCGGTACCTCACGGCTAATGCGACACAGTCCGCTAAAATAATGGGTTAACATCTCAAGATACGGCGCACGAATTTTCTTAACAAAAACAACGTGAGACGCGCCCCTCCAATTAAGATTATCACGACAAGATTACGTTACTATCACAAATTGCGCAGTGTTCGGCGATAGCGCGGCCTTCTGTGGAATATTTCGCTGCAGTCCGCCGACAGTTATAAATAGACCACAATGAATTCGCCCGCGAAAGGGAAACTAGTCAATGATGCGAATAACTTGTAACATAACGCTCGTTATCGTGTTGTGTGCGCCGTGACAATTTATGTGTGTTCGATCGCGCGCCAGCGTGCGGGGCCCATTCATTACAGATAGCAGTGCACGCCTAATCTATGTTTTGAATGCGTCCGAAATAATAATAATTCACCCAACATCTCATACGTTGACCTGACTCGGTGATAAGTCGATTAAAGCACTCGTGTTACGGATATCAGACAACATTGGAATCAAAAATGTTATGCGTATAAATAATAATCAGTTCACATCTCATCGGTTGACCTGACTCCGTAAAAAGTAGTTTAATTAATCAATTCAAACAATATTTTATACAATGACCTGAATTCGAAATAAGTCGCTTAAAGCTTGTGTTGTGGATATCAGGTAACACAAATATTCATCATAAGAATGTTTATTATGGTTGGCAACGAACCTATTACCCTAAGCGCTTAAGATAAGACCAATACCATATGCGACATTGTCGTAGAAGCACTTGTGTTGCGGATATCAAACAAGAGATATATTATAAATATAGAGATTATATTTACATAAGCATATTTGTCCTGCGCGGTGATCGAACCCTTGCAAGGTAGGGGACATTGCCGAATGCGCTTATGCGGATACTTGAACTTGGGTACCGACTCAGGTCTGTAGACTGTCGTTTTACCGCAAAGATGAAGTCGCTTGCGCTTCGCCTACCTTTCCACAATATGCATTAAACTTATTAATAATATAAATAATCATTATCATTATCATTGCAACCAGAGACCGTCCACCTCTGGACATTGGCCTCCCCAAGAAAGAGGGAAGTTTGCTCAGAGCGTGGTGCTGCCCATCCCCGTTCTGTTACGGTTAAGTTACCCTGTTTCGGGTGGATGTGCCATCAATCGTTGCGGATACGGTACTATTCTACTCCACCGGTACCAGTATCTAGAACGACTGCACCAAATTGAAATAGTTAATGTTTTGTTGCGTTTGGTTAATCGGGAGGATAGTTTGACAAAATTTTTGCAATTTTTATATGCGGGTTATAGTTTTGAGAAACATTAAAACTTCCATGGGCACGGGATCCAATTTCACTATGTGTCTGGACGAAGCCAGGACAGTTGCTGATTTATTAGTGTACTTTGAACTCGTCAATTGTCTGTCGCTCATGGTGTTGGGTCACGTACAAAAAAAATTCTCGGAACACTTTTCTACTCCGAACCACTAATTATTATCGATTCGTATCGATTGCTATCTGTAATACGAACACGAAATGGATTTATTAGATAATTTGTATGTACTGTGTAGCTTCTTCAATTTGGTCGTTGTATTCGCTTATCAAAGGCGATAGCCTATCGACGTACTTTAAAGTTAATTTTGAAATAATTTTTGGCTGATATTAAAATGATAATAAGGTTTGTTTCGTTGTTTTGGTGTTATTTATAGTTTCATTTGCGATTTTAGAATTATAAACGTGGATGACATGATCATTTGAAATTAAAAAAATGCAATGTATTATCGTTTATCGCTGTAAGTTACTGGCAGAGTAGAACAGTACCTATCTCTATAACAGGTGACGTAAGCGGCGATTCAGGTACCAGAACCGACAGATGGCGGTATATCCAAACGAGACAGTGTAGCTCAAATACGGGATACGGTGGGAATGGGCAGAAGCATCCTCGGCGCGAAAGCAGCGCTCTACGACTGCCAATTAAAACCTTTCTTGGAGAGGCTTATGTCCAGCAGTGGACTTCCAATGTAATGATTATGAAATTATCGTTTTAAGAATTCTGAATAAATAAAAATAATAATATTGAACAATTCATCAAAAATTTGTTTATCCGGGATGAAATATTAAACTACTGAACTGGTTTTAATAAATTTATAGTAGCAATATTTTTTCATGATAGATATGAATAACGTCTGGGGCCAGCTGTATTTATAAACCCACATTACAGTATATATATATATTAAGTCACGACAACTAGAAGAATGTAACGTTTGCGGCAGCTTGATATATGCGAGATATGAACATCTGTAATCAGTCAAAGACAGCACCAAGATACCAACGTGCAAATATTGTCACTGTCGCGCTCTTATCGCGAAACCCGCTGGGACACCGCTCACAGGTGGATTCGGGTCAAATCACCCATTTACAAACATACCGTTAAAAAACACCAAACAATTTCCAAAAAAACACATAAAGGAGGAAAGATTAACGGTGTGGAAAACTATTACGTAACCTGCCTTTAACTTGATATTCCTTAATCCTCACTTGAACAAAAAACAAAATCAAGGGATCCTGTTTTATAAGGACCAGGGAGATGCGTCGGCGTGGAGGGGGAACGCGGCACCTACGAGGCGCGCCACTCTGCCGCCGAATAAATTATGTTCTTTGGCCCTATCGCCCCGCGCCCCCCGCGCCCCGCCGCTCGCACCCGCGCTCCTCGGACCTTATCGATCGAGTTGGATAATCCGAGAGGTCGCTAGATCGCCGGCGCCTGCGCTTGCCGTACTATTATGACCTTTCGCCTCGATCAACTATGATCGGAACAAAATGCCAAACTGCAATAGTCACGACAAAATGTGACCACTGAGTGAAATGGGCGTGCTATGTACATCCACTGCTGAACATGGGCCTTCCCAAAAAAATCTAATGCCCATGCCTGTTTCGGATGTGTATACCGCCATTTGTCGGTTTCGGTACCTCAGTCCCCTCTGACAACACCTGGTACAAAGACGGGTAAGTACGATACTACACCACCGGTACCTAACAACAAATCGTTATATTAATCGCCTGCAATACATGCTCTGTTTTATTCCGCTGATCGTTATCACATTCCACAGTGGACGGACAGAATCGCAAGCCAGTTATTCATATCTAAAACAAGATTGAGAATGATGCTGTGTTCTACATCAAATTCATCTTGATCAATTGCCCTTTTACATGTATCTTAGTAACAAATCAATTTATGAGAACGATTGTGCAGTGCGCCTAAGTTCGATACTCTTGTGTATATATTAATCGGTATCGGAAACATCTGTGCCCGTTTGTTTGCCGATCCGAATGTTTGCACGTGTCACGCTCAAGTACGATCATAATTGTAACAGTTTTTAATAATATTGTGTAGTATATAGTTTACAAGAGGTAGACCTCATATTTCTACCGCCAAATAGCAGTGTTCCCATTGCTGTGTTCCGGTCTGAAGGGTAAGAAAGGCAGTGAATTTACTGGGATATGTGGCATAATATCCTCAAATCACAAGGTTGTCAACGCGTTAGTGATATCTTTGTGATATTACGAGCGTCTACAGGCTGCAATGACGCTTACTATCACGCGGACTGTACGCTTGTCGACCTAGTTAATAGAAAATAGAAAAATATATAGTATGCGAAAGTAATGTCTGGTAAATGTCATTTGATTTAATCACGAAACGTCACCCTGATGGGTTTGTAATGGTGCGTTTGAATGTCATCAAGCAGTTCCCACGGGAAAAAGTGGTCGGATGTTTGTACGTACTTAGCGCTGTCGCAAAAAGAACTCGGTTCCAATTCGATACGCCTAATCAGGCCATCAAGAGTCGAATCGTGGAACATATTAGTCGTGATTACGGCGGGTTATTCGTAAATCAGTGTTCCAGACGAAGACGAACAATGGAGTTGCCTCTTTACGTATGTAATTAGAATTTTTTAACGTAATTTGCATTCGATTTGGCAATGGTCACGCGCGACTTCATTTCGGCACCGCGCCGGTTCAAGTCCGAGATATTTGTGATCCTCGAAACGCATTAATGCAACTGCAGAATTGGTGTTACCCGTTATGAATTGCAATTGGACATGGTACAAATCGGGCAGTGACGTGCGCGCACGTGAGAGACACATGGTCGCCGACGCTCCTGCAACTCGAGATAGGGCTCATGCATGACCAAATCTGTCCGGAGCTGCTCTGTAGCGCCGGCCCACCGAGCCGGGCTGCCCTTACTAGGAAACAGCTAGTGTAGTCAACCATTACTATTCTCACAATAAGCAAAGGAACCTGTAAAAACTCGCGTTCATAGCCAATGGGAAATGGCTATAAAATTCAAAATTATGATCGGACCATAAAAGAATCACATTAAACCTCGTGATTAGTTAAGCGTCGTAAGGTTTTATTGCTTGCATTTCTCTCAAAAACATGCTTAGGTATAAATTGTTGTTGTTAACTATAAAAAGCTTGAGCTTCCGACTGTTGTCCCACATCAAACGCTTTATTCTAATGCTACTGATTTTATGTTCGCTAAAAGTGAGCGTCTCGCCAGGGTTGAAAGGGAGGTGCAAAATTACGATGCACAGCAGACCAATTATCACGTGCGACGAGATCTAGCTAATTTAATTACGACTTACATCAATTAGAAATGATCATAACAAACGGTCGGCGCCAATTAATTGTGATCCGGTTGTTTATCGCGTCTTGTCGAGACCTAAGTACAGTTCCGATTTACCCAAAGCTGGCGTGTGTCGATGATACAGTTGCAATTAGATCACGTAAACAGATGGTATTATCTTAGCGGCGTCAATGGATCGCATCGCGCGCGTTCGTGCGGCGCGGACGAGTAGGGCTTGTAGCGGCGCGCGTTATCTCTGCAGCAGCCATGTGGAGTTGTGGAGTGCGGAGGCTGCAGCGGTGCATAGTGCACGGGGCGAGGGGACCGCGGGCGCGCGGGGGCCGCGGCGCCCCGCCTCGCACGCCGCCGGCCCCCCGAGCGGCGACGTTCCGTCCGTCCCTCAGTATCCTCCGCAAACTCGCGCGCGTCACACGTCACGTCCGCCGTGTGCCAGCGTTGTCACAATCTCCGCGGTGTAAAAATAAAGCCGGCGACAGACGGCGTCGCAAGTTATATTTAAATGATAGCACAGACGCGGGACCGAGTCCGCCTCGATCGTTCGCCGACGATATGAGACTAAGTACGTGTGGTAACTTCCTCAGAATCCTAAGCTAGTATATAAATCTAAGCTCGTCTGCCGCAAGATTGAGTATTGTATTTCAGTGGGAGGTAGGAGTGTAGTGCTTGTTGCAAGGATTGTTGTTGGTGCTGCGAGGGCCGCGCGTGTTTGTGTCAACACTATACCCCGGTCGGATCGTGATCTCCTGTTGTCGAGTTTCCGTTTTTCCACTAATTTGTATAGTGTGAGCCTATGAGGTGGTGCTAGTTGAATTATTTATAGTTTCCTGTCTTTGTCGTATTCCACAGGTTTATCTCTGTCGTAAGTAGCTCTAATGGTCTCGGAACTATTCACTGTGATATGCACAACAGCCATGTTTCTATGATTCATAGCGGAAAATTGACACCACCGACTGGCATGGAATCGCAGATGGTTTTTAATGACCTGACAAAAACAAGGCTTGCTTATTGTCACTCGTGTTACCGTGTTACAGACTTGGTTATAATATTAAGTTCTCTGTGAAATATTTCGGCAAGTATACTGACGTACCTAGACCAAATTCCGCAAAAATTTCTTGTTAATGTAATGTTTCCTTAAATAATAAATGCAGGTTTTTCTATAAATTTGCTTATAAGGAAAGCACGAATATTATTAAGGTAGTAATGTGTGAAGTTAATTACTGAGACGACTTGGGGTTAAGACTACTCAACCTAAGACTTGGGGTTAAGACTACTCAACCTAAGACTTGGGGTTAAGACTACTAAGAGTTACTCAACCATCAAGATTATCAAGAAAAGTATCATATATATTTTTTATAATGAGAAATATCATTTACTGGCCAACTTAATACACAAGCGTATGCAAATTACTATCAATGCATACAATTTCTGAATACATTTAAGATGTGTCAATTATTAGTATTTTACAATGTTGCTTACAATTGATGCGCGCGCGCACTGGGTGGATGACACTACAAAACAAGTAATAAATCGTAAAGTTTTCAACGAATTGTCTAATGATTCGTTCGGAACATGTAAGCTGCATATCGAATAATAATATTAAAATACTAAATCATCTCATTTATTGACCTGATTCCGTGATAAGTCTCTTAAAACACTTGTGTTACGATCATCGGCAACAGAGAAATCACGAATAAACTACTTAAACAAACATACATATCATCATATAAATATTTGTCTTGGGCGGGGATCGCCCACGACTTTTGGCGTATAAGACAGGATCACTACCGTCTGCGCCAATGGACCTACGGGCCAACGGCACACTGTAACGTCGAAATAATGATAACGTACATGTGCGAAGGCTGATATTACCTGCACCGTTGTGAATAGGGTGTCTTTTGTATGGGACGGCGCAGTGAGCGGCGTCGGGCGGCGGGCGATGTTATACCTGTTGGCTCGCCCGTGCCAAAAAACAACTCGAGACGCGCCTCGCAAGGTTCCTCTCCAGATGTTGTATTTCTGTTTTCGTGCATACATATCTCTCGCTCGATCTATGCCTGTCCTTAAAGAGCGAAAGTTCGAATTGGACGTACGGACAAGTAAGGATTTATTTCGGGATGATGATGATCATGACCCGTTGGTGCAGATGGTCAGGACAGAGGTCGTGGGTTCGATTCCCACCCAGTGCAAATATTTATATGACGCTTTTGTGTTTGTTCTGTGTATGAGTGTTAAATATATGTATTTAAGTAGTATATTTGTGATTCCTTTGTTGTTTGGCGTTCGTAACACAAGTGTTTTCAGCGACTTGTCACGGAGTCAGGTCAAGTATGAGATTTTGAGGTATATTATTATTTTTATTTATGATTGTCGTGTCTATGTAATAAACACTTAGGGTGTTTTTATTTCTGCAAAGATAGTTTCAGACATTTTTTCGTACAGTGAAATGACAGTATAGTTAAACCTGCCATTTATTTTATGCCATTATGTAGTTTAGTGATCGTTATCTTTTGTATAAAGATAACAATTAAAAATATATTATTTATCAACTGCTGTTGCTCTATACGTACAACTCATCTTTTCAATTTTAATATGTACATGCTTGGGTCGTGTGGTATCGGCAGAGTAGAATAGTACCTCCCCCTGCACCAGGTGTCGTAAGACGCGGCTGAGGTACCGGACTTACATATGGTGATGTATCCACTCGAAGTTGTGTCGCTCAAATGCAACAGGGCGGCAGCTATGGGCAAATTCATCCTTTCTTTTCTTCAGCAGTGGACGTTTTGCGACTTCTATGTTGATGATAAGGCTTACATTTTTATTATTGGTATGAAATCTATGAGTTAATACTAAAGATTGCCTACGTCTTTCATACATTAATAATGACGGCTTAATTTTTATAATAAAAGAGGTTGTAATACTTTGTCCCTAAAAAGGAACGAAATAATATATTTATCAATCACATAAATACGTATGTAATTAATAGATAGCGTATGTCTAATGCCAAAGCCAAGTGATGATACAGATAAGATTAGAGCGTGATAGTAACGTTACCGCAGCCTACAGACGCTCGTAGTATCACAAGGATATCACGAGCGTGTTGCCAACTTTATGACTTCAGGACATTCTGTCACATTACCTAGTATTTCGCTGCCTCTCACCCTTCAAATTGGAACACAGCAATGCAAATATTTCTATTTGGCGGTAGAAAGAGTGAGGTACCGTTGCATACGACCTTTGTCTACCTCGTGTAATAATAGTTTCTACACTGTATTGTAAACCATAGGACATAAATAAAAAAAGGACATTAGCAATGGCTGCCTTATCGCATTGAGGAATGTTTTCCAGGCGACCTTTGGATAGTAAACTCAGTAACGTAGCCTAGTTTATGGACAAATGACTTTTTTCATTTTAAAATTACGTGTTTTAGTCTGGGATGAACTACTGAACAGATTTTAATAAAACTATTGTTTACTGTGTTTGATCCAACATGAGAATCCAAAACTGAAAGATTTTTTGAAATTGGACCAGCGATTCCTGATATATGCGCGTCGTTTGTTTGTTAAACTCTTCTGCTTTATATTATAAGTATAGATTTATAGTCGCAATATTTTTTTCATGACAAACAAGTATAGTTACGATATGCGACGTCTGTCGGGTCAACTAGTATGCCATATTGCATAAGAAATGTATAAGGAAGGAAGGAACTAAAAGCACCTAATTAGTTCCTTACATTTTAATAATTGTGAGTTTTTACCAACGGTCTTTACAAGTATCTCGCAGGAAATACTAATGGCAGTTTTTGTTGTGGTAGGAAATAGTGAAGTGACGAATCCGTGTACCTAGTTCAATGACACGGTACATTGGTTCGACTGAATAGACTTGTGTTGTGGTCGCTTCCCGCTGTCCGTAATCGATCTCTATAGAGATTCAACTGAAACGGCAATCGAGAAGTAATTGATACATTTGCCGAATCCATTTACTTGGGTTATAGATGTATTGTGTTGGTCTATCTTTATTCTTATATTACTTAGTTGTTCTTGCAGACTTCTGGAGATTATGTTTTATCATTTAATTATTAAAAAAAAATTACATTGACTTGATAAGCTCTATGAACTTTCGTGACATATAACAATTTGATAGGAAAGGTATTTCAAATATACTACTGTTCATGACATAATATTTGTCCTGATGGGATGATGGAACCTTTTTGTCTATAAATTGCTCGGCAAAATTTCTCTTTTCTTGGGGAAGCAGCGGACTTTCCATCGATGCTATGGTTATTGAAATTTTTCGTCATTACTTTTACTCTTCGATATTATTTGCGGTTGCCTCCGTGATAATGCATCGTAAATATGATATTATCTTGTGTTTGGGAGGTCGTTGTGATCGTAGTGTCGCTCGATTCCTTTTTACTCGGTCTCTAAATCCAAATGCATCAACATGTGTTCTTGTGAACTCCCGCTGTATGTATTCCATACATAATGTTTGTCTTTCATTATTTGAATTGCATTTTGAACCAGAACCCATATCTGCCCCGTGTGCTTGTACGTTCATTTTCTCTTCGCTTCCTCTTTGCCTATGTATGAAGCATAAAATTATGTATGTACACTCACTGACATTTATGTTCTCGTAGTGGTGGTGTATTTTATAGGACTCATTTCAAATTCTATCGGCGCTTGTTCTTGGGAAGGCTACCGTTATCGATTCTAGACCAACCTGGACTTTAATTGTTAAATAACACATTATCGGACGCTGTGACACAGATTGCTAATGGCGATGTCTATAGGATAATTGTTTTATTTAGGTAATTTTAACTATAACCAAATTTATGTTCGCGTCCATTTTCTATACCAGAGGATGTAGAGACGACACAGGTACCAGAACCGACCGACGGCGGTATGCCCATCTAAAACTGCAAGGGCAGCAACCACTCCTTGTCGAAGCAAAGCGGTGCGATGCACAATGTAGTTATAAGCAGAAATTACGCTATTCTAAGATTGACGTATTCCAACGTCTGGTATTATGTTCTTTTTGCTCTAAAACGAGTGGACCCGTTATTATTATCAAAGAAAACGATTACAATATTTTTATGGTTCTATGCTCAGCATGGCTGACCGTAAACGACGTAGGTCGACTAAATGCTAGTTGCATAATGCTTCCTCCCACATTTATTTAATTAACCTGCGGATATAAACGTCCACACCTCGGTTCACTTAATCTTGTGCTATTTCGAAAGGTTATGTCAGGGGGCGCGGCTGTTCCTTCACGTGTTGATTCACAACTCTCCTTGGAGATTTTACGTTCAGTTTCATTTTGAAATGCTCAGAACTCAGTATCCTAGATAGTATTACTAAAGTTTCTCATAATGCAGTTTGTTTGTTCAGAGAACTTACCAACATACCAATATATTATGATCGCACTTTGTCATCATTTTCGTCATACCAGCCATTGAAAGTCCACTGCTGGGCATAGGTCTCCCCAAGAAAGGGGTAGTTTGCTCATAGTTGCCGCGCTCGGCAAGAGTGTTAGATATCACGGAGCGCAGCTTTCGCGATAGGTATGCTGCTGCCCATCCTTTTGGATGGATATACCGCCATCTGCGGGTTCTAGTATCTAAGTTACCTCTTACGACGTCTGGTACAGGCGGAGGTACTATACTTCTCTGTCGGTACCTCACGGCTGCTTATACCGTAAATAAAAACGTCCACGTCATTGTGACATTGTGGCTGCGACTCGTGATTGACGATCCGCCCGAAAGCATCACTTCAGTAAAAGCCTCCCTCCGTCGCCCTCTCACTGGCACTCCACAATCACAAACACTTTACACATATTCTTTTTGCCCGCCCTTCGAGCGATAACCGACTGCACTATTGCGGCCTCCTCTTACCAACAACTGAACTGTTCTCCTTCTCGGTATAGTGTTAATCTTATTTAGTTGAATATTCTTCTGGAGCATGACATTATTTTTATGTTCCCGTTTTATGCGATATGATACCAAATGCTGTTGTCAGTGCAAACTGGTTCCTGGTCAGTCTGCTAGAAGTTTTATCTATATATAAGGTTTATCTATATGCATGGGTAAACACAACAGAAGCTTTTTTGTTTATTTGTAATTTAAATTAATCTCTATCAAGCGGTATTTTCGAGCGATTTAAACAACGTTTTCTTTGGTGCTGTCATAAGGTGTAACTTAGGCTACGTTATTTATTATTCTCACGTGATCCGCAGGCTGCTGCTGATAAGTAATAAGATGACGAGAGTTAAGAGTGTGAGCTTACCAGTAAATTTGTCAATTGCAGGTCAGGGCATATTGTGCGAGTGCGCGGGCTCCGCGTGCCCGGACGGCGCCGTGAATGGCACGTGCATGACCCAGCCCGGCGGCTACTGTTTCGTGGCCGTCGAGGAGGTGGTCGTCGACGACAATGGCCTGCTCGAGCTGGACCGCACCGCCGGCTGCCTGCCGCCGGACGAGTCGGGGTTTATGCAGGTACGGGCCGGTACCGGACCACTTGGCTTTTTTAATCGTCGACTGTCTGTCATTATGTCACACATATGAGCTGTATAGTTTTAATCTGCAGTTTTTGCGCGAAACTCAGTTTGCTCATATACTTCTCACGTTTCTTATCAAATGTATGCTACACAGTCAATATTCATATCACTTTGGTCTGCATAAATAAGGCAAAAGTAATGTTTACGATCCCCGTAATAAAAAAATTTTTGGCTCTTATGAATAGTGCGCATACGAATCGGTTTATGTGCCGAATTAAATAAATATACAGAACAAGTAGATAAGGGCTGCATTTCTCAATTCCAGTGTAAAAGCTACCAAGTACCACACCAACACCCGAAAGGCATCGAGTGCTGCTCGGAGGGCGACATGTGCAATGTGCGGTTACGGCCGCAGCTGCTCGCGCCGCCGCCCGACGCCACCGAGGGCCCGGCGCTGCGGGCCGCGCCCGCCAGCGCCGCCGCGCTCGTGGCCGCGGCCATCTGCGTCGTCCTCGTCGCGCTGCTCGCGGCCGCGCTGCTGCTGGTGCGCCGCCGCCGCCGCGGCCTCAAGCGGCCGCCCTCCCCGCCCGCGCCCGCTTCCTATCCCGCCGACATCTCCTCGGGCTCCGGCTCCGGTCTGCCGCTGCTCGTGCAGCGCACCGTCGCCAAGCAGATCCAGATGGTCGAGTCCATCGGCAAGGGCCGCTACGGCGAGGTCTGGCTCGCCAAGTGGCGCGGCGAGAAGGTCGCCGTCAAGGTGTTCTTCACCACGGAGGAGGCGTCCTGGTTTCGCGAGACCGAGATTTACCAGACCGTCCTGATGCGCCACGAGAACGTCCTCGGCTTCATCGCGGCCGACATCAAAGGCACCGGTTCCTGGACCCAGATGCTGTTGATCACTGACTACCACGAGAACGGCTCGCTGCACGACTACCTGCAGACGGTCGTGCTCGACGCGGCCGGCCTGCTGGCGATGGCCTACTCCATCGTGAGCGGCCTCGCGCACTTGCACATGGACATCTTCGGCACGAAGGGCAAACCGGCCATCGCGCACCGCGACATCAAGAGCAAGAACATCCTCGTCAAGAAAAACGGCCAGTGCGCGCTCGCCGACTTCGGGCTCGCCGTGCGGTACGTCGCCGAGCGGAACGAGGTGGACATCGCGCCCAACACGCGCGTCGGCACGCGCCGGTACATGGCGCCCGAGGTCCTCGCCGAGCGGCTCGACGGCTCCGACTTCGAGGCCTTCAAGACCGCCGACGTGTACTCGCTCGGCCTCGTGCTGTGGGAGATGTGCCGGCGCTGCGCCACCGGCGCCGGCGCGCAGGACGTGGAGGCCTACGCGCTGCCGTACCACGAGTTCGTGCCGCCCGACCCGTCGTTCGAGGACATGCACGCGGCGGTGGTGGCGCGCGGCGTGCGGCCGCCGGTGCCGGGCCGCTGGCGCCGCGCCGAGCCGCTGGCCACGCTGGCGCGCGTCATGGCGGAGTGCTGGCACCACAGCCCGCCCGTGCGGCTCACGGCGTTGCGCGTCAAGAAGACGCTGGCGCGGCAGCGCGCCGGCGCCGGCGCCGCGCCCGCCAAGCTGGTGTGACCGCGCGCCCGGACTCGAGTTCCTCGATATCGTTCTATTTATTTCTCCGCGCCGCCCGGCCGCGGTCGCGCCCGCCCGTCTCGGGCCCGATTCGTTCTCGTTTATGTTCTGTTTTATTCCCGCTGTCCGGAGTCTCCGCGAAGAAGTCGCGCAGTGAGAGAATCGTCTTCCGTTCCCGCGCCCGAGCGGCGCCGGCGCCGCGGCCGACTGTCGCGTCTCTCGGTCCGGTGGACGCGCGGCGTCGGGCGGGCCGCCGCCGGCGCGACGCGAATTGTGATATTTTGACAATAAGACGCTTTTGAAATACAAAATATTGTACAAAGAGTATGATTTTCAAAATTATTGATACGGCGTCTCCGCCGCACTTTATTTACAAGTTTTTCAAAGAGGTAAATAGTTGTAGATGTACTTAAAGTTGATAAAGAGACTAATATAGCGTGTGAGTATTAGACGTGGGATGAGAAGCGCATTGTCTTACGAGAAGCCTTCGCCACATTTAGTATTAACACTAGTACTGCGGCCTCGGCCCGAACGTGCTGGACTCTCGGAGCCGGTCCTCGCTCTTTGCGCATGTGCAACTTATGTATTACAAAATGTTATATCCCACTCCAAAATATCCCTTGGAGTAGATGCGGAATCTAATAAATAAATACACAGAGTGTTCATTTTGCTGGATACGATGACCGCCTGCGACAGTCTCATAGTAACGTGCCTTAATTTCTTGAAAGTGCCTAAACTGATATACCTCCTTTTGGTCTAAACGAGAGTTATGAGCGAGCATCAACTGGAATATGTAATTCTTGTCTTGGCAGCTATGTTATTGTGGTATATATATTTCACATCAATGATGTAAATGTACATCATAATTTGGTTCGGCAGCTAAATCAGATAACAACCTAAGTATTACAATATGAACTTTTCAAATTACCTAAGTACTACACACAGACTGACTTATAAGTGATTTTTTAATTGAAATAAAAATCAGCACGGTACGACTGAGTGGCCGCGTAGCATTTAAGTGCGCCCGCGCACGCCTGGACAGTGTCGTGTACATATAGCGGTTAGCCGACATTGCACGGGTATCTAATACATGTTGATAGATAAGTTACAAATAAAATATTAATGGACATATTTGAAGCCTTTTATTTGTTTTATAGTAAGTCTTAAAGTAAGTATACACCCAAAACCTAGATATACTTCTGTTGGTTCAGTTGAAAACCTATAAGATTGTAAGTAATAGTTAGAACAGACGCGATCAAAAAAATGCGCGGGACCGGAATGGCGTTAATGTTGCTATTCCCTACTTTCGCTTGAAATGACAGTTCCAATTTTTCTTTTCATACACACAAGTATATATTCAATCGGTTTCGTTTTTTTATACAAATGAATAAAAAGAGATCCGAAAGACATCTAAGAACACAACCCTTTTTTTAAATTATTTATTTGATTAGCAAATTAAGTGGCAGTGGGCAGAGCACTTGTACGCAGGGAATCGATGGCCGATGTTGTCGTAAGGTTCTTGAATGAAAACCACGCACCGGCAAGCGCAGCGTGGGACGTCTACACAGAAGGTAATAATTTGACTAAAACCAGAGGATTGCTGGACGCAGGGCGCATACAACCAGTCCTATTGGAAAACACTGAGGCCTGTGTCCAGCGGTGGTCGTTCTGCGGCTGACATGATGATGATAATTATATACAAACAAATTTGGTTTGGGTTCAGAAAGTGTGGTTCTGTTTAGAATAACATGTTTTTATCAAAATATAAACAGGCCGTAAATTTTCAAGAGAAAGGGTTTTCAACAAAGCTCAGACCATTTAATTAGAAGCTCTATGTGATTCACATAGACTGTTAATCAAGAAATAATGTTCAGGATAATACACTTAAGCGGTCACAAAATTTACTTAAAGCAATTTCGGAATAGCGAATACTATAATTGTTAGAATAGGATATAGGATTTTTTTTTATTTATTTAACTTTATTGCACAAAATGTACAAATGGCGGACTTAATGCCAGATGGCATTATCTCCCAGTCAACCATTACACAAAACAGAAAAAAAATATATGTATATAGTGGTGGAGGCCATATATATATATATACAAAATAGATAAACGTGGCATACATATTTGTATAAATAAACGCAATAAATGCATATGATATAAAATATATATATATATACATAAAATAACGTACATCAGAAATAGAGTTATAAAGTTAGAGAAGCATCATCAGTAAATAAAGTACGGCGACAGCGTTTCAGGATAGATTTGTTTGGGGATTGCTTAATATTCAACGGAAGCTCGTTCCAGAGTCGTATAGCTGTCACTGTAAAAGAGTTTGTCAAAAAACTAGAGTGATGAGGAGTTAAGAGCGAGAGTATTAGAAGAACGGAGATTACGTTCGTGAGAGGAAGACAGGAATTGGAATATGTTAAGTAAATTGGTGCGTAAGGATCAAAAAGTATTGAAAATAGTATGGTTAGAACTCTGAAAAAGAGAACGGTAATGAGAAATATGATCGTATTTACGCAAACCGAAAATGAAACGAAGACAGTTGTTTAATAGACGATCCAATTTATTAAGGAGTTCTTGAGAGATATTATTGCAGCACACGTCACCATAGTCAATTATAGGTAAAACCAAGGATTGAATAAGAAGGGTTTTGGTTTTAGTAGGAAGAAAATATTTTAATCGAGAATAGGATGTCTCATATGTTCCCTGGTGGAATTGGTGGACCGCCTGTATAATTTTATTCTACATTATTTTTTGCTGTTGCTATTGTGTATCAACTTTTTAGTAGGCTGCTAAGCAAGGATGCCAACAGTTTGTAAACGAGAAATGATACTAACAACTTCTAAATTACTTATGCATAGTTTTGAGTTTATTTGACATTTCTGCTTATTAAGACAGTGTAGCCACTGTCTTAATTATCAGATATTTCTTGGGAAAAGTGCACACATATTGAAATAAAACATGATATGTACTTAAAAATGAGATTTATTCCACTTATTTACATTCCATCACAAAAATCTCTTTCACATTCATACATTTCACATACTAACTATAGAAATTGCATATTCAGTCATTCAAGTCTCCATTAAAATAGTCTATAAAATCTTATTTAGCCCTAATCAGGTTCGACGGAGAACAGAATCATGTCTCTGAACCAGTTGCAACATGATTGTTGAACAACAACTATACTAACTAATTTAGTCTCAATAAGGCGCGAATCTTCTGGAAGGCGAAGGTCCTCGCATCCCTGGTCTGAAATCACAAGATACACAAATATTTTAGGTACACAGGTTTATTTTGAAAGTTGAGAAGTGACAGAATCTACGGGAGACCACTAGTATATAATTATTAAGATTTATAAACCACTAGTTTTAAACAAGTAAATAGTTATGCTAATGAATTTGTTATCTATATTATCTGATATTATGCAAGAAGCCATTTAGGGTTAATGTTTATTAATACTTAATCTTACCTTCTATCATCAAATGTATCACGGCTGAAGTCTTCATACATCCTGTAATAAGAAAAATACAAGTTGTGGAAAATGTCTATAACTAACCACATAAAATATTCAATTAGTGATAGTTAATAATATTTTCTTATAGACAAGTGATGGGCAGATAATATTCGCTACATTGAAGAAAGGAGTTAATTTATAATTTTCTACTGGACATGCTGCATAGGAAATATAGTAATAAACTATACTCATATAACATTCTCTTAGCTTGCACATTTCTTGAAAGTCATTGAGATATTGTATAAGCATTTTTATTTTGGTAAATTCCAAGTTCAATAAATTTTTGATATAAGCGGTCACTGCTTACCAACTCAAAATTTATAAGTGCAGAAGCAACTTAATAGTCTAATCTAATATAGACATTATAAACTCTGCACATAAAGCCAATGATCTTATGTTGATTAAACAATGCATTAATGCATTCTATCTACGATACTTATAAGTGCCCTAAAGTGGCTCGATACAATATTCTCACCCGCGGGACACCTGAGGTCCTCGCGGGGGACTTCTTCTGCTGTACATAGCATCATACGACGACCTCATGGCTCCCATGCTGCTGCGCATCGGTGGCAGGCTGGGCATCGGCGGCATTGGCTCCCGGCGTAGCGGCGGCGACGAGAAGTCACCACGCGACCCTCGCGATCCGCCCATCTCTAGCCCCCGGGATGCACCCCCTGGATACCGCCTCTCGAACAGGTCTCTTGGGGAGTCGAATCGTGCTCGGTCATAGTACCCATCATAAGGATCCTGTCATAAAAAATATTACATAAATATCTACATTTCATATCGAAATGTATAAAATAAATGAAATAAAAATGTTAATAAAATAAAGAAAACTAAAACTTTTAACAAAACAAAATAAACAAGATTAAGAAAAACAAAAATTAATTAAATAATTTGGAAACATGACATGACCTAGTTAAAAGTGAAAGCAATGTAGCATCATCGAGCCCGATTTTAAAGACAGGGTCGGCCCGTGTTAGGTACCGCGTGCGAAGAGTGGATCCACGCGCTCGGCCTACCTGATGCATGACGGTCTACACGAAACCGGCGATTCGGAAATGAAAATTGAACGCGTTACCCCAAATCCTCCCATCATGCGATCGCGAAGGAACGGCGGCGGCGGCGGCGGAGGGTAGGGGTCGCGGCCGAAAGCTCGATCGCGGAAACCGTTGCGGTCTGGGCCCATAGCCTTAGGGCATTCCTTGGACCAGTGCCCGCCACGACCGCAGCGGTAGCATTGCTCGGGGTCGCCCATGCCCGGTCGCTGGCGAACGCGACTCGTCGATAGCTGCACCTTCATGGGCTGGCCGTCCACCACCATACCGTTAAGCTCTTTGATAGCTTCGTTCACGTCACCCGTCGCGTCCAAATGCACGAAGCCATAATTACGAACGATATCGCATTCGACGACCGCGCCGAACTTCTGAAACAGCTCGCGGACCTCGGGCGCGCGCGTCTTGTCCGTTAGATTACCGACGAATATTTTCGTGGTCGGCGTAGACGGTGCCTTACGGCTTTTAGCCGCTTCTATTTTGATCGCTTGACCATGAACTATCTCTCCGTTTAAATTCTGAATGGCTTCGCGGCCGACTTGCTCGTTTTCCATGTGCACGAAACCGTAATTTCTGACGATATCGCATTCTACGACCGTACCGTATTTTTCGAACAGCGGTCTAAGATCAGCGTCTGTCGTTTTATCGGATAGATTCCCGACGAAGATTTTGAAAGTACCGGCGCCCGGCATATTAGTTTCTGAAACGCATACACAATTTGACGAAATGAGTCAGAAGCGTTCATTGATAGGACTTCGCAGTTCCGATAAAGAAATAGGGAGTAATACGTGAAAAGAAAAACCTAATACTAAATAGACTCACCGTCCGACAGCTTGATGGATTTCTGTAACACGCACTTGAAGAAAACGTTGAAATTGCTTTCAACACAGCACTAATGCGCAACGAAATAGAGGAACAAAAGTGAACTTCAGCAAGATGGCGTCACAGTTAACTCAAACGAGAGTTTGGGATATGGCGTTTTTTGATTGGCGTTCGAGCACCGGAAGTTAATTTTTGAACCATAGACAAAATAAAATCTGACTGACGCATAAGATTTACTTTTTTGTATGTGGCAACCTATGCTACTAATATAAAATAAAAAACTTCGACAATTACTTCCCAGACCGAAAATCACGATAATTATTTTGATGCCTAATTGATAATACGTTTCAATCAAAATATTGAGAGTTATAAATTTTTTCCGTTAGAAGAAACTAATTATTAACATTTATTACACAACTCAAACAACACATTTAACATACACAAATTAACATATATAATCACGAACGAAATATTTTTCAGACAGCAGATCTTTCAAAATGACCTTGTTATTTGATTTTATAATAGTATTTTACAAAATGAGGCTAAGGTAAAATAATAGTTGAAATATAATTGTAACATAAATGCATTGCAGTGCTCAATCTTAAGATAATTTTTACATATAGTGTACTGTAAATATAAAATTTAGTTAATATTTTAGGATCATGAATTATTTCACATATACAAGTACTACGTCATGTTTTTTCAAAATTAAATATAACGAATAGTAATTTTAATATAAACTATGTAATAATACAAGTTCCCATAAAGCATTATTTATATTTTAGTACAATTTTTAATGTTAACCTTCATAAACAAGCATATTTCATTAATTGAATTATAGTTCAAACAGAAAATAAAACTATTATAATTACTTCACAAGATTTCAAACCTTAGGAATAAAATTAAGTCTAGAATATAAGTTATTGCTGAGACATCGCATGGGGTTCGGCTATAAGAATAAAAGAGTTTATCGAACAGTTAGCCTTTGTCACTCTATAATAAATAAAAGTAACATATTTTTAAGAAGTAAAATGTCAAGTTGCCGTCATTCTCACCTGTGATCAGTGGACACTTGGACATAAAAATACTGAGAAATTCCTTTATAAACCTATTATTTTGGTGACGTACAGTGGATTTATCGTGAAAAAGAAACCGTGTGTTTGGTGGAGATCAAATTGCTATAAGGTAAGTGGACAATTAGTCGTAAGCGTCGTTGTCGCCAAAATAGATCAAATGGCTTTTTGAATTATTTTCAGTATGTACGTCGTTTGTAGAGTAAATAGGTAACATTTAAGTTAATGTGTGTGTACATAAATTGTTAAGTGGCAATCCGAGTAATTTTGTTTAGCGATGCAGCCTGCAATACGTATGACGAGTGTAGAGTATATTACATAGCAATTGGTATTATTATTGGCTGTAGTGGTTGAAAACCGGTGCTGTTGCCACTTACTGAGCGATTAATTTGATTCCATCAACATCTTTGTATCAACATCATTATATAAATTAATGATTTATATCACATATAAATCAACATTACTAAATAGTTCATCAGTGCATCTAAAGAAACATCTATGCCCAATTTTTTTATATTAATTTTTAAATATAGACTTATTGGTACAGTGTTTTGTTTTTTATATAACTGTTTCGTTTTATGCGGCATTCAAATTTATTAGCTATATTTTAAAATGATTGAATAGGTGTTCTAATAAGACCATTATTAACACATGCTTTATAAAAATAATCGACATTTGACATATAGAATTGAATACACAAAACTGCATTCACTTGAGAACAAACAGTCCTAGATTGTGATCTTAATATGATTCTATTTAGAAATTTGATCATACATGCAGTGACAAATGGTAGGTTTTAGGTGACAAATTTTAGCCATTTGTTTATATTTCTTATTAACATTCACATAAATTAATGAAAATATTAAAGATTGAGACTAACAAAAAAAATCACTTTCAAATGACATTACATGGCCGAGTAATACCCATATATTATTTAGATTTAAATTTTTTACCAATTATGAATATTTCTATCATTTTATTTTGCCAAGATATTAGCTAGTTAATTATTGTCAAGATATTAACAGCTTTTTTATATTTTCCACTCAAAATTTTAAATTCACATTTAACTAAATGCTGTTTGATAGGGAAATTATAATAAAAATATTGTAATAATAAATTATTTACTACATGCTGAGTTGGTTCCCTATTTGCTGAATTACATATTCTCCCAACTGATGTTTTTATTATCACTTTTATGTATTTGGAATAAATATTACTATTATTAAGTAGACAATGCACAGTTAAACAATAATGAGCTGAAGATATTTTTTAATGAATTTAACTAATTATAGTTTCTGTCTTTCTAAATCTATTGCTGAAATACTTAGCAAATAGAGCCAAGTGTAAGTAGTTGGTTATGGACAAATTTGTCTTCTAAACTTTTGTCACTTTTAAATCAGAATATGAATTTTACAAGCAGATTTGTTGACCAGTCCTGTTTAATTCTAAATTGTATTCTAATAGGAAATTTTTAAAATTTTTACATAGGCTATTGAACTTATAAATATGAAATAAATCTTACCACACATTTATAATAATCGGCTTGGTTATAATTTAATTTTCCAATTTACAGTTTGAAATTCCTCTAAAAGCATATGTACTCCTAAACATTCTTTACAATTGATCATTTTCACTGGACTCGGCAACAATGGTGGCTGCCCGCCGCAGGTGGTGTGGCAATCAATGTCCTAAGCGGCCGCCACGCATTGTACTGCGTACATTGACTGCCTCACACATAGCTTCATTATGCTGCGCGAAGGAGGAAGTCAGTGAATGGTGTTTATGAAAAGCGCTCGTGACTGTGACGGTCGGGGGTACGGTGGTGCGTCAGTACGTGTGACGGAGATAGGGAGAGGTGGGACTGAGAGGACGGCCGCTCGATACACCCCGAGCTGTAGGGGTGCCTCGCCCCCTTCCCTCGGAGGGTTATGTAATTCAGTCCTCCATAGGAAATGGGACGAATGTATCCCGCTTTTATAATTGGCCTGCAATATTTGTATTTCCGAGTAAAGGCTTGGCTCGCAAATTGAGGACCTAGGTCTCAACTGTTTGCACAAGTGGTGAAGTATGTTCGCTATCTCATTACGTCGTAGTAACTTAGTATCGGGTGTTTGCGTCGCTTGAATAATTCTATGGTACGTTTAACTTGGACGCTGTTAGAAACAAAGTTTTGTAGCGATGATAAATCTATGTAGCGTCTGTATTGACGTGCATTGATGTATGTTTGCACCTAGCGGGTATTCCGTTGTACGTGATCGACAAAAGCGTGCAATGGATTGTGAAATCTAATATCATGTATTTCTTTCGGTTAATTTATTTTGTTGTTCGCTTTCTTCCTGTGATTTCGTCCGAGTGTCCTCTTTTCTTTCGAGGTCCAAGCTGCAGTTTGTATCGATAACTTTTCAACACTTTCATTAGGTAGACCTCAAACAAAAGGTCGTCTGCATTGGTACCTCACTCTCACCTACCGTTCGCATTGCTGCGTTCTTGTTTTAAGGGTGAGAGGCCATGAAATTACATTGTAACGTGACATAAGACCTTCAAGTCATTAGCTTGGCAACGCTTTAGTGATATCCTTGTAATAATACGAGCGTCTATAGGCTGCGGTAAAGTTCCTTATCACACAGACTAAGCTTTTTTTTCGACCTATAGTAATAAAAAATAAATATAAAAAGAGTTAGTGCAGTGATCGCCATTAATTCGCCTCGTCGGCCTCACAGGGCTACCTTATAAAACTTTCACCGACTGAATCCAGGGCTATTAGATAATTGCGGCGCCTCTGTATACCTCCGCAACCTTTCTCCGGGAAATCCCAAACGGGTATATCCAATTAGGGACGGATCTTTCTCCAGAGTGAAGGCAGCGTACTAAAATTTTTGTTCTCAGGCTACATTTGGAATTTGATGGAGCTATTTGTATTTTTTAGGTTCCGAAGTAAAGTATTTGTTTTTATTCATTATCATCACATCAGACTTCCAGAGTGGGGGCTTTTTGGAGCATAATTGACACGCCTGGCAGGTGTGGTGACAATTGTAGAGCGTAGCTAAACGACGAGGACGCTTTTTCCTATTCCTTGCTCTACCGTATTTAAGCTACGCCAGTTAGGATGGATTACTGACAAACAACTGATACATCGGGAGGTCATAGGACCTCTCTCTGTATCAGTTGTCGAGTCGCGAGTAGGGTAGAATAGTCTACTCTAGCGGTATCATCTATTCATTTTTATAAGTATATATCAAATATCTTCCATATTCAAAAAATTAAGCTGCTTCCTAGTAAAGAAATCTAGGCAGGAGTTCTTCTTAGGAAGGAAAGTATATCAGTAGATATAAATTTAAATTTTGCTTAGAAACGACATGTAAATAAATTGGATTTAATGCAAATAGTCGCTGTTAGAGAACAGAGAAGTAATTAACTTCTATGATATTCTGTACTTTTTTTCTGGGTCCTAGATTCAGGTCTACGTACATTCTGTGATTTTCTAAATCTACTTCTAGGCAAGGCATTTGAGTTTTCTGATTATAAGTGCATATTGCATGCATCATAAAGATTTTTTTAATATTGATTTCCAAGAGACCAACTCTTAAATTACGCATGGAAACATGATTGTGACCAAGTTCTACCAAGCAGCATTCTTCGTATTTCTGTATGCCGGCCGATGAGAGAGAGAGGCAATTAAATTACCGGGTCATGTGATTTGCATTTATTTTAGCATCTAAGAGGTAATAGGTACCGTGAGGTACCGACAGAGTAGAATAGTACCTCCCTCTGTTCCAGGTGCTGTAAGAGGCGTCCAAGGCACCAGAATCGACAGATGGTGGTATATCCATCCGAGACAGTGTAGCTCAAATGCACAGGGTTGAGATAGGGCAGCATCTCAATTGCGAAATCTGAGCTCTGCGATTGCCAAAACACTTGCTCAGTGAGTCAATTATGGGCAAAATTCCCTCTTTCCTGCCAAGGTCTATGTCCAGCAGTGGACTTCCAATGGCTGTAATGATGATGAGGTAATAGATGAGAGTAAAGTATGGTCAACATCAAAAGTAGATCACAGATACACTTTGGAACCTTGTTACAGTGAAATATTGGACCATGAGTATTTTGTGGAAAAGGAAACATTGCAGTGACAGAGTACTGAACTATTTGTCTCCTTATGACTCCGATTGTTCCAATGCATACGCCATTTGAATTATACTATATAATATTAAAAAATAATGATCAGATTAAAAAAATAGTATTACAGCCCAGCTCACTTATCGTGAAAGGTATGTCACATTCACCGGGTAATTCAATTCCAAAATCAAACCTGAACGCAGTAATGCGATCACTGCTATCTGGCGGTAGAAATAGATGAGAGTAAGGTACTAATGCAGACGACCTTTGTAAGAGGTCTACCTACGACTTTTGTAGTAATATATAATATACATGATATATTTTATATTACTACAAATGCAGGTGAAACTGTAGAGCGCGGCTAATAAAGAATAATATACTGAAGTGTGGTGAGTTGGTAGCCCTGTTAGGCGTGGCTTGATGAGAATACTTCGCCGTATGGCTCCTCGCTCTGTTCCAATTATTGGATAGCATACTGAACATTCCGGGCGATGCCAGATAATTCTTGTTTCAATATGAGAAAGGATTTTTATGACACACTTGATATAAATGAGCTTTACACGCAATATGGCGTTGGTTCGGCTGGATAAAAGTTTTTAATGTACATGCTCTTTTTGACATTACTATTAAATTAAATATCGTTGTATTGTGTTAATAAGTTGTTTTTATATTTGTATTTTGAAGATATTAATGTCTTTTTTTTACCTTATTATAGCGGTTTTGTTTAAATAGAAGATGTACATATATTTTAATAGACCTATCTAAGGCACTCTACAGTGGTCAAAATATACAAAACGAACATTTGAAATGTTTAGAATGTCTTCGTTAATTCTAACGCGTGATAAATCTTAGCTACGAAGCAGTTCCATTTTTAAAATAAAAAATAAAAGGAAAATGGATCCAATTTTAAAAATAACTGAAATGGTTTTCTTTTTATTTAAGTACAATGTTATTTTATATTATAATTCGAAATTCAAAACACATATGCATGTCCAATCTTATCGCGCGACAAAATATTAACCAACGCAATTGAAAACTACTTTAATGGCGAACTCTAGAAGATTATAGAAGACTCGAGAAGGTAATATATACATTATTACGTTTCGAAATTTTGAAAAGAGAACCGGACTTATTGCTTCTCTGACGTATCAAAGCGTATCGCAAAATAGATGAAGGAATTTTAAGTTTCCATACGTTTTTCTTTTCCTATGCACACTAAGAAGGATGTGAGTCCTGCGCTAACAAATTTAAGGCGTGCCACGAAGTGGCAAAGTGCCATAAATTTAACGGCATTTCAGTGTTATAGCATATTGATATATTACCACAATAAATATGCCTCTATTTTCCATTAGGTACGGTACGTGAGTTGGTTACATACGTTGCTGTGTGGGAGTGCTCGGATCCGCCTGGACAATGCACTTGTATCGAGAACCCACAACCGATTGGTGGAACGTAACGCTCTTATTTATAGCTCGCTCTACGTGTTTTTTTAAACCTATATTATACTTAAGGCATTTTCTAATGAGGTCTAGTGAAAACATGCATACGATCCGACGTAGGCGTCACCACAGTCTATACACGCTCATTTTATCACTAGAATATCACTAGCGCGTAGCCAACTTTGTGACTTGAAGATGTTATGTCACATTACTTACACACTACACATACTTCTCTCACATTTCAAACCGGAGAGGTTTTATGCGTAACAATGCAAACACCGCGAGAGTGACTAATGCATACGACCTCTGAAGTCTACCTCTTTTATTTTTTTAGATACTACAGATTAACATCTAGTACGCCTAATCTTCTAGAATTCGATGATGAGGGCCGCTATTACTCAGTCGAAGATCAATAATACGCCGCGAGATCAGTTTCGACATCCTATAGACATTATAGAAGTAATAGTAGATAATTTAAACTCGTATTTGTATACGTAATATTATACGATAAAATAACCGACATGCTCAATTCATATAAAAGTATATTTGGTATTTAAATGGAACAAAAAAATAACTTTTTTCATTCATATACTTACGTGACTAAGTTGTTGTGCTCTTACATTCATCAACCCTAACTATACATACTAATTGGAAGACATTAGCTTAATAAAAATAACTTTCTATAATGAGTTTAATCTTGTGACAGTATATTCGCTGTTTGACCGAAGACATCTATAAAATAAGTAAGGAAATCATTTTTGGATATCTGTCGCTCTGAAAAGGAAGTGACTGGGTGTGCCAGGCCTTCACCACCAGAGATGGTAGTGGTGCAAGCACACTGACTAAACCTGATTGCTATCAGATCTTCAGTAGCGTCCGAAAACTTGTCTCATACCCTGAGTTTAAATAAAGAATAATGTAGAAATATTGTTTATGTTAAGTATTTGTTGAAGATTCGAAATCTTAAGTGTGATAAAATAACAGTGTGATGTGTATTGTTTATCGCAGTAATACTTCACGAGTATTAAGTGATTTGGAGCAGTGATAACGACCGGATATGTCGGTATGTCTCATACATGATTCATTGCCAACACCTTGCCGTAATTTAGATATTAATATTAAACAGCTTGTTGAGATAATAATTAATTATTTGTATTATTAAACAGCGTCTCATTACCGTGTGGTACCAGCTGAATAGAATAGTACCTCTCCCTGTACCAGGTTTCGTATGAGGTACTGGAACCGACAGATCGCAGTATATCAACTCGAAGTAGTTAGTGTAGCTCAGTAACATCAGGGTGGAGATGAGCAGCGGCATTCCCATCTGGAAACTACGCTCTGCTATTGCCAACATGATTGCCGAGCGCGGCAATTATGGGCAATTTCCCCTTTTTGTAGGGAGGCCTATGTCCAGCAGTGGCTGCTGCTATGATAATGATGATGATATACACTATCACCACGTCATGCAAGATTGACGTATAGTATTGTGTGGTTGTAAGTTACTTTTCAAGTTAATGATATTTACAGAAATCAGATCACCACCTATTAGATTAGATTTATTACTGAAGAGGTTTTATGCAGAATATATTTTTTTGTAAATATTATCTATTAAATACAAAATTTTCTGTGCATAAAATCTTTGATAATGAATAATGAAGTAATTTCATACTTTACGAATATTTTACATAAATCAATTAATTGTACAATTATGTATTTGTTTAATAATTTGCTTCGATCACAAAGGAAGCACAAATATTAATTAGAACTTTTGCCTAATATTAATTATTACAAGCCTATTAAAATAAATAATATTTTCAATCTGTATTTCGTGATGGTCGCTACGCACCTATTTTACGTACATACATATTTATGTGTGTATGTAGCTAAAATGGGTCACAAATGCGAATGCCCCTGTCAGTACTTGATGTTTGCGTTCAGTTTTCTTACCTGCATCAATGGACATGACAAATTGTGGTTGTCAACTAAATTTCGTTTGCGTCCCTTTTTCTATATTCAAACAATCTTACTTGTGGATAGTTTAACTTTCTTTTATATAAATTAGGTAAAGGTTTTTGTAAACAAATTATTTATTCTTTGTTTTTAGTATGATTTATAAACGGATGCAACTAAAATAGACATAATTATTTTATGTGCTATAAAATTAGAAATTATGAATAAAAATAAATTAACTAGATAAGATATCGTAAAATGTTTTGTCACTATTTTTTTAATGATTGAAAGGCAGACCAAACGTCGTGCATAAAAATGGAGAACGCAATTCAGGCCGCGTTTTGTATGATAATATGAGCCATAATGAGCAAACTACAGAATGAGCGAAAATAGATTAAAATTGGTTCTGTAGTTTAGATCTTTATCTCGACCAATCGTCTGACACGAATTTTATATTTATAAAGATTGAGAAAGATTATCGTATATTCAACTCTGAATTAAATACGAGTATACACATTACGATACATTTACGACGTACGATAAATCTTTGGTACTACCAAAGATTTATCACAATTAAATGCCGGTATGTGCCGACAAGTGATTCACTGATGCCCCAAAAGAGGGTGTGGGCGAACAAGAAAGCGAATTAGGCAACATTCTCATCTCGCTCTATGGTAAAGCTAATTGCGTTCGAAGAACGAAACGCAATTATGAGTGTACATACTTGTGTCACAATGTATTTAATTACTTGTCAAATTAAAGTGTTGCCAGGCAGAATATCTACCTTATGAGATCTACACACGAGTACAATGAAAATGCGCAATATTGTTTGTGTATTATTTAAAAGCTGGTATTATATCTGAAAGCCTAAGGCAGCATAACGTTAGTGCTGTCCCCCGGCTAAGAAAAGATACAAGTTCGAGACGTATCCAAAGCTTGCGACAAAATTTATTGCTAGTAAATATTCATCAGCATCATCATCATCTTATCAGTCATTAGAAACTTCTTTGTCGGTATATCCGTTCATACCACTTTTTATTACGGTAAAATGTTCTAAATTCCCAAGATAGAGTCAATTTCTCGCGGGCGAAGTTACTGTCTGAATAACGATATATCAATAGTTCATAGATTCACACAACATATCATACATTGACCTGACTGAAGCAAGTCGCTTAAAGCACTTGTGTTACGAACGTTAGAGAATAGAGAAATCACATATATGAAACTTACAGATATATAATTAACACCCAGACACAGAACAAATACAAATATCATCATAAAAAAATTGTCCTGGCTGGGGATCGAACTCACGACCTTTGGCGCACAAGATAGGATCACTACCAGCTGCGCCATTAGGTCCGTCTAAACTTATCTATCGCTTTGTCAATTTGTTTAGTATTTACCTTCACTTTACAATTTCCGCATCTATATTTAGCTTCATACTTAGACATACTATTGTTGGTATGTGAGTGGAGCTATAACGTTCTTACGAATTTAATTTGACGCGCCCGATGACTCATTCGGTAGCGTCCCTCTGTTGCGCCGCTGTTCTTTGCTGCAAACCCTGCTGTCTGGGTGTTGATACGCGGTTTATGTTTTTAATTTTTGTGTGTTCGAGGCAGTTATCATTGGAAAAATATGGAACTATTTTTGTCAAGTATTATAAAGAACCTTGTTATTCTTAAAAACTGTGCTTGTAAAGTAACATAAAAATTAAATATTAAATTGTAGTTATATTGGAACAATCAAAAGAACCGAGAATGCTGCAAGCATTCTGGGGACCTTTGGGTCGGATATGCCTCGTTTACGTAATGCATAATTATTTTTTTTTAGAATAATAAACCTTATGTAAATTTGTGTTAACATGTTATTAAACGAGACTTTTTATTAAAATTAAAAGCTTAAATGTTACGTATTACAATACGTTGTATGGGCTCCTGCATACGGCTACATGTCAACCCATATCTAATAATCGATATAACCTGTCAATGTTAAATATTTAATAGATTTGTTTACGTCTGTCTGAAGCTGTGTGTACCAAATATGCAGCAATGTGACAGCAAGATTAATGGGCCGAATTATTTTAAGGATTTATCTCAAACCTGTCGAATTTTCATCATCAGCTTTCGATCGCCCAGTGCTGGACTAACCCATTGAAATAGCCACGATTGGCGCGTTGGGAAGGCCAACCAATCGCAGAGCATAGCTTCGTGACCAGAATACTGCTGCCCATTCCCATTATGCATTTAAATTACGCTGTTTCAGGTAGATATACCGCCATCTGTCGGTTCCAGTACTTCAGTCGCCTCTTACGACATCTGGTAAAGAAGGATGTTCTATATACTTTTATTTCTATTACTAAATGCTTTTATGGGCAGTCGAAATGTGTCAAAAAGGGAGTGTTGGTTGCAACACTGACATATGGTGGTAAATGTTGGAAAAGCACACGAGTAGAATAAATGGTGTCAAAATGAGAGCACTTCATAGTATGTATGGTGTGAGTTTGAGAGATGGATTAAAGAATAGTGTGATACAAGATCAATGTGGTGTGAAAGATTATGTTGGGACAACAATAGAGAAAGGATTGTAAACATGTAGAAAGGATGCATGAAATAGAATGACTGCACAAATATATAGAACGGAAGTGGATGGAAGGGTTGGCATAGGGCGACCAAGGCGAACATATCTTAACCAGCTTAACCAACCATAGAAGGCCAGGTCAGAAGTACCAAGCATAAAAGAGTGTGTGTGAAAGGATTTAGAGTAAGTAAGGAAAGCGAGAGAGCTATACCAAGATCGTAGCAAGTGAAGATCCGAAGTTTCTGCCTACCCCGATGGGACACTAGCTATGTATGTATCGTTATATGTACTATTCTATTCTGCAGGTACCACACGGCAAAGTTAAGTGAATAATAAATCACGAGAGACTCAAAACTAAAACTACTATTTTACCGGCTTTAAAACGCGGTTTATTTAAGTCTTTTATCGTCGCAAGGTAACTGGAACGTCAAAAAATAAACAGTTTGTAGTGTAGTGTAGTCATGAGTAGTAATGAGAGAGTAGTCTTATTTATTTATTTAAAAATTGCCATGCCGTGATGATATGTAGCAAAAGCTAGAACTTGAAACTAAGTGTACAATAAGAAGGTTTATGCGTCGTGCGATCAGACGACATTAAACATTTCTTATTCTTCAAATTTAGAACTAATTTCATCTAAGTTTAATTGATGGATTTGGCGCTTAATTCTATAGTAAGGGGGGAAATATAAGTTAATCGTATTATTACACTTATAAGTCTTATTAATATTGACTAGTATTATATAGTATACTTTCCGTGAGGTACCGACAGAGAAGATTAGTAACGCCCATTGCACCAGGTATCGTAAGAGGCGACTAAGGTACCAGAACCGACAGATGGCGGTATATCCATTCGCAACAGTGCAGCTCATATGCGATGCGATAGACAACACGCTTGCCCAGAGCGCGCCAATTACGGGTAAAAGACTTCCTTTCCAGTAATGGACTTTCAATGGCTGGTATGATGAATATTATATATACTCTCAAGAATATAAATGAATAAAAAAGCGTGTAGTTTAAATGATACACCATGATATTGGCTTGCAGCATTATATCAGATGTTGGAGTGAACCACACCTGGACATAGGCCTCCCAAGAGTTTAGACTCAGCTTCTGACGTTTCATATTCATAAGAGCGTTTCATATTCTCCAATTATATACAACACCCTAGTCAAATCACACTCGGAGAACCTAATTGAAATTTGGGGATCTGCTGCACCATCCAACTTAAACTCTTTACTGAGAACTCAAAATATTATTCCACTATCCGTTCCGTACCGCTGCAAAATAATTATATTATACATTTCTTTAAATTATTTATCACATCTACTCAAAAAAATCTTATCTTAAACTATTAAATCAAATTTAAATTTTAATGTAATAGCCAATAAACATACATAATTTGCAAAAACAAAATAAACTGAAACTAATTACTCCGAAAACGAATTACGGTAAAAAGACCATATTATTTGAAGGAGTACATCTATACCACAACTTACCAGAATGCATTGAAGAATGTATACCGTAGAGAGTTTTAAGAGCAAGCTTAAGATCTATATAACATCGAGCTCCGACGACTAACGCATAAGTATTGTATAAACCTATATTTTATCAAATTTTAAGTGAAATGTAAATTTTTTATGAGAATTAATTCTCTAAACCTAAGTGGAAAATTTCAAGTGCCAATTTTAAGTGATACACATTGCCTAAATGGTTTTACCAATGACCGTTTATTTTTGGCACAATTGCCATATCAATGTCAAAGGGGAGCTGAATTGGGAGACAGTTGAACAATTGTAGCGCAAACGTTTAGAAACAGACTTCTTGTTACACTGTAAAGTTTATCTGTCAGTAACATAAGTTGGTTAGTTTTTGGATAAACGTGACTATTTCAGATTCATCATCTTATTTATCTAGATTTACCTTGCTTAATTTCTAATAAAACAAAAATTGAGTAATAGTCAAATGTAACTACCACTTACAGGTAAGTGGTCGTTGCCATGCACTGTACAGAATAAAAACACTAATGTATAAATAAATAGCAAAGATAAAATAAAAGCTATAAAATGTACAAATTTAATACATTTTAATTTGCCTATTTACTAACTACAACTATTTTTAAAAATACATTAGATACTAGTTAATAAATATAAAAAATACGTTCGTTGACACGGCCATTTTATGTGCATTTGTATGCGAGTGATAATGTTTTCTCTGTGAAATGATTCTTTCCCCTTAGTTTATCGAATAGTTTTATTTAATTTCTTGATGTGTCATAGTAGTTAGTAGCGCCAAACCAAAAAAATACCTAGAACATATGAAAACTTCACATTATTGTGCAACAACGCAATAATATTTTGATAATCAGCTAAAATTGGCAATTGGTCTCACTGTTCGGGTTAGCATACTGTGTTTGCAATGTCATGCATTGTAGGTTATAGGCGCGCGGCAAGCCCGGGGGCGGGCGCGGGGTGCGGGAGCTCTCAACGTCAGTTCCATTGATCGCCGCTGACGTCACGCTCCGCGCCACTGCAGCGCCCGCGTGCCGGCTTGCTACTCGCCCGGGACGTTCGGCTGATCGAGTGCGTTCATTTGCCTAATGTGGCTGTTTGGATTTTATGCCTTTGCCTCTCGCGACAAAAATAACACTCGATGGTCGATTGTGTGGGAATACTTTTTAAATTTTCGGCTTTAGAATTGAGCCTTTTTTGTTTTCACAGTATAATAGCTGTAAGTAAATAAAATTGTTTTCGATTTATTTATATGAAAACTTTTTCTGTATATATTTCAATATTTGGTCGTTTGATTATTTTAAAATCGTTTCTCTGATTTGCAGTTTATAGAATTTTTTTAACGGTCTGGATAAAATTATTCGAAAGGTTTTCTATTGTTAAGTAATGAATTTTGAAAGATTTCCTGAATTTTCATAATCTTTTTATGTTTTCCTTTCTATATAAATTAATCCCTATTTAGATTACATAACAGTTAAATTAAAAGGGGATATACCTATTAGGCCTGAGTAGATGATACAGGGAGTTATCCGATCCGGTGTAAAAATTACCTGAAATGTTTGTAGGCGTAAAATGTCCCTTCCAATTAAGGTCTCGGCTGGTAATAGGATGTAATCATATAACCTGAAAGCCCACAGACGACTGCTTTGATCTGCCCGCGTCTCTGAATATTCAACAGGTAAAAAACAGGGACGTTTATGAGAATATAAGTATTTTACTTAATACATACCACTGGCTGTGGGGTACCGGTGGCGTAGAAGAGCGACTCCCTCTATACCAGATGTCGTGATACACCTGACGGATGATGGGATGTTCATTCTATACTGCGTAGCTTAAATATCATAAGGACGGGATAGGCAGCAGTATTACTTCCTCGCAGCAACATTTTACGATTACCACCACGTCTGTCCAGCATGACAATTATGGAAAAAAAATCCCCTTTCTTTGTGTGGCCTTTGAAAGACAAAGTGCATTACTATGATGATGATGAGACTATATTTATAAACATTTTATTCCAATGTGTTTCTATCTGTACAGTGAGTTAGTATGATATAAAGGTATGGCCTCATAAACCATAGACTAAATGTATAAAGATTTTCACGTTGCATAAACTTGGTACGCAGAACCGATGACCGATGGAGTCGTAAGGTTCTGGAATGGAGACCACGTAGACTGCAAGCGCAGCGTAGGGCGTCCACCAGCAAGGTGGACAGACGATCTGGTAGTGACATCATAATATCAGGCCGCCGTTGTTGGATATGGAAGTCTTACTGCCAGGCTTATTACGGGTTGGAGAGGGATGGTTTTCTACTTACTCGTAGAGCTCCTCCGCTTCCTAGAGGCTCGCCGCGCCATATTATTGCTTAGGTAAACTATTTACGAGTACGAACAAGTTGACCAACCTGGAATGCTAAACTCTAGTCAGTTGGACTTGCATGAATAGAATCGAGTGCGGCGTACTCGAATCAAAATAAATTGGTATTCGAGTAGGCGAGTACAAAGCAGGAATAGAGTCTGACTCTAGTCAAACCGTACTCGGCACATCGCTACTGTTTACTTATGCTGATATATTGACTCGAGTTTTTGATGTTTTGATTTCCACTTTTATAAACAGTCATTGTTAAAATTTTTTTAACATTGACCCCTATTAATACTATTTTATCGTCTGCGTATTGCGAGTAATTAAGCACTTTGTCGCTGTGTAAAGAATAGCTGCGATTTTACATTAAGATAGCCAGCAATTTATTGTTCTGGTCTCGAACACTGCCTATATAAAAGGTGGCCTTTGTGTCTAAACTTTAATACATTTACAGATTACGTAAGCAGATAGAAGCGAAAAGCCTTTTCCTTTCAATGTAAGATGTTGTAATTACTTTTATATATTTGTGTATATTCAGAAAAATATTTAATCAAAGAAAAGAAAAAATATACTTGTCTCGGGCTTCAGGCGGGAAATTTGCAATACTTTGTAGAGATGACCTAGATTTCTCAGTAAAAAAAAACTAGGGAAAATTCTACGTGCCCACCGAGGTTTCTGTAGCCACAACGGTTGTGCAGTCCCCCAGCATGGGAAAGATGCGGGTTCCTGTCCCGCCAGAAGCCTAAGCCAAATCCAATGAAAATATTTTTTATTTAAGTAGGCCCAAGTCAAGCAATGTCGAATCGTCAAAAATAATAAATAGAACAATTTTAATTCAGAAATATTAAGTACTAAAGTGTTATATTTTTATAATATTAACGACCCTGATGACCCGACAGGATCAAAACAGCCATCTAAATTAGGCCTACATACGAGTAATGCTAGTCTGCCGGCACCAGACGGGTCTTAAGTCTTAAGTTTTAAGTTTAATGCAGGTTCATTACACGATCCGCCAGAAAGGAACCTACAAGAAAAACTTGTGGTGTTAGAAAATATCCCCATAAAGCAAGTTAAAATTTTCTTATAAATCTTGTCTTTAATTTAAAATTCAGAATTTTTAATGCATAAAACCTCTGAAGTAAATATGAATTTATCAATGAGAATATTTTTTAGTCAACCGTTGTTTATTTTCGAAGAGACAGTCTTATGATAACAGATAGTGTATACAATACACAAATATATCTGTAATCGTTTTAAGAGTTTTATTAAGTTCGTTTAATTTGGTTGTATAATTTGTTGCTTTGAAATCCGTCTTGTATATTTAATAGTTTTATTTCTTACTCATTCGTTCGTTCATTTACTCACTTGTATTCTATATTTTTTTTAAATAGGAACGTAGATTGGAACGTGACAGATTGCTGGTTTCTTTTATGATTGAGATCATAGAAAGCATTTTATGAAAATTTGCGTAAAGTAAGTCTCAGGCTTACGTCGTCATCATCATTGATGATGATGACGACCACGTACACCAAGTCAAGGCAGCCGTAAAACTGGACATATACCTCCCTAAAAACGAAAGGGATTTTCCTTTAATTGGGCAAACGTTATGGCAATAGTAAATTCGCGACAGGAATGCTGCTGCCTATCCGCGCCCCTTCACATTTGAGCTATACTGCTTCAAGTGGATAAGCCGCCACCTGTCGATTCCAGTACCTCAGTTGTGTCTTACGATACCTGGTGCAGGGGAAGGTACTATTCTACTCTGCCTGCACCACATGGCATCAGGCGTACGTGCGTACAAAATAATCTACGTATCACAATATTGTCAAAAGAGTTACATTAATTTGCAAGTATTGACATAAAATTTATTAGCTTCCCTTCCATCCAAATCGGTACCAAAACAGTTAAACAATAATAGCAATTAGTTTCTAAGCCACTTTTAATCACAAAACCTATAAATATGACCCGTTATCCAAGTTGGAGCTTAGGTATATAAAATTTCTAAAGGGGATTTTCCGCAGCCGAGCTTAGGCTGGATGAAAAGATGTAATCCAGTTTTAATAAATCGATTCCGGATCGGGTCTCGACTGACATCATTGGTAGGAGATTGAATTTTTTTTAGTGTTTGTATTTTTGCGACTGTTATAAAACCAATGTGAGTTGAACTTAACGAACTTGAGTATTTATAAGATATATATATAACTTTTAGTTGAACCTGGATATTTACAATGCACAGAAAAAACAGACGGTTCGACTCCGATTCAATCATATGTGTGTATAAAAGTTTTTTATAGCTACTAATTAAACTAGAAAACAATTTTGAGTGATCGTCTCCTAATAGGATTTCAGCCCTGAACTCTCAAACGACACAAAAATTGATGAATATGAAATAAGATGTAGGCACATAAGTATAATTCACATAACATCTCATATATTGACCTGACTCCGGGTTGAGCCGCTTTGAGCACTTCTGTTACAGACATTCGAGGAATCATAAGTATCAACAAATATATATTTGACCTTGGGAACCCAAGACCCTTGGCGCATAAGATAGGATCACTGCTGTCTGCACCATCGGGCTCTTTAATAACACCGCCTGGTCCCCATCTTCATCATGCTCGATGAAAACTATCTATAAACCCACCCAGTGAAACGGTATTGACACCCAGTGAAACGGTATAGGCACCCAGTAATCGCAAGTTATCACAAGCGTGTCATCACCCTTGTGAACCCTGTAACTAAAGATTCAAAGTCACATTTACCCAGTAATTTCACTGCCTCTCTCACCCTTTAAATCGGAACACAGCAATGCAAGCACTGCTATTTGGCGGTAGAAATAGTTGAGAGTGAGGTACCAAGACAGACGTTTTTTGTAAGAGGTCTAACTCTAGTAAAGTTTGTCCGACATGGCATGTTTATTTATATGACTAAATCAAGGAAAAAGGATACGGTCCGCATCATAAAACGTCACCGCAGTCTATAACCGTTCGTATCATCACAAGGATATCACTCCCCCGTTGCCAACCTCCCCCCCTCACATTACCCAGTTATTTCACTGCTGTGTGGCGGTTGAAATGGTAAGAGTGAGGTACCACTGCTGATGGCGACGTATGAGATCTACTTTTTGAAAAATATGTGAGAAATGCCCAATAAAGTCAATACTTTCTCAAGACTTGAAGAACAACTTTACCGAAAAAACAGGCAAAGCATTTACATTACGGTGGTCAATCTTCATCCATTAGTATAATCATAAAAAAAGTAAAATATATAAATGTTGAAACGTCTCTAGGTAAACTTCCTGAAACTCCCCTCTTTAACGAAATGGAGGAAAGTGGGGGTTAAGTCGCTGATTACACGGCGCTAAATAATCTGACGCGTAAAAATGAGATTCTCCGAGATTATTGCCAATTTCATTCGTAATCAACGCGTAACTCCTGTTTTTGGATTTCATACCGGAAATTTTTTACCGAAATTATACTAAAATGACTAATATCAAAAAATAGGAGTTGGTGATAGAAATGTGAAAATTTTAAAGCAAATGTTCCCTAAATCCAATCTAAGAGCCGTTAAAAAAATTATGTCATTACAAGTAGTGAACGCGAAAATGTTAAAAAAGTGTTGTGAAGTCAAGAAAAATATGAAATAAGTGAAATACTTACCTGTACCACGTTTTTCTTGCATTTTGCTAAATATTACTTTGCCCATTTGAATTCTGAAAGAAAAAAAATGTAATTACCAAAATTGGCTAGACATAATTAATATGATTTGTTTGACGGCATTTCTCCCCAACATTGGGTAGCGAGTCGTGAAAGCATTTTTTAATTTCGCCCACACTTTGCGTGGTTGGTGGGCCGGATTGTATTAACGAGAGAACGAGCGAGCCTTACGTAATCGCGAAGTTATTCCATTATTAGGCTCAGCTCAATATAATAACACATGAATAAAAAATGTACCCATTTTTAAGGAAATTGCGCGAACGGATGAACAAATTAAAAATTTTGACAGTTATAGTGAGAGGGGGTACCGGCGGAGCAGAATTACCGTCCCCTATATTCGGTCAGACTTTAGTACCGGAAACGACAGATGGCGGTATACCCATCCGAAACAGCGAAATGCCTACAACCTAAATACTACAGGGTGGGGATTGGCAGCAGCAATCTCGCCGCGAAGTTGCACTCTCTGATAGTTGGTGATTGCGGTGGTGTATATTGGAATAGTAATGCATAAAACAATTTGTTTTTGTTTTAAAAAATACTTGAAATACTTTGAATGCAATCAATTAACCAATACACACGCTGCTATTAGAAAGGTACATCAATAATTAAGCTTAAATTGAATATTGTTGTATATTGGATATCAAGCAAATTATGAAAGACTTTTTACAAAATTTTATGAATTGTGATCGAATCGCTTTTTGCAATAAGGCCTTTTTGCATTGTGCTTTGTAATTGTTGTTTGTTATTGTTGTTAAAGTTTTCTATTTATGTTCGCCTTCGAATTAATCGTATTTTTTTTATGAGTGATCGCGTAAATCTTTGAAAAAAGTATATTTACAGTGTTCAAGTTTTTGCTTTAAACCATTAAAATATATAATCGATTCAGCAGTTCTGGTAATTATGACAGATATAAGCACCCAGGTTGTGTACCTTCAAGTTTTGTATCAGTCCTATCGAATATCACTGGAAGGCAAGTCCAGTTGTACCTACGCTTTCTCAAGTCCTACTATTTTAGCGTCATCAACCATTGGGAACAATTGTATTAGGAAAATTATATCAATCCATTTTATAGTAATTTCATCCCAAGGGCAACTTGGTTAACGCGTCCGCCACGTGATCGATGAAGTTCAGCGACATTCGCAACGGTCGATGTTCGGATGGGTGACCCAAACTTAATTGTCACGAGATTCCAGTGTGAGTCAGGAGACACGTTGAGCCGTTGATACCGACTTCAATCCTTAATAGCTAGCAATCTGCCTATTATTGATGTACCAAAAAAGTACTTGTGGCTTACAAAAGTTTAGAGTGTATGTCAACCGAATTCTTGTCGCTGACTCAACGCATACGGTCTGCAGTCATTTGATGTCCAAATCGGTGCATACGTGAGTCGGCATCGAGCGCTTAATTAAAATTTTATAATAATACAAGTTGTGCCTGCGACTTAATCCGCGTGGAATAGTTTTTTGGTTACCATACCTCTTTACCTTAATTTATATAATTTTTGAGTGTCATCTTTATTTATATGTCATAGTGTATTATAGTCATAGTGTCAATTTATATCGAATCAATGGCCTGAAAAATAAGTTACAAGTTTCTAGCTCTTAAAAATAGCGATACTTCTATACAATTTTTCACCCCCTTTTTCGAGCCCTTACAACCCCTATTTCGAATTAAAAATTGCCTGTGTCCTTTCTCAGGGTCTAAAGATTGTCTGTGCCAAATTTTAACAAAATCGGTTGAGAGGTTTAAACGGGAAAGCGTAACAGACAGACAGACAGACAGAGTTACTTTCGCATTTATAATATTAGTAGGGATATAAATAAGATAATATATAAGAAATTGAAGTTAATAATAATCGACACAGGTGAGGTACCGGTAGAGTAGAATAATACCTCTCTGTACCAGGTGTCTTGAGAGCCGACTGAGGTACTGGAACCGGCAGATGGCGGTATATCCATCCGAAACAGTGTAGCTCAAATGTAGAAGGCGGAGATGGACAGCAACATCCCCGCCGCTAAACCTGCGATTGCCAATACGCTTGACCAGCGCGGCAATTATAGGCTTAACCCCCTTTATAGAGAGGCCTGAGTCCGTCTGTGGACTTCAATGGCTGAAATGATGATGATGAGACTAAAGTTCTTTGTGTGCGTTGTTGCGGCTCGTTGGGTATATTTTTTTTTTAGGAGGACTCCATTTTAGTTTTGTCCAGTCTAGTCTCTTGGTGTCCACGGTTATTTGGAGGACTTATTGTACGCGATTCTTTTACATCTTTGTGTGCGTAATTCGAAACAATTTACCAGAGTTCTATACCAATGGACAACAAAATTATTCGGGTGACAGTAACGTGTAAGTAGCGTGCAAGCTTTTAGGTAGTTCCGTGCCTAGAGATATTCAAAGATATGTCTACATAGAATTAACTGTTGTACGTCCACTGTTAGACATAGGGCTACTGAAGGTTTTTTTATTTATACCATGCTGACTAACAAGCATAGAAATCGTGTTACCGCAGTCTATAGATGCTCGTAATATCACAAGGAAATCACGCGTTGCCAACCTTGTGACTTAATAAAACCTTGAAGATATTATGTAACATTACTCAGTAATTTTATAAAGTGGGGAAGTTGCTCATAATTGCCGCGCTGGGCAAGCTTGGTGGCAATCCGAGAGTGCAACTCTGCGACGGGAATGTTGCTGCCGATTCCCGCCCTGGGGATTTTGAGTTCACTGTTTCGGATGGATATACCGCCAACTGTCTGTTCCGCCACGTTATTCGCCTGGAACAAAAGAAGGTACTATTCTACTCTGCCGGTACCCCACGGCATTGGTGTCATATATTTGATAAATTAATCTACCTTTTATGTTGTAAAATTAAGATGTTACTGGCGTGTTAAACCACGCCTCCATTTTCCCAAGTGACCAGAATTAATCATATTCCGCACCAATTTTGTGAAAGGTTGAAAGAGGAGGAGAAAGGTATCGTATCTCTTGACGCGTGTTTGCGCCGAATAGGACCGGGACAGCCCCAATTAATCTTTATAATGTCGTCAAAAAGGAAATTTCCAATCAACGATCAATTTAATAAGGTACTACCTAACCCGATAGACGTTGTACTGTCTTATCTATTCTAATTATTTATATACCAGCCATTGAAAGTACATTGCTTGACATAGGCCTCCCTAAGATAGGGGGAATGTTGCCCATAATTGCCAAGCGTGTTGGCAATCGCCGAGTGCAGCTTTCGCGGCGGGGATGCTGCTGCCCATCCCCACCAATTATAAATATAGTTAAGACCTGACGTGAGGTATTGAATGACTGAATTTTACCTCACCGGTACCTGGTGTCCTAAGAGGCGATTAAAGTACCGGAACCGATAGATGGCGGTATATCCATCCGACACTATGAAACTGATATGTACAGGGCGGGGACGGACAGCAGAATTCCTATCGCGAAAGCTACGCTCTGCTATTGCTAAAACGTTTGCCCAGCGCGGCAATTATGGGAAAATTCCCTCTTTCTTGGAGAAACTTATGTCCAGCAGTAGACTTCCAATAGCTGATATGTTGATGATGATGATGAAACTTCTGAAAGCGGAATAAACATAGACGCTAAATCAAGACGAGAATCTATCTTGAATAAACAATTGAAAATACCCTTATGGATATATAAGATTGTACCATATTACAACAGATGGAATGATTTCTTGTGTATTGAAGTCTGATTGAAATTGCTTTTATTTCAGCATTTTTGCAGTAATTCCGTCTTATAATAGTTGCGACTCCCGATTTTATCCGCGCAGTTGCCGTGTCCGTGGAAATTCGGGGATAAAATATAGCTTGTGTTACTGGCTGATAATATAGCTTTCCATTTGTGAATGAATGTTTAAAATCAGTTCACTACTTTTCTAGAGTATTCGTTACAAATGTACATAAATATAAAACTTTCTTACATTATCCTATTTTAGTTACAGATTATGTTTTTTGGAATTAGAATATAACGTACGAATTATAATATTGGTTCGTAACAACAAACTATGAATTAAGTCTTAACTCTCTGTATTATTAGTATAGATGTAGTTATTTCAAAACAATTAAAGACAGTTATGATACTAAATCTTATTGTAACTACATGAAAAATATTATCTTATTCATACTATAGAAATATAGTAAAACCCGTTTAAGATTTCTCAGGGACTCTACCAAGAACCCGCCTAAAGCGAAAAAAACGTTGTATAAGGCATACATACATACATATCCTCACGCCCGTATCGCTTTGGGGCAGGTAGAGACTGCAGATTGCCACTTGCCTTGATTTGGGTAGGATTTTATGTGGGATAGGGAAATAAAACGTACTATTATTTATGTATTATGTTTTTATTTCGTGTATAATTATAAAATTATTAATTATTAACATACGTGTATTAAACAGGATACCGATCGTATTAAACGTTAAGAAATGTATTAAATCATCTTCAGTTGCTGTGACTGGCCTTAAATAGTGTATTCAAGACATCGTATTAAGCGTGATCGGACCGTTTAAAGGTGGTCTATAAAGGAATATTAAAATTCAATTGGATTATTAACATGCATCCTCGTTTTAGTTGCACAGAAATCGGACCACAAATCGCGGTTACATTTCGCACATAACAAATATGCACACACCACAACAACTGGCGCTGCGTCCAAGACCTGCAGCACCTCCATGTAATATTGATTTCTAATCTCACACACCACTTGGCACAGTCCAAGAGTCATAGCGCCAATACCACTCATCACCAGTAACAGGGATGCTGTCTGCATTCGCATCGCTAAAGTCCCTCTCGATCGTCTGACTGTGGAACTTTTAAATAAAGCCACAAGCACGGTGACATACAAATACAAATTTACCATCAAGAACAAGTAAGGAAGCACTCCGATTATAATAAATTCCACATCACCCATATAACTTAAATGATAATTCAAAATATTTAAAAGAAACGGTATACCCCATCCGATCAGTGCACTCTTCAAATAACGGTTCTGAATAGTTGGACTGAAGATTTTCACTAAGTCTGATTGAAAAGTGACGTTCAATATCAACAGCCAGAAGCTATAAGACAATTCTGCGATGAAGTAGACCAATACGATAATGGTTGTAACATTTATTGATTCAGTTATAATGAGTAACAATAAAAGGTTTCTTGTAAATACAGTGAGCGCCATATTAAAAAATGCGTAGTTCTTGAATGTCCGCCATTTTGGTATGAGCGTCCACGAAATGGCGCTGTGGACGAGTGCCGCCATTGTCATTGTTAATAAAACGATGCTGATGCAAATTATGATGATTAATCGTTTGTTTTCATCTTCATCGTTAGCTTCAGATGAACAATTGTAAGGTGCCGATGTAAAAGTACAGTTGTCTTCGAACGGAGCGTTGTTATCGTTCATTTTGATTTACATTGACTGAAATGTATGCGCGTTATATTTGTTGTTCAATTATCACACTGGCACTCACTCTTCATATAATATTTTCGGTCACTATATTACTAAACAAGTATAATAGTTTAATATATTTCCCACATGACGAGTCGTTGCGGCAATAAGTTATTAGCGACTGCACTTCGGACAAATAAAGCTTGTTAATTAAATGTAGAAGCGATATCCGGTATAATGGCCAATTTAAATGGAATTTTGTTATCATCTACACGAGAATCTATAGCCACATTTATTTTATTTAGTTTTTCTATACCATATGTGTTCTAACCAAGTGTTGATATTTAATCCGCTGCTGATTGGATCGAGCTAGCATCAAATTTACCCATAAAGACTAGTAGAGCATGTTTTGTGCCGGACAGTGTTGAAAAATTTAAAAACATTCATAGAAAAATATCCTTACGTCCCATACCCATCATGTCTTTATTTAGTTACATGCTTATGCAGCTTTCTAGACGTCACCATACATAATCTGTAGGCTATAGAATTCTGTATATATTAATGACTATCAATTTAGATTCGTAAAATTATTGGTTGCAGTTTATTTTCTGTCCCTTTTTTATTGATATTTAAAGTACATGGCAATAAACAGAATGACAAAAATAAATCATTATATTAACATAGATAATGAATTAAATAATCTGGAACGCGTCCAAACACACGGGCAGCATTGCTGACGTCACTAAGACGATCGACGGTCGGTGGTTATCCGAGAAAGAGGTTGTAAATATTTTACGCTAATAGACTGGCAGACGATAACTGTGCGAACACGCGTTGTAGTCGGGACAAGTGACGTCGCCAGGTTACCAGGATCGATTGCGTAACATAACCCGAATGAGGAAACCAGAAGCGTAAGTAATAGACACATTGATTTTGTAGTTGTAGAATTAGTTTTTTATGTTGAAATGACGCTGCAGCTTTTCAAAAGCTTCGCGCACCTTACCTCGCTGCACGATTATACTAAACAATTGATACTTTTGTAGTGAAATCATTGGGGTAATGAATTGGATACATTGACCAATTCCCAGGGAATGGTAAACACGCGACGGGCGGTCCGCTTAGTGTAGACGATAAAAAAGTGTCATCTGCGGTAGTCAAATCAAATCATGTATCACAATTTTGAACTCGATCGTCGCTGCCAGTTGCCAGGTTACAAATCATCCGTGGTTTTCAGATCACGCATCGGCAGTTGAGGATCGTTCCACCGAGATACTGCGTACTTGAAAGAGTCCCGAAATAACAACAAGATACTGGTCCAATGATTTATTTAGCACTTTTTATGATGATATATATGAAGCAGTCACATCAAGATTTAGGGAGAATGTTTTGAAGAAAAATGTTATTGCACGAAGAAGTTTATATCCCATTCTACACACTATTTAATTGGGAATTGTAAAAATATGACTATATTATTGAAAAATTTGGGCGAGAAAGAGTGACTAAAATGCAAGATAATTATGAAACATTAAATTGTAGTGTAAGATCGAACTTTACCAATTATACTGGATACGTATCGGATACAAATCAGACATCCATCTACATTACTATACGAATATATTTGATCGGCGTGGTGTTGGTAGTGACTATTTTATCGCTAATCTGCGGCGCCATTTCATGGACTTTCATAATAAAATGGCGGACATTCAAAAACTATGTGTTTTTAAATTTGACACTGATAGAATTTTTAAGGAACCTAATGCTATTTTTGTTGTGCATGCACTTGGTGTACACAACTTCGGCTTTCCTGCACTTTTACTCGTTCTCTATCTTGTCATATAATTTGTGGTTGTTGATTCTAAATTTCATGTTTCATTCCGATATCGTTAAGGTGTTAGACCCTCCAGCGCCAAATCGGTATCTAAAAAGTGCGCTGGTCGGTTGGGGAATACCATCACTTTGTACTGTTCTCCTTTATGTTGATATTTATTACTTGGATAATATATGTTGCATAGATTTTTTGATGACTACTGTAATTCCATGCATACTGTTGATTGTAAACGTTTTCCTATATGTAACGGTTACGGTGACCTTGTTCAAGAGTTCCACCATGAGACGTTCGAAAAGGAATCTGGTGATGAAGATTCAGGTGGCAACTCTTCTGCTGGTGATGAGTGGTGTGGGAGTGTTGAGCATCCGCGTGTTGCAATTGGTGTCTAAGATTACAAATTATTCTCCTGAAGTCCTTGATATAGTCTCGTCGACACCAATCGGCGCCATAGTGGTGTGCATTTGCCTGTTCTCTGCTAAAGGTAATCGTTCCGTGTGGTACGCTTTCTACCGGAGCAGTATGCGGAAACGAGACACCGACCCAATATATATTTAAGTGTTATTCTCGTACTAGTCGTTAAGTAAGGATATTTTTAGTAAGTGCAAAACTGTATTGGTACCTCACTATATCCTATTTCTATCGCCAAATCGTTTGAAGGGTCAGAGAAGCACAGAAATGACTGTGTCTGACATAATATTTTCAAGTCACATGGTGACAACGTACTAGTGATATCCATATGATATTGTTTACCTAGAGATTACGGGTATGGTTACATTTCCACTCAAAATTTTTAAAATGACTGTTACTCGTTGTGTTTTCTTTCTTTAACAATTTCGAGCGGAATCTTCCGCAATGTTTCCAAGTCGAGGCATTTCCTCCTGCGTGCGCTAAGGTTGTGAAATGAGCTCACTGTGTAAGTTTTCCCAGACGACCGCACTATGAGGTTCTTCAAGAAGGGTGTAAGTAGGTTTTGCAGGGTCGGCAACGCGTGAATGAGGCCTCGCTGTTGTTAACATTCATAGGATGCCTACATTCAAGTGTGACGCATGCTTGTTGCGACCTTTATGAGATTTAAAAATATGTGTGACGATGTGTGGAAACTTTTTATCAATATATTGTATTGTTATTATTATATAACATTTTTTTCTTAGTTTAGTTTATAAAATATTTGTACTTACTAGAAATAGCTTTCAATTGTTGCTATGACATTATTAAATGCTGTTCTTTGTTGTTACTACTTTAAATATATTAAAGAATACGCTTAGTACTATAGTTTTTATTTCTAACCCTTTGATAGTACATATCCACCAACCGTCTCGTCGTTGTGCTGAAACATGGCACGTGCTAATGAGACCGTGGTTGTTTATGGTAATGAGGATATGGTTAATTGTTGGTAGGTTTTATTGACTCGTTTATTTCGTATTGCCCTGTTTTTTGTTTTCTTCAATATCTTATATGGCGCATTTGATAGTATACCTAATTTTGCGTTAAGGGTCCTTAGTTCCATTGGTACCCAAGACAATCTATATAAAAAGAGAAGCTGACTGCCTAAATGACTGACATATCAACGCAGGGCCTCAACGATAAGGGTTAGAAATTTGGAAATTTCTAACCCTTATAGTTGAGGCCCTGTAAATAATACCTCCTTCTTTACCAGGAGTCGTAAGAGGCGACTAAGGTACTAGATTCGACTGATGGCGTTATATTCATCTGAGACTGTGTAGCTCAAAAGCATAAGGTGCGGATGGGCAGCAGCTTCTCCATCGCTCTGTGATTTCTACCACGCTTGCCCAGCGCGGCAATTATTGGCAAAATACCCCCTTTCTTGGGAATGTCTTTGACTAGCAGTAGACGTTTTGCGGTTGCCGTGACGTGATGACGAAGAGAAATAACCAATATTTAAAAATCTTTTTTAATATACCTCTCAATTCCGATACCTCAGTCGCCGCTTACGTTACTTACAGCGGGAGGTACTATTCTACTTTGCCGGTAATATATGGCATATTATTTGTTTTATTGTTATCTATTTATATATTGTCAGTATTTATTTATTTGATGCAAAATATAAATTATTTATACATAGTTTTGTATGCACATGCTTAATTATATAAAGATATGAACATACTTTTTTATTACCTAGATAATAATTCCCACAACATTGACCTGATTCCGTGATAATTCGCTTAAAGCACGTGTGTTACAGACATTAGACAACAGGGGAATCTCAAAGATATTACTTAAATACATATATTCAACACCTAGACACAGAACAATCACAAATATCGTCATATAAATATTTGTCCTGCGTGGATTGAGCCCACGACCCTTGGCGCACAAGACAAGATCAGTACTATCTGCGCCATCGGGCCCGTATTTATGTAAATGTTGTATTCGGCTTAGACAGTATTTTTGTTGCGAGATTAACTAGCCAATGTGGTTTAAGATTAACTATTTTTACATATTTTTCGTGTCCAATTAATAATCTTTTTAACGAAATTAGATAAAATTATTTTTGGGTCATTGTAAGACAGTAAGGAAGGGGATGAATAAATTTGGATTGAGTGTCTTAGATTGTTCTAATATATAATGTGTGTTGTTTAGTTTTTCACAATAGTACAGTGGTTTAGTAGTACATAATTAGAAAAAAAGCTACTGCATTTTCTCTATCGGTTAGATCTTAAAAACTACGGGATTAAAAATTTTTTTTAGAAATTCAGAGTTTTAAGAGGCATGATTATATGTGTAAGACATATACATATAAAAAAGAAATGCTAATAATTTTTGAAGTTTCCAATGTGATGTCGTATATAAACACTTTGCGATTACATAACAACCGTTGGCTGAAGGGTGGTTTGAAGGGTAGAGAAAGGCAGTGAAAGTGCTGAGTAATGTCTTCAATGTTGGCAACTCGTTAGTGATGTCCTTGTGATATGACGAGTGTCTATAGTCTGCAGTGATGCTTACTGTCACTCGGACTGTGTGCTTGCTTTTCGACCTGGAGTAATATATAAACAAATCTGTTGCTGCAAGATAATATCCTGTATTTCAGCATAAAGTGAATGACCTTTTAGTTACAAAAAGGAATAGTGCAATTGTTTAATATTCGGAACGCGTATTCCTATACCTTTCACACTGTCAAGTACAAGGTTGTCCGACTCGGGTCATTGACCCAGTCTGCTATTGCCGACCTTTTCTATCACCGAGCATCGTGTATCGTGCCGCCTCTGTCATACTGATCAGTTGTGGTAATCTCCTTGCGCGTGAGTAAATTTGCGCACCAAATAGAATTGTGAACACATTTAAATATTTATTGTATCGCTGTAACCTCTAGCAACCGTAACTGCATCGTAAAACGAACACATTGTTCATCTTAGCCGAATTCATTGTTTCTTTACAGTGTTGCAGAGTGTAACATCCAAAGAACTTAAGTTAAGCTTAAAGCGGACAAACTCTTGTGCACTTAATGATAATGCATTCACATTATTGAAACACATAATTAAACTATATACATATTATTATATATAAAATCCTTGTGATATTATAAGCGTCTAAAGGCTGCAATGACGCTTACTATCACGCGGACTGTATGATTGTTTGTCGACCTTTTTGTCTTGTTTATCTAATAATACAATATTAGTCTACTAAAACGCAATTTAACTTCATCCCTCATAGATTTTTCTTCACATGTGTACATATGCTTAAACAAATACGACGAATTCTTACATGAGGTAGACTTCTTATGAATGTCGTCTGAATTGATACTTCACACTCACTTATCTCTACCGCCAAACAGCAGTGTTCAGCAATGCGTGTTCCGGTTTGAAGGATGCGAGAGGCAGTCAAATTACTGGATAAATGTGACATAGTATATTCAGTTTACAATGTTAGCGACACGCTAGTGATATCCTTGTGTCATCAGCTGACTAAAGAGCAGGCAGGGATCGAACCATGGCGCATGAGATAGGATCACCACCATCAGCGCCATCGGACCCGTCAGTCAGCAGCCAGTCTTTCTTTATACCAAATCGTTAGCGATAAATGTTTTATGTTGCTGCAAGGTACATTTGTTTTATAATTATTAAACGCAATGCAGTAATTTTGGGTTACTTTGGCCATAAGTGGTAATTTTAGCCTACATGATAAAGTATAATGATACTATTTTGTTTTTATGAGTATATAAATACATCCAGCCTGTTGTATAAGGTATACCTATACTATAATATAATTTTGTTGCTTTAAATCATATAGTCCAAGTTACCCCTGAGGGTCAAAGTAACTCGTACTAAACAGTAATAATAGTAAAGATGGCGCGTCCATATATTAACAAACATAGTTTAGCCAATAGCTGTTTGTTGCGCACGGCGAAGTGAGGCACTTAGCCGTGCCATCCTGTGTGGAAATCCAATATGGATGCAAGAGCAGGGCATCCTGCGCGAGACTCATAGACTGGTTTTCTTCATAGCGGTAGGTAAGGTCTGAGCAAATTCTTTGATGTAGGGCTCACTATAAATAGATGCATTGCACTAGTTTAAGCCCGCGGCTTCGCTCGCGTTAAATTCGAGAAAACACGATTTACTGATTTACTAATAGGTAGATATATTATCATTATAATATAAGCTGTTTGACTTGATTTTTTAAAGTGGAATTAGTTGAAGGATACGCTAATTTTTGTCTCTCTCTAACCCTCCACTCTCCTAAACTAGGGGCTGGAGATTGATAACACAAAAACTTTCCGCTGTCTGTCTGTCCCTATGTATGCGTAGATCTCTAAATGTGTCGTACATGCATAATATAAAACACTGTCATTTTTTTATTTTTCTGATGTGATGACGTAAATAATCTCTTATAACACTGGTCCGTCAATGCTCATTTGTGCAAAAAGGTAATTCGCAAATCTATACTCATAGGTTTTTTGCCTTTTTTAAAGTGCCTATGATAGACCCATTTAAATGAAGATATATTTTGCTTTCACTTTAATAAACACATTTTTGCGCTTCCATTGCAAATTAGCGGAAGCCGACGAGATAGATCAAAATAATATAACAGTATTGTAAACCTTAACAAAGTGCACAATAAGGTCCGCGATGGTTTATGTCCGTCTCTTAATGATAACCTACAATAACTATTTTATATCGTCGTTGCACCCGCGCGAAGCAGGGGCGGTTGTATCATAAATGTACAAAAACAGTTTTTCTAACTCAGAAGAACACGAGTTACAAACATCAATCGTCACAAATATCTGCATTTGTATTACTAGTATTCCTTCCTCGACTTTGGCTACGTGGACTTTATGTCCAGTCTTCGTACACCGTAGTCGATAGCAAATCCTTTTCTAGAGTTCAAGCATTTACAATCTACATTGTAAATTTCATCGCAATTGATTCACGTGTTAAATCGTGATAACGAATCAAATATACAGACACAATTTGCATTTTAAAGTGTCGATAGGCTTGATTAATTGAATATCTTACTGATTTAATTGTATGATGTTATTGCTTTTTCAACTCACAGACTGTTTAGAAATTTTAAATATACAAATTTAATCTCGTTTATTGCTTGAATTATTATTGTTTCAAAGTCAAACTAATTTATTTTTGAACTCTCGACTCGACCTTGAAATGTTCCGACCGTCTATCGACATCAACTATTATCTATAAAAGCTTTCCGTCTACGACTTTGTATGCGAGTCCTTTATCGCATGCCAGAGGAGCTTCTGATTTTTCAAGAAGAATTATGCGATGGCTATACTGTGCATCAAGTTGTGTAAACTTCATTGAAAAAACTCATCAATTATCATCAATGAAGTAATCATAGAAAGCCTACACTTGGACATAGGCTTACCCAAAATAAGACGAGACGAGGATGTTCGACCCCCGTCCCCTAGCGCAATTCCCATAGATAGGATCACTACTACCTGCGCCATTGGGTCCTTCACAAATAGCTTCATGCAATTATGTTAGAGTGAAGTCTACGTGGATGAAGCCGAGTGCGGGAATTTAGTTGGTTTTCTATCGTTTCTGACGTTGTGAAATAAATGAAGGGATCAGCTGTTATCCTAAATACATAGTCTACATTTGATACCAAGAAAACAAGAGTTAGTGAAGTCAGCGTGGATGAAGCCGATTGCAGGAAGCTAGATAAATTTCCATTGTTTTGTCATCGTCAAATGAATGAAGGGACTGACTTAGTCTACATTTGATACCAGGAAAACAAGAGTTAGTGAAGTCATCGTGGATGAAGCTGAGTGCAGGAAGCTAGATAAACTTCCATTGTTTTGTCATCGTCAAATGAATGAAGGGACTGACTTAGTCAGAGTTAGAGTGCGGGTTAGTTAGTTTTCCATCGTTACTGTAGGCAAAGGAATGACAGGATCAGTATTAGTGGTAACGTGACTGTTCTAACCGTCTTATGATTTGGAAATCGTTTATATTCTTCAGATTGGATATTATTATCTTGGCACACAAGCTAACTTTCCTCTTAATTAGGTAAGCGGTTACAGTAATATATATGTTACAGCATACAAAGTAATATATCTTCAGATATTAAATACACTATTTATCCATTGTCAACTAAATTTAGATAAAAATAATACATAAATACATATAAAGTAAAAGCGTGCTAGGTTCAGAGGTCCGTAGATCGAAACTACGCAATGCTATCTCTGCCGTGAGGTACGGTCGGAGTAGAATAGTACCTCCCACTGCACCAAGTGTCTTAAGAGGCGATTAAGGTACCAGAACCGTCAGATGGCGGCATATCCATCCAAAATAGTGCAGCTCAAATGCACAGAGCAAGGATGGGTAGCAGCATCCCCTTTGTGGAAGCTGCCCTTTGCGATTGCCAACACGTTTGCCCAGCGCGGCAATTACGGGCAGAAAACCTACTTTCTTGTACAAAACCTACTTTAATGTAACAAATACATGTATTTGCTTTGTGTGGAATAGGACCACTACCATCTGTACCATTAAGTTCGTCAAAATCTAACATTTACTTAGAGACTAGCTTTGTTCAGATCATAAACAAGAACGAGATATTCCTCTGTAAGAGGCTGTCTTGGATTATACTGAATCTTCGAGTATTCAACTTCAGTTAACACCCGATGTTCCAGACAGCTCTTTTTATCTGCGACATCTGAATCGCGCACGTCTCCCCGTCGCGTCTTCAATCTCCGTCAGGGGCTGTGCAAATGGTCATTTATCTTGTCCGATGCTGCAGTGATCTCCGCTCCTGTCCAAACATGTCGCCGTTTGCAAATCGACCGTGCTCGTAATATCTTATTCGCGATTCATTCGGTCTTATATTTCTTGCTGTAATTCGAGTTAGACGATTGGAGATTTCATCCTTAAAATGTGCATTGATTTGTAGCTTTATATAAAAAAAAAAAAATCACATGACATCTCATAAATTGGCTCCGCTCTAAGTCGCTTAAAGTATTTGTTAAAGTTATAGACATTATTTAAGTACCCTGACCGGAACAACACAAATATCTTGTAAATATTTGTCCTGGATGGGTATCAAACCCACGACCCTTGGCGCACAAGGTAGTGATCCACTATCATAAATAATAATAAATAAATAAATTTCCACAACATTTCATACATTAACCTGACTCCGTCATAAGTCGCTTGAAGCACATGTGTTACGGACAGGACACATCAACACCCAGACACTGTACAAACACAAATATCATCATGTAACTATTTGCCCTAGGTGGGTATCAAACCCACGACCATTGGTGCTCGAGATAGGATCACTACCATCTGCGCCATCGGGCCCATTCCCCTATAACGTTTTTAGTTAGAGTTAGGTTTTTCGTTAGAGGTCATCATAACTTAATTATGGGTTAGACAAGTCAATATTATGTTATGTGCTTCTTTGTTTGTATTATTTTTATTAAGTTGATTTCAAGTTTTTTATTAACTTCGTACTCACCCAATTAGAATTAGTCTTGTGTAAACATTCAGTTAAAAAGAAATGTTGGAAAAAATAATTCTCGTAATTTTTAATGAAACATCTTAAGAATGTATTGATTACCTTAAAAGGTATTTTAATTTTAGATTAATTAGCGATACTTTATAATTTTCGTATCAGCCATTGGAAGTACACTGCTGGATATAAGCCTCCCGACAATTGAGGAATTTTGCACATAATTGCCGCGCTGGGCAAACGTGTTGGCAATCGCAGAGCGTAACTTTCGCGACGAGGATGCTGTTGCCCACCCGTCCTGCGTGCATTCAAAATACGTTGTTACCGCCATCTGTCGGTTCAGGTATCTTAGGCACCTGGGACAGGGGAAGGTACTATTCTACTCTGCCGGTACCTCACGGCTTCTATACATTAGTATAATGTGTAGTTAAAGTTCGGACCAGAGATAAGAATTTTCCAATATTTGGTTTGTTCGATTTATAAAGGTGCATATGTATTAAAACTAGTTCCTATAAGAACAGGCTAGACCTAGTTTAGGTACTTAAGTATCAAAGTGTATTTTAGTTTAAGTTTCCTTTTTGTTGTTGAATAAAGTTATTATTATTATAACTTTATATTAACGGCTCTAAAATGCCCATAATTATTTTAAATTTTTGATAATTCGGGCATGTTTGCGTTTTGACGGTAGCCCTAAGATGAAAATTAAATAAGTTATAGAAACCGCGTAACGCCGTTAAAATTAATAGTGTTATTGTAAGTAAATGTCAGAAAATATATATATTTCATTTAATACATTGTTATTTGTAATAATAAACATAGTAGTAAAATAAATGAGCTTATTACCAAAATGGCGGTCTAGTTTGTAAACGTACGGCCGACAGAAAATGGCGTCAATTTCTACGTATCTTCCCCGGGCGTTTTATCAGTGCAACGCGCCGCGTTGCGATTTCTCCAGAGACCTATTCCGGAATTGAAGATGCAGTAGTGGCGATGCTTGAAGTATCTAATACGTAGTAGACTCATTTTTCCTTTTTCACGACGCTCTGGCATGTCGGCCATTTTGTTTTACGACGTCGTCAAGGGCGCGCGTTTGGTTTTCGACATTTTGATAATGCTACTCAGTGGATTTGAGTTGTGTTTGGTTTTTTCTTTACTAATATTACATATAGTTTGCTACAAATAGTTGAAAAAAATTCTTGAACGATTATGCAAGTTCTTATATATATAAATTCTCATAGAAATCTAAATTGATCTAAAATAACATTTTTTTAAAATATTTCTTATAAATGAAAATATGTAAACCACCGTGGGATAGAATAGTATCTACACCTGCACCAGGTGTCTTAAGAAGCTACCGGAACGGACAGATGGCAGGACCTATATCCATTCAAGATACCGTATCAAAAAAGCAATAGGGAGGGTATCCGTCGCAAAGTTACGATCCGCAATTGCTACCACGCCTGGCCAGCGTGGCAGTTACGGTCAATTCCCCCTTCTTTAGGGAGAACTATGTCCTATGTCTATGATGAAACAGGATTTTTGTACGTCTGTAACAAATAAACTACGCCTGCCATTTTTATGACCATGTTCAAAAGTGTAAGCTCTAAAAGTGCAATGGTAATGAATAAATACAAATCTTCGACTTCAAAACGAGGTAATTTAGAATCAAAACTTCATGCTAAGTAAGATTTTCAATTCTGCTTAAAAGCAAGGGCGTTTTATTTGTAAATAGGTTGTCTTGACTGGTAATCCTGCATGTAATATTTGATAGAGCCGGCGAGCCAGCGGCCGCACTCAGGGTGATGGCTCCCACTTCGAGTCTGCTAAAATACCCTAGTCTGATTTTAACTTGCAGCTGTTTGCCTCCTTAGTCCACTGGGACGTACTCGTACTTTACTTTCGTTTGAGTGGGATGTTTCCACTCTATATTTCTTATAGTGTAGAGCGGCTATTTATCTTTTAAATCAGTGATTCACAACCACTGACTAGGGACCACTTCGTTTTCTTTTTTTTTTCAACAGGGACCACGGTGTGTGACAGAAAATGCTGACTCAATCCGTAAACTGTAATTCTTAAAACTCAGTATCATGCGTTGACAATATTACTTTAATAGAAAATATAATCTTTTTAAGAAAGACAGTGTCAGCAATCTTAGAACTTAAATTATTGCATACAGCTAATCTTTTTTTTTTATTCTGATTCTTGCGGGCCACTGGTGGTCCGCGAACCACCGATTGAGGTTTTTAAAGTTATTTAATTATGTTTATTTTACTTTCTACGTAGATTACAAACACATGAAGTCGATCTCATACAAGGGTCGCCTGCATTGGTACCTCACTCTCACTTATTTCTACCGCCAAATAGTAGTGTTAGCATTGCTTTATTTCGGTTGGAAGGATGAGAGAAGCAGTGAAATTACTGGGTTTATATCTTCAAGTCACAAGGTTGGCAATGCGCTAGTGATATCCTTGTGATATTACGAGCGTCTATAGGCTGCAGTGAAGCTTCTGTAGACTTGCTGTCGACCTTTTTTGATAATATAAAAAAACAACTGAAATAGGCAGACTGATAGATAAACAGATATAGTTTAGCATTTAGAATTTTATTTTGTTATGGGCTTTATCTTTTTCAGAAGTGGCTTAATTCAAGAGAGAATCTGAATTAGTAACTCACCATTGCCGTAGCGTAGCGGCAGATTGGAGTAGAGCAGAAGATTCCGCTATACCGGAAGTTGTTAGATGCGAGAGATGGTGGTATATCCACTCGAAATAGCCTAGCTCAAATGCGACGGCGAGTATGGGCACTAACATTTTCTCGAATTATGCTCTGGGAATTCCACTACGCTTCACCAGCGAGGCAATTATGGGCAAAATTTCTCCTACTTTGGGGAGGCCTATGTCTATTCTAAAACCTATGGCTCCATTGACTTTCAGTTCTGTGTACAAGTGCCTATAACCACTTTTGACAGGCCGATGGCTAGTACGCCAAAGATCGTTTATTAAATCCTTAATTAACAAGGAGGCTGAGGATGAATCGGCCTACAGAATTTTTAAATTTCCCACCTAATGTAAAAAATCTATTATTAAAAACTTTTATGTCTTTGCCACTGCGTTTCAGTTTATCGTAGGAATGACACATTCGGGTTATTGGGTTGTAGAAGGAAGTATTGTTATTATACACCTTATTTTTTTTCCATATCGTGGAATCAGGATCGCACAGATTGCATAAAACCGATCGTAATGGAAATCACTTGGGAAAGTCCATGTCCACTAGTGATATACGATGATAATGATGAATATGAAGATATTATTGGTAGAAAGCAGAAAAAATATATAATTATATAATCAATAATAATTGGGTCCTGAGGTACCGACAGAATAGAATAGCACCTCCCCCTTTACCGGATTCGTAAGAGGCGACTAAGGCGACCAGAACCGATATCCATTCAAAACAATGTGGCTTAAATGCACATGGTGGGGATGGGCATAATTCCCGTTTTCTTGGGGAAGCCTATGTTCAGCAGTGGATTTTCAATGGCTGATATGATGGTGATGTATTATTTAGAAGCGCATAACATTAAGCGTTGTATTATGTTAGTTAAAATGTCGGAGTTCTGGTGGAATTTACCAAATTCTGTACGTGCAATAACAATGTAAAATTTGGGAGTCCGCCAACGGTCGGTAGAGCGTGTTGCGGCGCAGCTCGTTGCGGAGTCTAATTGTGCGCACCGTCACGGTAGCTGGTCGCCGCTTAAACTTCCCTGCCCTCAACTAACTGGGGCGGGTGAGGATTTCAAATGCGTTTACACGTGCAAATTTAATGTACATGCATTATTATAACAGCCATTATAAGTCCTCTTGTGGACATAAGCCTCTTCAAGAAAGGAGGTCTTTTGGCCCATAATTGCCGCGCTGGACAAGGGTACTCGCAATCACAGTTGTTGCATCTGTGCAACAAATCAAAACGGTTATGGGTGTTTAAAATTGGACGCTTATGTCTATTTGAATTTTATTAATTTATAACTAGCTCAAACGTGGTTAGTAAAAAAAAATATTGCGAGTGTACACCTTGTAAAGAAGCATACTTTGCTATTGTGTAATGTTATCAGCATCTTCCATTTGAGTGGACCCACCACCTATAAGCGCCGCGACACTATTTTTATAGCCTTTTATTGTTGTATTTGAAACTATTTAACACTTTCCATCTTCATTTTTGTATTTATTAGGGCCACTTTGTGTTGATGGTTTTTTGTTACTGCGAGACATTACTCGAGTATCTATTTGTTCTTTGTTAAATACGTGCTTCAAGATCTCTTCCAAAGAGGTTATTTACCAAGCATTTAAAGAAGATTTGTGAAACAAGTTTTAATGCGTGCAACACTGGTCGTTTAAACTTATCTTAAAACTCGATTTTTTAAAAGAGCTCTTTCTATGTGTATTCTAAAATCAAATTTCGACTTCAGTTTAATTTGGTTCTTTATCAGCGATAAGATTATTTGCAAGTTTCATGACGATTGTTATGTTCTGATGTTAAATGTCTTTTTTATTGTTGTTATTTATTTAGCACACAAGGCTGGTAACATTAACACTTAGTGAAATACTCTTGCAATATGTCTATATAGGTTTGCAGCACATGTCAAATATATAGCTCAGTAAAGCATACAAATATTTGAGACAGTAAGTAAAAGCACAGAACACAAAAATAATTTTAAATCAATTACCTTTAAAATAAGCTCTATCTCTGTTATCTGATATGATATCTTTTTACTATGCATTTGTAATTAGATAAAGACATGAAATGAACATCCAGAGATCCACTACTTATTAAGAGATTGAGGCACCATTGGAATGATACACACTCGTACATACTCTTTCTCTCTCACTCTCTCTCACACACACATACATACATACACAGATTATTATCTGAGTTATATAATTATAAAGCGACTATCTTTTTAAGGAAGAGTGGTGTCTCCCGGCACAGGCTTCAATAAGCTCAAAAGAAGGCACTGGTCACTTTATTTATGTTACCAACCATGTTTAAGCAAAATAACCATTTTTTTTCAATTTTAACCACAAGCGTTGTGCAAAGGAATTAGGGTAATGAAAAAATAGTTGCGTGGAGACCAGTTTCGTACCTATATTTCGTATCTAACCTCAAACATGATGAATCGGTAACTTTAGCTCGAATAGCTTCCATTGATAAGAACACCGTTTAAAGTGGCCGTGTACCGTTGGAGTAATGAGTTTATGTTCGCTCGCTTGCCTTTTGAGGGACGAACAAAGAAGAGATTGTCCTTTGAGGGATTAATGGTACTATTGAATAAAACAGTCTAGAAGATTGCCTATTGCTCGATGGCGTAGATGGTTGTGATCCTGTTTTGTGCATCAAATGTCGTGGCTTCGATACCCTAGGAAAAATATTGATAACTTTATGATTTGTGTGTGGGTGTTAAATATATGTATTATATTTATTTTCGGTTCCTCGGTTGTCTAATGTCCGTAACACAAATACCTTAAACGACTTATCGCAGAGTCAAGAATTTAAACGGATGTAGGCTGGCATGCATGGTGGCAATCGCAGAGCGTAGTTTCAGAACGGGGATGCTGCTGCTCATCCACGCAGCATTTAAGCTACACTGTTTTGTATGGATCTGCCATCTGTCGTTTCGCAGTCGTCTTTTACGACATCTGGTTTTCTAATGATCTGCTAACTCTAAGCAAAAAAAGTACCAATGCTATTACATTTGTCTCTTTTGTAAAGTTTCTTATGTAACAATATGTCTATATGTAGCGAAAAAGGAAAAATATTAGGTAATTTTGGAACTAAAAGCTTCTATTTTTGTCTTCACTCAGGTCAAGCGCTAATATAGAGGCAATCTTCGATAAGCGGCCGAGAAGAGCCATTTGCTGTTTATGAATCTCGCGGATAAAGGTGATGGCCAGTTTCTTAGGGCTAGAATACATTGTCTATGCGTCTACTGAATTTTCTTTTATTGAACAAATCATCAATCATCTTCATTACAGCCATTAGAAGTCCGCTGCTGGACTTTTGTTTTTTTTTTTAATTATTGAGACCACCAACAAGTTTATTATAATACTAACATTTCATCATATAAATCATTGTAAATCCAACTTAGCTGGTTAAATATTACATTTAGGAGTTACATATGGCAATACCTGTGTAATACAGTTGTTAGGAATCTAAAAAAAAATAAAAACAAGAAAACACCTATGTAGGCAATTACTAAGAATGTAAGGTAAGATAAGAATAGTATAAGTATTAGTGTGTGCATCCACTAGACACGATAAGTAAAGGCATAAGACATAGGCCAAAGAAAGGGGGGAATTCGCCAATAATTTCCGCGCTTGGCATGCGTTGGCAATCGCAGAGCGCAGCTCTAGCGACGGGAATGCTGTTGCCCATCCCCACTCAACGGCGTGGACAGGGATTTCGGATCTTCACTAGTAACGATCTTAACGTACCTCTCTCGCTTCCCTTACTTGCATTTGTCCTTTCATAAACGCTCGTTTATTATTGGTACTTCTAACCTGGCCCTTCTTTAATACCTCTTCTACCTGGTTGAGATATGTTCGCTTAGTTCGTCCTTTACCAACTCTTCCATTCACTTCCGTTCTATATATTTGTGCATTCATTCTATTATCATCCATCCTATCAAATGCATGTACATGTCCAAACCATCTCAACAATCCTATCTCTATTGTTGTCACAACATCATCTCTTATCACACTATTCTTTTATCTATCTCTCAAACTCACACCATACATATTTCGAAGTGCTTTCATTTGAACAGCATTTATTCTACTAGGCACAGTAAAAACAATATTATACCTTGCACTCTACATACACAATGGATAGTTTAAGAGACGATCTTAATAAATGTACATTGCGTCGCGCATGCAACCTCTTCATATTCAGCCAAAAAACGTCTACTGCTGGACACAGCCTCCTATAGCAAGCGAGGGGGAATTTGCCCATAATTGCCGCGACGGGAATGCTGCTGCCCATTCCCGCTATATTTATATGATAGTATTGTGTATAAATATATATATATATACTATAGTATAAAAATATTTTCTTTTCTTAAGGTGCATTGTCAGGCCACATTCGAGCCTTGTCGTGACTCGAACTATAGGCTACGATGTTTATTAAAATATCCTGAACATTCTAGTTTGTAAGTATGTTTGTTTGTTTCATTAGTATAGAAAAGTATCGTAAAATTTGTGTGCACTAAGCTTTAGGGATAAGCTGGTCCGTCCCCATAAATAGCATGTGTCGACTTATGGACTTATTGGGCTGGTACGAATTCCAGCCCTCCCTCCCGTTTGGGACCGCATCGGAAGTGGGAGCTTTTAAATCGGTATAAATGTATATCTTCACTTCAATTGTGAAGGTTATTTTTGTAATTTGATTAAAACTAATTGATTGAGGGTGTCACTTTGGAGGTTAATAAGTTTACGTTATTCCATACCGTGCTCCAGACTGCTTTGGTTGTGTTGTAGCTCTGAGTTTGCTCCTTTTCCAGTTGTTGGACCTTTGAGAAAAGTTCTTGACGTCATTAAGTTTACATAATATCTCACACATTGACCATACTCCGTGATAAGTTGCTTAAAGCACTTGTGTTACGGAAATCAGACAATTGTGGAATGCAATTTTAAATGGTTTTAAAACGTGTTTCGTTAATTTTTTTTACATTTTGTGTTCGACTTTTCAGTCACATGGCAAACTATATTCAGGTAACATACCTATATCTCCAGTGTTTTAGAACCGTCAAAAAAGAGGTTTTATCAGAAGTCTTGTATATAGAAGCAACAATAGTTACAATAAAAAGAGATGCAACATATCATTTGCGTGAGAGAGAGTGAAATGCAGTGACATCTATAGCTCGGTTTATTTTTATTCCATATTTAACTATGCAATGGTAGTATTATTTTTAGAAACAGTTTCATTGCAATAGATTTCCGTTATGTAATAAGTTTTGATATAGTGGATTATACTGTTGTTTTTCTTTTTTATTTGGCAACAAAGAAAATAGTCATTCTATTAGGGAACAGCTTAAAAAAGAAATTATTGTAAATTTTTTACCAAGATTACGCTCCTGTGTTTAAGGGATGTATATATACGTATACCTGATATTTAGATAATTTCATCATAGCAGCCGTAAATCTAGACATTTCCTGGACACAGGGCTTCCCAAGATACGTGGGAATTTTGACCATAATTTTGGCAAACGTGGTGGCAATTGGATAGCGTAATGCTGCTGCCAATCCCCACCCTGATGCTTTTGAATAACACTGCTTCACGCTGATTTATCCATCTAACTAACGGTTCCTGTACCTCATTTGCTTATAATGATTTCGACTCAACTCTCACTAATGAAATGATGAAACTCACTCCTTGTCTATGTATTTAAAAAACGAAACTGACCGACTGATTGATAGACTGACATATATAGACCAAAATATAAGGGTTATAAAGTTGAAATTTTGCACATAGATAAAGCGTATGTGCAAAGTTAGTATGAAACTTTGTTGTTTTTGAAGTTATACAAATAAATTTAGTAAAATAGTTTTTCATTGTTATTCGTTAAACACGTGTAAAATGTTTTTTTGTTTCGAAAATCATCCCTTAACGGGGCAAAAGGGGGGTGACAAATAAGCATAAAAGTTCTACAACTTAACGCGGGTGAAACCGCGGGGCGCTGCTAGTTCTATACGTAGTCTGTACGTATGCAGGGATGAAACTATCGGCAGAAAAGAACTAGATAATCTGATGGTGATAAAGATCCTTTGGACCTGAGTAAGATCAATGGAACTTGTATCTACTTCAGCGACGACGCTTACAAGTTTTGTTTCATAAATATGCGGTTAGGGCGATACATTTCCAAGGAGCATTTTCTTTGGAATCATCTTTTAGGCAAAAGAAATAAATCTTCTCAAGTAAGCCACACTATTGTTCTAAAATTAATTTATTTATTGTGTGGAACAAATGGGGCAACGGCGGGCTTATGATATTTTTTCTATTCTAAGGAATAGCACGTTTTAATCCTTTTTTATATATAAAGATTGTATTGTTTGTCAGATTTGATTTTAAAGTGCGTTTAAAAAGTAATCAAGTAAAGACTGTCAACATATATTCATTTCTAACATATTCACTACTCATAATAAAACTACTCTTTTAACGGCTTTAAAACGCGTTTTATTTACATTTTTTGTACAACCATTCGACTACTTTCCGGCAATTATTCTTAAGATTGACAAAAGATGTTAAGTCTATGAAACAATTAAATCAAATCAAATTGTAAAAGGTTAAATAAACCCTGTTTTTAAATTGGGCCTAATACCATAGATGGTAGTGCCCATTTTGTGCGCCAAAGGTGGTGGGTTCGATCGCCACCCAGGACAAACATTTCGTGTTTGATCTGTGCCTGGATGTTGAATATATGTATTTAAGTATAATATTTGTGATTCCTGTTATCTGATGTCCGAAACACAAGTGCTTTAAGCGACTTACCACGGAGTGAGATCAATGAGATATTGTGTGAATTTATTATTATAGTGAAAATGAAAGCCGTTTGGTAGGTTCATTTTATTTGACATACACTGGAGAATACCTCATATAAATGATCACTGACTTTGTTTAACCTGTGGTGTTATTTATCATGTCTCCAACCACAAAGGTTTGGTGGTACTTCAATTTGGCGCATTGCGGATGGCATATTTTTAAGATGCGAATCAACGGTTTCAAACTTTATAAACGTTTACTTATATGTACGTTTAGTATCTATATTGTTTATTATGTCTTCATCATCATCCTATTAGCATTTAGAGGTGTACTGCTGGTCATAGTACTCCCTAAGAAAGGGGAAATATTGCCCGTAATTGCCGCGCTGTACAAGCGTGTTTGCAATCGTAGAGCGCAGCTTTCGGGGCTGTTACTGCTCATCCCCGGCCCACGGGATGGATATACCGCCACTTGTCGGTTCTGGTACCTTGGTCGCTTCTTACGACCCCTGGTACAGGGCGAGGTACTATTCTGTCGTCTGTTTATTATGGTTTTTAATAATATAAATATACCAGGAATATAAAAAAAAAATACATAATTGAACATTTGAACAATGGGCGGCCTTATCGCATAGAGCGATTTCTGATAGGCAGTTCAAGGTGAATCTATGTAAAATATATAATGTAATAAAGGCCATTGTTATTAATAATACACAAATAAGATATTAATTCATATATAATATATAATATAATAGATATAATAGCAAATAATGTGTACCAATATATACTACACGAGTATCATAAGGAATTATGGCAATGACAATTATGTAGTGAAAACAACAAGATTTGATTTTCCTAACAAATAGGAACGAAACGTATACCTCTTCGTGTCGAGGGTAATGCCAATTATAATAAATATCCAATTGTCTGAAGCACCAAAATGTAATTTATTTAATAAGGCGTGTTGTTTCTGCGAATCTTAATATACTTCATCTTGTAATATTCGCGTGTCCAGACTGGAGGCGTCGGATATTAATCTCTGCGTTGTCGGCATTAAAGGGGCTGTCACTTCTGTTTATCTGTATTCTTTGTTCGGGTAACTTGGATCGGGGTTAGGTTATGTATGGCGCGCGCAGGGGCGTAGAGGCCTCGCCAGTTCGCCCGCGTCGCTCGTCCCGACGCCACGCATTTTTTTTATCTGTGCCGAACTCTGCTAGTGTTGTCTATGGTCTTATACCCTAGTGGCAAGTAACAGTGGTGCGTTTCAATAAAAAAAATTGCTTCTTAATTTGAAAAATACCCAGTCCCGAGGGTTCGCTAGTGCTGTGCCGGTCTAATTGATTGTGATTGACGCATTGAATTTTCCCGGTGTTATAATTCAACCGGGTTTTCAGGAAAGAGGTTTGTATAATGAGTTTTTTGTCGCGTAGATGTGTTTTATCAGCAGCCGGTAGATGGCGTTGGAATCCCGCGTCCGTATTGCGGTCGTAATGGTTTTGTAACCTAAGCGGAAAAATAGTTTCTTATGTAACTTTTGCCGGCGGTTCTGTATCGACGAATTTGATACGTCGCTTCGCTTGATGCGGCTTTCACGTCACAATAGTGGAGTAGTCACTTTTGAATTTAAAACTTTGTGCTATGTTGACATAGAGTTCAAAGTTTGTGGCGTTAACTAAAATGAATATGAATCTTGGTCATTTCTTTCTTTATATTAAGGTTATGATATTAATATTTTATTGTTTTGAATATTTTGTTTGACTGACATATCAACGGAGGGCTTAAAATTAAGGGTTCAAAACTAGAAATTAAGCTCAGGGGTTGCAGGGAAGCACTAAGAAAGGATTTTGTAAATTCACACCCTAAAGTTATACCCTAAACCCTAACCCTACCCTAAACCTATATTAAGTTTATGATATAAATATTTTATTGTTTGCTTTTTTCCTTATAACTAAGAAGGGTCTTGTATCTTGTCTTGTCTATTTTTCTTTATATAAATATTATTCATTGTTTGTAAAATTACAGGAGTTTATGAAATATACTTAAACCACGGATGGACATGGAGCTTAAGAATCGAAGACTGATATGTTATTTAAAGAATATAGAAATAATGGTGATGGTTACATGATATTTTTATTTTCAGCAATACCATTGTATTATATCTGAGGCGAAAATAATTTTAACCAGCTAGATATAATCATTGGACTTGATCTTTATTCCTTTTTTTATACTCAAAGCGGATGTTTGTTTGCGCACATATAAAAATTAATTTGCCACGTAATCTGTAAATGAGTCTTCCACTAAATTTTAACTCCGAACGTATCTCCGGCTTCGTGGCCTCGTATTGAGTCCTGTTGTAACTTGTTGGGCCAGATGGCGCAAATGGTAATGATCCTATCTCGTGCGCTAAAGGTTCTAGTTTCGATCCCCACCAAGAACAAATATTTTTATGATGATGTATTTAAGTAATATACATTTCAGCTTACGGACCTCTGTCTTTTTTGTGATTCCTTTATCGTTTAAGCGACTTATTTCGTCAGTTTAAAAACTAAAAAATTTACAGGCTTCGTAGGAAGTTTATCAGTTCGACATACCAAGAAGGTGGAAAGTATTGCAAAAGTTGGTACGCGAAAGATATATTTGTAGACTTAGTTTGAAACTATTCTTCTCCGTTAAAAATAACATATACCTATATCTCAGTGCCTATAAAAAGCCACCCCTAACAAGAGAGTTCTTGGAAGCAACTTGAGGCGAAGAGAAAGTTTATATGACTTTAGTAAGAGGCCCTTTAGTGACTAGAAACCACATGGTAGTGAGACCTCCTATCGATGTATTGGTGAAGCTCTAAACATGGCGTAATTGGTCAATATGAACTTGATTATATTATTGTTTCATCGTGAGGTACCGGCAGAGTAGAATAGAACCACCCCCTGTTCCAGGTTTTGTAAGAGGCGACTGAGGTACCTACAGATGGCGCTATATCTATCTGAACTAGTGTAGCTCAAATACAACAACGCGGCAATTGTGGGCAAATTCTGTTCGATCCATACCTTAAGTGTTCCGGTTTCACTGGTGAAAGAGGCAGTGAAAATACATAGTAATCAAACAATATTTTCAAGTCGCAATGTTGACAACGCGCTAGTGATATCCTTGTGATATTACAAACGTCTATAGCCTGCGGTGACGCTAACTACGAGGACCGTATGCTTATTTATCGACTTAGTCATAAAAAAAATATTTTGCACATATATTCTAGTTTATGAATCTGTATTTTGTTTATTATAAATAAATATATATGAAAAGATTTCATATATTCTAGTTTATAAGTCTCAAATTTGTCTATTTGAGTCCGTCACGATAACGCTTGGTTTTTTAATTTTTAAATATCCTATATTATTTCGGACATCATCCTTTAAGAGGGTTAAAGGGGGCTGGAAAGTTAGTTTAAAAGTTCCACAACTAAACGTGACTCTGTAGAGCGCTGCTAGTAATATACTTGTCTAAATGATTTAAGACTACGGATAAAAATCTTAATATCGAGATATACAAAACATCAAATTATCTCTAGTGCCATCTATTTATATCAAGCCGAACTAAATTGTAAGTGTCTGAATATGCTTTAGCATTTCTAAACAAATTGGATAAAATATTATTATTGCCCGCTGGAATTTGAGGCGAAGCCCGTGTAAAGAGTCAAATACCACCGTTTGTTATAGAATTTTGAACTTAATTTTGCATTAGTATTTTGCATACCGCATATGTAATGCAGTATGGAAGTATAACTTAATGAGAATTAAACGTTTATAGTTATTAAATATTTTAGACAGCAATGGTAGTGCAGTCCCCCGGCGAGGGTAATGGGATAAATGGCAAGGGGATGCAGGTTCGAGTCCCGCCTGAAGCCTCAGACAAGTGTAATTACTATTACATCAGTCTTTGATTTCTAATTTTCATGTTTATTTGCAGCTCAAGTATATTCCTTAAATTTCTGTGATTATACAAACGATAAATAATATCCTATATGTATACATTCATACTAACTTTGCACCTATCATTCTAATCCCCCCTTACTTTCTAAAAAAACGCTTGACGCGTGTTTCATGACTTTCAATGATGAATTTGAATTTAATTTGAACTTCAAAAATAACTAAGTTTCATACTGTCTGCACCTCAGTTTCACCCTTTTAGGGTGTGAATTTACAAAATCCTTTCTTAGTGCTCCCCTGCAACCCCTACGCTTAATTTCTAGTTTTGAACCTTTATTTTAAGCCCTCCGTTGATATGTCAGTCAAACAAAATATTTAAAACAATAAAATATTTATATCATAAACTAAATATAAAGAAAGAAATGACCAAGATTCATATTCATTTTAGTTAACACCGCAAACTTTGAACTCTATGTCAACATAGCACAAAGTTTTAAATTCAAAAGTGACTACTCCACTATTGTGACGTGAAAGCCGCATCAAGTGAAGCGACGTATCAAATTTGTCGATGCAGAACCGCCGGCTAAAGTTCATAAGAAACTATTTTAGTAACTATTTCAGCTTAAACCATTACGAGACCAAACGATTGTTCTGTAAGTTGTATAATATTTTATTATAATAATTTCATGTCACGATGTCGATGTATGTTTGTTACTTTTCACGCTGGAACGGCTGAACAGATCTGGATGAAATTTGACACAGAGATTATTGACAGTCCGTAGTCAAAATATATAAAGGAATAAGTTTTATTATTTAATGTTATCGGTGAGTTTCTCTTACTTTTTCGTAGTATGTGAAAAATGTAGAAAATGTTAAATAGACGGATAAATAATGAGGCATTTGCTGCATTTGACGCATTTGCCGCTTCTGCTAAACGAAGTAGACAAACTCCTGGTATTTTTGAGGTATCATTATCATACCAGCTAGTAGATGTCCACTGCTGGCCTTAGGCCAAGCGCGCGCTGGGCAAGCGTGTTGGCAATCGTAGAGCGCAGCTTTCGCGACAGGGATGCTGCTGCTAATCTCCGCACTGTGCATTTGTGCTGCACTGTTTCGGATGGATATACCGCCATCTGTCGGTTCTGATACCTTACTCGCCTGTTACGACACCTTATGCAGTGGGTACTATTCTACTTTGCCGGTACCTCATGGCAATTCTTAATACACACCGATAGACTTACTTGACTCAGTTACATAGGCAATTTTTTTATCTCGAAATCTTGTTCCCGTTAGATTGGATTGGCTTTAATTTTGTTGATGTAATCGGCATTATTTTTAGCACAGTTATCTGTCTGAGAGCGACAGAGATTTCTTCCCCTAATAACAAGATATCTGCAGCGAAGAGATATAAAGTAGAAACCCCGCAAAAAGTCGCGGGCCGAAAACTTCCGGGCGAAAAAAATATTTTGCCGTTCGCCGACCACAATTATTTTGCCGTCATATCGAAATATTTTGGCTTTAAACCCTTTAATTGGTCCAATATCCCTGACCACGCCCGTACCACGCAACTTTGATGAGGTGGTGGTTCGAATATTCATTATGGTCAAATTACATTTCCGCTATAATTGGATGTGAAACAGGCATTTATAGCAGTCGATAAAGTTCAATGAACCTTATAATAATTATACAAATAAATTCATACAACTAATGCTTTGACCTGGCTTTCTACCGGCAAATAGCAGTGTTACGGTTCTAAGGGTGTAGCAGTGAAATTACTGGTTTATGTGTTATAATATTTTGAACGTCACCGGTGATATTACATTTTTAAATAATTACTAAAATAAAATTGTTGTATTTATTACTTTTGACGATTTGGAAGTGCAAAGCGAAGTGGAAGTACTCGAATTAAGAATATTTTGATTTAAAAGAAAACTAATTTAGATCAATTAGATAATTGTAATTCTCTTAATGTAAGTAATTAATTAATTGCCAGATAAGTGATCTAACGCTATTAATATGATTTAAAATATCATTTAATAAAATTGTTGATCTCTTCTTCTTTGCAGTAACCACTGTTAATCTTCTTGATAGTGTTATGTGCACTTGCCTTTGGAGCTGCAAGAACGCGTGTTTCTTTTTTTTATCGAATACTAAAAGCACCCCGCTGATCTACCCGCGTTTGTAGAACTTTCATACTTTGCATATAACATATTTAACATAATTTACGTAACATAACTTTGCACCCCCCTTTTACCCCCTTGAAGCATGATTTTATTAAATAGTACTCAATTCGCGTTTCATGACTTTCAATGAAGCGCCTTAATACTGAATTTCATTCGAATAACTTCAAAGATAGCAAAGTCTTACAGTAAGTTTGTAGTCCTATTTTGCCTCTTTAGGGGGTAAATTTTTAAAAATCCTTTATTAATGATTTCCTACGTTATAAAAGGAATCCCTTTCTGATATTTAACCCTTTTAGTTTAGGCCCTGCGTTAATTTGACAATCAAACAGTAAGTCAGTCAGTTTCTCCTTATATATATAGATAGACAACGTTAATTAACTTTTATATAAAAAGAAATAAATAAAATATCTTCAAATCACAAAGTTGGCGATATGCTAGTGATATGACTTTGTGGTCACAGGTGCAAGTCTGGTGACGTCACCACATGCTTGTTTATTAAACGTAACTATAACATCGGTGCAATTTTACAACACATATAAAACAATCCGCCATTTTTTGCCCAACGATAAACCTTTTGTAGGGTACATGTTACGCATCCGAATGAGCCCGCGCACAAGGCTCCCTTTAATCACAGCCTCCAAACAAAGGGTTCATAAACTAACACCACATTGGGCACATTAAGCCTTTTCGTCCCCGCGAGGTAGGGGTGAAAGGCCGATGCACACGGGGCGGGGAAGGGCGCGGGGTCGGCGATAAAACGGGGTTAATGGCACGACGGAGGGCATGACACACTGGGGCGCAGGTATCTGATTGACTGGATCTTTAAAAGCTGGTTTAGCAATTGCTCATTCGGGAGTGATCTGTCAATTTATTAAAGACTATCAGTGCCAGCAACTTCGTCCGCGTGGTCTAGTGACTGGGTATAGAAGCCTTCCTCGATAAATTGACTTTTCAATACTGAATAAATTCTTCAAATCGAACTAGTGGTTTCTGAGATTAGTGCGATCAAACAAACTGTTCAGATTTATAATATTAGTAAAGACTATTCTAGTCTAGGGCCACACGGTTTCACCTGTAGTTTTCGTGCTCGTGGAAATAATAAAAAATGTAAGCCTTAGTCAATCCTTGTAACATCAGCTACCTGCCAGTGAAAGTACTGTGATGATCGATCCAGCCATTTTGGAGTTCCCCCCATAAAAGGTGTTTTTGTTATAAGTACCGTACTTACTTTTATATACCTGTTTCAAAATGTACTTATTTAAATATTTTTAACTGACATCTTAGTTTCATTTATATGTATAGATTGTGATTGGACAACCTCGTAAACTGAAAAAATGATAATAATAATGCCCCTTTTATATAGATAATTAAGTTTTCCGTTTGGCAAAGGGAGGCTTCTAGGCTGTTTCCACTGAATTCACGAGCAACTCTCCTTCCGATAGAGCCCGGTGTTTGTTATAAGTCATCCTTCTATCTTATTATTCGTTTTCCCCTGCTGCATTTACTATCCCTGGGATACGCATCCATTATTTTTTGACACCATTTTTCCATACCTGACTCGACATGTAGCCAGTTCAGCTCCATAGTCAGTCAATTCTTTGCTAAGACCTGAAGATATAATGTTACATTATCCAGTAATTTTTCTGCGTCTGTCACCCTTGAAACCGAATCGCAGCAATGCGAATACTTCTATAATGGCGGTAGAGATAAGTGAGGTACCAATGCAGACGACAAATGTAAAACATCTACTTCATGTTGGGGAGACCTATGTTGGAGAGGGCATTCCATTGTTTTTTTCTAAAGTAACCTAGATATTTCACCTAGCATTTACTTGTGAATTAATTAAATACTGATTCGCTTATAAACGAGCAAAGTTTTTGTTTCACATTCGTGTTGCAAACGATTGCAGTGCAGTTTTTATTGTGTTCTGTATTGGAGTATTGAACATTCCGCGGATGTGTGCATGCATCTCAGGAATGCGGTGACGTAGCACGCGATCGTCCGTATTAGATCCAATTGGAAAGAGGGGTGGGGGGTGAAATAGGGGAGCATGTTAATGCTATCGGGTGTTTCGTGCTAGGCTGTTTTTTGTTGGCTATTTATGTTATGATGTGTGAAAGGCTCATATATATAATCAACTAACAAAGGAACTAACTAATAGAAGACTTGATAGCCAAAATTTCGGACGTGAACATGGAAATGGAACTTGAAGGTTGTGATGTTTGCATACATCATACATCACGCCTGTGTCCCATTGGTAGGCAGACATTATGGATCTCAACTTTCTACGATCATGGCACACCTCTCTCGCTTCCCTTACTTGTATGAGTCCTTTCATACACGTTCGTTTATTTTTGGTACTTCTGACTTGATCCTTCTTTAATACCATTTCTTCCTGGTTAAGATATGTTCGCTTCGGTTATCCTATAACAACTCTTCGATTCACTTGTGTTCTCCATATTTGTGCAGTCATTCTACCATCATCCAGCCTTTCCACATGTCCACACCATCTCATTATTTCTTTCTCTAATGTTGTAATAACACCATCTTTTACTCCAAATTTATCTCTTATCACACTATTCTTTAGTCTATCTCTTAAACTCACACCATACATACTTTAAAGTGCTCTTATTTCGACAGAATTTATTCTACTCGCGTGTTTTGTCTGCCATACACAACATTCACTACCATATGTCAGTGTTGGAACCAACACACCTCTATGAACAGTCAGTTAACCCTTTTTGATACATTTTGGGTACCCGTAAAAGCATTTCAACGCCCATTGACACTATTTCCAGCTTTCGCTCTCCCTTCAATGTCTCCTTCATACTGCCCATCTCTCGTACAAACACATCCCAGATACACAAACTCTTTTCTAGCCCTTATATCTTAGCCTTAAGCGCACCTGCTTTTGCTTGCTGTGTTATACATAAAAAAATATTTGCAGGTCCCCCCTTCCACGCCTGCAAATCTTCTGCCATTCAGTGAGCTGCTTGCTCATTTGTCCGCTTATCTTAGTAATATTATAAACGTGAATGTTTGTATGGATGGATCTGGCTGAAATTTGGCACAGATATTTATGATAGATTTGAAATATATGTATTTTTCAAATCTATCATAAATATTTGTGCTACTTTTTGTCTCGATAAAAACTCCCAGGTTTTTCATTTTTCCTATTATCTCTAAGGAATCTGTGTGATATTTATTGCAAAATTTAGCTGTCCTTAAACAACAGGCTTCTTCCTGGAATGAGAATAGTTCCTCAGGGTTAAAATATAAGGTTAAAGACCTCGCAGACAAAGTCGCGAGAGGAAACCTATAAAGTTGTAGTATTTTCTGACGTCTAATACTGAAAGTATTAGACGTCAGAAATTAAATATATTCTTAAACATCTCCAAACACTCCTTAATTTAGAAGAAACTCAGGGTAAAGCAAAGTAAAAAGCAAATTTATTTCAAACTAAATAAACGTCCAGTCTACACAGGCTGCAAATCATCTTTATTCTAAAGCTGAATACATAACGGCATGATACCGTAGTGACAGTGCGGCGGCCAATCGCGCCCCTGCCCCCGCCCGCCAGCCTGCAACCGCGCCTTTCACTCTGGTAATGGCGGTGCATCAACCCTACCATCCGTTCTCGAACGATTTTTATGAGTAAGTTAGGTACTTACTAGAACCCTCCATGCACAGTTTGTCCGAGGTATCGTCTACGTGTTTCGGAAAGTAATTTAGAGTACTAGTGTGATGCCAGGCGCAGACTCGATTCGTTCTCCAAGAAAACCTCACAATGAAAGAGAAATCTTCATTATGACAGCAGAATCCATTCATTATAAGTACCAGGCATTAAAAGTCCACTACTGGACAAAGGCCTCCCCAAGTAAAGGGGAATGTTTTCCATAATTGTCGCGCTGTGCAAGCTTGTTGGCAATCGCAGAGCGCATCTTTCGCGATGGGGATGCAGCTGCCCATCCCCGTCCTGTGCATTTGAGCTGCAATGTTTTGGATGGATATACCGCCATCTGTCTGTTCTTGTACCTTAGTCGCTTCTTACGATACCTGTTACAGGGGAAGGTACTTTTCTTTTCTGCCAGTACCTCACAATCCATTATGTTAATATTTTGTTTATAATAATAATAAATAATATTGTTTTGAATCGTGTCATTCCATGATATTCTATCCTCCAAAAATAAAATTTATTTCAAATTGTTTTATACTATATATATGACGTCAGACGATAGAATCAGAAGAAGAATAGAGGAATCACAAAAAACATCACATAAATGTTTGTTCTGGGTGGGGATCGAACCTCGAACGACCTTTGGTGCACAAGATAGGATCACAACCATCTGCGCCAGGGGCATAAATCTTGTAGAGTATCTTTAAAAAATAATTCTCACGATGAATCTTATGTTATTTCGAATTTGAAGTCGATTTCCTATTTTAAATATATATCGATATTAATGATGTATTTAAAAGTAAATTCGCGTTCTTATAGTATAGGAATGCCAACAAGGTAATAAATGCTCATTGAGCTCCCACCTGCCGCGGCGACCCCTCGCGCTACGACGCTACGCCGTAGCCATTACTACGACGTAGATAGGATTACACGGAATGCCCACCGCTTTTTTATGTGAAGCCGTTAAAGACCTGAACAACAGGTTTTGCCGACGTTTATATAAATATTTTCTATAAGTTAACAGGTTTACTTTAATTAATAAATTTGATACGTATAATAAAGTTAGCTTCATCAATTTTATATCAGTATATAGGAAAGTAAGGTTCCCATAATTGCCGCGCAGGGCAGGCGTGGTGGGAAACTTAGAGCTTTGTGTTTCGGATACTACAGTCTACAGGTACTATGATGTTAATGATGATGATGATAATTTATTTTCAATCTATTATATACATATCTATATATATGTAAAAATGTCGTGTCACGATGCTTCAGTTTTCGACTATACCGATGCTTATGACATTTATGTGTATTTGGTATGTATGAAAATAGGTACGTGAAGTATGTTGATACGAAACACTAGTAGCGCATGTACAGACTGCTGTGGTAGTAATTACCACAGCAGTCTGTAGATACGCGTTTATCACAAGTATGTCCATCATTACGCGTTGCCAACCTACTGTACCAACAATATTACCCTTCAAACCGTAACTAAGCTAAAACTACTACTTAACGGCAGATATAGGTGAGAGTGAGGTACCAGTTCAGACGAATTTCAATCCTTTAAATGAGATCTACCTAAGGTGATGTTATAGGTTAATTGTTTATAGGTTTATTATAGGTAATTTGTAATTTTTATAGATTGAAGCTCACACATCGTAATAGAAAAAAATGTTCTAAATACCGTGTAGTTGCCGTAAGCTACCGGCAGACGAGAATAGTACCTTCCACTGCACCAGGTGTCGTAAGAGGCGACTAAGGTACCAGAACCGACAGATAGTGTGTGGTATATCCATCCGAAACAGTAGCTCAAATGCACAGGGCGCGGATTGGCAGCAGCGTGCCCTTTTGCAATTGTCAACACGCTTGCCCAACTCGGCAATTATGGGCACAATTCCCCACTTCTCGGGTAGGTTACGTCCAGCAGTGAACTTTCAATGGCTGATATGATGATACACCATGGCGAAGTCGAGGGGGGGTACTGATTAATTATATGAACTCCTTGCGTAGAACATAGTAATACGTCGGTATATATCGACCGCGTCTATAAATAACGTAACTACCGTTTACGCGTACTCGACGGCGCGTTCAACTTGAACGGACCGCTTTATTAGAGCTCGTAGCCATGGAGGCTTTATTGACCATTAAAACCGACGACCAATACCAGACTAGGCAATTTTTAAGACTATATCACGGAAGGATTGAAAGCATTGGCGGACGGGGTGGAAGAATGAAAATATATATATATATATATATATAACAAACAACAAACAAGCTTACAATCTGTTTAATGATAAACGTGACTGCAGCCTCTATGGTGTATATACACTCGTGTCATCACAAAGATATCAACAGCGTATCTCCAACCTTGTGAACTGGATACAATGTCACATTTACCCAGTAAATTAACTGTTTCTCACCCTTGAAGAGTGCTGATTTCTGGCGAACACTGTTTGGTAATAGAAATAGGTCAGAGTGAGAAACCAATGCAGGGGACCTTTGTGATCCTATCTTGCGAACCAAGGGTCGTGTGTCAGATTCCCAACCAGGGCAAATATTTATGTGATGTTTTTTGTGATTCCTCTATTCTTCTTCTGATTCTATCGCCTGACGTCTGTAACAAAAGTCAAGGTATCTCTAAGTCTGATATGTGGTGTGAATCAGTTATTTACATAAATACTAATTTCATATTCACAGAACTAGTGGAATTATTTGTATGTTAATATTTATGTTTGTTCTGTATCTATGTATTTAAGTAGAAAATTTGTGATTCTTTTATTGTCTGGCGTCCGTGAAACAAGTGCTTCAAGCGACTTTTCACGGAGTCAGGGCAATGTATGAGATGTTGTGGGAATTTATTTTTTCTTTGAGAAACTCTTGTTGTTCTTTAAAGAAGACTATCGCTCTATGGTGGCTAGACTGTGCAAAAATTTGTGCCAATTACTTAACCAATTAAAAATTTTTGAGTGTGGGTTAAAGGGTGAGAGTGGTACTGAAATTACCAGATGTCAGCGCACGACTTCGTTCACGTGGTTTTACGTGCTATATGTAGCGTCTAGCGAGAACTATATTGGCATTATAAGAAGCCTATTTCGTTTACTGACTGCTGCAAATCATGTTATTCCGTAGTGGAAAACAAAAACAAATCTACTCCACAGGAACTGCATTTGTAAAGGGTTTTTAATTAGTATTTGTACTTTCCCAGACAATAAGTTATTTTTGTACCAAATAACTTTAAAAATTTATAATGCGTGAAACAATAATTAACATACATACTTCCAGAAAAATTTTAAAATGATAATGTTAATATAATTGTTATATAACATTTGAGGTCACTAGTTTGGCGATATGCCAGTGATGTGCTTGGAATATGTGTAATATTCGCTTACCAGCACTGCCTACATAGTAAAATACATACTGCCTTAATAAAATGAAATCAGTAACATTCCACATATTTAATAAGAAACGATTAATTTTCAATATACATTATATTGAAAAAACTGTGTGTTATCGTATTTTATTCAGGATGTAAACAATTAGTGTTTCACGCCTAATCCCTACTAATATTATAAATGCGAAAGTAACTCTGTCTGTCTGCCTGTTTTTTACGCTTTCCCGCTTGAACCCCTCAACCGATTTTGATAAGATGAGAGGCACAGATAATCTTTAGACTATTAGAAAGGACATAGGCTATTTTTTAATTCGAAATAAGGGTTGTAAAGGGTCGAAAAGGGGGATGAAATGTTGGATGTAAATATCGCTATTTTTAGAGCTAGAAACTTGAAACTTATTTTTCAGGCCATTGATTCGATATAAATAAATATGACATTTAAAGTTTATATAAGTTAAGATAAAGAGGTATGGTACCCACCCAAAACAACTATTCCACGCGGACGAAGTCGCGGGCACAGCCAGTAAGTTAGTAAAGGAATTTGGTACCAAACAAATTATGGTCTAGGAAAGCACAAATACTAATTCAATCCATTCCAAACTAATTCAATCCATTCCAAGAACAGTTCCTGGGGAATAGAATTTCTTACCGCACTATTGCAACATCAATTTTTAGACAATAATATCAATAGTAATACATAGTGAAATACAATTGGTGGCCTTATACATAGAGCAATTTCTTCCAGGCAACCTTTGCATGCAGAATGTGTGGAAAACATAAGTAATGTATTTATTTAGAGACACTCGTATTATTTTATGTACATCAGAATTGTCAACCTCATCAAACCCTGACCTTAAAATAATACTAAAAGATTTTTTTTCGCGACGGTCCACTTGATTGTATACGCAGCCTATAGACTGTCATCACAGAGATATCACTAGCGTGTGGCCAACCTTGTGAACTGGAGATACTACATCACATTACCTCTGCCTCTCTCACGCTTTAAACCGGAACACAGCAATGCTAACAGTTCTATTTAGCGGTAGTAATAGGTGAAAGTGAGGTACCAATGCAGACGACCTTTGTAAGAAGTCTACCTCTAGTAAATGAAAAAGAGTTGCATAGAACCAGACAAAGTGGGTTATTTAAAATGGAAAATTTCATTTTGGTAATTTAAAAATTAAACGAATCGAGTCTAACAACTAGTAATATCTTAGGTATTGTCATTTTAATCAGCGGATTCCAAATCAATTGTTTAATTCCTCGTTACTGAAAGTTGGCGAAGTGCCTTAGTTCTAACAGCCAATTAAAGTTATTTTATTCAAGTTGGCGGAGATTCGCAAGTCACGATCGATTCCGCTAATGTTTATTTATTAACCGTTACTTTATCGTCTTCTAACAGTGCCAACTAACTTGCAACTTCTCAACAACTTAAGTTTGTTAGCTAGCAAAGTTGGAATTTAATCATTTTGCTTGATTATTTAACGGGGAAAAAAATTTTTATTACAATTAAAGGTAATGAGTATAGTTTGTGTCATGTTTCTGGTTATGCTTATAAGAAGGATGCTGCTGCCCACCCCCGCCTGGTGCATTTGAGCTGCAATGTTTTGGATCCATATACCGCCATCTGCCGGTTCTGGTACCTTAGTCGCCTCTACCGACACCTGGTACAGGGGGACGTACTATCCTACGTCTGCCGGTACCTCACGGCACTACATCTACTACTACGTGTTATGTAAATACCATAAATATTTCCATATGCATACTTTAGGTTTGTTAATAATTAATATTGACTTGACTCCGATATAAGTCGCTTAAAGCACTTGTGTTACGGACATTTAATGTCAATATGCAACCACAAATTTAATATTTAAATACATATTTAACACCCAGACATAGAACAGACTAAAATATTAATTATATAAAAGTTTGTCCGGGTGGGGATTGAATCTACGACCCCTGGCGCGTAAGATAGCATCTGTGCCATCGGGTCATCTACTTGTATCAAAAGTTTTTCTTTTAATGTAATGACAATGTAAGAACCATAAATATTTCTTTCAAACACGTTACATCGATTGGTATATACAGCGTGTTGAAAAAGTGTCATTGACAAAGTTTACATACATTATTTGGCACATATCGGTGGGTCGATTGCTCACGAGCGGTGACCCGAGTTCCTGTTAATAGTTGTGGTCAGTCCAGGAACAAAGGGCTCACCTGTATACCTCTTGTTTCATCATACGTACTAATTGAGTTATAAAGAACTTACCTGCGGTACTTGATTGAGCCATTAGTTTGGTTTGTTTACCTTGTTGAAATTTTTTAAATATATATTCAATAAAATTGGAGTGTCTGTTTGTAATATTGAAATTAAATATTATATGAAGTTATAATATTAAAATTTGAAAACAGGTTCTTACTAAATACATATAGATGCATATACGGTTCGTATTATAAAATAACATTTTTTAAAAACGTTGTCTGTCTGTATCTTGACACACTCTGAAACAGCTTGACCGATTTTAATAAGATTTTCACTGGCACATATCTGATATAACAGGTAGTAACTTCGGGTCCATAGGTTTAAGGTGTGCTGTTCAAAGTCACTCGTCACGCGGATGAAGGTGCGGGCAAAGTTATGTATAAAAATGAAGTGTTCATCCTAAATGAATTTTGAAAGTGCTGAACCGATATTAAACTACTACTTTAAGGCATTAAAACGCTTCGATTATTATATCTGTGTCGTGTTTTAAGTGACTTATCTTGCATTCGGGACAATTATTTGTCTAATACATCGTCACAGAATAACCATTGTACTTAGATATTTTGAAGCCTTTGGTACGATAAGGGTTCCGGGAAAATAAGGACGGATATTAGGTCGCGCGCTCAAAGCTTGTAATTTATATTTGTAAAGAAAAAAAAAGTTTTCAATGTTTTATTCCTTTTGTTCCAGGTAAGCTACAAAACGTCTCCAAGTAAGAAGAATTGAAAGCTCCCAGAAGTTCTTTTATTGTATTTTGCCAGCTTTTAATCTCTTTGAAACAAGTTATTCTTCGAACGGGCAACTCGCGCGGCGAATTTCGTAGCGCACCACTTCACGTGGCTTGAAATTCGTAGCTGCGCACTAAGTCACGTAGCCGCAAGTTCGTAGTTGGTGGCGTGTGCTACGAGTTTCGTAGAGTTTGTCGCGGCAAAGTTGGCGTAATATATTTTTGGAGATATGAGATGTGGATTGTTGACTTGTTAGTTACATGCTGAGGTAACTCTTTATCAGTGACGCAAATATATGACGGTTTTATTCGTCATAACAAAACTTGTGAATCGTAAATAGTAAGGAAAGATATCTTATAACCTTTCTGCGCTTTCCCATGTAAAACTTTTTTGGCAATGGTTCGCGTATATATATTTAAACACAAGAAGAGATACGTGAAACAAGTAATATTAATGTTTAAAAAAATACGAGAATAACTGACACCAAAATGCTACTATAAAATTAGAGTTAGATACTACTGAACTATTAGAGTTAGATACTTAAAATTTTGCACAGGGTTTTTTTGAATGACGTTGGGGATAGAAAGATTTATCAAAATTCACCCCCTTAATGGTTAAACAGGCGTGCAAAGTTAGTATAATTGACCCAACTGCAACCCATTGAACCCAATAACTGTGGTTACCCAAAAATGACCTTTGTACGCCCGCGAGGCACAATACGGATGAAACTTGCATGTACTATTTATTAACAACCTTATAACCTGATTGACAATAAAGATTTGATTGATTGATTTAAAAATATTGAGTGGTTACTATACAATTATATTTTGCACACGCTCTATACATAAGGAACACATTCAAATGTATCTCTTTTAAATATATTAATAATGTATCGAATTATCTTACTCTCCATAGAAATTCCGCTTCGAACATTTAGGTGAAACAAACACTTTTTTGACATTACAATTAAATAAGTTCACTTTCTTCACACTTCTATTAATGAATCTGGCTGAAATTTTTAATAATTGGAACTGTCTAAATTATAATAATACTGACGGTGCCCTGCGGTTTCACTCGCGTATTTTCCGTTCCCGTGAAAATAGTTAATAATAAGTTCAAGTAATTTAATGTTTTTATTCTTAGTCAGATGCGTTTTCGTTATACCACATTTTATAGTGACTTGAATTCTCTTTGACGTATACGTAATCACGTCACACGGGAGCGCGGTCGAACTGAATATAAAGTATCCTATGTCTGTGTCCTGGTTCTAAGCTACCTCCGCACAAATTTTCAGACAAATCAGTACAGCCGTTTTTCAGTTATAAATAGCGTTACTAACGCCACTTTCATTTATATATGTAGATCAAAAATTGTTATTCGCGGGGCCTTCAAATACAAGTCTTTCGATTAAATAAAGACTCTAGCCACTTGTACAGTTGTAAGGTATTGAACATTATTTTTTTTTCTTTTGAATTACCAGTTATTTTATTAGTATTCGCCGTGGGGTGCTGGTATAGTAAAATAGTACCTCCCTCTGAACCAGGTGTTGTTGATAGCGAATGTTTCTGAACCGACTGAGAACATTCATATAACCCGACCCTGTGACTAGATACAATGTCATATTTACCCAGTAATTTCACTGCCTCTCTCACCCTTCAAGTCGGAACACAGCAATGTGAACACTGCTGTTTGGCGGTATAAATAGGTGATGGTGAAGTACCAATGCAGACCTTTGTAAGGTCTACCTCATGTAATTCTACTGGGGTGAAACCGCGGGTCGTCACTAGTATTAATATAAGTGGAAAGTCATTTAAGCTAACGTTGCGGAAGTCGCGTTTCCTCAGATTAATGTGTTTTTAAGAGATTGCCAACAGTCGAGGTCGCTACGGGATAGACTGACCCGCGTGTCGCATAGATCCCATTTAGCATTAGCTGTTAATTTTTGTTTTTTTTTCAACAGAGGTTATATGTCAGTTACCTGTTTTTTTAATGAGCATTGTTGACACGATCGAAGTCGAAAAAATGTTTATAATTTTATAATAACCCATTTAATTCGTCACTGTATTCACGAAAAGTTAATAGTTAAAAAATACTTACAAAATATGCTTTTTTTTCTTTTTTATGTACACATATCATCTGTGTCCCATTAGTGTTGAATGATACTATGGATCTCCACTTGCTACTGTTCTGGCGTAAAAAGTTTCTTAAAAAGTAAAAGTGGTTGCAAAGTTAATATGAAAGTTGGTCAACGTAACGCGGGTGTAACCGTGGGGCGCTGTTAGTTATCAAATTCGGAAAAACGTCCTTAAATATATAGTTTCAGCGGAGTGAGTCACGGTAGAAGGCACATAGTTCGCTTGGACTTGGTATCGAGTTCAGTTTAAATTCAGCATTTACTGCAGTGTGAGTCGGGGTTTCAGGTGATTATGTGGAAAGTAATCGATATTTTATTTTTACGCCGCTCGCCGTTTCACTCGCACGCACGGCGACTTACATCTTGCATTCTTGTCTGGTGACCTGTCAGACCTTGTACAAGTCTAATCTGTTTAACAACGTTATTGCTTCTTATGAAATCCATGCTAGTCTACTATCTTTTTTTGTTGGCAAATTTAAGATTTATTTTTGTTACTTTATAATATAGGTATAATCAGTGTGTATTATACCCTTATTACACTACCTCGATAATAATGAACATAAAAAAATTCAAAAATCATCTCATACATTGACCTGATTTAGAGATACGTCGATTAAAGCACTCATATTACGAATCGTCAAATGACAGAGGTATCACAAATATAATACTTAAGTACATATTTAACACCCAGACAAAGAACAAAATTAAATGTTCTTTACATAAATATTTGTTTTGAATAGGGATCAAACCCACGACTCTTGTCGCACAAAATCTCACTACCATCTGTGCCATCGTGCCCGGTAAAAGTAACAAATAACCTTTAAAACTCACTGGGTTTTCATATGTTTTCAAAAATTATCTTTGCGTGAGTCATTGGATTCCAACCACGGACTACCCCTGGCAGTATCGAGATTTTATTTGTTCCAGGAACACATTAAAAAGTCTTCACCCGTCGCCGGGACATATAAATCTTGCCGGCTGTCCCGCAAAAATGTTCCGATACGTCACACTAATGTCCCCAATGATTTATCTGGGGTTATACGTGGCCCGCGGGCCGTCGCTTGTGTCACTAAAACAAGACTTGAACGTAACTCAAACGAACTAAGCTTAATTTAGACTGAGTTGTGTTACAAGAGAACTGAGCCATATATTTTTTTTATGAGAAATTTTATTAATGATTTTTAAATCTTATTAATGATTGAATACCTTATAAGATGTTTTATATATATAGAGGTACCGGCTGAGTAGAATAGTACCTTCCCCTGTATCAGATGTCGTAAGAGGTGACTGAGGTACCAGAACTGACAGATGGCGGTATAACCATGTAGTTCAAATGCAACAGGACGGGTATGGGCAGCAGAATTATCGTCGCGAAGTTTCTCTCCGCGATTGACACCAAGCTTGCTCAGTGCGGCAATTATGGGCGAATTCCCCCTTCCTTGGGCAGGCTTGTGCCCAGCAGTGGACGTTTTGCTGCTAACTATGATGCAGCTGCTATGATGACGAAGAGGTTTTATGTATGTGTTACTATTTAAGTATTATAATTGTTTTTCTTTCCCTGTCAGATATCAGTGAAATATGTGCTTAAAGTTACTTATCTCGGGGACTACAACGACTAAGTCCACAAAGCGGTCTCCGTGATAGTAAACGTCACAGGAGCCTATAGTCTTAATGCCACAAGGATATCACAGGCGCGTTGCTATCATAATTAATTTCAAAATACACTCACTATTTTGTTCCTCATGATAACTTTCCGTTTGCCTTTAATAAAAAACAACAAGAAATAAACAAATTGGTGAATTCGTTCTCGAGTTTGCGCTTAGCAACAATATTTTTTTTTCATGTAGATTGACTAGCAGAACCCTGCGAAACAAACCTGGTATCATTAATGTTCCGCTTGTTATTGGTCCTAGTGTGATGTTATGCCTGTCTGACGTCTTTCTTGATAATTGGGCTATGTAATACTGAATTCAAACAGGCAGCTTATTCTTTTATACATATATTTATAAATGTATAACATTTTATTTATATACCTTTAAAAATTAGAGAATTTTCGTACTTATTTTTATCCTCTTTTGCCCCCTTCAGGGATGTTTTCCGATTAAACAATTAAACGTATTTCATGATTTTCTCATTTTAAAACGTCATACTGAATTTAATTCAAATAACCTTTAGAAATAACAGTTTCATACTAACCGTTTAACCTCCTTGAGGGGTTAAATTTTCAAAAAATCCTTTCTTAGCGCTACCCTACGTTATAAAAAGATCCCTTGTCCAAAAATTCAATTGCCTTAACATTATAATTTAGGCCCTGCGTTGATAAATCAATCAGTTAGTCACCTTCTATTTTTATATATGTATAGATTTAATAAGTTATATCTAAGTGAATAATAAAAAGTCGGTAAACTGGTTTCTGATTCCTGATTTGATATGTGTGCCGCCGACCGGGGAATGTGTTCCGATCCCCCGATATTTAATGACCCGTATGATTTATTCGGGTCTGTCGCGTATCCTACGGCAGACGTTAAGGCTTTATACCAATTTCTTTTGATATTGTGATGGTTATTTACCCTAAGGCGCGAAAAATGCCCCCTGTTAATCTCGCCTCTTGCTTGATTTGCCTCAACCATATTGTGTCAAATATCTCGGGTTTTACTTAGAAAGACTACATCAAAAAGAAGTATCGTATTAGCCATTAAAAGTCCACTGCTGAACATAGGCTTCCCAAGAAAGGATACCCCCTTTCTTGGGCAGGGAGGGAGGGAGGGAGGCTTTCGCGACGGTGATGCTGCTGCCCATCCCCGCTCTATGTATTTGAGCTGCACAGTTTTGGATAAATGTACCGCCGTCTGTCGGTTCTGGTACCTCAGTCGCCTCTTACGACACCTGCTATAGCAGGGGTACTATTCTACTCAGCCTACCTCACGGCTTAAAGCGGAACCTCACAGCTTAAGCGAAGTGCGATAAGATTAATTTAAGATTTAGAAACCTGCTTTGGCTCCTCAGTAGACAGTGAGGTTTAGCATGTCAAACAAAGTAATGGTTGCTCCATAAGAAAACCGATTTGGACATACAGAATCCAGTTGTGGTCATCAGCCAGCAAATAGAAGATAGTGTGCCTCCAAAGAGCTCAGAAAAAAATCTTAAGAATAGTCTCCTCGATGTTCTGGTATGCTCGCAATTCCTAAATCCTCTGGTAATACCAATCATCCTAGAAGGGGTAAAAACCTACTCAGCAATGCATAGGAACCGCTTGACATCTCATGGAAATCCGCTATCAGGTATGCTGTTCCAGCCAATTTGGATTAGAAAACTCAAGAGAGCCGACGTGTTAACCCGCTAGGGGGAGTAGGAGCAGAGGCTCTATCTTTCCAATTCTCCAACTCTGGCAACATACCTGATTATAGTCCCCACAACTGATTGCAGGAATAATGAAAGAAAAATAAATTGTAATGGTTGTAAGAATATCCTACTAACACTTATAATTCTAGCCGTGGAGTATCAGCAGAGAGGAATAGTACCTTCCCCTGTAGCAGGTGTCGTAAAAAGCGACTGCGGTACCTGAACTGACGGATGGCGGTATATCCAGCCGAAACAGTAGCTCAAATGCAACAGGGCGCGGATATCGCGGAGCTACACTTTGCGATTGCCATCACAAATCCTTCTAGGGGAGGCCTATGTCCAGCAATGGACGTTTTACGGATGCTATAATAATAACAATGATTTTTTTCTTGATATTGTGCCAGCTCATCTAGCGAATTGGTGAAAATAAATTCCCACTAACACAAAATTATTAGTGATAATAATCATTGTCCGTTACTCTCTTGCGATGTTTTATAGCAAGCTTTTAAAAATACGACGTAATGGATACACGTAATTTCGTCCCTCTCTCCCTACTTCATTCTCTCCACCCCCTTTAGGAAGCTCACGTAATTAATAACTGTTATCCTTTAGGTCTGCCTGTGTTAATGCCCATGGCCTTGATAACCTCATTGTGTACATTAGGATGTCCAAATAAATAGATAAGGGCAATTTGTTTTTATTATTTTCATAGCATTTCGTACATTTGCCTGACTCCGACATAAGTGGCTTAAATCACTTGTGATACGCACAACAGATAATAGTAGAAACAAATATAAAACTTAAATACGTAGTTAACACCCAGACCCAGAACAAACACAAATATTCGTCATGTAAATGTTTGTCCTGGGTCGGGATTGAACCAAAGACCCGTGGCGCAGGAGATAGGATGACTATCATTCGTGTGTTTGCTTCAAGTATGATTAATAGCTGACTCGTCAGGATTGTAGGATATCTACAAAAATTTCCGCAATGGTATATATGTCTTATAGATAACCTGCAGTGACCATTTTGTATCCTCATTGCACCCGTGCAAAGTGCGTGTATAGTGTTCGCTAGTAAATTAAATAATTGTACAGTTTCATCAAAATGTATTCTTCAGTTTTGACATGAAAGACACAAATATACACATATATATACTAACAAACTCTCTTCTTTTCATTAACCAATGTTAGTTCACAGTTGAGCATAAGCCTCCGCAATAAAGGGAAGATTTGCCCATAATTACCGCGTTGGGCAAGCGTATTGGCAATTGCTTTCGCGATAAGGATGCTGCTGCCCATTACCGCCCCGTGAATTTGAGCTACTTTGATTCGAATAGATACCGCCATCTGTCGGTTCTGATACGTTAGTCGCTTCTTACGACACCTGATACACAGGGGTACTATTTAATTCCAACGGTACCTCACGGCTAACAAACTGTCGCGTTTATAATATTAGTAGTATCTTATACTGATGTGGAAGTAAGAGGTAAGTGCCTCCATTGCTGGCGAGCGGGCAGCCCCTCGCCGGCTATAAAGAGATCGCTCACAATTCTCTCTGTTCAAACATTTATCATGCCAATATCCACACATATCCCACCTTATCACTGGCCACTAAGGTTCAGTTTAGCTTATATCGCACTCTAGGGGATATTAAAGAAGTTAGGCTCGACTCGCCAGTTGTGTGACTTTTACAGCTTTGTTTTTAGACGCAGCTTTTTTAAATTGAGGCTCTGTGTTTGAAGAGGGTTTTATTGAAATTTTGAAGGGGATTTTTTGATTTTAGTATTTTCTAATATTCGCGCTTTCTCTGCCTGTAATAAAACTGCTTCAGTGTCAGTAATTTATGCGACCGTAAAAAAGTAAAAAGTGGAAATAAATAAAAAATCGTAAATATTTTCTAACATTCTTGAGAACGGTTGCCGCAAGGTAACCGAAACGTTGAACAAAAAACTGAATAAACCGCATTTTGAAGCCGTTAGTAGAGAATAGTTTTAATGTATAGTAATTGAGGACGGTTGTTGCAAGGTAACTTTTGCAAGAGGTACGTAGAGTAGTTAGTTTATTTATATTGATTTGCCCTAACTGTACCGAAAGAGCTGAATAGTAAAAAAAATCTGTAATAATTAAAATAATAATAATTAAACAATCTGTTTTTAATTTTCTACGTTCGCGTTCCTATACACGCTGAACGTATCTTGTAATGTGGCAGTTCTGTGATGTTGGCGTTGCTTCTTGATCAAATGATTGACAGAATCCCAGTCAGGTAGTATTGAAATTTGGGTGTTTTTTTTATTTCAGCAGCCTCGCGAAGCATCCGAGGAATAAAACGGTGTTCCTTTGCGAGTAATTGGGATTTGTCAAACCTAATTTAGTGGTTGGGTATCTCTAGTGCACGCGCACTCACTGCAGATTTTTTTTGTACCAAGTGCTATAAGAGGCAACTAAGGTACCAGAACCGACAAATGGCAGTATATCAATCCAAAGCAGTGTAGCTCAAATACAACAGGGCGGGTTCGGGCTTCGCTCTGCGATTGCCGATTGCCACCACGCTTGTCCAGCGCAGCAATTTTGAGCAAATCCCCCCTTTCTTGAGGAGGCCTTATTCAGTTGTGAAAGTTTTACGGCTGGTATGATAATGATAAATTTGAATTGTATTCTAACCTTAATTTCATGGGCTTGTATTATTTTATTTTTTAGGTAACAATAACCCATCTCCTAACTCATAATTTCATATCTGTCAGTGAGTCTCGTCAGAATCGACCTTAATATTTCTTTTTATTATAAAATCATGTATATATACAGACTTTGTTATTCTTTATTGCACACCATGTACTAAATATGGCAAGTTTTAAAAATATTATATATATTTAAAAATCCACATTTATTTAATATAATTTAAGTTTAGTTTTTTTTAATAATTTACAGTTAATAAAGTACAATCATCTTTATATTAATAGACATGAATTTTAAATAGACGACTTCTATATAAATGGTTGTGCATTGTGAAATTGAAAATCGAATCAGGTGTACAAATAAAAGAGTGATAACGATGAAGGTTACTTGTATTTATTTCATACATACAATGAGTACACAGTTGAAATATTAATAATGATTACTACATATAATAATTAGTCATAATCACTGTCTTCTTCTTTCTCGTCGGCCGAGTGGCCGTCATGCTTCAAGATCGCATCGTGCAGATCTACAATGCCTTGGGCGCTGTTCTCATCATCAGAGACGTTATCGTCGCTGCTAGCGCTGTCGACGTCGTCTGGTGTTTCGAACACGGTCAGACCCGGGTGGTCAGCAAGCAGCTTCGCCCTCACAGTATTCAGTTTGTGCTGATTCTCTTCAGACATATCACTGTCAATGTGCACCCGGGTGACAGAATGTATTATTTTGACCATGTCTTGATTGCGCGTTGTCGGCGGCACACTCAACATGCTGGTTGCCATCGGCGCAATTATTTCATGTCCACATAGACCTCTCCACCAGTTCCGAGGCTCGGTCTGATTGGCAGCATTCCATAAGCTAGGCTGACTGAAGAACCCGGTCCTGGACTGGTAGTCCTCCAAGTTCGACATTACTTCTGTAGTGTCCAAATTCTTCGCAGTCGCGTATTGATTTATAAATTCTTTGCCCTTTGCTAATTTCTCAGGTGAGAGTTCTTTACCCCTGTATCGAGGGTCTAAAATGTTGGCAGCATAGTGGATAGGCTTCTCAAGGGATTCACGCCATCTATCAATTATCTCTATGAAGGTAGCCTCGTTTTCGTTCACAATATCACACTTGATGACAGCGTTATATACGCCCTCTCTGATCATTCCAAACACCTGAGGTACGTCTGACAACGTAGCTTTCTCGTATTCTAAGTTCAGCGCCGCTATTGTAAGGGGTTTAAAGATGCAGTAGAACGAATTGATAGTCGCCCACACTTCACTTGTGAGCATGTGTTGCTTGAATATTCTATTAATGTTCAGGTCATGGGTTTTGACCATCGCCTCGAGCGCGTCGCGGTTGGTCATTAACGACTCCATCATGTACACTCGGGTCGCGGACTGCGTGCGCTTGGGCAGCAGGAGCGGTTTCTTCACTCTCCCATACTTTGCAATCTGCATTGTTTTAAAATGCGCTGCTTCCGCTGGATGCTTCTTAATGTATTTTATGGTTTTGATAACCATCTTGAGGCAACGTTTGCAGGATTCAATTTTCATGATTTCTTTCAAGATCAAATTCATTGTGTGCGATGCGCACCCGACGGGGTACATGTAGCTGGCCTTTTTATCAATAATTTTCCACAGGACCTTCATGGTGTTTGAGTTGTCGGTGAGAACGGCGAAGACTTTTTTTTTGCCCACTCGATCTAGCACCTTCATTATTTGTGTGAACAAATAGCCCGGTGATTCTCGAGATGAGCCCGGATCTAAGGTTTTAAAGTAATACGGCTTAGGGGTGGCCATAAGAAAGAACATGCGACTTTGGACGTCGGACCAGCCGTCTACCACCAGCGTGAGGGTGTCCGCTTTATTTATAGCAGCTAAAGACGCATCCCTTATACGCACGTACTCGGTATGCAACAAGTTGGTGCTCAGCATGGATTTTGTGGGCGACACGTAGTTCGGGTTGAGTGTTCTAATTGTCTTCTGCCACAATCGGGATTGGAAAACCTTGATTGGTGTACCCGTAGCAAAAATGGCGCGTGCAAACAGAATGTCTATTTCATGCTTTCTTTCTTCGGTGAGGCTGTTGCTGGCTTCGTCGTCAGTTACTGAAAACGAGTTTGGGGATGAGCATCGTTTACTGTTCCGTTTGGGATATACCACCGCATACAGTGGCGTCGGTTGTGAAACCGGCACGTCTTCCGTATTTTGGACTAGCATAGTGGCCCTGATATCTTTCGGGAACTGCTTGCATGCTTTCGTGCAGTGGTTCCTTAGTCTGAGTCCGTTCCACTGCAGTTGTTTCCGACAATAATTGCATCTTGCCACCTTGGAGCCGTTCACGTTCAACACCTCGAAGTATTGCAACAGCTTGGACACAGAGCGGGGCATGTTCGCCGATCGATAATCACGGGGTGGGGTGGAGTGCAGGGGCGGGCGCAGTTGGGTGCAGTGCAACCGTGCACTCGATGTAGCTTGTCGCGCGCGACTAGCCGGGAGATCGGACTGCGCCGTCTCGGGGCGGCGCGGGGAGGTGCGGGGCGGCGCGGGGGACGCCCGCCGCGGGGCGGAGCCGCCCTTTAATGCGGCCATGTTTTGATTCTCGTCTGTTGCGATTGATTGAAAATTGCCCTCGTTAATATTGTAGTTTAATACGTGTTGTTAGCGGGTATAAGAATTATTTGATCGCGTCATTCTTACTGTTGCCGCACATCATGTCGACGAAATATGTATCGTCGAGGATAGTTTAAAACCGCGTATGTAACAGTTGTCAATAAAGTTCCAATTTCAATTGTAAACCATGAAATTTGGACCTTATTCACAAATGCTACGTACACGGTATTGATCGATCCCCGACGGTAGACAATATCTCATACATTGACCTGATTGCCTAATAAGTATTTTAAAGCACTCAATTCAATGATATGATGCAACAAAAGAGTCACAAATACAATACTTAAACGTATTTATAACATTCAGACACTATTAACGTGCCATATTACGCTTAATTTTAAACTAGCAACCAGTCCCGGCTGCGCATGGATGCAACCAGAATAGAAAATAGTAATTATGAGTTATCCCTAAGAGTATTTATAAGGTATACAACACTGTAGTACACCATTAAAAGCTCACTGTTGGACATAGGCCTCCCCAAAAAAGGGGGCATGTTGCCCATATTTGCCGCGCTGGGCAAGCGTGTTGGCAATCGCAGAGCGCAGCTTTCGCGACGGTGAAGATGCTGCCAATACCTGCCCTGTACATTTGGATTACTTTTTTGTATGGATATACCGCCATATGTTGGTTCTAGTACCTTAGTCGCCTCTCTCGATACCTGGTAAAAGGGGTGGTACTATTCTACTCCGCCGGTACCTCACGGCTACATTAGTACATTATTTTGATCGATCCCGACGGGTTCAGACAGCGTTTTTAATGTAATCGCAAAAATGCCTTTATTTGCTACATCACATTTATCACATTAGAAACTTCTAAAATTATAATTTATAATTATACAGATCTAAGCATACATAGGGACAGACAACGGAAAGTGATTTTGTAGTAAATTTGTGCTATGTGATGTTACTGGGTAATGTGTGAAATTATACCCTGGTTATTGGTAGTGAGGAACTAAGTTTGAATAGGTCCGGTCTGCTTATAAATATTATAATTATTATAATTCATTCAATTAAGTGTCTGTGAGGTACCAGCAGAGTAATATAGTACCTCCCCTCTTACCAGATGTCTTAAGAGGCGACTAAGGCATGGCTCTTACCAGATGTCTTAAGAGAGCGAGGATGGGCAGCAGCATCCCCGTCGTGAAATTGTGCTCTGCAATTGCTCACACGCTTATCCAGCGCGGCAATGACAGGAAAAATTCCCACTTGCTTTGCGAGGCCTATATCCAGCAGAGAACTTGTACCTAATGTATGGTATGACGACATTTAATTTATTTAAGTGCTTTGCAAGGACCGGTTGTATTGCCAGCCACGCGAGCAGCATCCAACGTGATAATGTAGATCTAGTCTAATCGATGTTGGATGCCTCCCATCGGGAGGGCTTTACCTGGAATGAGTCTTGGGTGGCACTAAAATATAATAAAAAAAACAGCAGAAAGGGCAAAGATCACACGTATGCTTGCTTAAAAATGAACTCTAAGGCAATGAATATAAGGCCTAATCCTTAATGTTCTAGATTTTCTTACAATTTTCTCAAAGGAGCGGTATATTAATATTCTACACTAGTGGCGCTCCACGGTTTTGCCCGCTTGGTTGTCTTTCCCGTTAGAAAATGGAGATAAACTGGTTTTGTTCATTAGGTTTGTTAGATTACCCCTTATCGTACCCAATTAAACACGTCAATAACTGAAGCAAAATTACCTCTTTCTCCAGACAGTTAGCTAATTATTATTATTATTATTATGCAGTTAATTGGTAATAATTATTTGTGAGCATATCGGATGTAGGGCGTGTTTGTTGGGAGATTTCTCAGGTGTCACCAGTTTGGGATATCGCACCATGCTTCTCTTTATCGGTACTCCGACTTCTGGTTCCGAGACCCCAGAACCGGAAGTCGGGAGTCCCTATGAAATTATGAAATATATTTTAATACATATAATACATTCAATTAACTACTTCATCACATCAGCTATTAGAAGTCTACTGCTAGGTGGGCCTCGCCGAAATATAGGGAATTGCGCCCATAATTGCCGCGCTGGGCAAGCGTATAGGCAATCGCAGAGGGCCGCTTTTGCAAAGGGGACGCTGCGTCCCTTCCCCGCCATGGGCATTTGAGCTACACTGTTCCGGATGGATATACCGCCATCTGTCGGTTCTGGTACCTTAATCGCCTCTTACGATACCTAGTACAGAGTGAGGTACTATTCTACTCCGCCGGTAACTCGCGGCACACACATTAACTACTTACAAATAGTATTTCCCATAAGAATATGCATAAAAAATATTGCTTACATTACTCGTTGATTTGTAATTTTCTATCAGTGAATGAGTAGTTACATAACGGACCTCTGACTTTTTCTGTTAGTGAAATAATTTCCAAAATGTGCTTAGTAGTTTCAGATCCTATTCGTGAAAAACAAAAATACAAATCTATTCTCTTTGCATTTGTGAATTGTGGAACCCTAAGTATAAATCTTTACCTTAAACACACGTATTGGTAACATTATTGTATCTATGTACAAGTATATAAAGACGAGAATAATTTTACTATATAATACTTAAATTCAGAGTTATCTTAAATCTTTAAAAGCACCCTGGCTTCTATTCGTTATTTACAGATTTTGCTCTCAATTTCAAGGGTTTGCTTTATAACCAGTTTCAGGCGGAAAGCGGGGTTTTAAAATAAATATTATCTTAAATATAATTATCATTTCAGGCAGGCACTCTGGTCTACTGTTAGACATAATTTTCCCGAATATGGGGGATTTGTACCGATAATTGCCGCGATGGGCAGGCGTGGTGGCGATGGAGAGTTCAACTTCGCAATGAAGATGCTGCTGTCCATCCCCAGCCTGTAGCATTTAAGCCGCTCTGTTTAGAATGGATGTATCGATATTTCTCGGTTCCGATACCTCAGTCGCCTCTTGTGACGCCTGGTACAGGGATGGGTACTATTCTACACCGCCGGGACCCTAAGGATTAAGTATAATTCTTCATTTTTCTATACATAAAATCTTTTAAGTGATTAAGTAACTGTTTCTTCTTTATTGATTGCTTTAAACTTTTTATTTACGACATTGACGGAATGACCCTGATTTCTCAGTACAAAACAACACTTGGAAAAATTCGACATTTATGCTAAGGTCTCGTTAGCACGACAGTAGTGCAGTCCCCCGGGCATGAGAAAGATGCAGGTTCGAGCCCCACCTGAAAACAGAGACAAGACAATTTTTATCCAGTAAATATTTTCTTAACTTTCAGAATTTTCCTATGCATACAACCTCTAAAGTATTGTTGCTGTTTAACTGATGAGTCAACCCTTATTCCAAATCCGGCGATGAAAGGTAGGGATTTCTGCTGACGTCGAATTAGTAAGCAATCAGCCTTCGAGAGGGAATGGGTGATCTAGTTTTCTTATGTATTCTCGTTCTCGCGAACGGAGCAGCGTTGCAGCGATACTGAGTTAGAGCAAGACGGCTAGACGATATACGTTCAGTGTCTAAAATTTATAGGATAGGGTCGGGAAGGCGCTCAGTGAGATGCATTGGAGCCGCAACTAGCTATGACACGTGGTGACGCACGGAAAATGGCTTGAGGGGTGTCTCGTATTGAAACTAAATAATAATTTGTACAACAAACACTGTTGTACAAATTATTATTTGTTTTATTATAGAACCTTAACCCTTGACCTTTTTCCTTGACGTACCGGTATTGCCGTAAGGTACCGGCAGAGTAGAATAGTATCTTCCCCTGTATCAGGTATCGTAGGAGGCGACTAAGGTACCAGAATCGACAGATGGCGGTATATCCATCCAAAATATTGAAGCTGACATGCGCAAGGCGAGGAAGGGCAGCAGCAGCATCCCCGTCGCGAAAGCTGCGCTCCGCGATTGCCAACACGCTTGCCCAGCGCCGCAATTATGGCCAACATTCCCCCATTCTTGGGAAGGCCTATGTCCAGCAGTGGACTACCAATGGCTGATATGATGATGATGAAAAGAACCTTTGTAACCATTAGTTTTTCTTGATAGTTCTGCTTTTTGTCAGTTGAACTAGTTTAAATTAGGCTACTCGGTGACCATGTTTAAATGATTCTTATCAGGTCATCAGGGTTATCGGTCAATTGAGTTAAAGAATATTCATTTGTTTTTTTTATTAGATCAGGTCGGCAAACAAGCATACAGTCCGCGTGTTAGCAAGTATTACCGCAGCCTAGTCACGCACGTAATATCACAAGGTTAACACTAGCACGTTGCGTTGGAGATATTATGTCGCATTACCCAGTGATTTCACTGCCCCTTTCACCTTTTAAACCGGAAAACGGCAATGTGAACACTGCTATTTGGCGGTACAATGAGGTCAGAGTGAGATACCAAAGCCATGGACCTTTGTAAAAGGTAGACCTCTTGTGTTAAAATAATTGCTTGCAGATTATGTAATTTTCCACTCATTAAAGATTTTTTTAAAATTATTTTATTAATTTCTTAGTTTAATTGTTACAAACGTACAAAACTACTAACTCTGTTTAATAATAATACACTTTATTGTTCACCTTAAATTTGCAAACAATAATATTAATACTAAGTAAGAAAGCGAATACTGAACTTTTATCTTGCATGTTATCGCATAGAGCGATTTTATCAAGGCCACCTTTGCATGGATAATGTGTAGAAAGCATACATAGCTCATATCATTTAAGGTGCTGTCACTTATTTTTTTCTAAAATATAAAACAGCCTGTCTTACTCGGTAAAAAAGTAGGTTTCTAATGGTGAAAGAATATTTTAAATCGTTCCAGTAGTTTTAGAGTTAAACTGTATCAAACAATCCTTTCAATTTACAATATTAGTAGAGATTACACCGTAAATGAATCCCTTAAAAGAAAACAAGCGGATGTTTTTACCTTTAATTGTGGCGGTAGGCAGGTGCGGTGTCAATCTCAGAACCATTGCTTAGTGACGAGGATTCTGCTGCCCTTTTCCAACGTGATGCGCTGTTTCAGCTGCATATACCGCCACCTGTCGGTTCTGGTACCTCAGTAGTCTCTTACGTAACCTGGTACTGAAAGCAGTACTATTTTACTCCGCCGGTCATTAGCATAGATATAGTTTTAAATTTAAAATACTCAATAAATATAAACGCAAAAGTACTATTTCAAGACGTATCTCCGGTTAATAAACCACTTTAAAGTTATGCAATAAAATGAGTTTATCAACTTGGTCGCAGTCAGTAATGGCGCTGGCGAAGTGTTCGCCATCTTTGTAAATGTTGGCGCGCAAATTTATGGACCAGCTGCAAGAGTTACGAACGTTACAGGAAACATATGAGAAAATTGAGTCTAACCCATTCTGTGAAATAGATCGTTTGCATTGGTACTTCACTCACACCTATTTCTACTGCCAAATAGCAGTGTTCGAATTGCTGTATTCCGGTTTGAAGGGTGAAAGAGGCAGTGAAATTAAGGGGTAAAGTTTCAGGGTATTGGTGGCTTAATTGGTGATACAACACTTCAGTGATATTTTAATGATTACTCGAATGTCTATAGGTTTACCATCAAGCGGAAAGTATTCTTATATGCATCAGCATATAAGAATACTTTACCAGCACTACATTTTGTGTATATAATATATATATTTATCATAAATATATATTATATACACAAAATGTAGTGCTGCACCCACAAACCTTAATTCATTGCAGAGATCTCAAAACAAAGTCATTAAAGCCTTATTTCAATATCCCTTCCACACGCCTACTATTCATATATGTATATGAAAAAACTAAAATATTTAATCTATTTCAGTCATACAAATTTAATACATGCATGTTAGTAAAAAAATTAGTTGCAAATTCTATCAAAAGTAATATAAGACTGTTTATGAAAGACAACCTGCACAATCTCCGAACTAAAAATAAAGTGCAACTATCAGCACCTAAAACTCTCTATGGAAAGAGACTGTACTGTTTGGAGGAGCACAGCTGTTCCATGAGCTGCCTAACACCATAAATTAGTGTGAGAGTATAAATATGTTTGGGAATAGGTTGAAATTGTATTTGGAGTCGAGTACCGGCTAATTTGTATATTTTTTGTTAGAACTATGATATCTCATTGTTAATGAATGTGAATTCGTATGAGAATAAAAAAAATTATAAACAAATGTATATATGTATTTTATGGAGCCGTGTTGCAGGCAGTCCCAGTGGCCTCCAAACATAATTATATTTTGCCGATGGCAACTCAAAATAACATAATCTGTGTACCGCGCACCGTTTTCCCGCCGTCGCCGTTCAATTTTCGCCGGTGCGTAATGAAATTGGCCCTCGGCAGTGACACAGAGGCGATCGGAATAATTACACATGTCGAAGCAGCCAACGGTGCCTGAGGGTGAGAGACCCCTGCTGCGGACTACAGACAACTCGACGCAAGCGGGAGAGGTACTTGTACTAAACTTGTAATATATATTTTTTTACGTCGCGAGATACCGCCAGATTAGTACCTCCCCCTGTACCAGGTGGCGTAAGAGGCGACTGAGGTACCAGAACCAATAGTGTAGTTTAAATGCTCGGACGAGGATGAGCAGCAGTTACGCCCTCGTGAAAACTGCGCTCTGCGATTGCCAACACGCTTGGCCAAGGCGGCATTTACGGGCAAAATTCCCCAATTCTTAGGGAGGCTAGATGGTGACATTCAATAGTCGTTATGATGATGAAACATGTATACGGTCGGCTCGATGGTACGCAACCACAGCCTGTAGCCATAGTCCTGGCCCCAAGTGATTTCCAATAGGACCGGTTGTATGCCTCCAGCGCGATCCAGCGTTTTTTGTCAGACCCTCTGTCCATCTTGCTGATCTCCATTCTAGAACCTTACGGCTCCATCGTCTATCTTTTCAGCGTGGTATGTGCCCTGCCCACTTGTAGTTGAACTGGCCAACTTGCCGATAATTACTTGTTTTTATTTATTGATTTTGTTAAAAACCAACCGGTATACAGTTTTATTGTGAGTGGTAAATGTAATATATTTGGTAATTTTTTTGTATTGTTTTACAGAAACATTTTTTATCCATGTTGCAAATAAAGTATACAGCAAAAACTCTTTGCAGTTCAAACAATATGCGCCATCATCCTTAAAATTAGGGTTATCGCGACCCCCGCTGTGTTCGCCGGCTTTCGGCTCTAATTCGGCCTCTAACAACGGTAGGTAGGGCTGACACGTCCTAAAATAGAGATGACTAAATCGATACACCTCTCGCTTTTTTTGAACGAGACGGCTGAATATGGATTGATATCCGTCTGGCAATCACGGATAATAGATCAAAGGTATCTACGTGTTTTTATTCTTAGATACCATAGCAAATAACAATGTGTTATTTATATTTTTTATCATATCAGACAGGACTCCCAGAGAAAGGGGGAATTATGCCCATAATTTGCCGGCTGTCGCATTTATTAAATGCGTCAGTTCACATTTGAATATTTTTTATGATAAAAAGATTGTCGTGAAATTGACTTGTATAGATAAACCAGTAAATTAAATAATTTGATGAGAATAATAAATACGAATACTTAGATATCTATAAACCGTTATGAATGTAAAACTGGTATTGGTGCATAAATTGTATCGGATGAGACGCAAGGTTCACTAGTTCAATATCCGCTATGACACATAAATAAATACATACAAAGGAAGATAACTAAGTAAAACAACAGGTATACTCGAAATCTCCATCAAATTGAAGCTTCAGAGAAAGCCGAGAGTGATGTATGAACACAATGGCTTGCTAAATTAAAAGTGGCAGCCCTGTCCGCCACACCCCTGATTATGGTCGGGGTCGATACCCAGTTATGCTGGCCCTGTCTGCCTGCTGTTTTTTTGGCTTCAGATAAAATATACATGCACTGTCATAACTTTATAATTATAATAATTGCCGACGGGTATCGGCAGAGTAGACTAGTACCTCTAGACGTCATAGAAAGGTTGTCTGCATTGATACCCCACTTACTCTTATTTCTACCGGCAAATAGCAGTATTCGCACTGCCGGGTTGAAAAGTGCGATCGGCACCGAAATTATCGTCAGATATCCTTGTGATATTACAAGCGTCACGCGGACTGTATGCTTGTTTATCAACCTGATCTACTAATAAATAAAAAATAGAACTCGCGTTCTGGTACAGCTAGATCGCGCAAGAAGATTGAGGTTCCGGAACCGATAGATGGCGGTATATCTACTTTAAATGGCGTAGCCAGAATGTAACAAGACGGAGATGAGCAGCAGCTTTATTTATTATTCTTGGGGAGACCCAGCAGAAAACTTCTAATGGTTGTAATGACGAAATAAATCCAAAAATGTTTTCCCGTAAGTCCCTTACGCCAATTGAATTTCTGACCGTCGATATGTGCTACGAAATGTCCACGTGACTTCTAAACATTTATGGCGTCCGTGTGGACTGGAGCTTGCTCTGTGAAAATTTAATCACGCCCCCGTTGCACATGCAATGCAAACGCGACCCACTTCGCCGTGTGACTTAATTTTTTATTCAATTTATACCTGTTCTGATATAGTGGTACACCGCCCCAAGCTATGCTCTCCCGCTAAATTAGTGGATTTAGGTGTTTTTTTTTCAATAGTACCTCCCTCTGTACTGTTATCGTAAAAGGCGACTAAGGTACTGGAACCGACAGATTTGGTATATCCATGGGGATGGGCAGCATCATCTCTGTCGCGAAAGGTGTGCTTTGCGATTGCCAACACGCTTGCCCAGCGCAGCAATTTTGGGTAAAATTTCCCCTTTCATGGTGGGCCAATGTCCAGTAGTGGATTTCCAATGACTGCAATGCTGATGATGTAAATAAATGTATTGCTTCTCACACTCACATAAAGTAAACTTCATACAAAAGTCGTCTGCATTGGTACCTAAATCTCACGTATTTCTACCGCCAAATAGCAGTGTTCGCATTGCTGTGTTCCGGTTTGAAAGGTGAGAGGCAGTGTAATTGCTGGGTAATGTGCCATAATATCTTGAAGTAACAATGTTGGCAATGCGCTAGTGATATGGTAGACTATCACTTGAAACACTACCACTGCAGCCTATAGACAAACGTCTTTAGGCTGCAGTGACGCTTACTATCATTCGGAGCGCATGCTTGTATGTCGATCTGGTCTCGTATGAAAAAGATAGTGTATCCAGCAATAAATGGTGGATAAAATGTCACTTAGTGTTAGAATCATTTTCAGGTGGTTTGGCAATTACTAATTGGTATGCAGATGACTATTTATTATACAACATTCCTATTTGTACACTTAATCTAGATCTAGGTTCCTTGATATTTTACAAGTATTTATTTATTTATTTTAACACACATCTCAACAACAGAGTACAGTCCAATGCGCTTAGAAGATGGAAGTTGATTGAATTTAAAATAATATCAGGGTAGAAAATATAACATATTAAAATAAATATGCACAAATTAGTCATGTCAAAGTCGAAAGTCACTATATTGATTGCTGGTTAACACTTTAAATAAATAATAACAATAAAAAAAAATATTAGAAATAAGTCCACCTGAATTCATACATCATTTAAAATTGTTCTTAACTGATAACATAAATGTCCAAAATTGTTTGCAATTTCTATATTTATATAAATTCGTACGTATTTAGTAATCTATATCTAGGTTCCATGTGGAAAACTTACTATAATGCAGATACTGAACAGGGCATTGAACGATTATTCAAAAATCAATGCACATTGCAATCAATCACAAATTGCCGATCAATTACGTGCACGACATGTGGAGGTTCAGTTTGCTGCTTTTCTTCAAATCGGGAGAGAGTTTATATCAATACTGTTTATTGATTTTCCTCCATAATGATATATAGAGCTGAAAGTACTTGTGTTACGGATATCAGACAACGGAGGGATATTTTTTTTTTATACTTGAATGCGTATATTAAATATCCATAGCTTGGGGTACGGCATAGTAGAATAGTACCTCTCTGCCAGGTGTTGTAGCTCAATTAATTAGGATGGGCAGCAGCAACTACGTCGCTGTGTGGTACCGACTTAGTATACATCAAGGTGACTATGGGATCCTTATACAGAAGAACAGGCAGCAGCGAGCGATATTCCGCATACTCCGACTTACTGAGGTCGCAAATTCGCTTGGCAAGCGTGGTAATTATGCCAATTCCCCCAAGATCTATTATAGGTTCTCTTGGGGAGACCCGTGATGACACTGTATGAGTTGATATAACGATCTACGTTGCAATACTATGCTCTATAATAGCCACCACACCTGCCCAGCGCTGTAATCGCGTCATGTCTTTTAAAAAAAAAATTGTGATGTTATTTGTTTAAAAAATATTGTTGTCAAACTAAAATTTATTCCGTGTTTTTGTGTGAAAGAATACATTTTTACATCCTCATAAAGTTCCACATTTGCAATATTGAATAGAATGAATTTTAAAAAGTAGAACATTACAGTACATTCTCCGACAGACTGCTCGTTAAGTCACTAAATTAAATATAACTTGAGCACTAATGTATTCAGATTTCACAAGGCAAATTGGACGTTGTTTTGAGATATAACACTGTGGAAAATTCGTTCATTCATTCAAATCTCTCCCCAGACAATTATAATGGGATCATAATCAAATAAGGATTTGTAAATTGTAGTATTGTTCCGAGGTATTATTTTAGAAATGATAAGCGGATTATAATTTATTTTTATTCATTTTATTTCATTTTCAGTATCTTATGACTACGCTGTTTTCTTTCTGTAAGTAAATATTTAAGCGACTTATCTCGGAGTCAGGTTATATATGAGATGATGTGCGAATTTATTTATAATTATGTATTATAGTGATAAACTTAGCTCAGGTACCAGCAGAATAGAATAGTACCTCCTCCTGGACCAGGTGTCGTAAGAGGCGATTAAGATACCAGAAACGGCAGATGGCGGTATATCCATCCGAGACTGTGTAGCTCGAATGCACTGGATTGGGATGGGCAGCAGCATCCCCGTCGCGAAAGCTGCACTCTGCGATTGCCAACTCGCTTACCCAGGGTGGCAATTATGATCGAAATTCCCCCTTCCTTAGAGAGACCTATGTCTAGTTGACTTTCAATAGTTGTTACAACGATACTGATGAGCTAGTTACATTATTATAAAGTATTATCAACATTCATTCAGTATTTTTTTTCCAAGAAAAAGAGACACAAATAAACATATATACATTATTACAATCTTTATCGTTTTTAATATTCGTTGAACAGTATTATTCCACTTTCCAACTATTGCTTTGCTTAAAGCATTTGTGTTACGGACTACAGACAACAATCAACAGAGAAATCACAAATATACTACTTAAATACATATATTGAACACCCAGACACAGAACAAATATAAAAATCATCATATAAATATTTGTACTGGGTAGGGATCGAACCCACGACCCTTGGCGCATATGACAGGATCACTACCGTCTGCGCTATCCGGCCTGTCGATAATAGGAGCGTATGCAGATCGTCTGCTCGTTAGTTAGCTAGTTTACCAACGTTTTTTCCAGACGTAATACGTCTGCAAAGTTCATATTTTTATAGTCGGCCCTTAGAAAGGTCTGGTAAAATTGTTACACGGCACCAAAGCCATAAAAAGTTAAGTAAGTCCAATATCTCTAACGAAAGCCGTCTTCTCCGGGCAAAATGACAAAGAAATCGTGGAGGGAGAATTTGTAGTTTAGCCAAAAGAGGCGCCATTGCGAGGCGAGCTGGTCTAGACATATGGCGGACGGTCGTCCCCGTGAAATATTCCCGGCCCGTGACGCCTCCGGGAATAGGGGGCCGGGGGACCGGGACCGGGAATAAGATTGGCAGGTGTGGAGGGTGCTTTTGTGAAACGTTATAGCGAAGTTTTTGTAACGACTTTAATATTAAAATGCCGCAGGGTCACCGAGGTATACCTGCTTAAAGTATATATGTATACCTTCGTTAGAAAAGGCATTAAAGAAGGGCCAGAAGTACCAAGAATACACAGGCGTGATGTATATATCGCTCTTTTGCAAGAACATCGACACAATTCTAAAGTGACAGAAGTTTTAAAAAGAACATTAACGATTTGTAATTATAGAATTTTTGAATTTTGATTGAAACTGTGTTGTGTCTTTATTCTATCAACAGAGCGATATGTATGTATGTATGTATGCATGTATGTAAGTATGTATGTATGTATGCATGTATGTATGTGAAATTATTATTAATATTTATCATTATTATCTATCTACATTATTAAAGCAACTATAAAACGTACACTGCTGGACAAAGACCTCTTTAAGAAATGAGGAACTTGCCCATAATTGCCACGGTGGACGTGGTGACAATCGCAGAGCTTGGTTTCGCAATGGGAATGCCCGTCCTGTTGCTTTGAGCTAACACTGTTTCGGATGAATATACCTCAGACGCCGATACGATAAAGTTTGTAAGTGTTCTCGTATAATTATTACATTACACTCAATCGATGCCCTCTCGGCTCGATGAGCGACACTTGCTGTTCCCGTTGTACCCGAGTCGCGGTCCCAGCGAGTTGCGGTTAGGGACACAAGTTGCCACTATTGCAGACACAACACATGGTTTTGTCAGTTGGTTTTACCACTGTTAGTCTACAGAAGTCTTGTATGATTTATTTAACCGGGTTGTTTAGCTGCTATTTAGATTTTACTAACGCCCTAGTATATAAATAAAACTAACAACGCCCCGCGGTGTCACTCGCAATTAATTGTACGACTTATACTAACTTTGCTCTTCCCTTTTACCCCCTTAAGGGCATGATTTTTACTTACTTTTTATGAATGAGCAGTCGCAGAGTGTAGGTTAGACTGGTATGCTGCTGCCTAACCCCACCCTATGCATTTAAGCTACACTGTTACACCTGGTGCAGTGGGAGGTACTATTCTACTTTTACGGTACCTTACGACTTGTTGGATTACCAGGTGTCTCTCTAGTTTTAGTATAGTTTAGAATTAATAGCGAGGTATCCGTAACGTATTTCAGTGGAGACAAAGACTATCTAGATTTTAATAACGCAGTGTAAAGCTATTCGGCCCATCGGCCAAGGTGAATGATTCTGTCTAGACTGTTCTGACGGAGACAGTTGGCGCCTATTTTCAGATGTATTGCCAACATTGCGGCGTTTCTTGAAGGCTCTTTTCAATATGATATAGACGAATTATGTTTTCTCTTATTAAATGATAGTAGTGTTTTTTTTTGTATTCAGAGATATTTTTTTTACAATGAAAAATGCTGGATTTTATGTTATGGATAATAAATACCCACAACATCTCATATATGACTCATACATAACTGACTCTGTAGTAAGTCGCGTAAAGCACTTGTGTTACGGACGTCAAACAACGACGATGTCGTAGTCCCCAAGAATAAGGGTATGTTGCCCATACTTGCTGCGCTGGGCAAACGTGTTAGCAATCGCAGAGCGCGCCTTTCGCGACGGTGACTTTGCTGTCTATCCCCACCCTAAGCATTTAAGCTACACTGTCTCGGATGGATATACCGCCATCTGTCGTTTCTTGTGCCTTAGTCGCCTCTTACGACACCTGGCACAGAGAGAGGTGTTATTCTACTCTGCCGGTACCTCACGGCTAACTCACAAAATATACTACTTTAATACATATATTCAACACTCAGACACAGAACAAACACAAATACCATCATATAAATATTTGCTCTCGGTGGGAATCGAACCCACAACCCTTGGCGCACAAGAAAGGATCACTACTATCTGTGCCACCGGGCCCGTCTATTAATATGTATGTACTAATAGAAATATTACGTTAGTATAGTCTCCTAGAAAGGGAAAAACGCAGGTTTGATGCCTGCGACAGCTGGAACTGGTCACATTTATTTTTAGTAAATGTTATTTAAAACATTTAATTTAAAAACTAAATACCGCCATAGTAGGTTAGCATCTCCTACTGTACCAGGTGTCGTAAGAGGCGACTAAGGCACAAGAACCGACAGATAGCGGTATCCGAAACAGTTTGACTTAGATGCGCTGGCCTGGGTGGGCAGCAGCATCCCCGTCACCAAAACTGTGTTCTGCGATTGCCCAGTGCGGCAATTTTGGGCAAAATTCCCCTTTTCTTGGGGAGGCTTTTGTCCAACAATGGATTTACAATGTTCAAAATTCTATTTATATTTTAAGTAACTGTATTATTGCCTCAATACTTGAAATTTTTTCTGTCTTAAGATTATTTTAAAAATTTAATCTGGAGTTTTATAATTCAAAAAGTGTCTATCATAGGTCTTATTTAATTAAGATACAATTGATTTTGACTTTGAATTGTTTTGTTTCGTATAGTGATTTGCAATTATTACTATGAACAGATATACGTGTTTTTTTATATTGTTTGTAAGGACTATTCAAACACGCTTAATATTCATTGTTTTATTGTAATTTTTATAGAGCGGACTGTGCTAGGTCAGTCGCAGTCTAGACGCGCGTTCTTGGGGACCTCACGTTGCAGACATATTCTCTGTTGGACGACACGTTCCTGCTTTTTATATTAATAACTTCTCTTACGAGTCGATTGAACACTTTAAGAGAATTATTAATTTATTTAGTACTAGCTGCTGCCCGCAGATTCGTCTGCGTATGTATTAGTACTCGTACTTCGAGTAGCCTATTTTCTTTACCAATTTCACCCATCAGACTGACCCAATGGTTCAGATGGTAATGATACTACCTTGTGCGCCAAAGGTCGTGGGTTCGATCCCCACACAGGACAAATATTTATATAACGATATTTGTAAGTGTTTTATGTCTAGGTGTTTAATATGTGTATTTAAGTATTATATTTGTGATGCCTCTGTTGTCTGATGTCCGTAACAAGAGTGCTGAAATTTCTCTATTATAAATATATAAATATTATGTTTCTTGGCCTGCATAATTTTTTGTTTAACTTTCAAATTACTACTTCGTTTTTTAAAGTGTTGTTTTATCAGAGTGCTTATTAACATAATAGGAGTTCTCTTAAAATGTTTTGACAAGAAAAATGGTATTTACTTTAGGTTGTTATTTTTAAATTTGTTTACGGGCCCCGCCGCTGATGGGGGCCGCATATTTCACTGTAATGCGCAGTCAACATTATGACCTCCAGGCTACTAATTTTGCCGTTTCGAGTTTTCACATCTTGTGAAGTTAAATTCGTTGTCGCCGTTTGCTTTTAAAATTGGTAGCAATTTATGTGTATATGTTGTTTATGAGCCAATTTTTTTATTAGAATGCTGTACTCAGTTTGGTAACTATATAGTTTTATGTGAAAAACTAGAGTAATAGAAATTACATGAGGTAGATCTCATACAAAAGGTCGTCTGCATTGGTACCTCACTCTTACTTATTTCTACCGCCAAATGGCAGTGTTCGCATTACTGTGTTCCGGTCTGAATGGCAGTGAATTTACTGGGTAATGTGGCATTCCTTCCTTAAGTTACAAGGTCGGCAACGCGTTAATGATATTCTTGTGATGTTTCGAGCGCGTAAAGGCTGCAGTGACACTTACTATCACGCGGACTGTATGCTTGTTTGTCGAACTGGTCTAATAAAAAGAAACTGTCAGTTGATATGATCACGCGTCCAAGTGATAGATTTCTCATGATTATAGCACATAGGCCAGTTCAAAAGGGTAATTTTGCCTGGGCAGGCATGGGCAGTTATAACAGTTACTACAGAGGAAGGTATTATTCTTCACTGCCGGTACGTGAGGTATTGGCAGGGTATAATAGTACCTCACGTACAGTGAGATTAAAGTAGGAAATATAGCATTTAATTTTACCGTATCTCTTGGGTCCTGTCGAGGTATTTCATATTTACAATATTACGATAAAGCTGAATACTTTAGCTGAATACTTTACAAACAAGACAATAGTCTTTGTGATAGTAAGCGTCACAGCAATCATTAAACCTTCGGTAATGTCACAAGTGTGTGGTCTAAAGATACTATGTTACATAACCCAGTAATTTCACTGTCTATCTCACTCTTCAAACAGGAACACAGGAATGCAAACACTGCTGTTTGACGGTTGAAATAGGTGGGAGTGAGGTAATAATGCACACGACCTTTGTTCGAGGTCGACCTCATGTTACTTGAATTCGTATTATCTCTCGCACTTATCCGAAAATAGCAGCAAACATAGAATCTGTTCCGTGGGATTAAAGCTCCACGTTAAATATTTTTCAGATCCTCTCAGAAATCATGGAAATGCAACAAACAAATTATTAGTACTCATATCAACATATAGTCCTACTTTCTACTGATATCATAAACGCGAAACTTTGTATGGATGTTTGTTACTCTTTCTCGCTGAAACGGCTGGACAGATCTGGATAAAGATTGGCACAAAGATAAATGATAATTTGTAACATAGGCAACTATTCATCCCGACAACATATTATCGTAGAAAATCTCTTCGTTCTCAAGGGAATCGGCATGGCTTTTTTGGACAGTTAAGCTGTCAGATAGTGACAGAGACTTCTTTGTGGAAACGAGAGATCCTCAGGGATGAGATATAAAGAAATACCTTAAAATAAATAAGCCTCTATCGATGAACATTGAACTTGTTGATGTGTGAGTTTCTATATACCAAACACAAGAGTGGACTAGGTGGAACTAACGTCACGCACGGGATTATTGATCTCAGGCAACCTCGGCGTTCACTAGCCTCGTGCCAGGATATGTGTTCGCGTCGCCTGCCCTGGGGTCAAGGTGGCGGTGGAATCGATCGCTCAAAACATTCAGTCTTGATTACTTACTATCTTAACTAAATTATAAAAATGATCGTTTGTTTGTTTGTACTCGACGGATTCGAAAAATTCTGAAATAAAAAATTAGGAAACTATATGTTCACCGAGTAATACGTAAGTAATCAGTAAGTAGACTGACTGACAGACATATTAACAGAGCCTAAACTGTAAGGATTAAAACCTTGCACTGAGATTTTTCAAAATTCAGGAGGGTTAGGGGTTAAGGGGTGCAAATTTAGTATAAAACTTTGCTATTTTTGAAGTTATTCGATTGAAATTAAGTATAAAAGTTCTTTGAAAATATTTTTTTGAAAATCATCCCTTAAGGGGGTAAAGGGGTGGTGTCAAAGTTAGTATAAAAGTTCTACAACTCTGCTAATTTTCAATAAAATTGAGAAACCTAAGTAAAAAGAAATAATGTAAGCAAGAACTTATTTCGTTTACATTTGTAATGAATGAACTCAAAAATTAATGAACCGATTTAAGAAAATCATGAATAAATTAAGAAAAATGGTCTCTATTTTATTATCTCTTCGGCACAACAACTACGCGAAAATGTTTTGAAAATTTCATATGTACTCATTATGGTTACCTCGCAACCGATTATAAATACATCTCGCGTCTCAAAGCCAATGGAAGGGCTGCAATGCGTCAACAGCCAGGGTCACTATACCATCGAAGGCCTCGAAGGGAGTCGACTTGGAGCCGCACCAACTCTCTGTTATGTAACAACGATAAAGCTTGAACGACCCTGTCCCTAGTTACTAGTTCAGAGTGTATTAAATAGTTTGACGCGTCCGAACTGTGGAGTGATGTTTTTCTATTATTTATCCATATGGACGGCGCGATGGTTAACGTCACATAAATTAGGCACACACGGGTTATAAGGGCACTGCCGTCTTTGTGGCCCAATTATGTTTTATCACATCATCCAGTAATTTCATTGCCTGTGCCTTCAAAATGGAACACGCCAGTCTGAGCTTTGCTGTTTGGCGGTAGAAATAATTTAAAGATATTTATATTAAAACTAACAACGTTTTGCAGATTCACGCGCGGAGTTTTCTTTCCTGTAATAATTGAATATACTTTATGTTAGTTGCTTATAATGTAGCTTTTTATAAGTGAAATATTTTTTAATCGGTATCTTAGTGTCTGTAGTTATTCGCCACGAACATACAAGAATGAAAAAAAAAACTTTAATTCGCTTAAAACCCTATTTTTATCTAAAATAAAAATTGTTTCTTATAACATCAGCTTTGACTTGCCCGATGGCGCAGATGGTAGTGATCATATGTTATATGCCAAGGGTCGTGGATTTGTTCCCAACCCAGGACAAATATTTATATGGTGATATTTGTGTTTGTTTTGTGTCTGGGTGTTGAATATATATATTTAAGTATTATATTTGTAATTCCTCTATTGTCTCATGTTTATAACACAAGAACCTTAAGCGACTTACCAAGGAGTTAGGTCAATTTATGAAATTACCTTACCTTAGCTATGTGCCAAAGTAAGTATCTTCAAAATGGTCCAGCCTTTTCAAAGATTAACCAAAACAATCACGCAAAATAAGTATTTAAATACCGTTTATACTTTTATATGCAATTAGTGAAAACATGGAGTTAAAAACATATTTTGTTTTATTCCCGTATTTACTCGCGGTAAACTTGCATAGTTCTTATCGAAAATGCAGTTCCATCCCCTAAGTATATGACGTAAGGACGAGCGGTATCGGCGGCGAGCTTGACTCGATTTTATCCGCCATCTTGGATATTGATTTTGTATTTTCTTACAAAAATAAAACCTTAATCGAATCACCAAGATACTGAATAATTGACTTTATAAATTTATATTAATAAAATCAATTAGATCAACAAAATACAAACAGATTGCTTTGTGAAACGTGAGAGTTCCGTACTAATGTGTAATCATAATAGCGTCTCCCGAGCGACTAATTCATTTAATCTTTTTTTTTAAATAGAAGCATAGACCACGCCCAAGTGATGACATAGACAACTGCCTTCATTTGACGTTTAACTTCTAAATATTTTTGCTCAATTTGGCCTAATCATAGGTACTTTTGAATTGTCAAAAAAAAACAATCACGATGCTGCGATGATATATCGTGTAGCAAACCTACCTTTGGACTAGGTCTACAATTAGGTCTACTGTAGGTTCATTACGCGATCTATCAGAAAAGAACCTGCAAGAAATACTGATGGTGATTAAGGCCCCGTGTTACCTGGGTCAGGTTGCCGAAACCTCCATCAGCGACAGCTTATAAAACCTTTGTCTTAAAACTTAACAGTTAAGGCTTTTTAATACCTTATACAGAAACCAGCACGGTGTCTCTAAGTGGTAGTTATCATCATCATCATCATTATAGCAACCGTATAATGTCCAATGCCGACCATAGGCCTCCCCAGGTTAGGGGGAATTTATCCCATGATTGCCGCGCTGGAAGCGTGGTGGTAATCGCAGAGCGTAGTTTCACGACGGTACAACAGCTGCTTATACCCATCCCGTATATCTATTAGTTTTCGTACCTCGGTCACCTCTTACGACACCTAGTACAGAGGGAGGTAGGTACTATTCCGGTCTCTTAAATACATTTCAATGCGACGATGTCTCCATCTCACCAACATATATATGTATGCACACTTCCCAGACGAGCGAAGGCTCTGTGCGGTTAGCAGCGTGCTATGTGGCGCGTCAGGGAATCTGAAGGAAATGACGCGGCGCTTGACGTCAGCAGCGTCGCGCCCGTTTGAAATATCCCGGATGCCAAATGACTTGTGATCTTGGGTTAATGTCTTGTGATTTTGCCCCGACTTGTTTGTTGTTTGCGAGTGTAATGTGGGGGGTCGGTAATCCAGCATAACTTTTGCGCAGTGCTGTTTTATTATGAATGGCGGATTATAGAATACCGAATCAAATATAATTAAAATATTTTTTATTTATAGGCCCATCAAAAGTACTTTCGTAGCGTCAAAAATAAAAAAACAGATTAATTTTAATTCAGGAATATGATGTACCAAATTGTATTTATCAACTTCATACCAACCATTAAAAGTCCACTGCTGGACATAGGCGTGATTGTAAGCGTCACTGGAGCCTCTAGACGTTCGCAATATCACATGGACAACCGCTGCCGCTCTCACCCTTCAAGCCGGAACACAGCAACGCGAATACTGCTAATTGGCGGTAGAAATAAGTGACAGTGAGGTAGCAATGTGCATTATGCAGGTTAACTGTCGGATGACTTACAGTCATACTAGGTACATTATGAGGTTACTTTCACTATTCAAACCGGAACACAGCATTGTTGTTTAGCGGTAGAAATGGTGAGAGTAAGATACCAACGCTGGTGACCTTTGTATGATGTCTACCTCATGTGGGTGTTCATATCTTAATCTACAGTCGCAATATTGTTCATAATAACAGCTAGTTATCTAATAATTCGTGAAACGTTTGCCTGATAAAATGTTCCACAATTGTTCAAGTTATGACAACGGCTTTCCGGCGAATGTTTTCGCAAGGGTCCCGTTTGCTTCCTGGGGGAGCTCCCAATCGATAAGTGGCTCCCCACGTACAGTGCTATTTCGAGGAAACTCGGCTGTTCCAATTTATTATTACCTGGCAGAAATTTTCATTGTATTTTTGACATCTACATGTTTGGGTTGAAGCAATGCTTTCTGATTATAGAAAGGAAATGTATGTTTGTTAGTTTGGCACTGATGAACTCAAAAACTATTGGACGGATTTACACAATTCTTTCACCATTAGAATGATACATTAGTCCTAAATAACATATTAGTACACATAGTTTTTTTTTTTATAAAAGTTTCAATAAAATACTCTCATTCACCGGGTAGTTTTTCTTACTAAATATTTTTTTTAGATTAGTACAATAAAACTGTAGACATTTTTTTTTGTAATGTTTTCGATTCTGCGTTGAATCTTCGCACAAGATTTCCAAGACACATCAGTCTTTGCCAATCCATATATGTATAAAACAATTGTCCACCTGTGCGGATCCGGGATGGTACGCTAGTCGTTTAAATAACGACCATTATATAAATAACCTTTTGACCTTTCAACACAGCAATGCGAACACTGCTGTATGCCGGTAAATATGTAAGAGCGAGGTACCAATTCAGACGAGTTTTGTATCAGGTCTACATCATTTCTAATATAAACAGGTATTTTGGTAACACAAATATAAGAAAAACGTTCAATTTATGTGGATTTTATATCAGTATATCATTCCTGATTGTGGGATTTTTCCGAGACGATCGTTGAACATCAAAACACTTGTCGAAGAATACTGTCAGCAATTTATATTAATGTAGACTTCGGCTGTTAAAGGGTAATTAGAAATAATAATATTTACACAACATCAAAGACTTCAAGATAAGTCGCTAAAAGAATTTGTGTCGCGGACATCGGACATGCGGTGTGGTACCGACAGAGTAGCATACAATACTATTCTTTTCTGTCGGTACCTCTCTGTACCAGTGACTTAAGAGGCGACTAAGGTACCAGAACCGACAGGTGGCGGTATATCCATCCAAAACATTACAGTTCAAATGCACAGGGCGAAGATGGACAGCAGCATTCCCGTTACGAAAGCTGCGCTCTGCGATTGCAACACGGTTACCCAGTGCGGCAATTATAGGCAATATTCTCCGTTTTTTGGGAAGGCCTATGTCCAGCAGTTGACTTTCAATGGCTGGTATGATGATTATTGCCTCTGGAATACATAAAAACTATCATTTACGAGGATGAAGAATTTTTCAACAAGCCTAATTTATATATGTTAGATAGCTCACGATCCCGTAGGGTCATTGACGGGTCCGAAGGCGCAGATGGTAGTGATCCTGTCTTGCGTGGGTTCGATCCCCACAAAATGAATATATGATGATATCTATGTTTATCCTGTGCCTTACTGGACATCACAAATATACTACTTAAATATGTTTTTGTGATGCCTATGTTGCCTGATGTCCATAACACACAAATTCTTTGAAGGAGTTATCACGGAATCAGGTCTATGTACGAGATGTTGTGGGAATTTATTTATTTATCAAGATCATCAGTATTATAAATGTAATAGAATATTAAGTATTAATATTTTTGAAATATTATTAATTAATTTATTTTCTTACGATTCGGAAGTGCTTGTAATTGGTGGATTGAATGAAGTATATTTTGAGTGTAAACAATTTAAAAAATTCCTTTTAAGGTAATTTTTACCTTAAAAGGAATTTTGAGACAACGTAATCTTTGATTGACAGGTATATTTTTCTTTATCTACGACGTAGTCACAAATTCATCATCATGTCAGACGTAGGACGTCCACTGCTGTACAAAGTCCTCCCCAAGTGATCTCCGATAGAATAGGACCGGTTGTATGCGGCCTGTGACTTTAATTTTGCGGTTTCAGTCAGATCGTGGGATCGTTTAGTCACCTTGTGCGTGGGCGTCCAACGCTGTGCCCCCAAATTGCCCCCAACAAAAGTGCGTGGGAGTTCGGACATTAGAAACGTTGATGTATAATCTTGTTTATGCAAATTATACCCTGAAAAGCATCTCGACCTATTTGTGTTGTGTTTTTCCAACAATCTGTTTTGCATATTTAATAGATTGAAGCTCAGCGGCGAACCATTGAATTTCTGATTTTATAAAAATAATAATTTCACTACTATTAGGTTGGAATGTCTCGTGATCATCATCATAGCAGCCGTAAAACATCCACTGCTGGACATAGACCTTCCTAGGAAAGGGGGAATTTGCCCATAATTGCCGCGCTGGACCAGCTTGGTGGCAATCACAGAGCGTAGCTTTGCAACGGAATTGCTGCTGCCCATTCTCGCTTTGAGACATTTGACCTACACTATTTTGGGTGGATTTTTCATTAACATCCACTACTATATGTCAGCGTTGGAACCAACACGCCTCTATCAAACGCCAGTCGTGCCTTTTTAGATACGTATTGGCTGCCCATAAAAGCATGTAAGAATCCATTAAAAATATATAATAAAAATACTATTAAAACAAAACGCAATAGATATACATCAAAGTTGGTATAGGACGACCTAGGCGAACATATCTTAACCAGGTAAAGGTATTAAAGAAGGGCCAGATTAGAAGTACCATGAGGAATCGATCGGGTATTAAAGAACTGATGCGAGTAAGGGAAGCGAGAGAGGTATGCCAAGATCGTAACAAGTTGAGATCCATAGTCTTTGTCTACCCGCACAGTCGTGATATATGTATGTATATACATTAAAATAATTGAAATAAACATTACACATACTATTGTTTTAATGGCACACAAAGGCACACAGAAGCGGAATATTTTCGTTATTTTGCGTTGGCGAGTGTAGAATTAATGCACCATATAGACGCTATTAAATGTCAGTAATCTGAGAACTTTCTAGAATGCGAACCTTAAGTTAGTGGCTTTTTGTTATTTATTCGGTAAAGTTGTGTGGTGTTTATCGAGAAGGGTGGCGGGTCAGTCACCGCTCTAAAGGGTCTGTGGTAAAAAGCAGGGTCGAAACGCTTGACGAGTGCGCAATATTTTTTAGTTGAGTTACAAAAAGTACGGGCGGGACCTCTTACGCTGGCTCGCTATATGCATAATGGAACAGCTCTTTTAACAGCTTCCAAACGCAGTTTATTTAACTTTTAAAATTGTTTCGTTGGATTTTTCGGCTACCGTTTTCAAGAATATAGTTAAAATTTGATTTCTCTTTTTCTAAAGGGTTTTTTACGTCATCTCAGGGCTAAATTTATCTAATTTCTTAATTACATTATGTTGATTGTCGACAGCATTTTCGTTAATCATCTAAGTCGGAATTGATGTGCAATCTACTAAATTTAGCTGACTCGACAAAAATTGTCCTGTCCTTAATATAGATCAAATAAAAATAGTTTTTAATTAATTATTTGTAAACAACTTTATATTGTGATATAAACTATACTGTACGTGTAGAACTTATCATTATTTACAAAAAACTTCGCGACATCATATCTCTAGCCATTATGTATAATATCTGGATAAAAAATGGTTATTGTGAGTTGAATCTAATAGATAGACTTTTTTGTAGACTTTTTTAAGGTGTACAATACTGTATTTTTTTAATCTATCTCGTTGGGTTCAGATAGTTTTTGCAATGTAATCGCAAAAAAAAGTGTTTATTTACGACATCACATTGGACACCTCTTAAATTTTAAGTGTTTCTCTGCTATATTATGCATGTATTATATACATATAAACCTTCCTCTTGAATCACTATTGTCTTGTAAAAAAACAGCTTCAAAATCATGTAGTTTCAATGATCATACAGCGGAAACCGATTTTGTTTTATACTCTTAATTTCAAGCGGTATATTGTGCTAGTATGACTTAAATAATCTTCAGCATGAAGAAATTAATCCCACGGACCCGCAGAGAGAAACGTCGAATAATTAAAATGTGAACAAATATGTAATAAGCTTTTGTGTTTATTTTTAAAATGCTCCGCGAAATCATATTGTTTTAACTGACCTCTATAAACACTGGCTTGTTTCGCTCTGTACAAATTTGTGTTGGCTACCGGCCCCCTCCGTTTACCCCGAGCGGTATTCCGCGGCTTCTTTAGGTTTGACAAATGAAATACCTGCGAAGAGAACGTAAAACTAAGTTACTCCTATTTTTCACAGTTTCTTATTTTCTCGTTACGTAAGACTGTTTTATTTTGGTAAACACGTTGTGAAACAGTTTGGTGTCGTATAAAATGAAAATGTGTTATTCTATAAACGCTTTGGAGGACTTTTATAATAGAATAGTTAGAGAGAAAAGAAAGAAAACATTTGTTACCGCACGAAGAATTTTCTCAACGTGATATACGTTGAGAAAAAAATGTAATGCAAATATTAAGTAGACCTCTTTCGTCTGGATTGGTACCGCACCTTTACCTTTTTCCACCGCGAAATAGCATTACTGGAAAAATGTGACATTGAAACTTCTGCCCATAGCCACCACTACTGCCCAATAAAAATCGCCCTTAGGGTACGATTATATCCAACAGGGGACTTTCTACGGCTGCCATTATTTTTTTATTTGATTCGAATGATTGCTACATGGTGTTAAACAGATCTTAACACTATTTTTACTTTCGTTGCACGTAACAATCTTACGTTAAACATCACATGCCTTTAAATATTAAGCAGTGTTATTTAACTATATATTTCTATTTGACGGGCCAGATAAATGAATATTTATTTGATGATATTTGTGTTTGTTCTGTGTCTGGGTGTTAAAAAAGGTACATAAGTATTATATTTGTGATTCCCCTTTTTCCTGATGTTCGTAACACGACTGGAACGACGTACCACGGAGTCAGGTGATGTATGAGCCCTAATAATGATCATGATGACGTCACATCTTCAAGTCCCGTCCACATTTTGTTAATTCATCGAATACATACTGTCACGTTATATATCTCAGGCACTGGCAGTATAAACACGGCAACCACTCGTAAATAATAAACACCGCGGCGGTGACCGGCCGACCTCACTCGTACAGCACAATTTACACGTCGCATAACTTAAACATGCCATAACTTGAACACGGCATAGCTGGAACGTGTTTATGACGTGATTTGTCACGCGTCTTTTATTTTTGGCAGTATGTATGTATAACCAGCGACCTCTGCATGATTACAGATACCGAAAAGAAAAAGATAATGGGCAGTTTGATGTGCTCTCAGGTGCTTTTTTTGCTTTAAAAAAGCTATCGAAGAAACCATCAAATTATGGAAACATTAGGTTTTTAAAGAAAATAAAGTATCTTATGTTAGAAAAGATTTAATAGGAATTTGACCTAAATATTTGAAGAATAAATAATGATTGATGATCTTTTCTATAAACTTAAACATAGTCGTGGTAAATGTATGGTAGACGCAATAGAAATTTTAATAATATTAATAAATACCCAGAACATCTCATATATTGGCATAGCTTGAGCGAGTTCGTGACGTGACTTTTCACGCGTCTTTTGTATTTATCAGTATAAATAGCGACCTCTGCTCGACTACAGACACCCTTTGGGGGACATGGAAAAGATAATGTTAATGGACATGGTGCTTTTAGGTTCTTGTCTAAGAATCTATCGAAGAAACCGTCAAATAATGGAGAAATCAGGTTTCTTTAATGAAAATTAAGTAGTCAAGTATCTAGTGTTCTTATGTTATAAAAATTTTTAGGAAATCTGTAATAAAAGAGTTAAATATTTAAAGAATTAATAATTATTGTAACATATCTCTTTTCTTTCAACTTAAACATGGTCTCAGTAAATTGATGGTAGAAATAGTAGAAATAAACACTGTTGTAATAATTATAATAAATTCCCACAACATCTCATACATTGATCTGATTCCGTGATAAGTCCCTTAAAACATCTTAAGTCGCACTTGTGTTATCAGACAACAGTCGAATCACAAATATACCACTTCATCATTATCAAACCAGCCATTAGAAATCCACTGCTGGACATAGGCCTCTCAAAGAAAGGAGGTTTGTTGCCAATAATTTTGCGCTGGGCAAGCGCGTTGGCTATCGCAAAGCGCAGCATTCACGACGGAGTTGCTGCGCTTCGAACCCACGACCATTGGTGCACAAGTTAGGATCACTACCATCTGCACCACCAGGCCCGTCGAATTTGACAGCAGGTGCATTATTTTTTTCTATCAAGCAATGGAAAATGAACAGGTTCGAGACCTACCGGAAGTCTGGAGAACGGTTACTTAGAAGCAACTGAATCGTGTAACAAATAAACAAAAAAGTTAATTTAACCGCGCCTTAAAGTCGTTTAATCGGTAATTTAATTCTGAGTCTGAGACAAGTTTTAACTGTTTCTAATAAATATAAGATTATATTATCCATTGTGTAATTTGGACGACACAGTCAATCAAACACTATTGGTTTTTCCTGTAAGAAAAGATTTATTTCATTAATTTAAATGTACGCTACCTAACAAACAATGAAACAAGTGTTAATAATAACTTTACATATCTGTAAGAAAAGAAACGACATTTAATGTTATTATTCACAATGTCAGTTCCAAATCACAACTATTTTAGTGGTATTTTATTTAAACAAGTAATTTCTCAGATTATGACAATGTGACGATTTTAGGTTATAATTATTTTACCACAGATCAAATTGAATGACTGTGGCGCGCGACTACGCGGGAAAATTTAAACTAAGAAAAATATATTTTACATAAATATTATTTTTAAGTTAAATTTTAACAGTAATGTCTTTCTTACTTTGCCATACGTTCTAGCGGACTCGACAGACGTTGTCATGTCTTACATTGAGATAAAAACTGTATCCTTGTATCCAATCTCTCAAGTTGGAACAAAACGTACACAGTAAGCAAACAAATATTAGATTCGGTTCAATAGTCTAGGAGTTCGTCATCATCATTGTTCCAGCTAGTGGAAGTCCCGAAGGAAGGGGGAATATTGCCCATAGTTGCCGCGCTGGGCAAGCCTATAAATCGCAGGCGTAGCTCTCGCGACGGGAATGCTGCTGCTGCTGCTGCATTTGAGCTGCACTGATTTGGATGGATATACCGCTATCACCTGGCACAGGGGGAAGTACTATTCCACCATGCCGGTGCCTCACGGCACTATACTTTCATCCCGGATAAACACCGTGAGATGTAATTTTCATATATATAAATTACACGAACTAACAGACAAACAATACATACTCGTATGTTCCATAGACGCAAACAATACGCTGAGCTCGTAAATGTTGTAGCGTATACAACCCAGTCGGCGTGTTTCATACCGCAGGCATGTGTGCGCATAACGCAGTAAATGTAGTCTGCACTCGCATTAATTACGAGCAGCACGCCCCGGCTTGGTACGGGCACTTTATGGTAACCATTATAATAATAATTTGACGGGCCCGATGGCTCAGATGGTAGTGATCCTATCTTGTGCGCCAAGAGTCGTGGGTTCGAGTCCCACCCAGAACAAATATTTATATGATGATATTTGTGATGTTTTTAAGTCTGGGTGTTAAATATATTTATTTAAGGAGTATATTTGTGATTTCTTTGTTGTCTGGCGTCCATAACACAAGTGCTTTAAGTGACTTAGCACGGAGTCAGGTTAATGTATGAGATGTTGTGGGAATATATTTTTATTATTGCGATGCGATTGCCAACACGATTGCCCAGCGCGGCAAATATGGACGAAATTCCCCCTTTCTTGGGTAGGCCTATGTTCAACAGTGGACTTCCAATGGCTGATATGATGAGGTGTACGCAGAATACCTTTTTTTTCTTCATGGTTCTGATTTAAAATTTAGATCTGTGTACATCAAAATCTGACGTACAATTGTCTGTAGTAATGGTCTAAAGGTTTTTCAGATTACCGGAAGTCTAACGTAAAATAGTTTATTTAAAAGATTAAGTAATGCAAAACAGCAAATGTAACTAAGGCATGTTTATATGTAGCGTGCTTGCGCATGCAAATTTAACTTTGCGACTATTCTGAACACATTTGAACTAACAAGCTGTCGGCACTCGTAAATAATGGAGTTCAGTTGCGGAACTGTTGTTTGCACACAGACGTTAAAGTAAATAACTTGAATACATCCTTGTGCATGCTTCTACAGGATTACTGGGGATTGATATAATAAATGCGAATAAATCAATTTAATTAAATAGATTTAAATAATGTGTGTAAGCTGGCGATATATCTATTAAAATATTATTTAAGTCTCCAAGAATTTAACTGATTTTCAGTAAAATTGTGACATATATAACATTGATCCTAGAAATAAGTAGTTGCAATGCACATTGCTACACTCCAAAATATAAGTAATTCGTTCAGGGGTTCATTTGAGATAAATAGTAATTAGCAAATCTATGCTCATAGATTTATATTTTGTTGTATTGACGATTAAATAAATGCCTCTGATAGGCCTATTTAAATAAAGATATATTGGACTTTGACTTATATATAGAAATACTTTATTAGAAAAATATTCGATAAATACAATTCACATACAAACTAAACCATAATTATTTTTTATTAAGACACAGGAAGAGGGTACTAATAATATACCCATGCTTAATGTTTACAAGTTACCCGCCACAATCCCTCCGGCGAGGGGAAACACCGCCCGCTATATCATGCACAGCGCATTTTACAGTAGATATGATATGATATACATTGTATAGTCAAAGTCAAATATTTTTTAAAACTTTAAAAGTTTTAAAATATAAATTTCTAGAGTAGTTTTACAAATTATTTTACTTTTTCACAGAGTAGGCTGTGCTATAATTTAAAATAAAAAATGTAAACAGGATTTGTATTTTTGTTGTTAATAAACTTATATCACTAAACTTATTTCACACTCTTTGATCATAAATAAATACATTATCAGTATATGATATGGGTATCACATATGATTCCTATATTGTCACGGGAGGGAGAAGTACGTGAGTGAAACCGCGGAGCGTGGCTAGTTATTTTTGTATATAGTATATTAATCATTACAGTAGTATACATTTACTATCTAATCGGACAGACGTTATCCTGTCTTAACTATATACTCAGGTTTATCATGATAAAATATTGCGACTATAAATTAAGATATCATCACATCAGCCATTGGAAGTCCACTGCTGGACATAGGCCTCCCCAATAAAGGGGGAATTTTGCCCATATTGCCGTGCTGGGCAAGCGTGTGGGCTATCGCAGAGTGCAGCTTCTGCGATTGGGATGCTGCTGCCCATCTCCGCCCTGTGCATTTGAACTACACTTTTACGGACGGATATGCCGCCATCTGTCGGTTCTGGTACCCTAGTCGCCTCTCGATAGGGCGATAAACTGAGATATAAACTTGTCAATTCACTTCTCAATTCACATTTCAAATTAATAAGAGTAACCAAAAAAAAATAAAATCGTTTAAGTAGTTTAGAATTTCAGCACGGACAAACACCATGACACGTAATTTTTACATATAAATATTTCAGTCAGTTAATTATAGTCGAGTCTAAAATTAACTTGTTTACATATAAATATTTCAGTCAGTTAATTATAGTCGAGAATTATATCAGATAATTATATGATGAAACGAACCTATGCGACGACCCTGGAACAAAAACTGTTATTTGCAGACGAGGTACAAAATATCCTGAAAACATAATGCAACGAAGGTAGCTTTCAGTGTTATGTTCTGTGGCAATGCTGCAGGAAATACCATACCCCCCTTCACCATTTATAAGTCTGAACATCTGTTGACAACTTGGATGGAAAATGGACCAGAAGTCGCGCGCTAACTGGTTTCTTAGACATTTGCTTCCGATCCTCAATAAACAAATTGCCCGTAACGTAATTATTGGAGACAACCTTTCTTCACACATCAACTCAAGAGTCTTAGGGGAGTGCGAAAGAAACAATATCAAGTTCACCTGTTTACCTCCCAATGCTACTCATATTCTCCAGCCTCTAGACGTTGCTTATTTTCGACCATTAAAATGTTTCTGGAGGCAAGCATTGCTAAAGTAGTAAAGCTCTCAGTTTGGGAGGAAACTGCCTGCACTGTCAAAAAAGCAATTTCCTTGTTTGCTGAAAGAAACCATAAATTCAATGCCTCAATCCAAAGAAAACTTGATTGCGGGTTTCAAAAAGGCTGGACCCCGTCAACTCACAAGAACCGCTAAATAGACAAGACCGCATCACACATGTCGATCTCATTTCCAATAATTTCATTCAAAAACTACAGCAAACTTGGCTTGACGTGTGCGCAGAAGGAAAAGTTGTTAGGAAAAGAAAAGTTAATATTCCGGCTGAAGTCTTTATTTGCGCTACTGACTAAGATGAGGCAGGACCATTAGGACTGCAAAAATAAAACAAAAGTCATTATGAAACGCTCCAGAAGTTCATCAACAAGCTGTAGTGAGGCAAACATGAGTCTTGCTTCTTCTACAGAGGATCACGTTATTTCAGACGATGATTCTGACGCTGATGTGCCACTGTCAACTATAGCCCACGTTGAGCGTGTAAAGAGTGAAACAGACTCAAGGGAATCTCCTGTTAGCAAAGTTGAAAAGATGCAACAAGGAGAGAATACAAGTGTTCCCGACGAAGTCGATAAGAATTTACCAGTTTCTAAACTCTGTAGACCAAAGCGTAAAATCAAGGATACAAGCAGCAAGTCAATTAATTTAAATGAAAACACAATTGACTGAGAATCTATTAATCACTAAAATATGTGAAAACCCTGCTGAGACCTGGCCTCGAAATGATATTGTTGGGAATGATTATGTTCTAATCACATGGGACTTACGCAAATACCCAGTTAAAGTTGCTTCAGTATCTGAAGAAGCCGTGGTTGTATCGTGCATGAAGAAAGGAAAATCCTTCTGGCGTTGGCCGGCCATCAAAGGTGAACAACTTTACAATTAGGCTGATATAAATTGCAAGATCGCAGTTCTTAAATTTATGCAATAGACATGACTAAGTATATAGCCAAAGATATCTCAAGAAAAATTATTATTCTCCATTAAACATATTATTTAGGAACTAATGAATCTCTGTCAAGACTGATTATAACAATACGTACAAGTATTTTTAAGCAAACATGTTGATAATTAAGCGTAAAGCTATAGAAGAGAAATATTCAGTTACCTACGTTGTTAGTATTACATTATGTTTATTTTGTTATAAAGGTAACAGTTTTATTTCAAATAAAACTAAAACTATAATACCTACCTACTTACTGTTTCATTTAGGATAAAAAATTGTTAGTTGTTTTTGTTTAACACAAATAATGTTGATGTTCGTAATTTTTTTTACTTAAACTTGTTTATTGGGACAACGAAATACGCTATGCGACCATTATTGACCCAACAAAGCTTGTAACATGATTTTTCATGCACAATTTTTTCATGAGCTAATATAATATAATAAAAAACAAAAAATAAAAAAATATCGAAACATGTTTTTTTCTCTTTTTGGGTATCACAAATTTTTAAATACTTCTACTTCATATCAAAATAATTTTACATTTTATATTAAACACGATCGAAAATGTAGCTATTTTTGCAAAACAATAAAAATTTTTTGGTCAAAGTAACCCGCACTTACGTTACTTGGCCATTGGCCATTCCATGTCTAAAGGTCAGCATTTTAAAAGCAGTTTTATTTAACTTTCGGACCAAACGGTGCAACTGATAGGCCCGATTGTGCAGAAAGTAGTGATCCTACTTGTGCGCCTTAGTCGTAGGTTCGATCACCTGGGTTCTGTGCCTGGGTGTTAAATATGTGTTTAAGTGTTTGTCGCATTTAGCGACTTATCTCGGAGTCAAGTCAAGAGTACTAACTGTGCTCGCGACTTCGTCCGCGTGCAGTTGTTTCTTTGGGTACCATACCTTTTTATATATTTTATATAAACTTTAAATGTTATATTTTTTTATATATACAAATCAATAGCCTAAATAATAAGTTTTAAGGTTCTAGCTCTAATAATAGTGATACTTCCATACAACTTTTCATCCCCCCTTTCGACCCCTTACAACTCATATGTCGAATAAAAAAGCAGCCTATGTCCTTTCAAGACTATCTGTGTACTAAATTTCGTTTAAATCGGTTCTGTAGTTTAGGCGTGATTGCGTAAGAGACAGACAGACATAGTTACTTTCGGATTTATGATATTAGTAAGGATGTATAGATGAATAGGTATGGTCGATGATTATAACTGCGCTCCCGCCTCCTACTATTTTACGATCAAAGCGAACTACATCCACATACCTGACCAAGACTTCAGCGTACGATACCTCCAATAAAAGACTGTGTGTCCCGACCGCGTCTAAGCCCGGTACCGGCGCACCCTCGTAAACTAATTTGCGAGCAGAGTGCACGTATGCAGAACATTTGCCCCCATTTGCAATCGTGTTATCTCTGAACTTCTACAACATATAGATACGATATGCGTTCTATTTTTAATAATTAGAACACCTTTATTTATACGGACTCGTAGATTCCGCTTAAAATTAATTAAAAAAACCAACAGCATAACAGTGTATATATATATGTATGAAACAACATTTTTAGTTCGACATTTTGGTTACCTTCGAAACGTCGAAAAGTAGGTTTATTAAGGGTAGTAACGCGTAAATGTTAAACAATTATTAAAATATATGAGGTACCGGCAGAGAAAAATAGTTCCCCCTGCACCAGGTGTCGTAAGATGCGACTAAGGTACAAGAACCGGCAGATTTCGGTAAATCCTAAACGAAACAGTATAGCTCAAATGCACTGGGCGGGGGTGCTCAGCAGCTTCCCCGTTGCAAAAATTGCACTTTGCGACTGCCAACACGCTTGCCCAGCGCGGCAATCATAGGCAAATTCTCCCTTCTTTGGGGAGCTATGTCTAGCCATGGACTTCCTCATGATGATGATGATATGTAGATACAGTATTTTTTAAATTAACATGAAGTAAATTTGACTGAAAGGTAAAAGAAAACAAACAGAAAATCAATAAATGAACATCCCACTAATATCATAAATGCGAAAGTATTTAGGAATGTTTGGATGTATGTTTGTGCCTCGTTCACGAAAAAACTACTGACTAGATTTTAATTAAACAGTTATATAGCTGATACATAAAAGTAACTATTTTATTTCCAAAATATAATATTTATCATTACAGCCAATCGAAGTCTACTGCTGAAAATAGGGTTCCACAAAGGGAAATTTTGCCCATAATTGCCGCGCTGGGCAAGCGTGTTGGTAATCGCAGAGTGCAGCTTTCGTGACGGGGATGTTGCTGCCCATTCCCACTCTATGCATTTGAGCTACACTGTCTCGAATGGATATACAATATCATTATTAATAAAATATAATGATAAGTGTTGTGATTATAATTTTTTTAATAGTTATATACATACGCCATGAACGCCTGCCAAGGTTATCCGCAAAACTGTAAATGTGTTGTTTGATATGCAGACAGAAACAAAAGTTCAAAAGTACGTCTATACATATAAATAAAATGGCAGTGTCGTTGTGTCCGTCAGCCCAAAATATCAACCTTATTAACCAAAAATACCGGCAGTGCAGAATAGTACTTCCCTCTGTATCAGGTGTTTTAAGAGGCGACTGTGTGTACTGGAACTGACAGATGACGGTATATCCACCCGAAATGTCACAGTTCAAATATAACAGGGTCGGGATGGGCAGCAGCATCCCTGTCGCGTGGTGGTCAATTTTGGGTAAAAATCTATATATCATAGCCTATAATACAATGCTAGAATTTAAAAATGTATAGGAATCCAAGAAAGTCTGTGAAGTGAAATTATTTACAAACCGCTGACGTCACGGCAAGCCTTGAAACTAGTCCTCAGTCAAATAATGCCACGTCAAGATACGCCCCTCGTGAATATCGACCGAGCCTCTGCCCAATTTCCTAAAGCACGTAATATTATATAACTGGCAACTTTGGCTAGCTTCTGCAGTGAATTGCGACCTTATTTTTGCTCGACTCCTTCCTGAAATAATGCGGTTGACGGAAAAAAAGTCGTGTGAGTCGTTGTAACCACTCGAAGCAACTCCAACGTAACAAGGTGGGAGTGGACAGCAGCATTCCCGTCTCGGGGCTGCGTCAGATTCCCAGTATCTTATATTATATATCGTTTATTTTTTTTTTGTGGGAAAAAATAAACACCGTGAACGTTACTTGCTTAGACAAATATAAAAAAATTATACATCCAGGTGGACCAGAGATGGCGCCACTAGTATGATATTTAAAACATTATTATTGATATACTCGTTTGGTTTGACGCAAAATGTGCATTTCTCTAAATGAGCATATATTTATTTATTTATTTGACCAAGTCAACAAACTAGCTTACAGTCTGTGTCTATAACGTTCGTAATATCACAAGGATATCACTACTGCATTACCAACCTTGTGACTTAAAGATATTATGTCACATTACCCAGCAATTTCACTCCCTTCTCACTTTTCAAATTAAAACAAAGCAATTTTTAGGATATGACTAAATATACTCGTTTAAAAAAGGTTTGTTTCAAAATTAAAAATGAGTATTGTTCTGTATGAGTACCGAGTATTTTAAATAAAGAATAACTTGGTAAACGTGTTTAAATATAAAAATAATTGTCTGAAAGAATTTATATCAGACACCTTGTGAATTGTTTTATCCAACAAGTAAAATAAACCGCGCTTTAAAAACCACAACTTTTTTGAAATGTCTAGCTAACCCAGCCATGTTAGAAAACACTATAAACCCCTTCTTAATAAAGAGAGCAAGTGATCATTTTGTTTGGTATCATTATACAGTCTGTGTATCGGGTTGTTTTCCCTCTGTGGAGTTCACACTAGCTCTCAGTAAGCTAGTGGTCATCACGGGGTGAGAACGTCTCGGGGTGCCTTTGTGCCGCGCTCAAGTGGTGGTCGCGTGTCAAGTGTTCCGGGGGTTGTTACTGGACCGAATGGGATAGGGATGTGTTTTATGTTATTTGAATTGTTTGATAATTGGGAAGAGGCATTTGTTGTGATGTTTTGACTTATGTCGTGTGTTCTTAGTTGCGGCAGACAATGAAAAATTGTTGGTATGTATTCGAATTTAAAATGTACTATATTCTTTATTTATAAAATATGACTATAAAATCTTAATAAATTAAAATATACATTTTGGTCCCGAATGAACAGTTTAACTCAGGAACCGATTTTAATCAATTATTTACTTGCTGTGTACAGTTTGATCCAACTTGAGAGATATGATAGTTTATTTCTCAATGCAGGACAGGACAACGACTGTCGGGTCCGTTGGTATGTTCAATTCTTTACTTTTTTATAATTACTAGCAACCCGCCCCGGCTTCACATATGTGCAATGAGGATAAAAACTGGTTGTGTGATATCTCTAAGCGATAGACATATACCACCGCTGATATTTTTGTGTAAAATACAATAGAATGTACATTGTTTTTATCTATCTCGTCGGATTCAGCCAGCGTTAACTATGTAATCGCAAAAAATACATTGGTATCCTCTAAAATTATCAGTGTTTTTCTACTAAATTATGCGTGCATTATACATGTATAATGTGATTCTTCACTGATTTTTTGTTTTTTCTTAAAATATAAACTAAATTACGTTTCCCTGGAAAAGAAATGTTTTATGACAAACAATGTTTTTTACTTATTAGGTACAATATTTGTCTTCACTGTACAACATTACAAAACTAAAATTACTAACCTGGAAAAGAAACAACATTTAAAGCTATTATTTCGTATATTCTGTTAATAGCGTAATTAAATCAATCCAGTACGAAATCCTTTTGACAACTTAAAAACATAACCTATAAATCTATGTGTCATGTCATAACTCAATAGTATGACATGACTCAACTAAGCGCGGCAAATTTTAACTTAAATAAAGTGCCATAATCATGATCTTAATCTTAATTATTATCATATATATACATCATATATATTACTTATATATATATATATATTCACACTTGAATAGCTCTATTTAAAACAACTGTTGCATTTGAGTTACTCAGTACCTCGTTCGCATTTAACGATTGATGCAGGTGGTAAACTATTTTTTTTATAAAGTGTATCAAGTTAATAACACGTTATTTATTGTACTAACAATAGTCTTTTTCGATAAAATGGCTATTTAACAATGAAATAATTCTTTAAATTATCCAGTAGTTCTTGAGAATAGCGCGTTCAAACCAACATATAAACTCTACAGCTTTATAATATTATTCTAAACGAAAATTTCTGGCATCAATTTGTTTAAATCATTCTTTAGGGATCAAATTTTCAACATGCCATTTTTTAATGAGGATCACATTCCATACCTCCTCACCCCCCACCTTGTCTTCTTTACTCGCGTTAACTTAGTTTCACATTTTTGTTTTTAATTAACTACTTTCTTCCCCCTTTCTCCTTAATTGTACCCTCTTGAGGGTAAACTATTTCACAAACTTTAAATGTCATATATATTTATATTCAATACAAGAGCCTAAAAATTACGTTAGTTCCGTACAACTTTTCATTCTTCCCCTATCAACTGCTTATATCCCTTTTTTCGTAGTTAAGGCGTGAAATGACAGACATTTATTATATTTATTTCTTACGACGGACCTGATAAAGTAGAAGGTAATGTTCCTATCCTCTGCGCCATGGGTCGTGGGTTCGATCTCCACTCAGGACAAACATTTTGTTGTATGTCTGTATGTTAAACATATGAATTTCATTGTGTTCGTGATTACTCAGGTGTCTTATGTCTGATCACAAGTGCTTAAAGCAACTTATCTCGGACCCAGGGCAATTGTTTAAGATGCTGTGTTAATTTTAAAAATTTTAGCTAGTTTAATTAGCAAGGATTAGGATGTAAGTGACCTTTGACCTCTGGCACAGGTGTTCATTACTCGTGGGTGGTGAAGCGTGGGCAGTCGGTTCTTTGTTGTTGACTAAAGTAACATAACGTAAGAGAGTTATTTTACCCGTGTAAAACTTGATGAACCCACGCGCCGCCCCGTTATCTTTTCAAGTATACCGACATTTATAAACATGGTATACCTGGAAATACAATTGCTACTCGCCTCTACCTCGCCTAACTATTTCTGTCGTGTTTGTCGTATTAGAAAGTTATTGTTGTTCATCTAATGTACAAGATTTAAAAAAAATCTTGTTTTTGGAAATCTAGCCTGAACATTGTGGTTCTACTGCATATACTTCATGTGCATTAGTGCAAACCTTACACAAAGGTAGACCTCATACAAAGGTCGTCTGCATTGGTACCTCAATCTCACCTATTTCTACCGCCAAATAGCAGTGTTCGTATTTCTGTGTTTTCGTTTAAAGTGCGGTTTGAAAAGAGAGAAAGAAAGTTTGAGGCAGAGAAATTACTGGGTAATAATACATAACATTTTCAAGTCACAAGGTTGGCAACGCGTTAGTGACATCATTTTTATTTCACTTTTTTTTATTTATTGCAAAATGTATAACGTCTGTAATATACATGAGAAAATCTCAGTAAATGTCATACAAGTTTTGATTTAAATATGTTTGGTGATTATAAATATTTTTCTCCAAAACGTTACGGATTCATACAACAAATAAAAAAAATATATCTATATGTATCCGAACAAAACTAATGCTAAATACATAGCATTGATTATATAAACTTAGTAATTAATTTAGCTATTTAAATTTAGGTTTTTTTTAACCAGTTCACACTTCACTGCTTTGCGCACTCTTGCGATGCGTTGCCCGCTACAAGAGCACGGCTATTTTCGTAGCAATTACTACAAGCGTGTCTACGAGCCCACCGTAGCAGGGGTCGTAGTCTGCTACGGCAGACAAGCTGTTGTGCGCTGTTTTAATGAGGCCTTTGCCCTTCAGCGCTTCATATAATTTTGTTTTTTTCATGTGCGGTGGATTCGTATGAATTAATATTTGTGATAAAATAATTTTATATAAAATTAGCGATCCATTGATGCTTGATGCTTGATTTACGCAACAATTTTTAAAAATATTTGTTTAGAGTTTGGGTGTTTGTCCTTATCCAAGGTAGAGAGCAAGATGGTCATGACTTCTAGGTACTGGACGACTTTCATGAATACCTCTGTTTTCATAATAGTACAGTTCATATTTATTTGGCACTATGTCTTGAATTAAACTTTTTTATATAAGACCAAATATATAAAACCAAAACAGTTTTCCTTTTTTTTCTACTAGCCAACTAGGTCTGGCCAACTGACTTCGTCCATATAATATCCTGTTGCTCCTGAAAAGTTGTTAGTTTTTTTTTGTTAAGATTGCTGTTGACTATTTGATGTGACATCATGTATTTGATAGACAGAAAAGTGTTGTTTTCTTCAAGAGAATTGAAAATGTAAAAAATAATTCCTACAGTAATATAGTTCCCACAACATCTCATATATTGACCTGACTCTGTGGTAAGTCGCTTAAAGTATTTGTCTTTAGGACACTAGACAACAGAGGAATCACAAAAAAGGTGCAATTCTACTCTGGCGGTACCTTACGGCTTATTTATATGTATCCAAGTTTATTTTTATATCTTTTTTGTCGTCTGATGTCCGTAACACAAGTGCTTTAAACGGCTTATCTCGGAGTCAAGTCAAATACGTGAGTCTTGTTATATATAACATTTATGCTCCGCTGTTATTGGTTCTAGCGTGATGTTATATTTCCTGTAACCTTCTTCGATAAGTGGTACTTCCTCATAACATAGCCCAGCTTTATGTTTTTTTCTGTCCTTATTATTTAGGCCCTGCTTTGATATGTCAGTCAGTCAAGTCAATCAGCTTTTCCTTTTTTATGGATATTTATATTGTGTGATTTTTATTATTATTATTATTATTATTTATAATACTCATTCTAATTTCACCATTATATTGTTTCAGATAATTCCTGAATATTTCATAGGTAAGTAAAACTACATACAGCCTATTCAACGTGATGTCGACATCCTCTATATAATGTGATACTTATATTTTACTAAGAAAACAAAAGGGAAATACGAAATCGTACCCCCATAGGAATGACGTCACAGGTACGATTTAATCCCCGGTGACGTTATGAATATGCGTCGACTTCCTTTGATGTGCTTCATCGAGTTGGACCATAAATAAAAGATGCAAGAGTATCCGTTAAGGGGAACCCCTCATATTTTCGTTTGACTTAAAGTCTAATAAATATTTATCGTGTGAATAGATTTTCTCTATTTTGATTAGTTTCATTACTTTTGTATAAAATCCGACGGGCCCGATCGCGCGGATGATACTGATCTTGTGTAAAGGTCTTGGGTTCTATCCCCACTCAGAACAAATATTCAAATGACGAACATTTGTATTTGTTCTATGTCTGGGTGTTATTTATATGTATGTGCTATATTTGTAATTCGTCTGTTGTCTGATATCCGTAGCACAAGTGTTTTGTACCTTTCTCGGAGTCAGATCAACTTATAAGAGTTTCCGTTTAAATTTTATTATTTATTATTATAACGTAAGTGCCGTGATGTACCAGCTGTATAGAATAGAACCTCCCGTGTATCAAATGTCGTGAGAAACGACTAAGTTACCGTTATCGACAGATGCCGGTTCATCAGAAACAGTGTAGCTTAAATACAAAGGGCAGAAATTTTATGCCCCTCCCCGCCTTTCTTATAGAGGTTTCTGTTTTACAGTGGACGTAAAACGTTACGTTTGCAACGGCAAACTGCAATTAGGAACAGCTTACGACCTTTTCTAGTAACATTCAATGTACATACATATCTTCATTTCATCTATGACAGGCCCGATGGCGCAGATGGTAGGGATCCTATCTTATGCGCCAGGGGTTATTAGGGGTCAAGATTTGATCAAATATCACCGTCTCCATTCGGCCCATCATAGTGACAACGTCGAGTTACATAGGCGGACGCAATCCTTACTAATGTTTAAAGGCAAAAGTTTGTGGATGCGTGTTGTGTTTGTAACTCTTTCACGCCGTAGTGGCTGAACAGCTCTGGATGAAATTTAGCACAAAGATTATTGATAGTCTAGAGTAACATAGAGATTACGGATAGATTTGGTTTTTTTTTATCGCAGAGTGCAGCTTTCGCGACAGGGATATCGCTGCCCATCCTTACACTGTTCATTTGAGCTACACTGTCTCAGATGGGTCATCTGAGTCCGCCGTCTGTCGTTTCTGGTACCTTAGTCGTCTTCTTACAACACCAGGTAGACTAATCTACTCTGCCGGTACCGCACGGATATACAATAACAATTTTTTATCTTCTTTACACCACGAACGTACGTAGAACACGTACGAAGCCAGGGCGGTCGCTAGTTTATATATATAACACCAACCGCAAATTGCCAGCCAACCCCTGGCCTATAATCCGTTAAGAAGCTCGGATCTCCCCATGGAAGTCCAAAACACTTCTCCAGGCTCACCGACTGATAGGGGTGAAGTGGAAAATCATTGTTAGTATGAATATTTTAGCCGACGGTGCCGGACGAGCCTTGGTGCGAGTGGGCCGGCGATACAGCCGTCTTTGTCTGTCTAGCCGAGAAAGCGTTTTTATAATTAGTAAATTGGATAGCTAAGCTTTGGTCGGTGTTCCGCAAAATATTGGAGCTCAATTATGTTGGGTCAATGACCTCTTGGTATACGTGGTTGTATTTCTGGTAATTCACGGAAAATGTACTGAATGGATTTAAATAATAATAAAAGGGTCACATCATCACATAATACCAATGCGAAGACTCTATTTGGCGGTAGAAATGTTGGGAATGAGGTACAAATGCAGGTAGGTACCTATCCAATTTAACCGTTTGTATGAGATGTGCCTAATGTGCTTGTGTTCTGAATAACAGACAATAGAGGAATGACTAATACATATCGTCAAAAGTTTTCGACCAATTTTTGTAACCAGCGATGACCTGGCTGGATGGCAGCGAAATGTGAACCATTGGCTTTCTAAGCCAACTTAAAATAGCTCTACGAGCTATGGAAAAGGGAATGCTCGGTGTCTCTTTGCGCGATCGAACCAGGAATGAGGAGATTCTTAACAGAACCAAAGTTACCAAAGTTACAGGTAAGTTAAGTTAGTTAGTTATATTTCCCCGCGGATCAGTATGTTCAAGTGGCAGTGGGCAGGGCTTCTGCAAACCGATGGCCGATGGATTCGTAAGGTTCTGGAATGGAGACCACGTACTGGCAAGCGCAGTGTAGGGCGTCCACCCACAAGATGGACTATCTAAAACCGCGAGTTCGCGCTGGACACAAGCCGCATACAACCGGTCCTATTGGAATTTACTTGGGGATCCCTATGTCCAGCAGTGGACGTCTTATGGCTGATATGATGATGATGAAATACTTATATTTATATATCATACATATCTTTATATGTATTTAACACTCAGACACTGAACAAATACAAATATCATTATGTAAATATTTGTCCTGGGTGGGGATCGAACCAATATTCGGTTTTATCAGATTCAGCTTAACCAAATATTAATCAGAATGTGCCCACTAGTTCCGGACTGAAAGTTTAATTCCGGTGCATGATGAAACCGGTGCCCTGGTCAGATATGTCGCATTAATTATGCCTGTGGTTAAAACTTTGTTAAAGCAATATTGCTGATATGTCGAGTTAACTTGTGTTATTCATATTATTCATATGACTAGTCGTGAGGTACCGGCAGAGTAGAATAATACCTTCCCCTATACCTGGTGTAGTAAGAGACGACTGAAGTACCAGAACCGACAGATGGCGGTATACCCATCCGAAACAGTGTAGCTCGAATGCACAGGGCGGGGATGGCAGCATCTCTGTCGCGAAAGCTACGCTTTGCGATTGCCAACACGCTTGCTCAACGCGGCAATTATGGACAAATTTTCAATTTTTTGTGGAGACATATGTCCAGCTGTGGACTTCCAATGGCTGACATGACGATTCATGACGAAAACAAGAAACAAGCATACGGTTTGCGTGGAACGTCACCGCAATCTAAAGATACTTGTGTCATCGCAAAGATGTTGCCGAACTTGTGAATAGAAGATTTTAGCTCACATTACCCAGTAATTTCACAGCCTCACGCATCTTTCAAACCGGAACATACCAATGCGAACACTGCTATTTGTGATGTAATAGGTGAGAGTGAGGTACCGAACTGTGGACTTACACAGCAGCAGTTTTGGTATCTTATAGAGGTAGACCTCTTACAAAGATCCCCTAAATTGGTACCGCACTCTTACCTAATTCTACCGCCAAATAACAGTGTTCGCATTGATGTTTTCCGGTTTGAAGGGTGAGAGAAGCTGAGAAATTACTAAGGAAATGTGACATTGTATCTTCAGTTCGCTGGATTGGCGACATATTAGTGATATACTTGTGATGACACGAGTTTCTATAGACTGCGGTTACTTTTATCCGTATGCTTGTTTCCTTACTTCATAAAATATAAAAAAGATAATATCTTTTGGCCCAAAGAATGGCGATGAACCAAGGTGGCTCGGGTGCTGTGAGCTTGTTTCTCGCCTTTTAATATCGGAAAATTTCCAATTACTATTTTCTTACAGCACGCGCCCTGGTAAACAGATTATAGACATTTGCCTGTACCGCATGTGTGTGTTCACGATCAATCATTCATTCTCCACCATTGGGTGTTGTGGGGGGCTTGAGGGGAAAGTGGTGCGGGGAGGGGAGAAAGGGGGGAAGGCTAAGTGTGCCCTAAAATAACATGGAGGTCGACTGTTCAAATGAACGCAATACAGTTGGGTGACGCGCGCTGATTGGCGTGCCCTTTAGGTCTCAATTATATATATTGCTGAATTTACTAAGAATATTAAATAGTGGTCTCATCGATTACTTGGTTCCGTGTTGGATCTGTATTCACGCAAAAAAACACACGGGTTGGGATACTACGGGTTACCAGCGGCCTCGTTGACGCAGATGGTTTTGATCGTATATCATGTGCCAAAAGTCATGGGTTCGATTAACACCCAGGACAAATATTTATATGATAAGTATTTGTCATGTGTCTGGATGTGATTTATAATTATCTAAGAATTACATTTGTAATTCCTTTATTGTATGTTATCTGTAACATAAGAGCTTTGAACTCGGAGTTAGATTAACGTATGAGATGTTGTTTGTAATTATTTATTTAATACATACAACTTTAGAAGTTTTACTATATACGCCTTGGGGTACCGGCGGAGTAGAATAGTACCTCCCTCCGTACCATATGCCATAAAAGGTGATGGCGGTACCGAAGCCGTCGATGGCGGTATATTCATCCAAAACAGCACAGCTTAAATACTACAGGGTAGGGGTGGACAGCAGTATCCTTACCGCGAAGTTGCGCTCTGCTATTGCCACCACGCCTGCCCAGCGCGGCTGTAATGCAAACCTCCTTGGGGAGGGAAACCATCTTGGGTAGGCCTCTATCCTACAGTGGATTGTCTAAGGTTGTTATGATGATTATGTTGTTTTTAGAAGTCATAATATAGGCTTAGAAATTAGCAAATATAGGCTGACAATTCGTACCTGATGGTAAGCAATGACCAAACGACTAGTTTACTGACGCCTACAACACCACACGTGTCAGCCACCACGCGTTTCCATCGCGTTAAGAAACGATCCTTTAAAAATCTTCACAATTTTTTTTTCTTCATTAAGGCCAATAAACAGATACACAGTTTATTAACATAATAAATAGTGGTAAGTTATATATTAATTATGAAACTAGCAACGTTCACCATAGATAAGTAAAAAAAATACTTTTTCTTGTCGAATGTGTACTCTTTTACCAGGAGAAAAAATAAGTTATAGCGTAATGAAGCACTTGAAAAGTAATCAGCGGGTCCATGTGAGCGTCACTTTGATTAAGTATGCGCGTCCGTGGCGCGTGCATTTAGAATTCATGACAAGCGGGAGGGGCAGGCCGGATGCCCTTTCAGTGTGTGACGTGAATAGGCCCAGTGTCACTCTGGGAGTTATGCTTATTTCCCTCCCTCTTCTTTTGTATTTTGTATCTTTCTGGGACGGCAAACTTTATATACAGCACAGCAGAATAGTACGGACTCCATCAAGAAGACCTCGTACAAAGGTCTTCTATGTTAGTACCACACTTTTTTCTACCGCAAAATTGCAGAGTTCGCATTGCCGTGTTCAAGTTTGAAGGGTTCGTGAGGCAGTGAAATTCCTGGGTATGTGACATTAATATCAAATCAATGTTGGCAACGCGCTATTGATATCTAAGTCGTAGTATCAATTGATAAGTAAGCTGACTGTATGCTTGTTTGACGTTAGGAAAGGCGACTGATTTACCAGAACCGATAGATGGCGTTGCATCCGAAACAGCGTGGCTCAATACAACGGAACAGGGAATGGGCAGCAGCATCAGTGGTACCGGCAATGTAGAACAGTATCTCCCCCGTATCTGTTATCGTGACGGGCGACTAAGGTACCGAAACCGACAGATAGCGTTTATTGTCTTTGGCGTATCTAGGGTTAATAGCCAGAGGGGGCTGGACCCTGACATGCCATGGCCGATGCGCAGGCGCACTATTTCAGTGCACACTCAATGTATAACTTTTCGAGTCGGCAGTTAACATTCTAAGCCTCCCCTATATATACACCTATAGATAATGTTAAGCAGACACGCTTGCGTGCTAATCTGTCGTTATATTTAGTCGGGTTATTTGATTTAAACAGCATCTATCTAAATCAAATTAGCTCATATGCACAAAGCGGGGATAGGCTGCTGCATACCCGTTGCGAAAGCTGTGCTCTGCGATTGCCAACACGCCAAGCTCGATAATTATAGGCAAAAACCTCCTATCTTAGAGAGGCTTCTGTCCAGCTGTGTTCTTCCAATGGCTGATGTGATAATGATGAACTAAAACGTCACACATAAATGCAAAATATTAAATAAACAGTTTAATTAAGCCGAAAAAAGTATCGTATCGTAAGTATCGATCGTTAAAAAATATTCAGAAACTTCACTTGAAGGTTTGTTTCATCTTGTACTTTACGTCTTACGTATTCCTTACGTATTTGTAAAATCACAAGAGAATTGATATATCAATTCGGTATAATTTAACGATATATCAATGGAATGTCAAAAAGCCAATCTGCGCTGGGGAGATATATGCGGAGATGTTCGCGAGGAATACCTGATAATCAAGCAAGAATTTATTGTCTGCGGTGGTCGGTGAAATGATTTTATTAGCGAATCAGTAATCGGCGGACTAGAATAGTACTTCTCTCTGTACTAGATGTTGTAAGAGATGATTAAGATACCGAAACCGACAGATGGCGGTATAACCATTCGAAACAGGGCAGCTTCAATACAGGGTGAGGTTGGCCAGATGCATCCTCATCGCGAAGTTGCGCTCTGCGATTGCAACCACACCTGCCCAGCGCGGCAATTATGGGCAAAAATCATTCTTTCTCTGGGAGGCCTAATCCAACAGTGGACTTTCTATTGCTGATATGATGATGATGATTGTACAGAGAGATAGCACAGAAGTAGTAATGGCTGATGGCAATGCTAGATGAGATAGTTTAGACATAGGATTTTGTTTGTGGTTTCTCTACTAACTTATTAATTGTATAATATTTTCATTATAAATTAGCTTTCTGCCCCGACTTCGCACAAGTGCAATGAGAAGAAAAAATATGATAAAACTAGCTATGCCCGTGACTTCGTCCACTTGGAATATTTTTTGGGTACTATTCCCCTTATAAACTTTGACTGTAATCTTTATTTATATCGAATCAATGGCCCGAAAAATAAGTTTCATATTTCTAGCTCTAAAAATAGCGATACTACCATACAACTTTTCACCCCCTTTTCGACCCTTTTCAACCCTTATTTCGAATTAAAAAAATGCCTAATTCCTTTCTCAGGGTCTAATTATTGTCTGTGACAAATTTCATAAAAGTCGGTTAAGAGGTTTAAGCGGGAAAGCGTAACAGACAGATAGACAGAGTTACTTTTGCATTTATAATATTAGTAGGGATGAGGAAAAAATTAAATCCAAATATTCTTTATTCAAGTAGGCCTATTACAAGCACCTTCGAATCGTTAAAAAATAATAAATAGAACAATTTTCATTCAGATATATTAAGTACTAAATTGACCTGATGACCCCACGTGATCATAATAGTAAAGACGGAAATATGTCACTGCGGACTTTTTGTAAACCTTTTTAAGGTTTCCAAAAGTTGTTTTGATCTATCTCGTAGGTGCCTGCCAGCGTTTGCAATGTAATCACAAAAAATTTACATCACGTGGGAAACATCTGAAATTATGAGTTTTTCTTTACGATATTATGCATTTATTAAACATATAAATCTTCCATTTGAATCACTTTATCTAATAAAAGAAACCGCATCAAGCTCCGTCGCGTAGTTTTAAAGACAGATAGACAGCGAAAAGCGACTTTGATCTGACTTCGTAGTAATTCGCTTAAACACTTGTGTAACAGACGCCAGGAAAAAGAATCAAGAATATACTTCTGAAATACTTATATACAATACCCAGACACAGAACAAATACAAATATTATTGTATATTTGCTCTAAGTGGGAATCAAACCCACGACCCTTGGCGCACAAGATAGGATCACTACTATCTGCGCCATCGGGCCCGATTTTATACTATATTATATACTATTATACTATGTATGTATATATAATGGTGTTTTATGGAGCCGGATAGACAGACAAACGTATTGCTCGCAGGGACACTGTTAACTGTCGCTTGATGGAACCAATTTAGCTAAGTGGTCCTCATTGCGCGATGTTCGCTGAATTGCTTCTTTCATTGTATGTTTTGTACTACAGTTTGTATTCATTATTGCGTATTTAGAATCCGGGATTGGTGGTCCAATGATGGAAATAGGCAATTATGGCTTATCTGAATAGGGTACTTAATCTTATTATAATATATAGTATATATATTATTCGCATTTATAATATTATATACAAATAAATTCCCACAACATCTCATATATTCACCTGAATCCGACATAAGTCGTTTAAAGCACTTGTCTTACAGACATCAGATAACAGAAGAATCGCAAATATACTACTTAAATACCTATATTAACATAATAACACCCAGACACAACAAAAATATCAACATATAAATATTTGTCCTGGATGGGAATCGAACCAACGACTTTTGGCGCACAAGATAAGTTCACTACTATATGCACTATCGGGCCAGTCCTTATGTATCCTGTGTTTTAACTAACATAATACATGTATTAAATTCCAATATATGAGATGTTGTGGATTTATATAATTATTTATTATTTAGACAACTCGCAACACACATCTATTGCCTCAACAGACGGACACGTTCAACTTACACGCGTGCCTATGGTAACTATGTATAGGGTGTTTCAGTGTACAGGCTGATGCCATAATCCCCGGCGAGCGTGACATGAATATGCATGGGCGAGGTCGAGGCGCGAACACGGTCGGTGCGTGTACCTTGGTTTTGTTAGAGTACGCTATATTTGTTTTACTTGGAATCTATTATCAATGAAACCTTTTTGGTATTACTCGTAAACGGGACTTTAGAAAGCTGTAAGAAGAAGTATAATAATATATTCATAATAATCACGTAATAACTCATACTTGAACTGTCCTCGTGGACCGTTGCTCGAAGCATTTGTGTAACGGACATGACGGAACAAAGGAATCGCAAATATAATGCTTAAACACATATTTTTAACACCCAGACACAAGACAAACACAAATATCATAGGCTATATTTAGTACTAGATTGCTATAGAAATCTTTCATAAAATGTAATTTATCGCATACGCTGCGAAGGGTATTAATGATAGGACAAAAAAATGATCAACAATATTATAGAATATATCAATATCTACAAAAAACTTCGCGAGACAATATGTCTAACTATTATAGTTACGTCACTATAACTACTTTTAAACATTTACCAAATTGATAGAAATGCCGGTCAAAATCAGACCGTGTTATTCATACCATTTTCAAATTTTTATCTAAATAAATAATTTAATATTCAAGACTGTCTCAAAACCTAATGATTACTTTTTAAATAATAAATATAATAATTAAAATTTAAACTTAAATATCTGTAACTATTTATGTATACCCGTGCGAAGTCGGGACGGGACGCTAGTAACAAATAAACTTAAAAACTACTGGTCCCTTTTTGATGATTATTTCACAAGAAAGTTACGTTATCAGCAACTTAGCCGTATATCTCCATATTCTTAGAACAGGAACTACACGAGTGAAACCGCGGAGCAGAACTAGTTCATTTATATAGCTTTTTAATATGTGGTGAATTTTGTTCCAACAAGCGACAACAGTAGCTTATGCTAGAGTGGACCATTACTCATATGTTCTTCCGTGACTGTACGTAATAATACCCTGCGTATTTCAGGCTCACTTACCAGGTGCCCTCAGGCTCGTGTTAACTATTTGCCGTTTGTCCTAACGAGCGTCGGCGGCATGCAAGTCGCGCATTTGCGGGCACCTCTCGACCGAGTTTTGGTATTACTTAATAACGCTGCGATAAAATGTCTACTTCTAAAAGTCGGCAGACATAACAATAATTTCACACAACATCTCATACATTTACCTGACTCCGTGATAAGTCGCTCGCGGACATCAGACAGCAGAGGAATCACGAATATAATACTTTAATACATATATTTAACACCCTGACACAGAACAAATAAAAATCATCATATAAATATTAATCCTGGGTGGGGATCGAACCCAGCCGCGAGGTACTGCCAGAGTAGAATGGTACCTTCCCCTGTACTGGGTTTCGCCGTAAAAGCCAATGGCGGTTTTTTCATCTGAAATATTTTCCGGTACGATCGAAATTAACATTGACTCATGCCACTAAAAGGGCCATAAACAAATTCCTAAAACAAAGATCACCGGTACCAAACATCTTCAAAAACCCGCCTAGCGTGTCTCTAGCATTGAGCATTAACAACACATTCAAATGATTCACTAGTCTACGAGGAAACACTCAGCGATAAATGGAAACATCAATACACTAAAGTCCTGCCCGGAACGTGGTTGAAAGCCCGCAAACCATCAGTGCAAATTAATTTGCACAAAGGGCGGGCGGACCGGCGGACGGTTGAATAGGAACATATACAAACTACTTTGGGATTAAAACTGGGTGAGGCGTATTGAGGAAATTATGTTGACTGGTCTCCTAAACTAGGAAGGACTGATTTTATTGGCCATATCAACTGACCAGTGATTTTCATACAATTTTCAGTCTTACGTCTTGTGTTAATTAATTAATCGGTTTATTTTTATACATATTTTGGTATCTTATGAGTCCAGTTTATCAGTTTATCTGTGAGGTACCGACAAAGTAGAATAGTACTTCCCTTTGTATCAGAAGTTGTAATAGGTGACTAAGTGACCTTAGCTTAACTGGCAGTTGGCGGTATATCCACTCGGATTAGCGTAGCTCAAATGCACCGGGCGGGGATGGGCACCAGCATCTCCATTGCGAAAGCTACGCTCTGTGATTGCCAACACGCTTTCCCTTTCTTGGGGAGACCTACGTCCAATAGTGGACTTCCAGTGGCATGATGATGAGTCCAGTGGGGTATGACAATATTTATAAAAACATACAAGTACATCACCGTCATCTTTAGCATCACATCCTCTGTTCGGTATAGGCTTTCATAAGATGCAGGTAGGTCTTATCGATAGACCAGGGCCTATTACTTTTAACGACTACTACCGCATGGACCGGAGTCCACTGCATCTTGTCCAGAGAGGTACCGGAGTTGTATTACATTTGTAGTAGCAATCAATTACTCACGATACCACACGATTACCACTCTTTCCGAGGAGGTGCCGGATCTGTGAAGCGTGCTCACATCCCGATGTAGTTGCGTACATCTCCCAAGTTTGCCTGAAGCTGCTGGGTCAACAGGCACTGCAGTAGCGGCTCGTAGCACTTCCAACTATCGAGTGCTGTCACTGGAGGTTCTTTACGACTGAAAAAAACCAACCGTACCAATCAGCTAGAGGCTTTTTGGGCCTCGTACTTTTCGTTCGCATTCGCTCATCGACACTCATCGTCATTATTATATCAGCCATTGGGAATCCATCACTGGACAAGAAAAAGGGAACTTTGCTCATAACTACCCCTTGGCAATCGCAACAGATTTCGCGACGGGGATGCTGCTGCCCATCCCCGCTCTGTGCTTTTGAGCTGCACTATTTCGGATGGATATACCACGATCTGTCGGTTATGGTACCTTAGTCGGCTCTTACGATACCTGGGTCAGTGGGAGGTACTATTCTTGTCTGCCGGTACGTCACAGCCCGGCGCATACTCGCTGTGCGTGAGGTGAGGCACCCGGTCACAGGGCGCCGACGCAACATGCCAACATCCTCTACAGCTAACCACATATAGCATCAACGTGTTCAATCCTCTATTTCAGACACACCGCGTAAAAGAACTCTGGCAAGAACTGCCTGGTCTGGCTAGCCTCTGAACCCACACTACTGAACCCACGGTTTCTCTGGAGACCCTATCTAGTCTGGCTCTGTAGATGACTGGCTCTTGACGGCGTGGTGGCAGTCAAAGTGCGTAGCTTCGCAGCAGGAAAGATGCTGCCCAATCGACTTGTTGTTTTTGAGCTACGCTCTTTCAGGTTGCTATACCCCTTCTGAAGTTCCGGGGAGGTACTATTATATTCTCCCGGTACCCCAAGGCAAACAATTAGGGGTCTATAAATCCCGGCTCCGTCCGCGCGTCGTATGCGCGTGGATCATCGGACGCTGATTTATGACCCCGCCCGATTTGGACCCTAACGAAATACACCCATTTTTACGTCCATAAATTATTCAGTAGCTTTTATATTTTTCATTGATCCTCAATCTGTGTTCCGGGTTTATGTCCCGTGGGACGTACGGGTTTGTCCCTTATTTACAGTACTAGAGTGGCCTATTATTCTGAATGTTTAAATTATTCAAATTATACATAGAAATTAAGAATCTAGAATTGATATGTTATTTCTAGATTAGCAACGCCTGAATAATAAATAATAAAACCAGTTTATGTTACTCCTTATAACATCAACTGTATAGTGATAATTCCGTTGAAATCGGTCCAGAGATTAGACAGACAAATATTAATTTACATAATAACAATTCGATTCGATTACATAAGATTATCATATCAACCATAGAAAGTCCACTGTTGGATATAGGCCTCCCCAATATAGGGGGAATTTTGCTCATAATTGCCACCCTGGGCAAGCGTCGCCTCTTACGATACCTGATACTGAGGGAGGTACTTCTATTCTACTCCGCCGATTGCCTACCACGGCAACATTACATAACAACTTAACAATAATTTACATAAATACAAATAAAATAAACTCACATTAATACACATTAAATACTTAAAAATAACATTTATTTTAAGTATCTAATGTGTGTTATACGTGCATTTTACACTTATTTTTATATGCATAAATTTCCAGTTTAGCGTGAGCGCCTGATGTTTCGTATTCCCGTTGCGTAGGCGATATTTCCATTGCCGGGTTTCAGGAAACAAATGCACACAATACAAATTGAACACAAACATCCTTGGATTCAGTCATTTTAACCAAAATAAATGTTTTTTAAGTGATTCTTATTGAAGAGAACGCTTTGTTCGTCTTTGATTATTTCTTTTAACGTATACGGAGAATGTTTTCTTCGTTTTTTTTTTGTTTAGTTTATTTTAAGGCATCAATACACGTTACTATCAGGGCCATTATGGGCAAAAACGTCCTTTCTTGGAGAGGCCTATGTCCAGCAATGGATTTCGAATAGCTGGTATGATGATGATGAAAAAAAATATATTGTGATTTTGACTTGAGAAAAATAAACTAATTTATCTTTAAAGTTAGATCAAACTTTGCACAGTAGGTAAAATAATTTAAATCGGTTTGGTAAGTGTAGAAAATTCATCCCGGACTAACAACGTGAGAAGACATTTTTATATATAGAAACAATTTTGTCATATTAATCTGTGAATCGACACCATCTAACCCTTCCAACTAGATCGCAGCAATGCAAATGTCAGAATTTATATAAGCATTCCCACAGGGAAGATATCCAGGCGTGTTGCTTCGAAAATTGTAAAACGCTTTTCTAATTTAAATAGCGAAAACGACTGCGCAGTGTAACGTTGGTGAAAGTTTAAATTGTGATTTAAAACCGGCAACTTTCCCGTATCATTTTAATAAGAGATGTCATGTCCCGCCGCCATTTTGCGATCTCACCAACATGGGAAAGGTTTCAGACCGCGGCCATTTTGTATATTAGATGCAGTTGCGACGGTAACTGGTCTGCGGTTGGGTTGAGAGTCGAGGCAATTTTTGTATCTCAGGATAAAGGTTCAGACAGTATTTTTTTGTATTAATCATTTACTTTTTCAAAGTTGTGCAATACAATGTAATTATTAATAAAAAGGAATTCTTAATTAAGTACATATGCGGTCTTGTCACGTACATTCATTACTGGTATGCAATATGCCGTATGTAGATTGAGATCTAACCAACATACATAAAACAAACGAACTATATGTTAATACGTGAATTTGTACGTGAAATTTTACAGTAAAAATTAACGTGGACAAGAAGTGCACAAAGCTATTTATTTCTTTCAAACAAAATGCAATAAAAGTACATTAAACACATTGAACTTACCTTTACACACTATGTTTGTGCGACTCACTGACATACTTATTTGAAGCAAACAATAATTGTCTATTGAATGCCATAGGAATGATAAAGAACATTTTATAAATTATACCTGAGCAAAAATAAATCTACCATCTTTTTAAGAATGCACTTAGATGAAGATACAAATGGCCGCTAATTTTAAACATGGAAGTCAGAAGCAAAGGGGTGAGGAAGGGGAAAGATAACTGAGAAATAAATCATTTGCTATAGATAACTAAAGAGAGATACGTTTACCAACGTGCAAGTATTTTACCTTGTACCTAGCCTAGTAAATCAAAAGACAATCTTCATCTACCCAACAATAAAGGTCAACAACCTCACAATTTCCTCCCGACTCCAGGAACAATAATAATAAACATCCCGGCTTAACCTCTCCACGGCGCCAGGTCACCGGTGACCTTATGTCAGAGGAATAAGGTTCAAGGTTCAGCAGTTTCGGGGAAGAAACAAAGCAGTAATTGGAATTTTCACGCACGAGTGCATGGGCCATGTGCAAGCAGAGCCGGGATCAGCGGTGATGTACGGACAGACAGAAACAGCGGGTTCATTATAATTGCTTGAACATTGCACGGAGAAATGTAATGGAAATTCTCAAGTTCGTTGAATCGAAACACAGATCTTTTAAAAAATTATAGGCCTGATGGCAGCAGTGATCCTATTTTGTTGTTTGTGATTTGTGATTCTCTATCCTCTGATCTCCATAAGACATGTGCTTTCAGCGACTTACCTCCGAGTCGGGTTAGTGTATGAGATGCTGTCTGAATTTATTGAAATTATGTAGGTATTTATTTTAACAACAAATTGAATCAACGTTAACCATAATTTTGTATTTATAATTGGCTTCCATCCGCTTGAAATAGTGATTTTATTGTGCATTGCGATTTCAGGATTTTTCATTTAATTTATATTGGATCCCTGTATTTTTTTGATAATATCATATAGCCTATCCAAGACTGAAGTAATTTTTCAAATCAGACTATCGGTTCCTGAGGTTAGCGCGTTCACGGCCTCACGCATCAATAGCTGCACCAATTTTACTATTAAAGTTTTTTTTGTTATGTTGTTATTTGAAATATTTGAAGAAAGTTCTTTTGTAATAAAAAATTCAAAGGTTATTTATAATTTCAGAAAACCTAAGAAATCTATTTTAACTTTTCGTATTTAACCTTAAGTTGGACTAAACTGTCAGTTGTCGTTTTACAATGGCGCGATTAACAAAATGCGTACATCCGTGTCATTAAAATGTAGCGAATATGTTGTTTTTTTTATTAATTAACAGAAGTAAAGGTACACATGGATATATTTTATTATCATTATTTGTATAGGTCTGTTAGGTTAGTTAGTTTATTTAAATAAAATTCTACTTATTTCTATAGGTCTGATCGATTTTTTTTGTATACCAACCATATATAATCACATATATCAACCGTTTGATAGAAAATAAATGTAATAAACCTACTTCGTATAACCTCTGCAGTTTCTATTAGATGTTTTGCCAGACGAAACAATAACTCCTTTTATATACATGTCTGTCTTTACAGCTAGTAGCTGTAAAGACAGACATTACCCTATATTGACTATAAATTGAGATATATCGTATCCGTTGGATCAAACTGTACACGGTAAGCAAAAACATTATTAAAACCGATTCAATAGTTCAGAAGTTCGTAACGGACAAACACCATGACGCGTATTTTTTTTATATAAAGATAGTATTTCCACTGTATTATACTATGTCCGTAAGCGAATCTTCAAAAACACTGTCCTTTCCTAAGGTACAAAATCTCCAAATGCCCAATTTCATAACATCACTAAACCGACAGATGGTGGTATATCCAACCTAAACCTAAACATTGTAGCTCAAATGCATAGAGTGGAGATGGGCAGCAGCATCTCCGTCACAAAAGCTGCGCCCTGCCCAACACGATCGCCCAGCGCGGCAATTATAATCTAAAATTCACTCGTTATTTGGGGAGGCCCATGTCCAGCATTGAACTTTCAATGACTGGTATTATGAAGATGATGATTGGTACTTCACTGTCACCTATCTCTTCTACTATATATATACCAATAGCAGTGTTCGCATTTCTGGGTTCCGGTTTAAGAGGCAGTGAAATCAATGGGTAATGTGATATTGTATGTCAGTTCACATGGTTGGCGACACGCTAGTGATATCTTTGTGATATGATATGACCGTATGTTTGTTTTGCTGACTTCTTAAAAACAAAAATTAAAAAGGATTGTAATTGCTAAACATGTACACTTAACTGGAACTTAGGAACTTTTCTTACCATTATATTTTTATCACCAATAAATAATATTTATTATTACATTTTGAGTGGAGTGAAATTTTATATTGCAGCATAACGTAGATTTCTTTCCGCAATCCGACCATTGGCTAACTTAATCGGGATCTTTGACTTTATCAATCCGTTCTGTCCGTGTGTAGCACCAGACTATCAGCTGATAAACGACTCCTTGGGGAGTCACACGGGCGGGAAGTTAATTAAACTTGTTTACTTGACTCATAACACCCTCTCTCGTGCGGGCCATGTACAAATGATTAAAGTGTTACCAAAAATAACGAGAGGGAGGACTGATTCAATCATGTTATGATAGCTTTATATCATATGATTGAATCATTATCATTCCAAACTGAATTCCGCTGCTGGACATCGGCCTTCCCAAGAAAGGGGGAATTTCGCCCATAATTGCCGCGCTGGACAAGCGTGTTGGCAATCTAGCAAGGCAGGCTGCTGCCCAATATGCACTTGAGCTACACTATCTCGGAAGGATATACCGCTATCTGTCGGTTCTGGTACCTTAATCGCCTCTTACAACACCTGGCATAGTGGGAATTTGTTTAATTAATATCAAAGCAGCAGCATAACAGGTTCAATTATAATGCAGTGTTGCCCCCTAAGTGTGGCTTAATATGATAAATCAATTGCAAATTATCCCGCGTCCATCCCCCTGTAATTAATATCCTCTCGAACCATCCCCTCTGAGGCTCCTTTGATGTGCAAACTTAGGTAGAGCGCTGCATAATATCCAATCAACTCAAATATATTTTATGGGCCTTTATTGTATAATTTTCAGCTCTACTGGAGATCAAACAATCGTAATAACACAACTTTTTTATTATTTTGACTTTGAGCCGTGAGGTACCGGCAGAGTATAATAGTACCTCCCCCTGTACCAGGTGTCGTAAGAGGCGACTAAGGTTCGGCACTTCAGAACCGAGAGAGAGCGGTATACCCATGCAAAAAAGTCAGCTCAAATGTACAGGGCGGGGATGGTCAGCAGCTTCCCTGTTGCGAAAGCTGCGCTCTGTGATTGTCAACACGTTTGCCCAGCGCGGCAATTATTGGCAACATACCCCCTTTCTTGGGGATGCCTACGTCCAACAGTAGACTTTTGACTTTTCGGTTACTTTATGGCAATTGTTTGCGACAGTGAAATCATACCTAATTTGAAAATATTAGTTAAATACTTAAATTAATATAACATCTTATAAATATTTGCCCTGGTGGGGATCGAACCCACAACCTTTGGCGCACAAGATAGTATAGAACAGCAATACCATCTCTCTGGCCTGGCCTCGCAATCTGGCCCGCCAAGTTACAAGGCCAGGAGGGTTAGGGGAGGGGGGGATTTAGTGATAGACTCATTTACAAATATAAATGCTCCTTATCAGATCCCAAACTCATACATACCAAATGTGAGTAGCTACTGGGAAGCGGGACCGAAATACGCCGGGAGGGGGTAAGCCGGAGTGGAATTGTATCAAAACTATCAAATAGAGTGGGGAGGCGAATTGCGAGCTCACTAGGGCTGACAACACAATAATCGTAGTCTGTTATGCCAAAAAGTTTTAAAATTAAATATTGGATGGCGCATTGGATAGTACGCCTTCTTATGCGACAAGTGTCGTGGGTTCAATCCACGGCAAATATTTATGTGATAAATGTTTGTATTTTTTCTGTGTCTATGTGTTATAATATTAAGTTTTACACTAGTAATCCTTTGTTGTCTGATATCCGTAATACAAGTGACTTATGCGACTTATCACGGAGTCAGGTCAACGTATGAGATGTAGAGTAAAATATTATTATTAAGAATAGAGATGCGTAAAACATCCGGAGTTCCACATATTGCCATGTTAATGTGGCAATGGGGAGAGTACATAATGTTTATGTACGTAATTAAATATTTCAAAATTTCTACTGACTATTCTTTTTATTATGTACATGGATAGCATTTACCTAAAAACTATATCCGCACGTACTACCTCAATAAAAGCCTCCCTCAGTAGCCCTCTCACTGGCGCTCCCAAATCACAAACACTTCAAACACACTGTTTCGCAGAGTACACCGGCGAACGCGTGCAGTCCTCTACATCTCTGATAATGAAATTAATCAAAATATTCTTTATTCAAGCAGGCTCTCAATAATAAATAATATACTTTTATTCCGGAAATATGAAGTAACTTTACACTTTTATGTTCTGCAGAAGCCTATATTTAGATTTTTGAATTGTAATGTCAATTTGTGGTTGGCCTGGTATATTTATATCTCTATTATACAGTTATCCTGGTAAGCCTCATTAAATATTCCGGGACGGTGGAAGGAAGAAAGCGCCTCCCCCTTTTTTTTCTTAGTTTTATTTAGCTTTCTTATGTATAATGTTTCTTAATGATCACTTAGCGAGAATAGTCTATTGACGAATGCTATGTGCCAAAGTTAGCGGTGCGGTACCGATAGAGTAGAATAGTACTTTCCCTTGTACTGACGGAGCCGACAGGTAGCGGTATATATCTGAAAGGGCATACCTCAAATGTACAAAGTGGGGATAAGCAGCAGTGTCTCCGACGCAATACAATACTCGGCAATTGTCACGAAGCCTGCCCAGCGAGGTAATTACGGGCAAAAGTCCGTGTTTCTTGGTGATGTCTATGTCCAGCAGTGGACATTCCACGTCTGCTATAATTATAGGTACTATTCCACTTAAGCGGTACTGTGTGTCAATTAGATTTATTTATGTCAAACAAATGAAGCCCCTATCGTAAATTGCCATCTTCGTTTCAATTCTCTAAATTGTTTTTCCGTTCGGAGTTCCGTCATTCGATTCTGCGCCTCACTTATTTTTGTTAATATGTATGTATGATTAGCCGTACGGTACCGACAATCGGATAGTACCTATCCCTATCCCAGAAGTCGTGAGATTGTGGTGTCGATGCCGACAGATGGCGGTATATTCATCCAAAACAATCGCATAACTACGCTCTGCGAGTGCCACCACGCCTGCCCAGCGCAGCAATTGTTCGCAACATTCCCCTTTTCTTTGGAGGACTATGCCCAGCAGTGGATGTTCTACGGCTGCTATCATGATGATGATGATGATGATGAACGTTTTAATATAGGTATATTTTTGGCAAAGCCCCTGAGGTCGAACACCTTTAGCAGAAGTAGACCTCTTCCAGAGGTCGACTGCACTGATACCTTGCTCTCACATTTCTACTGACAAGCAGCAGTCCGCTTTGCCGTGTTTCAGTTAAAAGACTGCTGGAGTCAGTGAAATTACTGAGTAAAGTTACAAAATATCTTCAAGTCTTTGAAAGGCGCTAGTGATCACCTTGTGATAAAACGAACGTCTATCACGCGGACTGTATGCTTGTTTGTCGACTTGGTCTATATGGTTTCCTTTTTTTTATTTAGGTTTGTACCTCTAGTCCATTTTCTGTTTTGCCGGATGCCCGATGGTTGACTGGTACGTAATGCCTCTAAGCATTAATTCCCCCATATGTATATTATTTGTGTATATGCTAAAATATTTATATATTAAATTAAAACATAGCATTCAAGTCAAACCTTCGTCTATTTGTATATACAGTTACCTTCTATTATATAAGATATATCGTACCAATGACATCCCTGCTTTTCAAGTACATACAGAATTACGTATCATCATAGCGTTAATTGAACGCTTTGCCGCGTCTCGGTACACTTTGTGTACACCGTAATTGAATTAGACCCGAAAGATTTGTGGTTTCACCTTTCAAATGATATGAAAATGACAGTTTGTTGCTCCGAACGGTACTTTAATGGGCTTATAATTTATTTATATTGGATCAGGATAATTTGTACTTAAGATATATGGGACATACATATTGATGGGCCCGATGGCGCAGATGGTAATGATACTATCTTGTGAGCCATAGGTCTTTGGTTCGACCCCTACCCTGGACAAATATATCATCATTACAGCCATTGGAAATCTACTGCTAGACATCGGCTTCCCCAAGACAGGGGGACCTTTGACAAGTGTGTTGGCAATAGCTGCGCTCTGCGATTGCCAACACGCCTGCCCAGCGCGGCAATTGTGGGCAAATTACCTCCTGTCTTGGAGAGGCTATGCCCAGCAGTAGACTTCCAATGGCTGGTGTGATGATCTTCATTAAAGGTTTCCTGTAAGAGATTGCATTAAGCGATAAGGCAGCCTCTTGAATCTACTAATCTATTTTTTCGATGTTCTTGTTTTAATAATAAGAACATTAATAACATGGAATAGTAGGTTATTATTTGATTTTTTCTACTCTAAAGATCGACTCGTTGGCAAGTGAAAAGGGCTATGGCCAAGCGATAGAAGCAGACAAAAATTATTATTATTGCCCAGAGGACCTAATTGGGTTCTACGAGTTATTCGGAAAGATAAGTTATTGCGTGCCTTTCTTTAAATCTGCCTGTCTGCCAGCACCAGACGGGCCATAAAACTAAGTTTACAGCAGGTTCATTATGCGAGCGACCAGAAATGTATAATTCAGTCATCTTTGCACGAACGAGAAACAAACGTGCACATATCCAGCGGGAAAATTCCAAACGTACGTGAGATTTGCAGCCTGAATATAGGAAGGCGAGTCGCTTACATTGTACCCCGGCAAGCCGCGCACTTTCAAAGCCCTCGGCATCCGGGCCGAGACACTCGGCCGCGGCGCTCGGGAAAAGCGCATTCTAAGTGTCGCGCTGTACGTGCGGGGTCGTTGACCTGAAAATACTAACAGCGTTATCGTGTTTTCGCGCTTGCATGGGCGTTGGGCGGATGCGGTAGTGTCGTTTAAATATTTGTGATTCTTCTATTTGTCTGATGTACGTAATACAAGTGCTTTGACAGGCCCGATGGCGCAGATGTTTTAGCACAGCTTTACAAGGGTCGTGTTTTAAATCCCTTCCTAGGACAAAATATTTATATGATGAATGTTTTTTTCTGTTTGCGTGTTTATTTTGTATTATATTTGTAACTAGCTGTGCCTGCGACTTTGTCCGCATGAAATAGTTTTTTGGGTACCATACCTCTTTACTTAACTTATATAATATTTGAATGCTATGTTTATTTATATCGAATCAATGGTCTGAAAAATAAGTTTCAAGTTTCTAGCTCTAAAAATAGTAATACCTACCATACAAGTTTTCATTCCCCTTCTCGACCCCTTACAACCCTTATTTTGAATTATAAAATAGATTATGTCCTTTCTCAGGGTATAAAAATGGTCTGTGCCAAATTTCATCAAAATCAGTTGACAGGGTTAAGCGGGAAGGCGTTACAGACAGACAGAGTTACTTTCGAATTTATCATATAAAAAGTAGGGATTATTCTGTTTCTGATATCCGGAACACTAGTGAATTAAGCTACTTATCTCGTAGTCAGGTCAATGTACGACATGCTGTGTGAATTCATACATTTTTTAATCAAGGTGTACGGCCTGTGAAATATATAAAGCATATGAAAGTTGAACGAGACATATATTTGATTATGGTATGTATTAGCCGTGAGGTACCGTCAGAGTAGAATAGTACCTACCCTTGGAACACGTATGGCGCTTAAGGTACTGGAACCGACAGATGGCGGTATATCCATCCGAAACAATGTTACTGATATGCACAGGGTGGATAAGGATTAACTGAAACAAAACTAATAATTGTTTGACCTAAACAGGCACGGAAAGGTTAAAATATGTTTATTTAGTAAATTTAATGGCCACCTCCATTCATACACATAAATTAACGTATTTTACTGTTATATATTTTTCTTAAAATGTTAAAAGATTTTCAAGAAAATCATTTAAATTATTAAGTGATTCCTTGGAAACATGATTATCCCATTAAATAAAGAAGTCTAAACAAAGGTGAAAAAAAACAACGTTTGTTTACTACATCACCCTAGGCAAGGCGACGAACTCCAATAGTACAAAACTTGTTACCGTCCATAGAGATATGGAAGAGACTTCAAATTATCTACCGAATGTGTCTATGCTTATCATACTTGCTGCTATTTCAGGAACACTAATAACAAAATGGCGGACATTTAAAAATTACGCCTAAGAAATTAGCTGGTTATTTGTATAGTTGTATTATCTCATATTTTATTCGGATTTTGTTGATGTATTTAAAGGTCCCATGCTATGGGGTAGGGAGTACACTTCGCAGATGAGAGATTCAACCACAGTCACCTTCAGCATATTTCTTAAGCTGTTATTGCATTGCTACCATACATGCTCTTGGTAAATCAATATTATGTTATACCTGGTGTTTTGGTGTTTGATGAAGTGTTGACTGAGGCGGTCCAAAAAATAGCCTTGTTAGAAGATACAAGTGGCTATATTCGTGTTTCTGATGAGCATGTGTGCGAAGTCACTGGTGAAGATTCAAAAAATCAAAGCCCAGTTCAATATCTCCAACTTTAGTTTCTCGCCTGCAATCTAGGACAAAAACTTTTGCTAGTAGCTCTTTAATTTAAAATCTTAACATTTCTTAATGCCTAAATGAATCAATGATAACATTCCATCAATATAAATGCAATTTACTTTACAAGTGTGTGTTTAGTTACGAAGTGTGTTGTGTAAAACGGAATATATTTTGATTCTCCGATACCATTAATTGTTTCAGATAGTCGGTATTCTTCGGCACAAACAGTTCGTTCGACAAAAATGAACATAGGAAGCTTATGGTGAGTTCCCTTGTAGCTCTTTTTTTCACTTACCACTATAACTACTCCGTACTAAAGTTATGTATATAAATCATAATCAATCATAGTAATTTATGAAGACGTCTCTCATACCAGATATTGGAAGTCCTCTGTTGGACATAGGCCTCTCCAAGAAAGGGGCAATTTTGCCTATAATGAAGATGCTGCCCATCATATTGACGAAATATTGCTTTTTTAACTACTAAAAGAAATAGTTAAAGTTTATTGTTTTTATTTACCCGGTTCCGCCTCTCTCACCCTTTCACATCAAACACAACGATGTAAACACTGCAGTTAAACTATAAAAAGAGGTAAGAGTTAGGTATCATTCAGATAACCTATGTATGAGGTTTACCTCAAGTAAGCAAGTTTCAAGTTACTGCTACATGCTTTATCTTTCGTAAAAATTACTAAGTACTTCATATACTTCTGACATTTAAACTCATTACGCGACACCGCGACTTGTCGAGAAATTATCCAACACTCAAAACAGAGATAATCGTCATAATTCATTAACCTGAATCCGTTCGTTAACTATCCTTTGACAGCGCCACGAGTGAAATGGGAAAGCGCAGTTCACTCACAATGCGCCGGCTCCTCCCGTGCCTTGCTCTTAGTAATTGCTGAAGGAGAATGAATGAATGAATGATATACCGGTCTTTGTGCAACACTTGTTTGTGCCGGGAAAGAATGTTTTCCGTAGCGGATTTTTTTTGCGTTGCTGTTGGAAATGGCGCGTTTATTAATTAAGACTTGTTAATGGGAATTATTCAAGTTAACGGATTTGAATTCGTCTGCACATTTTTTATTACGTAATGAGCAAACTCATACACTTTTACTCATAGACTTAATGACCTTTTCTAAATATTGTTACTTGCCGGAATTTCAAGTTGGACATTGGCCTCCCCAAGAAAGGGGGATTTTTGCGCGCTAGGCTGGCGTGGTGAAAACTTTGCGACAAGGATTCTACTGCCCATCCTCACCCTGTAGTATATAAGTTGTGCAGTTTCGGAAGGATATACCGCCATCAGTCGGTTGTACGACACCTGGTGCAGAGGGAGGAACTATTCTACTTCGCTGGTACCCCACGACATGTGCTTTTAATAACTCAAGAAATAACATTTTTTTATCTTTTTGTCTGTCTATTTGTTCCGGTTATCCGAAACGATTTAACCGATTTTAACGGGTCTTTCATGGACAGGGATATGACGTCACACATGTCCACGCATGCGCACACAAATATGATAAAATAGTCAACAACTACAAAGGCTATTAAGGCAACTTAATAGTTCGTCAGCGTCCTCTATAATACATCTAGAAACGTACCCTAGATACCTATGTACATACACTAGTGAGAAATGAAATGCATTGAAAGGGAACTTGTTTGAACAGATAGCCTTCATGTTTGATTTCTATTGGTTTGTAAAGGCCTTGGGAATTCTATCGCACAAGTATTATAACCTTGGTATATTAGTGGGGCATGACAGACACATGCTTCTTTAAAGATTCATGCTTTTACAGGTATAAATTCAAATACTTTTTGTGAGAGGTACCTAGGTTATTGTCTAGACAATGTTGTCATATTTATTTAGTTGAGTTATTATTTTTATATAACTTAACAAGCTTTTCGCCCGCGACTTTGTCCGCGCAATTTTTTCTTTATACCATATCCCTGGGGATCTCTTTTTAATAACAAAATTATGCAAAAGGTCTTGCTGATTCTATAAAGAAAAATAGAAACCCAAATTAATCCTACGGGAGCGTGCTTGCAGGATAAAAGATAGACTATGTGCTACTCCAGACTATCAATAATCTCTGTGATAAATTTCATCCAGATCTGTTAATCCGTTCTGACTTGAAAGAGTAACAAACATTAAACCAATATTTTCGCAAAACCATACTCACAAACTATTAGTACCTGTGTGTGTAGCAGTGTTCGCATTACTGTGTTCCGGTTTCAAGGGTGAGAGAGGCAGTGAAATTACTGGGCATTGTGACATAATACCTTCAAGTGACAAGGTTGACAACGCGGTAGTGATATCTTTGTGATAACGAGTTTGTCGACTTGTCATATAGAAAAATAAATTGAGGGTAAATTCACAAAGACCGCACAGCCGCGAGCGGAAAGCTGGTCTCCGATGCTCCCCAGGTGTTGTTAACATCGTCTCCCCGCTGTATCAGGAAATATTTTTTTACCGCTATAGACGACAAAGGTTCAGACGCAATTGCTTAGTTGTTCCGAAGACCAGTATTGGCGCGAAGCCAGAACGGAGCCGCTTCCGAGTTTAATGGGCGAAACACTGCGATCTTAATGTTAATTTATATGTTTTACAAGCGGGAAGGAATCGTTGGTTATTTGTGAATGGCTCTCGCAAAAAATGCGAATCCAATTTCAAGGAATCCATGCTTAGTTTGTAATTAAATAATAATAAGTAATCAATTCACACGACTTCTTTTACGGAGATCTGACTACGAGGTAATTAGTTTAATGCACTTGTAATACAGACATCAGACGAATTACAAATATAATACTTAATATATATATCTACATTTTAAGTATTATAGATATATTTAACACCCAGATACAGAACCAATACATATATCGTCATATTAATACTTGTTCTGGGTGGAGATCGAACCCACGACCTTTGGCGCATAATATAGGATCACTACCATCTACGCCATCGGGCCAGATAGATAACAAAAAGATATATTGTTTTTCTTCTGTAACGCAAACGTATAATTACAAATAAAAGACCAAGTCATGCGACATTTACTCTACTCGCTTCACCGCCTACTTGGATAATACTCGACGTCCCCGAGGGAAATAAACCCTACGTTGTTCCAACGTCACTTTAAACAACACACCGCTGTCTTTTGACTGAGACTATCAGCAGGAATCCCTTGAGGCTTGTATGTGCCCCGTGGTACTGACAGGTTAGTTTTGCACCTTTGTGTACCAGACGTCACAGTCACAGTCGTTCCAGAATCGATTAACTTTTTTTTATTAGACAAACTAGCATACAGTCCGCGTGATAGTAAGCGTCACTGCAGCCTATAGACGCTCTTGATTTCACAAGGATATCACTACCGCGTTGCCAACCTTGTGACTTGAAGATATTATGTCACATTACCCTCTTACCATTCAAAATGAAACACAGAAATGTGAACACTGCTGTTTGGCGGTAGAAATAGGAGTGAGGTACCAATGCATACGACCTTTTGTATGAGATTGGTATAAGGTATTTACTGTCCTTTTGTAGGCGCATTCGGTGGTGTTCTTATCTTGGGCGCCAAAGTGGGTTCGAATCCCACCCATGGATTTTATTTCTGAATGTTGTATGTATTTTAGTATTATATTTGTGACTCCTCTATGGTCTGATGTCCGTAACACAAATGCTTAATGCGACAGATCTTGAAGTCAGGTCAATGTATGAGATGTCGTAAAAATTATTTTATTTGAAATCTCTTGGCGAAGCCTCGAACGATGGAAATCCTATATATGATATTATAATGACGAGTTTCTAGATTAAGTGCACGAAAATAAATTAGAGTTAAAACTGATCTGACAGTTTTAGGTCAAGATAGGGTGCACCTCAATGCAGCTGCTGGAAGAGCAAAGCGTGAAGCTACGTTACCCCGGTGCCAGGGGAAATGAATGCAGGATGCGAGCATAGATATTCCGATGTCGAAGGAAGTCGACACATCTAGACCATAGCTTTAAACAAAACATTTGAAGTGACACTTGTGGTTCTTGGATTAACGTTTTTAAGACTGATTCTATATATAGCCGTTTGGGCAAAGATGTTATTTCAATTGATCATCATTATATCAGCAAAAAGACAGTGGGAATTTTGGCTATAATCGCAGAGCGTAACTTTCGCAAAGGGGATGCTGCCTGTCATCCCGTCTGTCGGTTCTGGTAACGGTTAGTCGGCTCTAACGGCTCTAACACCTAATAGGGGGAGGTGTTTTCTACCCTACCGGTACTCTCTGGCAAATATGTTTTTTTTTATAAAACAATTTCATTTGTTTTTTGTTTTACATGAAGTTCGTACAAAGATCGTCTACATTAGTACCTTACTTATTTCTACCGCCAAACAGCAGTGTTCGCATTTCTGTGTTCCAGTTTGAAGAGTGACAGAGGGAGGGAAATTACTGGGTACTGTGACATATCTTCAACAAGGTTGGTAACGCGCTAGTGCTATTCTTATGACAATACGAGAGTCAATACGCTTATTATCACGCGTGTGCTTGTTTCTCGACTTATTACTCTTATTTATAAGAAATAACAATTGGAGTGGACATTATGCGCCGTCCCCAAGGGAAATGAATACTGGATACTCGAATGCGCTGCTGTTTGCTTAGACAAGTTTTCTTTCATTTCCATTCCGTTTCCGTGTATTGAAATCCCTTATGACTTTAATTTAATTAAACTGATACTGAGGTACACCGCAGTGGGGCTACCGGCGAAGAAGAACAGTATCTCGCAGTAGAACTGACAGATGTGCGGTATATGCATTCGAAACAGCGGCGACGCCGTAAATATGGCGAAATTTTCCCTTTTTTGGAGAAGGTTATGTCCAGTATGATGATCTCTTTATTTTTTAACGATATATAGATTTTTAGCTAGCCGTAAGGTGCCAGGTGTCGTAAGAGGCGACTAAGGTACCAGAACCGACAGATGGCGGTATATCCATGCAAAAAATTCAGCTCAAATGTACAGGGCGGGGATGGGCAGCAGCTTCCCCGTCGCGAAAGCTGCGCTATGCGATTGCCAACACGCTTGCCCAGCGCGGCAATTATAGGCAACATACCACTTTTTTTGGGAAGGCTTATGTTTAACAGTGGACTTTTAATGGCTGAAATGATGATATAGATTTTTCAAAGGCCATGTCCAGCTGTAGCGACAGCTCTGGTGTATTGGTGATAATTAAATTTATAAATTAATTGCAATTACCAGGTCCAAACGTAAGAATACTAAAAATATTTTACTAAATCTAGTAATATTTCTCGACAAATAACCAACACCTGCAAAACTAGGAAAAGTAAACAAAACTGGCACACCTCTACCCGTAATTGTAGAAATCCCTCGGGCGTTGCCGGCCGGCTGCCCGCAGTAATCGTGCAACCCGCGGGAACACATACCTTATTCAGATTTGGTTCCCGACTAATGGCGATAGGGATTCACTGGAAACGACGTCGTGTTTTGTTGACGACTTGTTTGTTAGGGGATTTGCTTCCACGGTTTTTAGCGCTAGTTCTTGGCAATTTTTCAGTCTTCCCGTTAGACGTCCACTGTTGGACTGGGGGAAGTTATCTGCGATGCTAACACACTTGGTGTTAGCAATCGCAGAGCGAAGCTTTGCGACGGGCATCATCATCATCATCATACCAGCCATTGGAAGTCCACTGCTGGACGTAAGCCTCTTTAAGAAAGGAGGTAATTTGCCCATAATTGTCGCGCTGGGCAAGCGTGTTGGCAAACGTAGAGCGCAGATATCGCGGCGGGGATGCTGCTGCCCATCCCCGCCCTGTGCATTTGAGCTGCACTGTTTCGGTTGGATATACCGCCATCTGTCGGTTCTGGTGCCTTAGTCGCCTCTTACGACACTTGGTGTAGTAGTAGGTACTATTCTATTTTGCCGGTACCTCACGGCTACGGAATGCTGCGGTTCATTCCCCTGTGCATTTGTTACGGTGTTTCAGAAAGTTATGCCGCCATCTGTTGGCTCACGTAACTCAGTCGCATGAATGATCGCATTTTATTTAATAAAAGTAGAGGTGGTTTGTTCAAATAGAAAAATGTTGTTTTTGAGTATTTAAAAAAACCTAAGTCATAAAGAATATAAATTAGTCAAATAAATATTATAATATCATCAATCAAAATTTATCACATGTCTTTCATCTATAAAACTGGCAGGTATACTATCAGTTTAATACATACATCACGCTGATGTCCCATCGCGGCAGGCAGTGGCCATGGCCATCTTCACTTTCTACGATCTTGGTATACATCTCTCGGTTCCTTTACTCACATTAGTCCTGTCATACTCGTAGGTAGAACCAATAGTAAAATTCAATAGTTCGTTCAATAGTAAAATAAAAATAAATATAATAAAAAAAGGATTTATTTTCAAGTAAATCTTTTACATTTTTTTATTTGCCGGGGCTTCCTAAAAACTAGTTATAAAACACTTGTAAAGGGAATGCCTCGCTCTTCATACATAATTTATTGTTCTGATTTACGAGTGGTTTTTATGAGTAGATCCGGATCAATAACAGTTCTCTGAGACAATTAACACAAGTGTTTGTGCGTGTGTATGTGTGTATAAGTGTGTGTGTGTGTGTTTGTGTCCGTGCGTGTATGTGTGTGTGTGTGTGTGTGTGCGTGGTAATGGTGGTCAGTCGCATTTAAGTTACTAAAGTTAAAGCCACTAATGAAGCATTAATAATACTATTCCATAAAGACTTCACTTATTTCACAACACTTAAAATTCTAAGAATACGAACTACAAAGATTCTTGTGAACAATATACGTTGCCTATTTTGTTGCGCAGTAGTACAACAAAATGCCTCTCTTTTAGAATTGTACAAGTTCAATAAAAACTAGAGCAAATAATACTTGTGCAAGGAATAAAACGGAGTTAACACAAAGGCATACCGATGCCGACTCGTTGCTATACTGCACGCGGGTTCACTCCCTCAAATTAGGTCACATTGTTTCTTGCTTTATAGCCTTGCGCGGATGTGTTAAATAAAAAAAAATCATAGAGGACGTTTCATAAACTTTTTAGTAGTTTCTTCATAAACGTATGCCTTTTGTTTCCGTCATCTGGCACAGATGGCGTTGTCATTTTCTTTGAAAATGTCTTTGTCTTTCGGTTTGAAGCTCATTATAAGAATGTAATAAGAAATCTGTTTTTACATGAGGTATACCTCATACAAAAGGTCTCTAGCTTACTCTCTACATTTTATACCACCAAATAGCAGTGTTTGCATTTCTGTGTTCCGAGTTTGAAGGGTGAGAGAGGCAGTGAATCTTCTAGGTAATAAGACATAATATCCTCAAATAACAATTTTGGCAACGCTCTAGTGATATCCTTCGGATATCACAAGCATCCATACTGACGCTCATTATCAAGCAGTTTAATATCTCGTTTGTCAACCTGGTCTAGTAAAAATAAATCTGTGACATTTATTAAAATATTGACGAATATTAATAGGATGTCCAGAATGAGTTTTATTGATAACTCTGACTGAAAATTGTGTATTGTCAAGCTAGTCTATGGTTGGACAATTTTAATAAAAGACTAGTTTTTCCGCGCAATTTCTATGTATCCTGTTCTAACTGACTATTTGCCAGATTTCTGTGCTTTTCCGTTCTGTTATTTAGTCGTAAAACAATAAAAACGACAGAAAAACATACTAATATTAGTGTAAATTTGGCCTTTGAAACTCGAACGAGAAAGGTCATATAAGAATAAAATTATGTCATAGTGGTCGTGGTTTCCAGTTAAGTTTTCTTTTGTGGCTTAATCCACAAAGGTTTAAAGCGTAAAATGTCATGTATGAAAAAAATGTAACATGGTTTCAAAAATAGAACGTTGCGTCGAGGGCGCCTGTGCCGGCCCAATTACTGCAGTACCGCGCTCCCACCGCTCTCTGACGCCCACTCGCGCGCCTCTCGCCTTGTGAGCGCGGAATATCGCTAAAAATATTTCATTTTTATTTTCTTTTAATATTTATCCGTAATACAGTGGAATCTATTATGAAATTACCTTGAACGATAACGTTCTTAGGATTTTTTTATTAAGACCCTTGATTTTCCTTTTTAAGGTCACTTATTTTGCTCTTTGTTGTCTCTGTACTCTTTGTTTTGTCAAGATGTCTGAAGATTACGTTGGGTTCAAGGCTCAAGCCGATTAATAAAAAAGATTTCCATCGTTACTTGTTGAACATAGAGTTTTTCATTATAATACCACGCTTGGGGTGTCCACTGGTGGACCTCTGCAAGATATTTCTAATAGCATGTAGCAATCAGATTTAAATATTTAAGGGGATATTTGCCAATTATTTCCACGTTGAGAAGGCATGGTGGGTATAGCAGAGCATGGCTTTGTGATGCAGTTTCCGCTGCCTTTTTGCATTTGCCACACTGTATCAGATATTACGTTCCTGTCGATTCCGGAACCTCCGTGGCTTTTTAAATCACGTTCAATCCAGTTTCTGGATAAACTATTCACATATGTATGTAAATTTCGAAATGTTTAGTGATCATGTCCAAATTGAATTCAATAGGTTCGTAAGAAGGTTGCCATTTCATGATATTGTATTTTATGTATAGACTAGCTGACCCAACATTGACCGGTCTCTACTATATTCCCATGTTTATAATGTAAAAAATATTACGACTATAAATAATCTGTTATCTGTTCAAACTGGTTAAAACTGGTTTAGTAGTTTAGAATGTTTCGTACAAACACCGTGACATATAATATAAATGTATTGTTATTAATTTCCCATCCCATCCACGCAGATTACAAGATAATGTCAGCACCTACTGCGTGGATGGTAACGCGTAATGTTTATATATAAATATATAACTTATTAGTATATTCTGAAATATAATTTATCACCGTACTTATCCGTCAAATAAAATAAAGCCCTCGAGCACAGGCCGCGTCGAGTGCGCGCTACGACCGTGTAATTGAAAGGGGAGCGGGCGACTCACACTTGACCTTTCAAAATGGCCGCTTGAATCCGTTCATTTCAGATAATTTTTTATCTTTATTTAACATGCAAATGAGGTTACGATTTAAATGTGAAGTGATTATTTAAAATGTGTATAAGGGTATTTCGTGATTACGAATTAATCTTTTTTATCTTATAATAGGGTCGTGGAATACCGGCAGAATAGAATATAGTGATGATCTCATAATGCAGGCTTTAATGCCGTCGTTGCTTCCTGAATATTTATATGAATTAAAATCCGGGTTTGATAATATAATCCAGATTAGGAAAAAGATTTAAAGAAAAATTCTACCTTACCGTTGCTTGATACCAAAAAATCTGTTTGTGCCGAGTTGGTCATCATTATTTCAGACGGAGGACGTTCATTGCTGGACATAAGAGTACTCCAATTACTATAAATGTCAAATAATTTATTGATATACTGGTAAAATAGAATGGTAACTTCCTACTACATCGTGTCGTAAGAGACGACCGAGATATCGGGACCGAATTTTGTAGGTTATATGGATATTCATCTGAAACTGCATTCAAATACAACAGATTTTGGCTGGGCGGAGATGGGCAGTGACACCATAGTGACGCTATGAGCAAGCATGCTACATGCAAATTTTCCCCCGTTTCTTGACCATTCCGTGCTATGGATCATACGGTGTAGATGATACAAACAGCCGTGAGGTAGGCCGGCAGAGTAAAATAGTACCTCCCCCTGCACCAGGTGTCGTAAAGGGCGACTAAGGTATCAGAAACGACAGATGGCCTTATATCCATCAGTGTAGCTCAAATGCACTAGGAGGGTATGGGTAGCAGCATCTAGCCAACTAGCTTGCCCTGCGCGGCAATTATGGTCAAAAGTGGGCCAGCAGTGGACTTCCAATGGCAGATAAGATGATACAAACAGTCAAATAAATAATCAAGTATTTTTCAAATATCGGTATTTCTTGCCCCTATGAAAAAAATCTAATTCATTGTTTCAAACATTAGCGATTCTGCTACTTAAGAATTTGCATTATTGATACATAAATAAACTTGATGAAAAAGTTATGAAAGAACGTTTTAGCATTTTCCACTCGCTGGATTAATTTACTTGTAAATGAAGCATGCTTTTAACTGTCCGAATAAATGACCGTAGTATCTAAGATAACACAATTTGAAATTCAAATAGTTTTTTGAAATAAGAACGCCGCCATTTTGACGTGTTTGAATTTTAGCAACGCTGTTAATAGCGGATTTTGCCTTGATGAACTTTTCTGCCTCTGTCGCACTTACGAAACAATTATCGGAATGAGAATCTTTGCGCCATTAATTATGAAATTGAAAGCACCAATTACTTTGAGTATGAAGAGAAGTTATTGCGATTTAATTTTAAAAGGCCGCTCTTAAAGGATCGCGATTTCACCAATCGTAATCTATGTTTGTTGAATAATCTAGTATTTTTAACTATATGTATTATGAAAATACGTCTATAAATTTACGAGTGGTTACCAAAACCCTATTAAAAAAATATGATGGTTACAAAATGTAAGTGTAAAGTGAAAGGCTAACAATATTTTACATTCAATTATATATTATACCGCCCGATAGGGCAAGGATCAAATTACCTTTCCTCGAAACACAAACTTATAAGGAAACTATTACCTGTTCATTATCCGCCGCTGCCAGTCTATTGTTGTACACCCTAGAAACGGGGATTGCTGCCCATAATTGCCGCGCTGGGCAGGCGTAGGGGCAATTGCAGAACGTAGCTTCGCAAGGGGGATGCTGCAGCCTATTTTCGACTGGTGCATTTGAGTTACACTATGTTGGATGGATATACCGCCATCTGTCGGTTCAGTCCTTTACCTTACCAACCTTCACCTTAGTCAACTGGTACAAGGAAAGGTTCTATTCTGTATACGGTTGCATAGACCTAATCACGTAAAACACGACTAAATGAAGGACATATTTTTATTACTCTAATTCCTTGAGATTTGTTCGCCATGCACAAATTGATAAAAAGAATTAAATGAAAAAATTGGTTTTCGGTAATATTACGCTTATTATCAAGAATACCGATATTAAAAATGATTGTAAAATATATTACTAGGTAGACAAACGTGTCATTACATATATATCACAAGTGCGTCTATAACGTTGGAACCTGAAGATATTATGACGCATTTACCCGGTAATCATACTGACTCTCTCACCCTTCAGCCCGGCGATGCGAACACTGCTGTTTCGCGTAGAAATAGAGCAAGGTGACCCTCAGTATATGAAATTAAATTTGCCAGTTATTTTTTTATCGCTTGGACCACAAGGACGAAGATAGAATACTGATCACGGATAAGAAGATGCTAAATATATTGCAAATCCCGCGAATTCGTCTGCGTATCCGCGGCGATTTGTTTTTATAACATGCATTTATTGACTAACCAACATTCTAATTGAAAGAACACTATATCCAATTATAAAGCGCTTTATACTGGAAGACTATCTTGGAAGTCCACTGTTGGACATACAAGATATGAAGAATTTTACCAATAATTGCCTCACTGGGCAAGCGTGTTGGCAATCGCAGAGCGCAGTTTTCGAAACGATGATGCTGCTGCCCACTTTACCCTGTGAATTTGAGCTGTATAGTTTATTTAAGGTGGATATACCGCTACCTGCATATCATACCGGTTCCGGTACCTTAGTCGCAGAGTCGCAGTTCGCAGTGGTACAGAGGTACTGTTCTACTCTGCCGGTACCCCACAGCATAACATCATGCAACTCAAAATAAAATATGCGTAACTTTAACTACATAACATAAAATTCTTCAAAAATATACATGAATAATTTATTATTAAATTAAGAAATAAAAAGTTTTAGAATGTTTAGGACAATCTCATAAAATGTTCTCTACCATAATTCAAGGCTCTACTTATCCTAGTCATTGGCGAGTTTTGAGCTAATACATTTCCTCATGATGAAGAGATTCTGATTGTCAATTCCTCTTTTCTCTTCTATTTAATAAATAGCCTTATACCAAGAGCTTATCATGATATTGACGTGTACATATTTCTTTTGTCATCAGACGTGATCGCCGCCGCACCGTCTCCCAAACGGCAGAAGACTGAACCTGTGATATAGATAGTGGCGCCAGCTCGCGCTGACACGACAATAACTACTGGACATTTATGGGGACGAGCACACCCTTATAAGAATATTATATTAAAGTATGTCAACCTGTTTCATATCAAGCTGTGGCTCACGTCATGGTGGGTTGAGCGGGTAGAGTAATGGAGAAAAGGCAGGCATGGTAGACCTTTACCCAATAGATGAGATCCTGAAACAAAGTTCATACCTTCCACGATTAGAGGCTATGCTCACTTTATTGTGGTTTGATTATGAAGAGTGGATGGATAAAAGGTAGTTATGGTAGACCTTCACCAAATTAATGTCATACTGCAGCAAATGAAGGTCGTAGGTTTGATCCCCACTCAGGACAAATATTTATGTGTTGATGTTTTATGTTTGTTCTGTATCTGGGTGTGTATTCGTATATTTGAGATTGCTCTGTTGTCTGACGTCCGTAACACAAGAGCTCTAAGTTACTTACAATGGAGTTACTTCAATGTATGAGATGTTGTTTAAATTATTGCGTAGTTATTAAAACAATTAATATCATATCTACTTTCGAACTACATTATTTGAAATCATAGATGGCCCAGTGATAGGTAAGGCATAAATAATATCATATACTGGTAAGCCTAATGGTTCACTAGATGGACAGACTACCTACTTAAAGGATGCAGGCCACATAGGGAAGAGAGGGCTATATCTACCAGTATCAAACGTAGAACACGTTTGATATGATGACTTGCATTACCGCAGCCTATAAACACTCGTGTTATCACAACCGTGTCGCCAGCATTATGAACCTTGTGAAGGTACAATACAGTCACATTTACACAGTAATTTCACTGCCTTTCTCACCCTCCAAACTGGAATGCTATGTATTGCCAATACTGCTATTTAGTGGTAGAAATAAGTGAGAGTGAAGTACCAACGCAGATTTGTGTAAGGTTCACTTTATGTAAATGTTTCGGCATGTTTGCTCCCCAGGTAGGGGTGGTCCATGCCCCACGCGGCGCCAGCCACCGCCATGTCGGCCCCGCCGCGCCACCCCCATTTCTACACCGTCGAGGTCGGCGACACGCGCTTCACAATCCTCAAGCGCTACCAGAACCTTAAACCCATCGGATCCGGCGCTCAGGGCATCGTCTGGTGAGGATCCTACTACATTTATATACAAATTATTATTTTTCTAGTTTCAGTTAAAAACCAAGCAAGGAGTCAACTGTGACATAGATTTTAGTATTTTAAGGCAATCATATTTGCCGAATCCGATGGCGCATTTGCTCTGGAGCATCGGCAGAGTAGAATGGTATCTCCCCCTGTACTAGTGTTAAAGAGGCGACTGAGGTATCGGCACTAAAAGGTAGGTATATCCTTTCGAAACTGCGTAGCTCTAATGCAACTGGGTGGAGATAGGCAGCAGCATTCCTGCAAAGCCATGCTCTACGGCAGTTTTTGGCAGAATTCTCTAGTTTTGGGGAGGCCTATGTCCAGTAATGGACGTTCTGCGGCTGCGAGCCAAGGCCTGCTAGCTGTGACAAGGAGATAGATCCCCACTCCGGATTTACAATCGTGTGATGAATATTTGTATTTTTACTGTGTCCGGGTGTTAATTATATGTAATTAAGTATTTTCTTTGTAATACCTCTGGTATATTATATCCTTAAATTGTTATCACTCGTATTATAATCGGTTCGTACCACTGCAAATTAACTAATGACGCCTAATATTAACAATATGAATAGTAAAATTAACCTCCATTAGAATATTAAGATCGTCATCTCCAGTTATCTATCTCAAATGTTCATTACACGACATTTACTGTAAATGTATTTGAAGAAGCTAAAAGGTAAGCTTCCAAATTAAGTTCCATATATCGCCAAAATTATTTACAACGTAGCGGAGTAACTGAAGATTTTCGATGTCCTCATATTGAACAACAGGTAACAATGTCTTTCTATTTCAAATCAACTGCATGAACGAATCGTCAACAGATTTGGAAACATCAGAGTACCTGGTAAAAATGTATCATATATTTTTGTAACCAAAATTCCTTTGAACACGTCTAATATATTATGTCGGAGAATTGTGAAAATTAAGAAATGTAGAATGCCTGTATTCTTATTATGTATTTATTTTAATTTCAAGTCTTTTCTTTTCAGCTTCTATCTTTGATTTATGCTCTATGGTTTCCGCACACGATATGTTTTTTTTTTAATTTATGGGTTCTTCGTGTGCCATTATTTATTATTACGTTACATGTAGCGCACGCGATTTCTTTGCATGCATATGCACCAGCACATTGCACTTTTCAATTGTTATCAACACAACACTTTCTGTAGTAATAGAGATTTGTGAATTTGTACACAGCTTGCATCAAATAAAGAAAGCAAATGCAAGACAGTCGATTAAAAAACATTGTTGCTTAATTAGTTTCTTGCCCGTGCATTTTTGTAAATTTTTCTCGGTTGGGGCATTTTTTGCACCCGCTGTTCAAGTTATTATGGGTTAGTATAGATAAAATCCAATAGCTAGCAAGTTCGCCTTTATATTACTTATTGCTTGTATTTGAAAGACGGCTAACTTCATTTCTTTTCTGGAAATAGACCTTTCACAAAGGTTATCTGCATGAATCGGATAACTCTTACATATTTCTACCAAACAGTAAGTAAGAAGTGTGAGAGAGGCAGTGAAATTACTGTGTAATGTGACATAATACATCAGGTCACAATATTGGTGACACGCTATTGATATCTTTGTGATGACACGAGCGTGTACAGGTGACTTTATGGTTGTTTGCCAAATTTGTAATAATTTTCAAGTCTTGTTGTTTTCAAGTCGTTTCTCTTCAATATGTGACATTTCAAATACTTAAAATACGTACACTGTCACCTACACTCGCACTTCTAACTCATTTTAATTTCTACAATTAGCCTTGTTTGCATGATTGATTTCTTTAGTTATTTTACAACAACGTCCTTGCAAGTTATTAAGGTATCTAAACAGAGAATGGTCAATGATATCTGGGAAACACTAAATATTATAAATGAGGTAAAGAAATCACAAGCTATATTGTAGGAGGTAGAATGAATCCAGTTTTAACTACTATGCTACAAACACACGTCATAACAAAATGTCATGTTCTAGCGCAATTTGGTAGCTGGCAATAATATCAGGGTTGACATTGCTGAAAATCATTGTAAATCCTCCTATCTCTATCGTCTTATAACGTGCATACACTGGTGATATTGATAAGAAAAGAGCATTTTAATAGTTATTTACGAACATAGAAAAATACATGTCATTGTCAAAATAACAAAACACACTCTACGTGCAACCAAATAAAACATCTTTCTTACCATCGACTATCGTTTAGATCAGACGTAGGCCAGTCGACATTCACCACCCCGTTAAGTATTCAGCATACTTGTCTATGGTGCGACCCGCCACCAGTAATATGTGTTCTGTTGTAGCTGATCCAGTAGTAGCGATGGTTCAGTTTTACTCAGTCGCTCTCGGCGACGTGGTGTTCACGGTGCCCAACCGGTACACGGAGCTTGTGCCACGAGGCACTGGCGCGCAGGGCGTCGTATGGTAAGGCCGTTGCTTCCACGCCGCTGCACGCTTCTTCACTGACCATAGACAACGCTAACGATCAACTGTCAAATTTCAAACTCCTTCCTACAAAAGTGGTCTCAACCTCTGTGCTGCCAACAATTTTCATTGTGCTAATTTCCAAATGTTAGATTAAATAAATATCTTGATGTTATTCATTTGAAACTCAATGTATTAAGTTCGTTTATAGTTTATTTGTAATGGAGCTATATTATCTACTATTGAAAAAAGTTAAGCGTTTGAGAAAGCGTGCAGCGTTATTTTCTGTTTACCGCTCGACTAACTGTTCTGGCAAAATAAAAATCGTTTACGTCTTCATTTGTTTTTTTTTGTCAATATGGCTGTTATTATTTTGATCTTATTAACACGTTGTGATATTTCCATTAACGGTCATGGCGGTGAGCAGATAATTGTGGGAGCTTGCTACTTGTGTTGTTTCCGAATATTTAAAAAAAAAACCGGACGTTTAATATTTAAAACGAAAACTCGATAAAAAAAGCTACTAATAAAAATGCTAAATTAAATAATCCGTTTGTCTGAAGTCCCGAGCGTGTTAAGCGACTAAACATTTTTTTGTATCGTAACAACCAATTGCATTATTCCAATATTTTAATGCACCAAATTCTCGCTATGTTTAACATTAGCTAACAAAATAATTCGATATAAAAATGCATTAATTCGTACTGTGTGAACACTAGCAAATCTGCATGTTTAGATTTGGTGCTTTTAAGTGCTTGTTTTATGCCTTCTTTATGGACTGTCCGCTTTACTGCCCAATGACGTTTATGGGGTCATTCTCTGTTTATCACTCATTATTTCCGCTATAAACATTCTTATTATCTTCATACGCTTTCCATATTTGATTTAATATGTTTGTTTTATTTTTGAAATTATATGTTTTTCAACGTTTTACCTAGGAAGAATTGTGTAACTCGAACTGTTTACAAGAATAACCACACAGTTATAAACGACTAATTCGAAATTCAAAATTGGATTCAATAAAGGCTATTTCGTCAGGTGTTCTTATTTCAAACTTGTTTATTTTACAGCTGTGTCAGTGTTCTTGTAAACTTAATTATCGTAATCGAGAATGGAACGTGAGAGGTTTGATAATAATTGTCAACTTTTTTGATGGTTCTTGTCTTAAAACGTGGGATGTCGATTTCAGCGCGGCGTACGACACAGTGACACAGCAAAATGTCGCTATCAAGAAGCTTTCTCGCCCCTTCCAGAATGTGACGCACGCTAAGCGCGCCTACCGCGAGTTCAAACTGATGAAACTCGTCAACCACAAGAACGTGAGTGTTGCCACTAATCTTGTAACTTATTTCATCTCCGGTATAACGCATTATGACGATAGTACCGAGATTCCCACGCACACTGAAATCTCAGAAGGGATCAAGCTTATATATACGCTGAAACCTCGGAATCCCTTATGCCTTATGGGCGGTTGGATCCCTTACGGATGGCAACACTAAATCTCTCCCATTCCTTTTTTTCTTTCATTTATTTACTGGTTTTTCGTATAGATGGTAGAAGCAGTAGAACTTAATATTATGTAGGACCAAGTGGGATACTTTTTTATGAATGTATTCTTGTAAACGTTTTGTGGCTGTACTATTTTGATATGAGGAAAAATCAAATGTACCTCGTACTTATTCATAGAAAATATATACTAAGACGAATATCTAAGATTTACGAAAATCGCACAAAATAAATGTTTATTGGAAATGTAACCGTGACCTTTATCAACAAGCGAAAATAATACGATCTCCCATACAAAAGCGATCAGCAAGATACGAGATAAGCTGATACGATATGACAAGGAAAATATGAAGCTTAGGTAAGATGTTATTGTTTATTTTCGACACGAACTGTATCCTACCACAGAGTTATATAAATGGATACATAACTAAATGAACATCGAATATACTTTCTTGAGAAATCACGTTTGAGACGATTGTGACCAGGGTATTATTCCTATCTTCAAAGGTCCTAGCGCCAAAGGTCATGGGTTCTATCACGGCCGAGGACTAACATTTATATGATGTTATATGATTATATTACATGTTATATAATAGATTGTTGTGATTCCTCTGTTGTCTGATGACAAAAACACAAGTGCTTTTAGCGATTTAAGGCAACAGAGGAATCGCAAATATAATAATTAAAAACGTAGACTAAACACCCAGACACAGAACAAACACATATCATCATATAAATATTAGCCCTATGTGGGGATTTATTATAATAAAATTTATTTTATTTAGTTTGTTCAAGATTATATACATACTAGAATAGATTGTTACATCTTATGAATGAAGAAAATTCAATGAGATCGCATAAATTGTGTTTTATCCAGTGAACGAAAGTAAGGGATGTTTTTAGAGGTGTAGGACTTTCAATCTGGACGTCCAGTTTTCGTAACTTTTTCTAGACCAAATATCGGCAATAACGCGGCAAATGTTGCCCTCCAATCGTGGTCAATCGTATCGTTTATCGGTGTAGACTAGCGACTTCACATATTCCTACAGAAACTAATCAAGCGGCATAAATCGCATGATCTTGGGAGGCCAATTCACGGGCCCTGAAACGTTTTACTATGCGGTTACCAAACGTTTCCTTCAATAAATCAATTTCGGCACTGAGTGACAGGTTGCGACGTCTTGTTCAAATCATCATGTTTCTCATCCTGCACATCATGGGGGTGTTCAATTGATGAACGAAAAGGTCAGTTTCCATTGCTCTATAGCAGTCACCATCGACAGTAACGTTCGTTTTTAAAGAAGTACTTAAGAGGTAGTTTTTAAGTCGGATTTTTCTGGATGTAACGGTGTTTAAACATACACTTGAAGTTTCTTGACGTATTCATTCAACCAATTGTAAACTTCATCGTTAAACAAATTCGCATATGAAATTCGGTATCAACGGCAATCCTATTTCGGTACCATTCACCGCATCCACGCCTTGTTTAAGTGGTCGTGAGGTTTCGATTCTCGCACGAGTTGGATTTTGTAAGCACGCAAACCAAGATCTTTCCGAATCTTCCATTAAGTGGATGGCCACACATCAAATTCCTGTGCACGATGGCGGATAGACTGATTCGGGTCTTTCTCTACGCTACGCTCTATCTTCTTCTGTACGTCTCTGTGGTTGCGTATTATCATTAAGATTAAACGTGGTGTGAAAACGTTCCATAGTTAATCGAATTAATTGCTCTGATGGAAGATCATATTGACCGTAAAATGGACGGAGTGTGCGATATGTATTTCGAATGAACCATGATTTTCGAAATATATTGGCTCAATTTGGAAACGTTGTTCAGGCGTCAGTTTATTTTGAAATGCCAAATCAGACAAAACATAGATCAGCTGGCAAAATGGCCGCCAGTTAAAAAAGTTTCGCCAACTTAAAGTTCTACGGAACCGAAAATAAATAAACCCTAAAAAAAGGTTCAAGGATGTTGTTTTTTTACGTTTTCCATTACTTTTTTCGATGTTGACTAAGATAATATTTTCCCGCAAATAATTCACTCATCCCCCTCGTCGTCGGAAAGTGGTTTAATATAAAGCGGTCGTGATAATTATATTTTTCTGGGATCTTTCAATTTAATCCATATTGATGTATCTCGGCTGCTCGTGTAAGCTGAGGGAACGGCAATTTCATCGTCTCCTTCGTGGTTAATATAATGAATACAATACCTTTGTGGATGAATTTAATCTTATTATATTTTTGTGTTCGCAATCGTCTATTGAAAGCAATTACGAATGAACATTTTTGTTTGTAGACGGGTCCGATGTGTGCCATGCGATGGTAGTTATCCTATCCTATATTGCGCGCCAATGTCGTGGATTCCCAGGATAAATGTGATTATATGGTTGATTATATGCATGTATATATTATTGTAATTCCTCTGTTGCCTGATGTCCGTAACACAAGTGTTTTAGCAACTTATCTCTTCAGGTCAATATATGAGATTTTGTGTATTTACTTACTTATTATTATTATTTATCGTCATTATACAGTCATTGACAAGCCACTGTTGGACATGGGCATCCCGAAGAAAGGGGAGTTTTGCAAATTAGGTGTAGCTTTTAGGATGCTGCTGCCTATGCCCGATCTGTGCAAATACAGTTTCGGATGTATATACCACCATCTGTCGATTCTAGTATCTTAGTCACCCCTCACCGGATACAACACCAGGTACAGGAGAAAGGTACTATTTAACTCTGCCGGTACCGGTACCGATAAAAAATATTAATATCCTTTACGTGACATTGTATTGTATAGAAGACTGTTGTAATGTAAACAATATAAATAACAAATTTTGATGCCAATCGTGCGACGCTTCTACATTGATATCTGTCATTCTAATCAGGCAATGCTTATCACCATATCATATCGGCCATGGAATGTTCACTGGAGAGACGTGCTAGTAATCGCAGAGCGTTGCTTCGTGACGGGAATGCCCATCCCCGTCCGGTAGTATTTAAGCTTTCATCTGTCGTTTACGACGGTTGTCGCCTCTTACGACACCTGATATAGAGACACCTCTTCTACTCTGGCGATATTCCACGGCTTAAAAAAGGAGTAGTGATTGCCAATTACTTCGCTCCCGTTGGAATTTGATGAAATTCCTTCTAAGCCACTTGGTCGTTTAAGAGATTTTATCTCTGTCGGTTTTATCACTGCGGAACTCCACAACTATTTTCCCGAAACTATTCTAGACACGGGTGTAACAGGCTGGATCATATAGCAAAATTATGCGTAGTTTATACAAGGTCGAGAAATGTAATTTCAGAACTAATATTTTGCTGAATTAATAATTTGTTAGGTTTAGTTATGTTTTTGACTGATCTTTCTCTAGTAGATAGATAATTTACTATAATCGGGTTACTTTAAAAAAAAAACCTTCCATAAAAAATAGTGTACTCAATATATATTGTTTTATTTCTTTAATCTTTTTTTTTATATTATGAAGTCAGCCCCCTTGATGGTAATCATGACCGCAGCATATCGACTCGTATAATCGCAAAGATTTTACTAGCGTGTCGCCAACTTTGTGAACTGAAGATACTATGTCACATTTATCCAGTAATTTCACTGCCTCTCTCACCCTTGAAGCCGGAATGCGAACTATTTGGCGGTAGAAATAGGTAAAAGTGAGGTACCAAGGCAGACGACCTTTGTAAGAGCTTTATCTCATTTTTTCTATATATATCAACGCTCCGCGGTTTCACCTGCGGAATTCCCTATCCCTGTAAGAATATGCGTGTAAATTATGACTTATGTTGCTCGCTGAGAATGTTAATTTCTACAAGTGAAAGAGTTTTTGAAATTGGTCAAAAATAATAACATTTTTGTTTACATATTGCGTTTTTAAATTATCTTATTTTTTATCTAACGAAAAGCCTCTGCGTCGCACGGGTGTACTGAGGTTAAAAAATTGTAGGTTATCCCTAATAGATGGACTTTGTTGTAGAACTGTAATACATTATTTTGATCTATCTCGTCTGGTTCAGGCAGTGTTTGCAATGAAATCGCGAAAATAATTATGGATTCACGACATCACAAAAAAACTTTGCAAATTACTAGCCTTTCTCTACTTATTATATACTTAAAATGTTATTATACATATAATCCTTTCTGTTGAATCACTCTATCTAAAAAAAATCGTATTATAATCCGTTGCGTAGTTTTAAAGACTTACATCTTTAAAACATACATAGGAACAGACAGCGGAAAGTGACTGTTTTTTAACTATGCAGTCGCTGCTTTCCTCGGTGGGAAACGAAATGAAAAAAGAATTAAGTCTACATATGTATTCCATTGTAAATTGACTTCAAATCAAAATCCAAATAAATTTTCAGATAATCGGCTTGCTGAACGCGTTCACGCCCCAGCGCAGCCTCGAGGAGTTCCAGGATGTGTATTTGGTGATGGAGCTGATGGACGCGAACTTGTGCCAGGTGATCCAGATGGACCTGGACCACGAGCGCATGAGCTACCTGCTCTATCAGATGCTGTGCGGTATCAAGCACTTGCATCTTGCTGGGATTATACACAGGGTGAGATTTTTTTTTATTATAGGGGCAAACGAACCATCTAGTTACCTGATGGTGAGTAATCAGCGTCGTTCTTGAAGCAACACTATAGGAATCTCAGGCGCGATGCCAGTCTTTAAGAAAATAGACTTTGCTCTTAAATATTCTTAAGTTGCAGCGTTTTGTTAGCGAGTTTATTCCATGAATCAGCAGTCCGAGTGAAAAAATGGCCCTGAAATGGCACAGTGACTGCCATCCATTGAGTGGTGGGGATGGTATGTCAGTCGATTGCGGGTTATAAAAACTTAACTGTAGACAACAAATCAAACAACCTCTCGGTACATTCCCCGAATAAAAGCGGCAAAATGATGATTTTAAATTTCAAACAGTGTTCAAAACAGCCGCCAAGAGGGAAAAATCATAATCACCATCATAGCAGCCGTACTATCTCCGTAAAGGTCTCCCCAAATAAGGATATTTGCCTATTAATGCCGCGCCGGGCAGGCGTGCTGGCAATCATAGAGCATAGTTTCTCGAACGCTGCTACCCATCCCCGCCTTTTTGTATTTAAGCTACATCGTATTAGGTGAATATACTGCCTTCAACCTATTCGCCGGCCATAATTCAGTAATATATACTGAAATACCTCTCCATGTTGCCAATGGATCCAATTAAAAGTATTGTGTCGGCAGGATCTGAAGCCGTCCAACATCGTAGTGAAGAGTGACTGCACGCTGAAGATCCTGGACTTCGGTCTGGCGCGTACCGCTGGCACCACCTTCATGATGACGCCGTACGTCGTCACACGCTACTACCGTGCGCCTGAGGTACGCTTCTCCTTTTTTGTGTATACATAAATAAATGTCAAAAAGGAATAAACTGTAAAATAGCAAATAACATGACTTTTGGATTGCTATCAGTATTCAAAATGGGGAAAAGGGGGGGATTATGTCATCATCATAGCAGCCGTAGCCTGTTATTTATGTTGTTACGAGAGTTAGTTATGCCGACATAATGGAGCAGTATTCTTCTCAGTGTATTTAGATCACGATATATATTACAGAGGGTACCTTCCCCTAATAATGAATGACTATTCCCACTTCCCGATAAACTAATTTGGTGTGCCATTGGCAGGTGATACTTGGCATGGGCTATACAGAGAACGTGGACATCTGGTCCGTAGGCTGCATCATGGGCGAGATGATCCGCGGCGGCGTGCTGTTCCCCGGCACCGACCACATCGACCAGTGGAACAAGATCATAGGTTAGTGATACACTATATCACGTCGCTTACCCCACAACACCGCTCGAGTCGGAATGAGCGGTATGTAATATTAACTCAACATAGTACAAGTCAAATTAAACTAATAATATTCCACTTTTGTAACTCCAAGAATATGGTATTATTCAACCCTAAATAATAAGACAGTAGAAATTACCACCAGTAGAACCACTACTGGACATAGGCGACCCCAAGAAAGGTTGAATTGTGTCCATAAATTGATGCGCTGAGTAGGCTTGGAGCCAATCGTAGATGTTACTGCCTATCCTAGCCGTTTCATTCGAGCTACGCGGTTTTGGGTGGATATACCGCCACCTGTCGGTACCGGTCCCGGTCCCTCAGTCACCTTATTGACACCTGGTGCAGGGAAATATCCTTAGAAGTTATTCTACTCTGTTGGTATGCCACGGCCCGGGACTCTCAGTCGCGCATCAGGTCCTATACATGAAGTTCCACCCGCAGAGCAACTGGGCACCCCGTCGGCGGCGTTCATGGCGCGCCTGCAGCCCACGGTGCGCAACTACGTGGAGAACCGTCCGAGGTACGCCGGCTACAGCTTCGAGCGGTTGTTCCCGGACCTGCTGTTCCCGAGCGACAGCAACGAGCACAACCGGCTCAAGGTGAGGACATCGTTGGTTGGTATTCAGTTTTCATATTGAATCGTTAACTTTTTGTCCAAATGTCGATTTATTGATGTTACAATCAAAACCTTTGAAATATGGTCAAAAGATATGGCAACTTCCTGCTATGATTAATCGGTGAATTTTAATAAATTTTTCATATTATGTAACCGTAAGTATATAAAGTCTGGATGTCAAAGGGAAGTGCCATAAACATATTTTCTATTCAATCAGAAAACTCTTACCGAACGTGGGCGTCATTTATGGTAGTTTCCATAATTTATAAAATTATAGACTTCAAATGACCATCAAACCAGAACAACTTTGAATCACTAGTTTAGATAAGATTTGTTGTTTAAGGAGATAGTGCTCGAATTGAGCGTGATTTTGTAAGTCTAGAGTTAGGGAGTATCCAAAATCAAGATATAGTTGTTTCTTAAGAAACATTAGCAGTTACGTTAGAAAATAATTTTCTGGAATGACAAATCTTCATAATGTTATAAGGTATATTATTATATTAATACAGAATTGTATCAAAACTAATATTATAAAGTGGAAATGTTAGTTTGGTAGCTTGATATAACTCATAAACTACACTTCCAATTTAAATAATTCCCTCTGTATATCTCTCAAAAAATCACAACTATATATAATATGCTGTGCTGTGTATTGATATATACGATGTGCGTTTGTAACGAAAAATCTCCTTAAGTACTCGGCTGATTTCAATACTTATTTAACTAATGGAAAGCTACGTTATCATCAATTAATAGTAACGTATCCTTGAATTTCGATGGTTGTGGAAATTCAGCGGGTAAACTGCTGTGCCCTAATAGTATGACATATAATATTGAAGCGGTGCCCCCCCCCCCCCCCCGCAGGCATCGCAGGCGCGCGACCTGCTGTCGCGCATGCTGGTCATCGACCCCGAGCGGCGCATCTCCGTCGACGACGCGCTGCTGCACCCCTACATCAACGTGTGGTACGACGAGGGCGAAGTTAACGCGGTGAGACACTTTGTCTTGTCATATGCCGAAGGTCGTGGGCTCGATCCCCACTTAGGGCAAACATTCCTACGATGATATTTGTTTTTGATTGTGTGTCTGAGTGTTAAATATATGTATTTAAGCATATTATATTTGTAACTCCACAGTTGACTGATATCCGTAACACAAGTGCCTTAAGTGACTTATCACAGAGTCAGTTCAATATGAGATGTTGTGAAAATATTATACATATAAGACAATTCGACCGCAAAATTAGGAATCTTTGGAATAATAAAAGGATTGTGTTGCTCTGAAAAAAAATTATTTAACACAAATTTACATTATTACAACAAAAACATCTTTCAATTAATTATTATAATTATTTACTTATTTAGTCTCACAATCGCCATATTTGACAAACTCTACTGTTCTCCTCACACACCGTCATACATAACACTTGTCATAGAGGATATAGAGATAGAGTGAACCTGAACTGTTTTATCCTTACACACAGCATAAAAAATTCTAATTCTTTACATGTATCTGTTTAGAGTAATGATATCTATGTGTATATTACAATAAATGAACAAATTTCTTGAAATATGTAGTATCTTCCTCCCATGGATGTCAGAAAGAGCAGAAGGAAAACTAAAATAGTAAACATCTTCTTTGGATTGACCTAATGTTCTTCTGTGGACGTAGTACGGCCAATACATGCGGATACAAGGCGAAGGCTATACTAGTATACATGTCTTGTGTGTGTCGGCAGCCGGCGCCGGCGGCGTACGACCACTCGGTGGACGAGCGCGAGCACACGGTGGAGCAATGGAAGCAGCTCATCTACCAGGAGGTGGTTGAGTACAGCGCGCCCACCGCGCCGCACGCGCCCCACCCGCCGCCGCCCGACCACGCGCAGCCCGCGCTCACCACATAGGTAGGTCCCCACC